>JALIGW010000003.1:183817571-184417571 GCA_023053685.1 Diadophis punctatus similis
TGGTGTGGATAGTTATATGTTATTTATGTCTGCTTTTCTCCAAATTATATTACATGGGGAAAATCAGTAACATCCACATGACATTTACCATATCTGGGCAAAGATACTAGAAAACAGTCTGTAGAACTATTAGAAAGCCACTGGATGTGAATTAGAATTTAGCAAGTAGGACCTTCACACAAAAAATTGCCAGTGTCCTAGCAGCAGTGGACACTTCTATCCATGGTCTTTCCCTGAGATGTTAAAATTGTAACATGGTCAAACCAGGACATCAGAATAACAGTTGGAAAGGACCTTGGAGGTCTTCTCATTTCTTTCTCAATCTTTCTCAAGCAGAAGACACTATACCATTCCAAACAAATGGCTGTCCTGTCTCTTCTTAAAAACCTCCAGTGATGGAGCACCCACAATTTCTGGAGGCAAACCTTTCCATTTTTCCTTAGTTCTAGGTTGGATCTCTCTTTGATAAGCTTCTATCTGTTACTTCTTGTTCTGCCCTCAGATGCTTTGGAGGACTCCCTGTTCTCTGTGACAACCTCTCAAATATTGGAAGACTGCTCTCATGTCACCCCCAGTTCTTTTCTTTTAATTCTTACACAGAAATACTGAAGGAAGAGCTTCTATACTTAGTTACTATGTTTAGTCACTTCCAGCTTTGTGGGAGGCATCTTTTAAAATATTTTGTGTTCCTGCATATCTTAAACCTAATGCAGATACATTAATGCTACTTATTTATATGCCCTATTTTTACCATGAATTTGGCACTTGATGATCTGACCTCAACAGCCATTATTCTCATTGAGGGGTACAAAAAGAAGCAAAGTCGACACTTCCCTTTTTAATTAGAAGTGACTTTGAAAGGGGTCACACAAATATTTCTGGAAGTGGCCCTCACTTTCCAAAATTTTACTCAGCAGCACAGGACAATAGTTTACTGTAATTTCATTGTCAACTAACACAGCAAAGATATGGGACGCCTATAAGCTTATTCAGACCAATAATTTAGCTTCTTAAAGTTTTAAGATTTTAACCCAAAGCTCTAAATCCAATTAGATTTCTTTTAAAATATCTTTGAGATGATACAGACAAAATAGATTATATGGAAGGAAACAGAAGGTAGGAAGAAGGATACTTTTTGTTTTTGGTATAATCCTGGAACATTGAGATATATATAGCTAAAAGAATCAAATTAATCTTGCTGTTACTGTCCACATTTCCCATACATATTTTCAGTAATGAGAAATCTTGGCACAGAATGATAGTTGCGAGAAATAATTAAGTGAAACAACTTTGTTGATATTATAGGCTTCATAAGCAGCCCTTGACATTTTTGTCATAGAAGTCAAAGGCTTTTAATAAAACAATATGCTTCTTTCAAATTTGTGACATGTACTGTGCTGCCGTTTTATTTACATTTGCTGTTGCCTTGAGAGGATAGGTGCATCATAATTCATTGTTTCACTTCTTATGAGTTATGGTCCTTGCCCTCACTAATGAATGCTAGGGATAAATAAAGCATCTCTCTTGCATTACGCTGTCTCTATTTACTCAAAACCTGTTATTATGCAAGCAGAATTCCCACAAATAATGTTTATAGTTTAACCTCAGACCAATTTCATGCAGGGCTCAACTGCTAATATAAAACTGTGTGAGCTGAGGGTGGCTCACAGGTTGCACAATGGAAAATTGATGTAGGTGAATATAACAAATACTTTTATATGAGATCAGTATATTTGTCCCTTCAGGATGGTATTATCTAATTTTTCAAATCAGTGTCTTTTAGTGGTCAACCTGAATCTTCTACATTCAAAATTGGTCTATATATAAGCAGTGTGTGTCTATCTCTACTTTTTCAGTTCACCGTGAATTATAATTTTATACCTTTACTTTTGTTTTAGGACAACTGGAGTGATGACACTATTATTATTATTATTATTATTATTAATAATAATAATAATAATAATAATAATAATAATAATAATAATAATAATAATAATAATAATAATAATATTCAGGGTTTGAACAGAAGAATCTGCATCATTTTACATCATTACAGTCAATTGTTCACTCCTTCCCATCTCCCCACCCCTAAAAAAAAGAAATAAGTAGTTTTGCTGTGGTTTGAAGTGCAACATATCTGAGCCACAAATAAATTGAGTCATCTCTTCAGCACTGCTGATCCTGTAGGATCACTGAGGTTGAGAGCTGATTGGGCACTTTGACAGGACTCTGCTGCAATTTGCAAATGAAGCTATACATTTATATATCTGGAGGGCAAGCCTGATCTAAATAAATACACAAACGGACTGATGAGTAGTAAATAAAGCGGGATGCTACATAGGTTTAATACCCTTCTTGCTGGCTTGTTTGTATTTATGATTCATGTTTTATGCAGAAGCTGAAATGCTCAGTGTGTTTTGAGAAGAAAAGTCATAGTCACAACTGGAAAAGCAGACAGAGGATCTCAGATAATGAAAAGCCCAGTGAAGATACCAGTAACTTAAGATCTATTATTTGTTACAAGTAGTACTTGATTTACAATCATCCGTTTAGTGACCATTCAAAGTTACAGCAGCACTGAAAGACCTGTCCTCGCACTTATGACTGTTGCAGCACCCCCATGATCGCGTAATCAAAATTTGGGTGCTTGGCATATATATATATATATATATATATATATATATATATATATATATATATATATATATATATATATATATATATATATGTGTGTGTGTGTGTGTGTGTGTGTGTGTGTGTGTGTGTGTGTGTGTGTGTGTGTGTGTGTGTGTGTGTGTGTGTGTGTGTGTGTGTGTGTGTGTGTGTGTGTAGCATTTTTTTTGCTGATAAATGAAAAAAAGGGAGACTATTATAGATCTATTTTGAGCTACTTAGCTCTCGTCAGATAGCCATACCCACATTGCATATGGCAATCACAAAGCACCTTGGAGTGCTGCAATCCTTGGAGTGCTGCAATATATATATGATGGATTGCAGCACTCCAAGGTGCTTTGTGATTGCCATATGCAATCTTCCCAGAAAACCAATGGGGGAAGCTGGATTTGCTTAACAGCTACATGATTCCCTTAACAACCATAGCAAAAAAAAGTTTATAAAATTGAGCATGACTCACCTAATAACCACCTTGCATAACAAGAGAAATTCTGGTCCCAATTCCGGTCATAAGTCAAATAATACCTTTATGTGATGTGGTTGAACTGGTATCCATTATCTCTATTTGAATCTGCTAACTACCTGATATAATTAATGTAGATATCAGGAGTTATTTTGAAAGAATATGCTTAAGATCACAAATTATATTGCTGCGGAAGCAAGCACCCTTCCAGGAAATCATTGGAAACTTTCATCCAAAGAAATAAATGCCTTTGCAAGCCATAGGAAAATTGAGAATTTTATTATTGTTTTTTCTTCTTCTTAGAATCGTTGAACCACAGAGTTGGAAGAAGCCATTTGGGCCATAGAGTACAAAATATTAAACAATGAAAGAATCCAAATTTAAATATACCAGACAAATGGCAGTCTAGTTTCTGCTTGAGCCCAACACTACACAATGGAAGGGTGCTTACCATCTCTCTGGGTCATGGGTTACACATTTGACCCAAATTAAAACACAATTCAATGAAAAACAGTCTGATACAAAAACAGTACAATGATATTCCTTCCCCTCCTGTTTCACATTTACATTAAGCCACTGGATGAGGTCATCTGACTTTGGGGTAAATTATCAGTAGGCTGATGATACCCAATTTTATATCTCCATCACAGGCTGCCTGAGTGATGCCCTAGAGGTTCTGTCTCAGTGCTGGGAGGCTAACGGGGCCTGAATGGGATACAACAGGCTTCAACTCAACCCAAGCAAGACTAATGGGCCCTTAGATTTTGGACTTGCTAGTTCCCAGAAAGTTCCGTCATTGTTTTTTTGCTTAGGGCTCTGCATCAACTGTGCCTGCTCTTGAATTGGGAGGGAGGCAGGGATGAAATTCAACCGGTTTGGACCGGATTGCGGGTACCGGTAGTGGCGATTTGAAGTGGTTAGCTGAACTGGTAAAAACCACTCCTGGTTGGCCCCGCCTGCTCGCCGCTCACCCCTTCCACTTTGTGTGTATGCCCGAGAAGGAGGAAAAGACCTGGCCGAACTTTTCTTACTCTCTTCGCAGCGAAGGGCAGGGAGCCTGCTTGGAAGGGAGCTACGGCAACCTGCCTGTCCCTTTAAGGTACTTCGACCCCTGGGAGGGAGGGGGCCAGGAAGGGCCATAAAGGAAGCAGCAGCTCCGCTGTGAATGGAGGGAGAAAAGTTTGGCTTCTCTCTGCCACAGCATTCAACAAGGCTGCTTCTCTCCTCCTTCTTGGGTTCATACACACAGAGCAAACATGAGAAGGAGACAAGAAGCAGCCAGGTTGAATGCTAGAAGACTTGGCCGAACTTTTCTGTCAGCTATGTGGGCATGGCTTGGTGGGGTGCCGTCCCCCCCACCTTGCCATGAGTCAGAGGTGGGTTCCTGCCTGTTATTGCCGGTGCGGTTAATAGCGGTTGTTCGGCGCAGAGCCGAAGACGCTGCTGCCGTTCGCGGCGCGGGAGCTTTCCCCGGGCGCTTTCCCCGCCCACATGGACACTGCCAATTGCGTTCTTTTGCCCTCTGTGCATGCAGAATGCTTTGCACATGCGCAGAGGGCAAAAGAACGCAAACGGCGGCATCCATGCGGGCGGCACCAGCGCCCGGGGAAAGCCCCCGCACCGTGAACAGCAGCAGCGTCTTCGGCTCTGCGCCGAACAACAGCTATTAACCGCACCGGCAGGAACCCACCTCTGCCGTGAGTGATGTCAAGTTGGCCACGCCCACTCAGACACATGACCCCCATCACCAAGCCACGCCCACAGAACTGGTAGGGAAAAAATTGTGAAACACCTGGAGGGTGTTTCACAATCACTCATGCCCTTGTAATCTCCATATTGGTGCAAAATGCAGCAGTGCAGGCAGTTATTGATGCCAGTTATTCAGTACATGTGTGTCAAGCACCAGGGAAATCAGGAGATTCAGGCAGTTCAAATGAGTGTAAAGATTTATTGCAAGTTTAAGCTCTCTATAAGAATCTGACCAAATAGCAGTCAAGGGAAAGGCACGGGAGATAAGAGAGGCATTCAAGGTGGGCTGGACTTAGATCTCTTGCAGGTGCAAAGAGACTCATGACTTATCACACACATGACCCCTCCCTCGGGCTTAGCCTGGTCATCTACAATGTGACCCCACTACATTGGCTTGTAGTGTGCTTCTGGTGAACTTAGGGGTACAATTCAAGGTCCTAGTTGTCATGTTTAAAGCTCTTCAAGGACCTGGATACTTATCAGACAATATTTCCCCTTCCTAATCTGGCAGAGAGGGCATGTTCCAGGTACTGTAAGCTAGGGTGTTTGGCTTCCAGGGCTCAAAAGGAGAGCATTTTCTGCTGTGGGACTTACCTTTTAGAACATCATGTCTTCTGAGATTAGATTAACCTTGCCCCTATTGGCCTTTCATAAGGCCTTTAAAACTTGGCTTTGTGCCCTGGGTGTGGCTTAGAGCTTGTCTTCTGATTGGATAGATAACAGGTTAGGTTATTTATGTCCAGCTGCTATGTGTTTTTATTTTTATATTGTGTTTTTATTTGTTTTACTGTAAGCCACCTAGAATCCCATAAAAGTGAGATGGGCAGCTATATAAGTGGAATGAATAAATAATTATACATTAAAAATAAATATTAAAATTATTATAGACATTTTATTCATTGGGAGAATTTATATTTCACATGTAAAGAATAGAATAGAATAGAATAGAATAGAATAGAATAGAATAGAATAGAATAGAATAACTTTATTGTCACTTTGATTGTACACTAATCAGCATACATTAAAATGAAATTTCATTGCGTTCAACTCTAATGCTAATGCTAATATTTTTGAGCAGGGGTCCCCAAACTTGGCAACTTTAAGACTTGTGGACTTCAACTCCCAGAATTTTCCAGCCAGCTATGGGAGTTGAAGTCCACAAGTCTTAAAGTTGCCAAGTTTGAAGACCTCTGTATTTGAGGAAGCTCCCAGCACAGGTGGGGATGGTTGTTGCCCTTATATCCTATTTGTGACAATTCCATTGAAGAATGTCATCTGCTAGGATGAGAAAAAATATTAGATTGAGTAGGTGTTCAATGTCATCCGGAAAGTCTGTTGAATGTTGAAAAGATCTCATGTATGCCACTTCGATTTCTCTAGAACTACAGGGAGGTTGCGGGTGCCGTAGATAAACAGAAAATGGCCACTGTAGTCATTGGGCTGCTGGGACAAGGTGTAATAGGGAGTAAATAGGGAGTAAACTGAATAGGGAGTAAACTGAAATAGTGAATAACATAAAAAACTAATTCTGCTTCTTACATTCAAGTCGAAGGAAATACAGTGATAATGGAAGGACTACAGTATTATCTTTCTGAATCCGTGATCTGATATTCTTGAGAGATAATGCAAAAGTAAAAAGAATAATTTATTTTTACTTTATTATTTTTCCTACAGAAAATAAAAAAAACTGTCTAATTGTGTGTGTGTGCACGTGTGCACACACACACACATGTGGTGTGCATTTATTAATGCATGTCTATGTATATATGTATGTGTATGCAGCTTTTTGGGTTCCAAACTGTAGATACTAATATGAGTAATATATTGATTAAAGTTTACTTTTCTTTATTCTGTTTAACCTTCATGTTAATCATGCAGTAGCACTTAAGCCCCCCCCTCCCCAAAAACTTAACCCTTTTTTAATTCGACCTAAGTCTAAAGAATAAAGAAAGCATTCTTCTTCTTCCCCTTATAAGGAAGCTCATGAAATGTTCTCTGAGTTAAGTTTTACCATTCATAATGAATGCAGTCTCGCCATTCAAATGCGACCATAAGTACACAGAAGATAAGAATTTAATTAAATGTAGATTAAAACCAAACAGGAAAACACACTCGCTGATAATTTTATCCCATCCTCTGGCCATATTTTTTATGCTTTCTCCTTGTTCTTCTTTGGGCTATAGCTTATCAACATGCCGATAGTGCCATAACTCATTACATCTGATGGTGCCACTGAAATGGGCAGACTTGGTGCTTGAATTTCAGAGACACTTAAAATGCAAAGCATGTAAATGCCTATGTTAAATATATTAGTGTGGTAATACTAGTGAAAGAAAGTGATTTCTAACAAATTCTTCTACCTTACGTTAAACGTTATCCATGCCAGTTTACAAAGGTGTTTCAGCATTTTTGTTTAACCTTTCCTTAAGTGCTGCTTTCCCCCTTGATGTTAGCATTTGGGAAATTTATTATTGAAAAAGTCAGATACAACCTGCACAAAATTGACAGTAGGCAATAAGCGCTGTCCTATCTGTGAAGAAGAGGATGTGTCAATCTAGAAATGCTTCCGGACTAATTTGGTTTCAAAATACTCCTGGGATTTTGCATATTTGAATTACTCTGGATATGTGTTTTAATTGCTGTGTGATCTGTACAAAATTGATCCTTAAATATCTATTTTTTCTTCCCTGCTCCACATTAGTGATATGTATTGTAGAACACATGGAAAAATATTTTTATGTTGTTTTATCAATGCTCAAGAAGATACTTAATGCATGCTAAAATATGACAGGAGAAATATGATATTGCAGACCTGTGAATGGGCACTTCAAGAGTGCTTTTATCAGTGGACATCAATAATGTGGCCGGACAGGAACAGGGACCATTCGTGGAGGGCAGTAAATGTGATGGAGCTAGGAGATAATCAATGCTGTAAATCGTTATAAAGATAAAAAAATGATGATATATTTGGGGGGGGGCTGAGGATTTATATGAAACAAAAGTTCAGGTAATCTTATTGGTCTGGCAGTAATTATATTCATTTCCAAAGGGCTTGTACATTTCAGTACATTAAGTAGCTGGTTGTGGAATGTACTAACATTAATATCAACATCCTGCAGCTAGTATCAACATCCTAATAGACACCATTGAAGATGGAAGTAAGCAAAATAGATCTCTTTCATAACTGCTTTTTTTCTATTTGTTAAAATATAATCTTATTACCTTGAGTTCCAATTTGTAAAAGTGGCCAGTGTCACTGTGTACTGATTGAGCATTGACGTCTAACGCGTAACTTCAACCAGAAATTATTTGGGGTGTTTTTACTGGTTTGGTGAAAGATACCCGATGAAATCAAACATCAGCTTCTGAACACATTGAACTGACCATGACAGGAGAATAAAGAAATAAGTATGAATGAATTTATTTATTGATTAGCCCTTGGGCCATATCAAAATGCAGAGTTCCAGAAACAAATCATTACAAAAGTTTGGTAAAACAATTTAAATGAAATTGCAATAACGCACGATTTAAAATGAAATTAGAATAAAATACGATCTAAAATGAGATCAGAATAAAATACAATCATTTGAGATAAAAATTAAATATGATTAAAATTATATTATAATGTCACCCCTGCATCTACCCAATCAGTCTTAAAACTACTATTAAAATTACATTGTTAAATCAAATGATCTTTCCTACAATCTACTGCATTCTGCTGCACCAACTTTGTCCTTTTTTTCATCAACTTTACCGCAAATTTGGCAATCCATTTCACCAGCTGCAAGTTAGAACCTAACAGACAATGTTGCAAGAAGCGCTCTTTAGACTTAGGGGTGCTGGTATAAAAGATCCTGCCCAGCTGATGTTCCCTCAAATCTGAGTATAAGGGGCAATCAAACATTACATGGGACATTGTTTCAACTTCCCCCGTCCCACATAAACAGACTCTTTCTCTTACAGGGATACCCTTATACCTACCCCAAAGCATATTTGTTTGAAGTTGAATCTCAATTTTGTAAAAAATCTCCTTATGTCGGGAAATAGAGGCACCGTTAAATATTTTTCTATTTTAAAAATTTGTTTATTGGCTGATAACCAGGGGCAAACTTTTACTGCTGTTACCTGTGCAATATCCAATTGGGTACTTATGTCCTTAAATCTCTGTGCAATCCAATTTCGGATCTGCCTATGATCGTACTGCTGCCAATTTAAAGGAGTACCAGAGCTAGATACCTGCTTCAGAACTCTCGATAACCAGTTATTTTTATTACTTGAGATAATCTGAAGAAATAAGTACAGAACCTATCAAGAATAGATCCGTATACAATATTCAGTTGTGTTATTTAGAAAGAACGTCAAGGTCTAGTATGAAATAGCTGAAGAGTAGCCAGCAACTAAATTCTTGACCTATCTTTTTTATGCTTTAAGAAAAGGATAGAGCCTTCTTTACCACTCAGATATCTGTTTGAAACTCATTCCCAGATCTTTGGGAGAAAGAGTCTGTCAAAGCTGCAAGCCCATTGCCTTGATGCTAAGTTGAGGGTGTTGACAGATCCTTATTTTCTAATGTCTGTTATTCATCATTGGCAGTAATCAAGAACACAATTTGAGGAGAACAATATTGTAAACATTGAATTTCTGATCTGCCTGTAGATCAGAACTATGGCTTGTTTGCTGATGAACTGATTTAATATGACCTGCTAATCTAAGAACAATCAAATGAAGATTCCCTTGTGTAAGGGCAAAAAGAAAGAACAAATTGTTCAAAATAATGTAATAGTAAACATGTCCTAGGGATATTGGAAACCAGTGGTACTGATTAGTTTAGTTTAGTGAATTTAAAAAGTACAAACTTTATGAAAATGCATGATTTTCTAAATGTAATGCATTTTGCAGCAAAAAGCCCAATATATTTAAGAATCCATAAAAATCCATTGCAAGGGAATGTACACACACATGTCCTTACATAAAGTACACACAAAGTGCACTGTTTGAGGAAAATATAGTTTGAAAAAAAGCTATATTTAAAGAAAAGTCTAAAACTATATTTAGGGGAAGTTAATATACTAGGAGAGAGAGAGAGGAGAGAGAGAGAGAGGGAGAGAGAGAGAGAGAGAGAGATCTCAGGACAGATTTTGCAATGTACTCTACATTGGGTCATCTTTACTCAGAAACCATAAATGGTACAGAACAGTGGTGAAATCCAGTTTTTTTTACTACCAGTTCTGTGGCCGTGGCTTAGGCATGATGTGGCTTGGTGGGCGTGGCTTGGTGGGCATGGCAGGGGAAGGATACTGCAAAATCTCCATTCCCACCCCACTCTGGGGCCAGCCCGAGGTGGTATTTGCCGGTTCTCCGAACCAATCAAAATTTTCCTACCGGTTCTCCAGAACCTATCAGAATCTGCTGGATTTCACCCCTGGACAGAATCCATGCACTGGATGGAGAATGGAGATGCCATGGTTATGTAACATATTTTGCAGTATATTTCAAAGATATAGTTCAAACTGTTGGGTTTAATTTTTAAATCCTTTACATGGCTTAATTCCTAGATACCCTCAGAGTCTTGCTCAATACTCTTGTTGTGGTTGGGAACATTGAATCCTCCATTTATTTATTTTTTAGATCAATGGAGACCCAGAAATTATGCCTTTTGGTGATAGAACCTACTTGTGAGACCCCTTCATCACCTCCCCCCACCAATTAGATTCATATTGACTTTGGGAACTTTCCAGGCTATTAAAACATTTTTATTATTATTTTATGGAATGGTTTTATTGTCTGGCTGTAACTATATTGTGCTTTTCTTTATTGTATTCATAAACTGCCTTGAGTCAGCCTGTTAATACTATATGTACATTCACATATTTACATGTGTAAATGTACATGTGTAAATGTTTTATATAGATTACACACACACACACACACACACACACACACACACACACACACACACACACACACACACACACACTGTATATATGTTTTAGGCTACATTTATGAATGCCTCCCTACCCCAAGCTTTTGCGGCTCATGATCTGGCCAAAATTCAATTCCTATAAAACAGACATAGAACAGTCAACAAGGTTGCAGATACTAGTATTTTTCACAAAGATAACTAGATCTATCTTCCCTTGTGTCTATGCTGAAAGATTTTTACACATCCTGCTATATAACTCTTTCTGTCCCAATCTATTACTTCACACCATGCATAGTTAGGGTGCAATTTGTTACCCGAAGATGTAGTGATGGCCACTAACTTTGATAGCTATAAAAGGGGATTAGATAAATTCATGGAGTTTGAAGTTATCAATGTCTACTAAACTTGATGGATATATTACCCAGCATCAGCAGAGGTTTGCCTCTTAATACCAGTTGCTGGTGAATATAAGCAGAGATGTTTTATTAGCCACAATGGCACCTAAAGTAGATAAGCCTTGAGTATAGGTCACAATGGCTCAGTGGTTAAAGATGCTGAGCTTGTCAGCTGGAAAGCTGACAGTCCGGATTTGAGACCCGGGGACCATGCAATGAGGGGAGCTCCTGTTACTTGCCCCCCACTCCTACCAACCTAGCAGTTAAAAAGCATACAAATGGGAGTACATGAACAGGTACTGTGTTGGCGCAGTGGTAAGAATGCAGTATTGATGGCTAACACTGCTCACTGCCAGGAATTCGAACCTGACCAGTTAAGGCTAAGCCTTCCATCCTTCCAAGGTTGGTAAAATGAGGACCCATATTGTTGGGGGCAATATACCGTATTTTTCGGAGTATAAGACGCACCTTTTTGCCCCCAGAAAGAGGGTGGAAAGAGGGTCTTATACACCGAATACAGCCATTTTTTGGCCTCCCGAAGCCTCGCCCCCGCATCCCATTTTTGAAAAAAATGGGCCGTTTTTTGCAAAAATGGGGGCATTTTTGCCTTCCCCCACCCCCTAGGAGTGCTCTACAGGCTTCCCAAATCCTCTTCATGCCCTGTTTTTGCAAAAAAAAAAAAAAAAAAAGAGCAAAAATTGGGGCATTTTTGCCTTCTAATTACCCCATCTAGCATGACTGGAGGAGGAATTCTGGGAGTTGAAGTCCACTAGTCTTAAAGCTGTCATGTTTGAAGACCCCTGGGTTAGGGGTAAGGGGTGCGAGGGTCTTCAAACTTGGCAAGTTTAAGACTTGTGGACTTCAACTCCCATTCCTGAGCTAGCATGACTGGAGGAGGAATTCTGGGAATTAAAGTCCACAAGTCTTAAAGCTGTCAAGTTTGAAGTTTGTAAAAAGTATACATGGTTGTAAAAAGTGTACATGGTTGTAAAAAGTATTCTGCTACACTGGTATTTTATTAAATAATATATTACTACACCATTTGGTTCAGAATACTTTTTTCCTTGTTTTCCTCCTCTAAAATCTAGGTGTGTCTTATACTCCGGTGCGTCTTCTACTCCGAAAAATACAGTACTGACTCTGTAAACCACTTAGAGAGGGCTGTGAAGCAATATATAAGTCTAAGTGCTATTGCTATTGCTACCACTTCGGTGGGAAGGTAACAGTGTTCTATATACTAGGCAGTGGTGGGTTCTGAAACCCGTTGCTACCAGTTTGCGCGTGCACTATGCTTCTGCGCATGCGTAGAAACGTCCCGGGTGGGTGGGCGGAGCCTCACGCTGCCGGCGCTATCGGTTTGCAGAACGGCCAAACCGGTAGCAACCTACCGCTGATGCTAGGTCTATAGTCATGCTGACCACATGACCACAGAAGTATCTTCTGACAATGCTGACTCTCTTGGTTAAAAAACTGAGATGAGCACACCCCATAGAATTGGACACAACTGGACAGGGGAAACTTATATAGTTCAGCAGGGCTTTTCTTATGTTCAATACTAAATATACAGTATACATGTTTAAGTAAATTTCATCATTTAGGGGAAAAATGTTGGTGTAGCATAATAAGAATCAGGCAGCATAAATCCTCAGTTTACCAAAAAATTTACAATTGGGAAACATGACTTCCCACATTGTAAAAACAAGCACCATCTGTCACTCTAAAATCTAACACAAGATGTGAATCTTGGGCTACAAGGACTTAAAATGTTTAACTTCTCTGTGGCTCCAGAATGCAGCTAGTAATTGTTCTAAGTGATTCTGTCTCCCATAAGATACATATACTGTATGTAAAAATATTGTACAAAAGTGCTTTTTTTACAGTGAGTATTATAATACCTTAGTCATCAGTTCATGAATAATTTTAAGGGTAAATATTTAATTAGATGGAGTTGCTACTTACTGCAAAATAAACAAAAAGAAGAAACTGATAGAGAAGAGAAAGAAGAAAATGATGGTTGTTAAAAAACAAGGTATGGTAGCTTGGTTATATCTTTAGACATATAGTAACATGAAATGTAGAGTCATCTGTATCCTGCATTTTTCTCTGCAGAAGTACTTCATGGCTTTTTAAAAATTCTAATATTAAAGAAGTTTTAAAAAATACAAATGAAGTCAGCTCTGGGATCAACCCCAAATTCAGTCACATCCCTGACAGACTAGCATACTGGCAGTATCTGCTGCAAAATATCTAGTGGAAAATAATGTTGCCCAGCCATTAATTAAAAAGTAATAATAGATGCTAGATTTCAAATGACTCTAGCAAGTAGCACCTAAAGTCAGTCTGTGACTCATACATATTACAACATTAAACAGAAGCATCTTCTTGGAGGTGGAGAGAAACTCTTGAAATCACAGGTATAACCCAGGGGTGGGTTCCTGCCGGTACGCTCTTACATGTTGGTCGCTGCAGAACCGAAGAAGCCAGTGGCGTTCGCAGCGCGGGTCTTCCCCCGCCCGCTTAGACGCCGCCATTTGCGTTCTTTTGCCCTCTGCGCATGCGCAAAGCGTTCTGCTTGTGCAGAGGGCAAAAGAATGCAAATGGCGGCATCCAGGCAGGTGGGGGAAAGCGGGCGGGGGAAGCCCCACGCCGCGAACGCCACCGGCTTTTTCGGTTCTGCGCCGACCAACAGGTAAGAGCGTACCGGCAGGAACCCACCCCTGGTATAACCACAGATGCCTTAGGTATAAATTCGGACCTAAAAACTTGCTGCCTGCTGCTATCCATGCTTTCAGCAAAAAGAATTAAGAGTGGACAACTGGTGCATGACTGTTCAGGCAAATTCTATCCTCCAGTGATTCACTTCTGTGGGTGTCCTTCTGCTGCACAAAAGTCTAGTTTTCATCCAGGAATCTGTTTGGCCTTGCCCAATCTTTATATAAATAAGTCCACAAATAACAACTACGGTAGATGTTGTTTGTGCTAGTTTTGCACATTTTGTTAGTGCTGTGCATTTTTAGCAGAAAATGGTTATCTCTTGAACTATTATATTCTTTTATAGACCAGTAACTCTAATTTCAGATATGTTTGTCTCTATATTTATATTTGGTTTGTTTTCCTGAATTATCTTCTGTTAAGTTGCAAATGAAATGCTGATTTGTTTTCTTTCTGGTTTACCATAATTACATTTTTAGATATGTTTCTAATTAACCCCAAATATATTAATCAATTATAATAGAATAGAATAGAATAGAATAGAATAGAATAGAATAGAATAGAATAGAATAGAATAGAATAGAATAGAATAGAATAGAATAGAATAGAATAGAATAGAATAGAATTCTTTATTGGCCAAGTGTGATTGGACACACAAGGAATTTGTCTTTGGTGAATATGCTCTCAGTGTACATAAAAGAAAAGATACATTTGTCAAGAATGGTTGTCATAGGGTTCAAGTAAGTAATCAGGAAACAATCAATATGACAATAAATCGTAAGGATACAAGCAACAAGTTACAGTCATACGGTCATAAGTGGGAGGAGATGAGTGATAGGAGCCATGAGAAAAACTAATAGTAATAGTAATGCAGCCTAGTGAATAGTTTGACAGTGGTGAGGGAATTATTTGTTTAGCAGAGTGATGGCGTTCGGGAAAAAACTGTTCTTGTGTCTAGTTGTCTTGGTGTGCAGTGCTCTATAGCGACGTTTTGAGGGTAGGAGTTGAAACAATTTATGTCCAGGATGCGAGGGGTCAGTAAATATTTTCACGGCCCTCTTTTTGACTCGTGCAGTATACAGGTCCTCAATGGAAGGCAGGTTGGCAGTAATTGTTTTTTCTGCAGTTCTGATTATCCTCTGAAGTCTGTGTCTGTCTTGTTGGGTTGCAGAACCAAACCAGACAGTTATAGAGGTGCAGATGACAGACTCAATGATTCCTCTGTAGAACTGTATCAGTAGCTCCTTGGGAAGTTTGAGCTTCCTGAGTTGGCGCAGAAAGAACATTCTTTGTTGTGCTTTTTTGATGACGTTTTTGATGTTAGATGACCATTTTAGGTCTTGAGATATGATGGAACCTAGAAATTTGAAGGTCTCTACTGTTGATACTGTATTGTCTAGTATTGTAAGAGGTGGTAGGATGGGAGGGTTTCTCCTAAAGTCTACCACCATTTCTACGGTTTTGAATGTGTTCAGTTCCAGATTGTTCCGGTCGCACCATGAGGTTAGTTGTTCAACCTCCCGTCTGTATGCGGTTTCATCGTTGTCTCGAATGAGGCCAATCACTGTTGTATCATCTGCAAACTTCAGTAGTTTAACAGATGGATCGTTTGAGATGCAGTCATTGGTATATAGAGAGAAGAGAAGTGGTGAGAGTACACAGCCTTGGGGGGCCCCTGTGCTAATTGTACAGGTATCTGATGTGATTTTGCCTAGCTTCACCTGCTGCTTGTATGACCCATTATCAAAAGGAATCTGAAATCTAGTGTCAATCAACATTTTTTTCTTTTGGCATCCAAAAATTATTGTAAAACATAATCTGCTGATTATTATTAGTATTATTAGGTTTTCATTTTACTTAGAGCATAGGAAGTCAAACACCTTTCACATAACTGATTACAATTTGATTTTCTCTTTCCAATTTTATCTCACGTTAGGTTTTCTTCCTTATATTCCCGAGGACAATGTTAAACATTTCTGTTTTCAAGTAAATTCAAACCCATATTACTTTATTCAAATAACTTATCCAAGAACAGGATTTCTTAAACTTTACGTTTCTTTTCAGCAAAATAGTGTTGAAGGAGCTTAGAAAAGAGATATACTGTTTGCTCCCTCCTAAGATAAACAAAGGATGGCATTTCTAGAGTTTATAAAATAGCAGTAGTTTTTGTAAATGTGGGATTCTTCTGTGTTCAGCAGTCAAGAACATTTGTGCATCTGCTCAGCACAGACTTTTTGGAGACTATGAACTTTAATTGAGGAAGAATAATGAGGGTTCAGGGACCACGAGTAGTGAGTTGGTTAGTAAGGCAGGTGCCCTGCTGTCAGATCAATGGATTATTTATTTCTTTGTCATAAACAAGAAACAGTTGGTTGAGCAGAGATGCTACATTTATATTCCAAAGACAGGCTCCTTTCCCCTACCTCCCCCCATGTAAATATGCAGACTTTAAAAGCTTAAAATATGTTTCTCAAACTTATCCACTGCATTCTATCCTGGAGCTCATTTATAATTACTGCTGATGAATTTGTATGAATGTCTTGAATATGTGTGGCCTACTGTATATTGCATATGTTTTTATCATAATGCGAAATTACACCATGCTGTTCCCTATAGCAATGAAGTGTGCTTTCTTTTTAGTGTAGTGCTGAGAAATAAATAACACAAACAACAACTTCGATTTATCAATTCTATTTTGTCCAAAAAAATATATTAACCAATGTAATGTAAAGGGGGAAAAACAAGTTAAAAGAAGAGGGAGAAAGACTCAGCCAATCTTTTTGCAGTGTGAGCATTTTAATGATAATATTTGGGAGATGGAGTTTTTACAAATTTTACACACCACTGAAGTGGAATTTTTCTGACACTTTAATCAGAAGGAAGATGCAGATATGCTTTTCCATGTGAGTTAAACAAGTAATTTAGGGTTTAAATAAGCCTTCTTAATATTGGAAAGGGGGGCATAGGATGTTGGTGGCTATCTTTTATAAACCTGACCTGAGTCTAAACAGGTTTAGGTCACCACGCTCTCTTCTAATGTGTATTCATTAGCAAAGCAAACAAAAAGAACTTGTGAGAGAGATTCAGGAATAAGCTTTGAATCCACGCTAATGACTTACATTAGTCTTCTGTAACTGAATTTCATTCAGTAATACATGGATGCCTAAATCCATGTAGGTCAGATGTCAAGGTATTAAATTGCTAGTAATGGGATGTAGGCCAAGAAAAATCTGACAGTATTTTCCAGGGAGGTTAATAAGCTTTGTAAATGACCATTCCAAAGCATTTATTCACAGGTTTTGCTTTCTGGACCTAGCCAAATATATCAAGCTCAAAAAATATACAATAAAAAGGCATTTGTTTTGTCAGCTGTAGTAATAAATATTGGGTTGTGTGTGTCCAGCACTGGGGTTTTATAGCCACAGTAGCGGAATGGGAAGAAGTAATTTGCAGCAATTCATCCTTTTTGTAGGTCATCCCAACTCTGTTTCAGCACCTCCCCAACTCTCTGGCTTACAGAGACTGTGAAGATGCATGCAAAGAGAGAAGAAAAGTCCATTGCTTTGGTTCTGACAAATGTTTCCTATCAACAGAGTGGCCGTGATTGGATCCGATGGCTGTGTAAAGCATTCAAGTGGGTGCTAGCTTGAATGAAGCACTGCTCTTCAAATCATTAAAGCAGCTGGATCTGTTGCCCTGAAAGGTGTCTCAGATATACTGGCCTGGCCCTTTATTTCAGAGTAACAAATATCAGAAGATGCCTGGTAGAGAGGAGGGGAGGGGAAGGGGAGGGAAGGGAAGGGAAGGGAAGAGAGGAGAGGAGAGGAGAGGAGAGGAGAGGAGAGGAGAGGAGAGAAGAGAAGAGAAGAGAAGAGAAGAGAAGAGAAGAGAAGAGAAGAGAAGAGAAGAGAATATTTTCCAACTGTGATTAGGCAAACAAGGAATGCACACAAGATGCAGAAGCTCTCAATATACAGTTTGACATTGCAGTTTTTATTATAGAATCTCTGCTATTTGAATTACTGGTACTAGAATCTCTGCTATTGAAATCATTTTCTATCATAAGAATGGACTATATCCGTGATGGCGAACCTATGGCACGCATGCCAAAGGTGGCACGCACACCCCTCTCTGGGCATGGGCGCTGTCACCAGCTGCTCTTCTGGTTTCCAGCGCGCACATGTGTGCCTGCCAGCTGGTCTTCGCAGGTGCCGGAGCGCTGGAAAATGGCCTGAAAACGGCCCAAAAAGAGGCCGTTTTTGGGCTGTTTGCAGGCTGTTTTTCGGGCCATTTTTGGAAAACGGCTCAAAACTGGCTGGAAACTAGCCTGGAAAATGGGTTGGAAAACAGCCTGAAAAACAGCCAAAAAACAGACATGCGTGCACCAGCCAGCCACGCGTGTTCTGGTTTGGGCACTCGGTGCTGAAAAGGTTCACCATCACTGGACTATATCATCATTCTCATTTTTAAAATTACTGGTACTAGCAGAGATTCAAATAGCAGAGATTCTAGTACCAGTAATTTAAAAAATGAGAACGATGATATAGTCCATTCTTACGATAGAAAATGATTCATATAACCTACTATGAAACACTTTGAACACTTATAACAAGATTCATTGGTGTTATTGTTTTTGTCGTGCTCAGCTGTGTGTAAATTAAACTGGGATTTACAATCCTGATTTCTAATCAATTAATTACAATCGTATCCTATGAGTATAGAATTGTGACCATAGAAGCGGTAAGTAAAATCTTCTTCTAGGAGAGAAAGACTTTTTTACCCAGGGAATGCTGTTTAAAATTGAGGCTTAGGATAAAACACATTTTGCTTTTATTTTAAATATGACATCACATGTGAATAGTAAATGTTTTTAGAAAGGTTGAAATTAATTAAGAGGCCACAACCAAAGTAGAACCAACATTCTTTAAACTAGGAAACATCATCAGATTGATTACTTTGGGTTCTGATTGTATGATTACAGCAGTATTTCTCAACCTTCCCAACTTTGAGATGTATGGACTTCAAATCCCAGCTGCCTAAGAAATTCTGAGAGTTGAAGTCAATACTTCTTCTACTTGCAAAGGTTGAGAGACATTGTACTAGAGAATGGGATCTCAGGTTGTGTAGAGCCATTAAAATCAAATACAATTTAGTCATCTAAAGTAAATTTCATTGATTTCACTTACTTGATTCTATATCTGGTCCCAATCAGTGGTGGGTTCCTACTGGTGTGGTCCACTCTATAGTACCGGTAGCGGCCCGCTGGTGACGTCACAGTACCAGTGCGGTTGGTTGCCTGTGCCTGGGCACCGACATTTTTTTTAAAAAAAGTTTTTTTTTAATTTTTTTTAAATTTTCTTCTGCGCATGCCCAGAAGCCGAGCTTCCGGCACTGCGCATCACTGCCTTCCTACCCCACAGTGAGTCCAAGCAGGGGAGGATGGCTGAGGGAGCACGTGAGATGCTGAAAGAATGTGCGGCAGGACCCGTTCTCAGTTCCCCTCCCTTCAGCAATCTGAGAAGCCACGAACACACGGTGATGATCCTAGGCATTTTTGCACGTTCGAGGCTTCTCGAGCTGCTGAGTGGAGGGGGAATGGGCAGCAGGACCTATCTCAGTTCCCCTCCCTTCAGCAGTCTGAGAAGCCACGAACGCGCTGATCCCAGGCATTTTTGCACATTCGAGACTTCTCGAGCTGCTGAGGGGAGGGGGAATGGGCGGCAGGAGCCTAGGATCATCGAATGGGGAGAAGCATTCAGGCCGGACAGAGCCTCCTAGAAGAACCGCTGCCTCGGTCTTGCTGCTCCCGCTGCGGGGGCCTGCATTGCGGATGGGCAATGCCCCCCCCGCTTCTCCGGCTGCTGCCAAGCTCCCGAGGCCCACACCCACCCGTTCACATGGCTGGCAAGCCACACCCACAAAATAAGCCATGCCCACAGAGTGGTAGTAAAAAAAATTAGGAACCCGCCCCTGGTCCCAATGTAACATATTTTATTAAATTTTTTATTTATTTCTTTATTTTATTTAAGAAAATTTATATGGCTGCCCAACTCACTCTTACTTACTTTATACAGATAAAATGCCAATATAAAAACAATAAAAAAGCAATAATCCCCCACCCCCTGGTGACAGTAATTAGATAAGCCCCTTGATGGGCTCTCTTCCATTTTGAGTTTATACCAGGCCGGCTGGCAAAAACCAGGTCTTCGGGGCCTTGTGAAAGAGTGTCAAAATGGAGGCCAATCTGCATGAGAATGATGTTCCAGAGGAGGCGCCACCATGCAGAAGGACCTTCTTTTAAATTAACTTATGGAGTCTCATCAAGTTCTTGTGGAACACAATTTGAATAACCCTGGTAGAGATTATATACATTATATAAGCAGATGAACTTGTTACAAGCCCGGAAATTATATCTGAAATCTGGCTTTGATCACCTTAGAAGAATTTTACTCAAATAAATTTACAACAATAGGCAAATACATTATTTATAAAATAATTATGTACAAATTATTTTTAAACGCCGATGGTTTCCTTTTCTTCAAATTTGTTACAATTACATTAAATCATTTGAAGGATTTTTAACAGTATCAGTCTTAAGATTCTTCATTAGTAGAATTTGATTTATTTATTATTATTTATTAGTGACATTTATATACCGCCTCACAGTGCAAGCACTCTCTAAGCGGTTTACACCAGTAAGCAATGTATATGTTTACATTGCCCCCAACAATCTGAGTCCTCATTTTACCTACCTCGGAAGGATGGAAGACTGAGTCAACCTTGAGCCGGTGAGATTTGAACCGCTGACCTGCAGATCAGTATTCATGTTTTGATTGTAAGTATCCACTAGACACATTCTACTGTGTTCCTACGGCAATTCCCATTTATTCCAATGGGATTTCTATTAGGGACAAGCCAAAAGAATAGCTGCACTTTTTCTTGGAAAAATATCAGAACTGTTGTCAATACCATATTACAAATAATTATCATGTCTTCTTTTTAATTCTGTGAGAGAGCACAATGTTCAGAAGCTCGATATTTCATTTTGGACATACTTTTGCATATTGCATATTTTTGGGGAGAAAAATAAACTAGATAAGTGATCTATGTTTCTAAATAAATTGAAACCAGAATTGGAATGTTTTAAAAAAAGTGTTTCCGCTTTCGTGATAGACAGCATTAGTTACAACACAAGAATTAAACCAGGTTCTAGTGATGTATTATTCATAAGACGTTTTCTGTAGCCAAATATATTAGAGTATATATTTATACCAACAAATTAATATTTTATAGCTAATTGAAATTGTTCTTCCTGTAAAGATTAAGCTTCTTCCCCACCACCAGTGTACTTCAGTCATTAAAATAACACTTTTAATGCCTTGTAGGAAATGATGTCTCACATTAATGCAAGGCTATATTAAAGCACTCAAATGACCAGTTCTTTTGTAATGTATTCTATATGATCAGACATTAGGTCAAAGCTGGGCAGTGCGTATGAAGTGGTATCAAGAGGAAACTAATTAAAATATATTCTCTATAGAACTTTACAGAAAAAGGAAGCCAATAATCATCAGAAGGTAGAGTCTCAAAATGACATTTCTAAAAAGACTGCGCTGAGCTTTATTATGTTTATAAGAACACTTTTTTGTGAATAATGTCTGAAATACATGGCAGAAAATCCTTGGGTTGTCAAGGATCTTACGTAACACTTGAATGTTTTTAATAACCTGACATTAATTTTATTCCAGACATTTTATGATTTTAGTTTTCCACTATGAAACAAATATCTTTCCAAAAATGAGCTCCAAAATAAATAATCAAAATCTTCTAATTTTTTAAAGAAAATTTCACATTCCATAACGATTTAAGATCCACTAAAGGACATGTTATGCCTATTTAAGAGTACCTTTTGTGTATAAAGAAGCAGTTTCAAATTTTATTCCAAACTACTTGTAACATAGAACTTTTTTTATTTTTTGTCTGTTCATCAAAACAAATGGAATGCACAAACTAGAAATTTTACAGTGACCGAATACAGTAGTAATATTCTTCTGACACTCACCTTTGGATGGGATAAGATTATATCCAAAGTTGCACAAAAGTTTCATAGTTTAAAGTTGATGTTAATATTTCTTGCTCCCAACTGAGACCTGATGAAGTTAGTTGTCTCTCAAGTTGGTTCTGAAAAATGGTAAGGCCAGTTGGTAAGGCCACACTTGGAATACTGCATTCAGTTTTGGTCACCACGATGTAAAAAGGATGCTGAGACTCTAGAAAGAGTGCAGAGAAGAGCAACAAAGATGATTAGGGGACTGGAGGCTAAAACATATGAAGAACGGTGGCAGGAACTGGGTATGTCTAGTTTAATGAAAAGAAGGATCAGGGGAGACATGATAGCAGTGTTCCAATATCTCAGGGGTTGCCACAAAGAAGAGGGAGTCAAACTATTCTCCAAAGCACCTGAGGGTAGAACAAGAAGCAATGGGTGGAAACTAATCAAGGAGAGAAGCAACTTATAACTAAGGAGAAATTTCCTGACAGTTAGAACAATTAATCAGTGGAACAGCTTGCCTCCAGAAGTTGTGAATGCTCCAACACTGGAAGTTTTTAAGAGGATGTTGGATAACCATTTGTCTGAAGTGATGTAGGGTTTCCTGCCTAAGCAGGGGGTTGGACTAGAAGACCTCCAAGGTCCCTTCCAACTCTGTTGTTATTATTATTATTATATTATTATTAAATGATTTCAATTAATTTTAACAGTGTAAAGAAACATAGAGAGTGAACTAGTTTATCCATGTCCACCTTATTTATATTCCAGGACTAAGATTTAGAATGGGTTCCATTAATACTTAGAAATCCTAAGTAGGTTTCAATTATCTCTGAGATTGCAGTAAAAATGCTACCAAAGAATTATGTGTCTTTTTCTGCAATAAAAGATCATCTATATAAACATCCAACATATCAAAGAGGATATTTCTGTGTAGAAATGAATTCTCTGGCATTCAATTCATTATATCCTTTTTAATATATAAGAGCCAACATACAATCCTACTAATGTTCAAACATCCAAGACACATGGAAGTTCCTTTCTGCCTACAATTATGTCATAGTTTTGGAAATCAGCTCTTAACTGCTGTTTCCAATATGACTAAAGAAGGGAAGGTCTCTAAGTTATCCACTTTTCCTCATTTATTGAGATGGACATGAAAATACAGTGCATGGACTTGACTAGAATGCTTCCCTTCCCTTCATAAACTTCTTCAACAATTCCTTTTTCTGTATTTTTTTTTAATTTGTCTTTGCAGTGAAAATAGATCTAAAGCTCAAGACAACCGTATTAAGCTTCAGATTCTCCAGCACAATTCTTCCCCTTTCCTTCCTCCTTACTGGCATCATGGTATAGCACTTGGGAGGGTCAGGCTAAACTAGGGGTGTCAAACTCACGTCGTCATGGCGGCATCACATGATGTATCGCGACTTTTTCCCCCTTTGCTAAACTGGACGTGGGTGTGGCCAGCATGTAATCCATCTGGCCTGCAGTTTAGCCCTGGGCTAAACCTTCAACATAGTAATTAAGTAATTATTCGGCTCCAATAATATCATTACTTATTAACTTCCTCTACTTTCTTTCTCATTACATCCCATGTGATATAGTTTGACTGATCCTAGAAAATATCTATTTTGTGTAGATCTATACCCATTGCTTTCTGACATTCTTTTTCAATTCCAGTGACCTGTCTAAACTAATGCTTTGGTTCGTTTGATTACTTAAATTTTGATTTAGATTCCCCCCCAACCTCTCCATTTGTCGTTCTCCAAGTTATCCTGCTATCTTACTTACCTCTCTGTCATATCCTATGAAATATGAAGTGTATAACTATTTAAAGTAAATTATCTCATATGATGTTCAGCAAAGGGAAACCAAACTGAATCTTAAAAACCTCTTGCCATGGGTTTTATGCAGCAGTTGGAACTGGCAGTTTTGCAGAAAGAGATGTGGGCTGTTGTGCTTTGTTTGATCAAGTGCTAAACTCGTGTGATCAATAGAGAGACAGATGTCGGGTGCAGATGGCGATGCTGTGATACCTGGGGCAGAATGGGCCTGCCAGAATGACAGAATGGGAACAAGGAAGAACAGCAATGCAACAGAATGTGACAAATGAAATTAGGGTTGTAACTAGTTGACAATTTACAACTAATACAAAGTGACAGAGTTTTTCAGCGTAAAGCCCACTTCGTGGTAGAAATTCCCTGAGTAACAAATGTAACTTTTAAAGATAAAACTATATGAATGTGAAATTAAAAAAATACAACTCTGTGAATTCTAGTTTCACATTATTTTTAACTTGTGTCCATGACGCTTGAAAGAGAAGAGAAAAGTGGAAAACCCAAATAAGGGCAGTTATATGAACATTAACAACACAGATCTGAAATGAGTGGCTCATTTATGAATGGCTCATTATCATTATTGGCTAACAGGCTCATAAATGGATAAAAATATTTCCATTCTGATTATTAAGAATACACAAATAATAAAGTCTTAAATGTCTGATGTTAATGGACTTCACATTTGTCAGCTACGTGGTATTATTAATTAAAATTATCAGGAAAAAATTATTGAAATTTCATATTTTCTTCCTTAAAATCTGGAAGCAATAAACTTAGATGCTTGTTGTATTGCATGCTGCAAAAGCTCAGAATGATCATTTGGATTTATAACATTTGTTTTAAAGGTTAAAATCTCTTTTTGTTTGGTTTTCCCCCCTGGTTTCATAGAATTCACTGAACAGATATTAAAATGAATGTTAATACATTCAAATAAATCATACCCAGATGCTCAAAAGTGCTTCTCCAGTTTGTCTTGTTTCCAGTCACGTCAATAAAGCAGCGCTTCAAGCATATTAAAATCCAACATGTGAAATTTATCTTTATGACTGAAAATCTACAGATAAAATCATTTACTGCACAATTTAGTGCATTGTTTTGGGGAAAGAGACATCGATATTTTTTTACCTTGTTTAAAAAAAGATTAATTAGGACCTTTCTTGAGCTATATTTTCCCAGGATTGAGATGAAGGATCTTGGGGACTTCAGCAATTTAAAGACACATAAATCTTCTCTCTTTTTTTTTTATGAAGAAAGGAGATAATGGACTATCAGATGATTGTTGGGGAAAAAAATCAGATGAAGTCATCTTTTCTGATTAACATGGGACAGTCAATTCAATGCCTTCAGGAGAATTTTGGATCTACATCTAATTTGATTTATAGATTTATACCGAACCTTTAATTCTGTGCTCAGGCAGTATATATAATGCTTCTTCCTTTTCTTTTTCCTCACAATAACATCCATGTTAAATAGATTGGGCTAAGAAAGTGACTGGTTGAAAGTTACCCATTGAGCTTCTATGGCTAGAACTTTAGTGTCTTGTTTCCTAATCCAACATTTATTTATTATTTATTTATTTGTGAGATTTATATACCACCTCACAGTGCAAGCACTCTCTAAGCTGTTTACACCAGTAAGCAATGTATATTTATATTGCCCCCAACAATCTGGGTCCTCATTTTACCTACCTCGGAAGGATGGAAGGCTGAGTCAACCTTGAGCCGGTGAGATTTGAACCGCTGACCTGCGGATCACAGTCATCTTGACATCTTAACAAACAGACCACATTGACTTTTCTAAACCACAAACTTCAGTAACTACTTGTTATTGGCATGGTGGAAGCTGATGGGAAGACTCCGAAGGCTCCTGTCTCATTTAACATCGATGAACAAGTACTTAAGTTTCCACTAGGTGAAGAATCTGTACCAGTTGGAAACAGATGTAGACCTTTGTGTTTCCATGAGAATGACAGCAATAAAATGTGGGCGATGAGTTAACTTGGGACAGGACAGGGATTTTTCTTCTGTCCTCTCAGGAGTTCAAGATGGCTATAATGAAGACATAATGGATAATGGATCATCTCACTGCTTTTCTAACTGCAAAAACAAAATTTACTGAGGATTAGGGAAGAACAGAGACAAATTATGACGGGGCCTAAAATGATAAAAAATTCAGAAGCAATTGGAAATAATAAAACAGAAAAAGAACCTGGACTAGATGGGTCTATCAAATCTGTAAAGTTTTAAGGATTAGCTTTTTAGACCATTGTATCAAATTCTATTTTACAAGGTGGAAAAATGCCAGAAATGTGGAGGCTAATATAATGCTAATACCTAAAAAAAGACAAAACTTGACTTTAGCAAGGAATTAGTCTAATATCATTGTTGAATAACAATTTGACAATAGTTAGACAACAACTATTTAGAATGATTTTAATGGAAAGATGTAAAATGATTTTACAAGATTTTATTTATTAGGATCAATGTGGTTTTTATCTAAAAGATAATTGAAAGATAATGTTAGAACTCTGTTGGATATTTTAGAATATTTGGAACAACGTAATGAAAAACATGCCTCATTGATCTTTTTAGATGCAGAAAAGGGTTTTGACAATTTAAACTGGACTTTTTTGTTTAAGATTTTGGAAATATGACTTACAAAATGAGAACATTTTACAAAATGAGTGAAATCAATTTATACTTCGGAGATGGCACAAATAATTATTGATGTTCAATTAGCAAAACCATGTGAGATTTAAAAAAGGAACAAGACAAAGTTGCCCACTATCTCCTCTTTATCTATTTGATTTTTTGAAATATTGAGTTGAGATTTTTTTTAAAAAGGTGAATGGATCATAGTTGTAAAGATTTTAAAAGAGTCTATATCAGTGAAGAACTTTTGCAGATGATTTGGTTTTGGCAAACCCTGTAAAGGGAGATGAATTTTTAATAAATAAATTAAAAGAATTTGGGAATTCTAAAAGAATTTAAAAAAATCTTAGCAGGTTTCAAGATTAATAAACAGAAGATATAGATGTTAACAAAAAATATGAAGACACAAGATCAAACAAACTTGATAAATAAAATAGGTTTTAAGATTGAGAAAAAAAGTACATGTGGGTATAACTATGACAAATATGAATTGTGCGTTATTTCAAAATAATTATTTTAAACATGGAATGAGGTTAAAGATATGTCAAGATAGAACAAATTACAATTATCATTGAGTAGAATTTCTGTGATTAACAAGAATGTTAGAATGCTATTTCTGTTCCAGACAATGCCTGTTTTGACAATGAGACACCATTTAAACAAAGGCAGAATGACATATCTAAATTTGTATGACAATGGAAAAAACCATGAGTTAAATATAAGGTGCTACAAGATATGAAGGAAAGAAAAGGATTTGGCCTACCAGATTTGAAACTATATTTTACTGTCTGTTGCTTAGTTTGAATGAAAGAGTTGGTCTTGTTAAGGAATAGAAGGATTTGGAAGGTCATGATCTGAGATTTAGTTGACGTGGAAATTTATAGTAGGATAAAGCAAAGATGAATGAACACTTTAAAAATCATAATATTTGATGGGCTAAACTTAAAAACTGGAATAGATACACATTTAGGTTCTGCCCAAAATTACATTTGTGACATTCAGTACAACAAATATTTTATAGACAAGAAATAATAAGAAAATACAAATGATTAACTTTACTGATGTACTAAATTTTTCTCTAGAGGGTTTTAAATTGAAATCAAAGGGAGATCTAATAACACAACAATATCCATGTTAATGGTTTTCTTTTGTACAATTATCAGAAAAGTTTAAAATGGAAAAAAAAATATGGTTTTGAACAAGTAAGATTGTTTTTGAAATAAAATAATGTACTAATAATGATTTTGTTATTACTAAAATATATTAAGTTTTATTGAAGTATGAGATAGACAAAGAACAAGGAAAAGAATGAGAAATGGGCTAAAAACTTTGGGTATAATGTACACATGAATCAATGGGAAAATTTGTGGTTGAAAGCAGTGGCAGGTTGCCGTCTTACCGGTGCCGGTGCGCTGTGCGTGCATCTCCAAGTTTCGGGGGTGCTCGCTCGCTATGCACACGTGCCCCCTCGCGTGATTTTGCTTTTACGCATATGCGGAAGCAAAATCGCACTGAAATCTTGCGAGGCGACGCACGCGCGTTTGAGATTTTGGTGCGATTTTGCTTCCGCGCATGCACGGAAGTGAAATCTCACTGAAATCTCGCGCGCACGCGCGTCCCCTTATGGGATTTTGGCACGATTTTGCTTATGCGCAGAAGCAAATTCGACCCAAAATTCCCAGGAAAAAATGGCGACTTGCGCGATGCACCGGCAGAGAGTGCTCTGGAGCGTTTGCACAATCCGCCGCTCCCTACTGGAGCTGTGCTCCAGGCAGCTCCGGCAGGAACCCACCTCTGGTTGAAAGGCTTGACATTCACTTTATGTTTTAGCCTTAAAAGAATTGTTATAAAATGATGTATTGCTAGTGTTTGAAACCAGAGAAATTTTCTAGAATATATAAAGAAACCTTAAATAGTTGCAATATATACAGTAGCACAGTAGTCAGTATAATTGTACAATAGGAAATACTTGTTGTGACAGCATCACCACCAGATGGATTAGTAACTGGCTGATAAACTACACTCAACATGTAGTCCTTAAGCACCGGTAAGAGCACCGGAAACTGAAAGAGCAGCTCCCCGGAGCGCGCACGTGTGGGAGTGCCAGAAACTGGAAGAGCAGTTACCCGGCACGCATGTGCGCGCAGGGAAGCTAAGCTTCCAGTTTCCGGTGTGCACATGCACGCTGGTCACCTGGTCTTCCAGTTTCTGGCACATATGCACATGCAATGACCAGCTGGCATGTGCGCACCGGAACCTGGAAGAGCAATGGGCAACGGCTGGCGTGCCCAGAGAGATGGCTCTGCGTGCCACTTCCGGCACACGTGCCATAGGTTCGCCATCACGGGTATAGGGTCTCCTGCTTGAGCAGGGGGCTGGACTAGACTAGGTCCCTTCCCTTCCCATTCTGTTATTCTATTAAAGAATACTTGCATGCAACATTGCAAATACAAAGGGGGGATTTGTATCACAGTGCCACAATACATGTTGTTTTACCCCTTCTCCACACAAGCAGGGAAATACACATTCTTCTTTACTCCCTTTTCATCCAATGCTGTCTTGTAAGACATCTACTAGAAGACAAAGATGGTTTGGGGAAGAAAGAGACCTAGCAGGCAAGTTTCTTTAAAGTAGGCTGAAAAGATTGAAAATAAAATGATAACTGTAAGACCTTTTAAAATATATAAGGAATTATGTACATAATTTTACTTACATTTATAGAAACTACCCACAATTATTAATATTTTTATACAAAATACAGGCTTATTCAAAGACATATGATTTATCTTCATTTACTGTTCTTAGCTTTTCTGGATATTTCTGGTAGCACATGTGCTCTGCTTCTGGAAGATGGAACATTAGGATTTGATCAAGTAAAACACTTCCTTGTTAATATTAAATTTTATTCCTGTGGTTCATAAAGAGCACATGTTCATAGCAGATAATATTATTACATCTAAAGCCAACAATCCTATTCCTTACAGATGACTTCTGAGAAGAGGAGAGGAAAAAAAAGAAAGAATAGAATAGAATAGAATAGAATAGAATAGAATAGAATAGAATAGAATAGAATAGAATAGAATTTTTTATTGGCCAAGTGTGATTGGACACTCAAGGAATTTGTCTTGGTTCATATGCTCTCAGTGTAAATAAAAGAAAAGATATGTTCGTCAAGAATCATAAGGTACAACACTTAATTTATTTATTTATTAGTTGCATTTGTATGCCGCCCACTCCACAGAGACTCTGGGCGGCCCAGAGTCCGGGTACAAATAAGTACCCTTAATGATAGTCCGGGTACAAATAAGCAGTCAAATCATATTAGGAACCAGTCAATATAAATAGAAAGGATACAAGCAACAAAGTTACAGTCATACAGTCATTAGTGGAAGGAGATGGGTGATGGGAACGATGAGAAGATTAATAGTAGTGCAGACTTAGTAAATAGTTTGACAGTGTTGAGGGAATTATTTGTTTAGCAGAGTGATGGCGTTTGGGGGGGAAACTGTTCTTGTGTCTAATTGTTCTGGTGTGCAGTGCTCTATAGCGTCGTTTTGAGGGTAGGAGTTGAAGCAGTTTGTGTCCAGGATGTGAGGGGTCTGTAAATATTTTCACAGCCCTCTTTTTTGACTCGTGCAGTATACAGATCGTCAATGGAAGGCAGGTTGGTAGCAATTGTTTTTTCTGCAGTTCTAATTATCCTCTAAAGTCTGTGTCTGTCTTGTTGGGTTGCAGAACCAAACCAGATAGTTATAGAGGTGCAGATGACAGATTCAATACCGTATTTTTTGGAGTATAAGACGCACCTTTTTCCTCCCTAAAAGTGGCTGAAAATGTGGGTGCATCTTATACTTCGAATGTAGCTTTTTTTTTCCAGCCCTAACTAGGTGCTAACAGATCTTCCCAGCTCTTACCTAGCAGGCTCTTTCATTGTTACTCTCTCCAAAGAATGTTTTTCCAGCCCTAAGTCTTTGCAGGTTTTTTTTTCATTGCTCTACTTGCTCCAAAGAAGTTTTTTTCTAGCCCTAACCAGGTGCTAACAATCTTCCCAGCTCTTACCGGCTTGCAGGCTCTTTCATTGTTACTCTCTCAGAAGAATGTTTTTCCAGCCCTAAGTCTTTGCAGGGTTTTTTTTCATTGCTCTACTTGCTCCAAAGAAGTTTTTTCCTAGCCCTAACCAGGTGCTAACGATCTTCCCAGCTCTTACTGGCTTGCAGGCTCTTTCATTGTTATTCTCTCAGAAGAAAGTTTTTTTAAGTCCTAACCAGGAGACAAGACTAAGGATGCTAGCCAGAGGAATACCTGGTAGACAGATTGTTTTCCCCTATTTTCCTCCCCAAAAACTAAGGTGCGTCTTATACTCTGGTGCGTCTTATACTCCGAAAAATACGGTAATTCCTCTGTAGAACTGTATCAGCAGCTCCTGATACAATTCTACAAAGAAAAGGAAAGAAGAAGGAAAGGAATTTTTTACTATGCAAGGCCTAAATGTTATTCCTACATCATGGCTTACAGTTTTATTGAAACTAATTATGTCCAATATTACTATCTTGCATACTAAAACTATTTTTAATGCACATAATCACATAAGGCAAACTTGAAAGGAACTATTTTCTCAAATTGTTTTTACTGTTTCCTCTAATTTAAAGGATTTTTATTGAACATTTATTATTATCATTCATTTAAACAAAGGCTATTTCAGATCCTTCTTAGTTCAAGGCATTTGCCTTTATTTTGGCACACTGAGATGCAGATGGTAGCTAAATCAACACTATCTTGGACATATTTGCTGGAGGGGCCTATGCCTTTGGGCAAGACAGGTGTTTTCTTCTCCCTTTCGTTCACCTTCCTTTACAGCTCCTTTCCTTTTGAAAAAGATTGATTTATATTTTTGAGAACCTCCTTCTGAATTGTAGCTCTAAGTCATAATGCTTATTTGCTGGACATTCTTGATTTACCTCTATCATAGTCTGCATTCTTGGATGTTGCATCATTAAAAAAAAACACGTCAAAGAAGAGTGTTGCCATGTTCCCTCAAAACAGCTTTTGTTCTGCTTCAAGGTCTACACTAGCTACAGTGCCAAAAAGGTCTGACCAATTGTTTTTAGATTGGCAAAAGGGAAAAAAATAGCTTCTATTACATGAAATAGTTTTGCATAGTTATTTTCATCTGAAAAACAACACAGCTTCAAGTTTTTAACTATCTGCCTATTTTTCGTCTCCGTACCATATACAATTGTTTCAGCAAAGCCCTTACAATTAGCCAAATTAATAATTGATTATATGATCTTAACAAGACACAAAATTATGAAAGCCATGGTGGCCTAGAAGTAAAGTCGCTCGCCTTCCACTCAGAAGGTCGAGAGTTCAATCCTAGGCTGCAGCAGATGTTTCTCTATTAGAGCACAAAGAGAAAATGTCTGCTGTGAACTCTGCATTGGCATCAGGAAGGACATCCGGGCAGTAAACGCTCAGCTCCATTCAGTTGCCCCAACTCCACCCCAATAAAAGGGATTACAGGGTTGTAAAAAAGGGGGGGGGGACAAGACACAAAATTACAGTGATAGAATTGATAGGGTTCAAAGTCATAACCCGGCTCACATCTATTATTAATTTATTTATCATACTGAATGTTTGAAATAAACTTGTGACTAGAGGTGCTCTTATTCATAATAGGATAAGTGTGCTTTCCTGTTGAGGATATGTAGCATTCATGTGTTACATAAAACTATAATAATTTTGAATTCTTTGTAGTGAATATTCATATAAATGCAAAGGGTCGTGTTTTTATTGTAATCACTAAAACAGAAGAACTGTATCAGTGGTAGGATTCAAATGTTTTTACTACCGGTTCTGTGGGCAGGGCTTGGTGGGAGGGGCGTGGTGGGCATGGCAGGGGAAGGATACTGTAAAATCTCCATTCCCACCCCACTCCAGGGGAAGGATACTGCAAAATCTCCATTCCCTCCCGATCAGCTGGGACTTGGGAGGCAGAGAATAGATAGGGGGCGGGGTTAGTCAGAGGTGATATTTACCGGTTCTCCAAACTACTCAAAATTTCTGCTACCGGTTCTCCTGAACTGATCAGAACCTGCTGAAACCCACCTCTGAACTGTATGCTTGCAATTTGTTTGCTTAAGTTGAACATTACATGCTCATTACTCACAAATGAAACAGGGAAGAGGGCTGGCAAGTAGCTGCATAAATATTGTACACTATGATCAAGTAATGCAACAACTATGTTTGTGAAGGAGCCAAGTTAACACAAAGTTTCACATGTAAATAAAATCATATAAATGTCTTCCAAAATAGTGTAGACTGTGAAGGAAGAGAAAATATGGAAGATCCGTGTATTCTATTACATGAAACCTAGGACACTACACTATGATTTAATGTCATGTCCAGAAAACATAAAGACAATTCATTAAATCAAGAGCATGTTTTCAATTCAAAAGTTTGCTCTGACAACGATAATCTCACTTGCAATCTCCACATTTAATAGGATGCACTGCATATGGAAATAAAATGTCTGAAAATGTGGATGTTAATAGTTTTCTTTGCAATTCTTCGACAAATTTCAGAAAAAAACAGGTGAAAAGATCGTGCATATTAAGGAGCAGGTGTACATTTACCCAGTTTTACCTTATTTAAAAATGTGGTACCCTTTGATTTGGAATTGCGTCCGTAATTTTAAAGCATAGCTGTCGAATAGGGCGAGTGGCTACATATTTAGACTTCTCTTGACTGTGTTTTTTTTTAAATAGCACCATACAAAATTTATTTTCAAAATAACTTGAATTAAAAATACCCATTCAGCATTTTATGTTATATTCCGAACAATAGAAGAACATCTCCCAAACTATTTGCAATGCATCTGAGTGTGACTAGCTTGGCAAATTAACATTTTACATCAGGGAGTATTTAGACTGAACTCACACACTGTTTTGAGCCATAATATGATTAGCTTGATCCACCCAGTCATTTTGCTATTTATATTTCTGTTTTGCTTCAACTAGTATAAATGAACAAAAGACTAAAGATCTCCTAAGTTTTAACACAGCAAATATACAATTCTTTTAACTTTCATTTTTCTGTGGTAGGTATCTGTCTCAAATACAACTGTGTGTAGTGAGATATCAGACTGGTCCCTAGAAAGTCCCTAAAATTGACATTATCAAGAGGCATATCCAGGAGAAATCTTTATTCCTTTTAGAGTTTACTTTGTAGATTTTCTTTCTTTTTTTTTTAAAGGAAAAGAACAAAGGAGGAATGCAAGCACCTGCTCATGGAATTAACAAAATAAATGATAATTTCATGCTATTACGATGTATAAATATGTATACTTATTAGCTACAGATGAAGTCTAAAAACATTCCATTCATTTACAGTAGTCCAACTGTCCGAGTAGATTTGAACGAAAAACTGAATGTAAATTTTGTCTGGGACTTAAAAGTTACATTTGCCTTATCCTTATTCAGATTTGGCACCTATTAAGGCATAAACCAAGAAGCATTTCAAAGCAATTAAACATTGTTAATGCCCAATCATATGCTATATTGGCAAAATGAGGGCAACCATTTCAAACACCAGCCTCCCACTGAGCAATCATAAGTATTAAACTATTAAATTATTTGTGTCTTGAAAAAGATGGACTATCGTTATTTGAGAAAAGGTAAATCAAAAACTGAAGAAAGCATTGGATCTGTTTAGCTTCATTTTTTGTTTCTTGCTTTTGGGCTGGATACTTTTTTATTTTTTTTTTGCCTTTTTTATACAGTGCTAACTGTGGTAACTTTTTAAAATTCAAATGAGAAACATGGGCAGCAAAGCATGCAAAATGTTCGTTCATTGTAGCAACTACAAAAATATTGCTTTTATGCAATGAGAATACCATTGTAGAATTTTAAAAGGCAGAGAAATAAAAGACTCAGGATTGGAGATATTTAAACAAATTCGCTAGGATATACCAGATGATTAAAATACAATCTATAATTACATTACACTGGTATCAGGTAACGATAAAAGCCTATAAATACACTGGGGTCAGAGTAAGCATAAAAAATGAAACAGTTATTTGAATAATCTGAGATCAAGTTGCAGTAATTAAAAATGAATGTATTATTCAAATCAAGGAATTAGGATACAACACTCCTTACAAAAAATATTATTGTGATAGACAGAAGTAACTTAGAAATGGCTCTGATAAAAGAAATTGCAAGAGGAAATATAATGATTTCTGTTTAGTGTGGACACGACTAAACAATTATTCCAGATCAGAATGTTTTTGATTATTTGTCAACAGATTTTTTTTTTAATGACACCTTATTTCTAAAGATCTGGAAACATTGTGTTCTGTGGAATTCTGCTTCTGAGTGTTAATTTATTTCTTAGATTAATTCATAAAATATGAACCTCTTGTAACCGTTCAAAGGAATTAATGATATCAATGCATTCTCGGCATCTTTGGACCTCTTCTTCCGGGATGCTCTACTTTCATATGGCATGATTAAAATGGATAAAGTGGCTAGAATTAACCTGCTTAGAGACACCTAGTCCTAGACCAAAGCAGCATAAACATCTTCACATAAATAAAATATGGACCTTTGAAAGGGATGGTTTTTTCCCCCAATGCAAATAACTTCTGCTATTTAACCTTTTCCTTTCCCAGAGCGAACCAATTAAAAAAGTGAGAATGTAATACCACTTTACCTGAAAGTAAACCTCACCGAAATTAATGAGGCTTACTGCTTATTAGAGAGCAGTGTTCTATGAAGCTGTCAAGGAAATCCATCATAGGCATTTTTTAACACAGAGATGGCTGACCTGCTGCCTTCGGGCCACATGCAGCTGTTGAACTAATTTCAAAGCCCTTTGCAAGAAAACAATTCAAATTTCAAGCGAAAGCAATCTTTCTTTTCCTTGTAGACTGTTGTGCTAAGACTGAAAATTCAGTTTCAGTAAGAGTGCCAAAAGTGAAAAAAAAAAAACCAATGCCTGAAAGAGGCAGAGTGAGTTGCCCTCAATTTTGATCTCTCTTCCTCTTAACCACTTACATGTGCCCCACCCCACTCAGGGGCATGTAAAGTAGGAATACTATCTTCAACAGCCACAAAGTTTATCTATGTCAATATTGATGTAGCCCTTCGTCAAATAGTGTGTCTGTCATCTCATAACATTTTATCCAGGGGTGAAATTCAGCAGGTTCTGACAGGTTCTGGAGAACCGGTAGCGGAAATTTTGAGTAGTTCGGAGAACCAGCAAATACCACCTCTGGCTGGCCCCAGAGTGGGCTAGGAATGGAGATTTTGCAATATCCTTCCCCCAGGAGTGGGGAGGGAATGGGGATTTTGCAGTATCCTTCCCCTGCCACGCTCACCAAGCCACACCCACAGAACCAGTAGGGAAAAAGTTTGAATTTCACCCCTGATTTTATCTAATTTTTAGATAAATGTAAGGTAATACTATTTATCCAAACATCTTGGGCCATCCAACATAATTACCATTCATGTCTTCTACTTTTCAGAAAATGGAAATATTAGTATTAGTATCTCATCTCCATGAGAGTCCTTGAGATGTACGTTGTTGGGGATCTTTCTTTTGAATGAAATGAATGGTTAATATATCTTGTATATGAAACATATTTTGTGGCTTCATTCTAAGATGGCTTTGGGCTATGATTCATGACATGAGCTGATGACCAGTGCCTACTGAAGGAATTAAAAGGAGGATCTAATCAGGTTGACTCTTCTGAACTGCTCAGCTTCATTCAGTATCATTTTTTAGAATGTGTCCAAGTGTTATCAGAGAGATTATTTCCTTCTCTTTCAAATCATATATTGCTAGATAATAATAGGCATTATTATTATTACTGATCATATAAGCATTATTATTATTATTATTATTATTATTATTATTATTATTATTATTATTATTATTATTATTATTATTATTATTATTATTATTATTATTATTATTATTATTATTATTATTATTATTATTGATGCAATGAAATGAGCAGGTTAAAATCTTGTGGGATTTTACAGATGGCTAAAATCTTGTCTCGTAATACACTAGATATAACTGTAGCTGAAAAGAAGAAAATGTGGATAATTGATGTGAAAATACCAGGAGGTAGAAGACTAGAAAAATTGGAAAAAAATTAAAAAGTATCAAGATCTAAACCAGTGGTTCCCAACCTGGGGGTCGGGACACCTTTGGGGGTCAAATGACCATTTCCCAGGGGTCGCCCCGGTATCCTCAGCTCCTCCCCCCACTGCCACAAGCCTGGCCATATCGGCTCAACTCGCCTGAGCCCTCTGATTGGTCGGGAGAGGTGCCATTCGGTGAGGGGCGTTTGTGACGCCTGGTGGCCGAGCTTTGAAGGCATCAGCTAAGGGGCAGGGCGTCGCAAGATTGCGCGCTGGAGAGTACAAGAAGGTGCTTAGGGACAGCTGTGGCCGCCCCTGTCTCCTACTCGCAGCGGCAGTTTCTTCCTGCTGGTGTCAAAGGGAAAGGGAGTCACAGGAGGGAATGGCCAGCCAATGACCACTTAAGTTTCACAGCACACGATGGCGGGAAGGAGGGCAGCTGGGTCGGAATCGTCTGTCTGCCCTCTCGCCCTCGGCTGGCGCGGAGACCCAGCGAACAAAGAGGCAAACAGGGAGGGAGGGAAGAGAGAGACTGAGAGATATTAGCGCAGGGCTAGCCTGATCATACAGCCTCGGTGCTGAGGGCGCCACTGCCGGGGGCAGGAGGAGCTAAGCCGGAGGGAACTGGAGAAGGAGGTGGTGCCGGAGCATGGTCCATCGCCGCCGCCCTGCTCCATATGATCAGGCTAGCCCTGTGCTAATATCTCTCTCAAAGAAAGAAAGAAAGAAAGAAAGAAAGAAAGAAAGAAAGAAAGAAAGAAAGAAAGAAAGAAAGAAAGAAAGAAAGAAAGAAAGAAAGAAAGAAAGAAAGAAAGAAAGAAGAGGAAGGTTGGGAGAAAGGATGGAAGAGAAAAAAGTGAGAAAGGGAAAGAAAGAAAGTAAGTAAGAAATAAACTGTTGAAAGAAGAGCCTTGCAAATTAAAATTGTTGTGTTTGCAGGGGTTTTGGGAAGGGTGGGTGAGCAGGCCCCATGGGGGAGGAAGGAATATGGGGCTGTTTTAAGAAGAAAGAGCTTAAAAGAGGAAATTGGCTTTGGGGACCCTGGCAATGTTTTTGGACCAATCATGGGTTTTTTTGCCCCGTTTGCCTCCTGAAACTTTGGAGTCCTGGGAGAAAGCTACTAAACAGGGATTACTTTGCTGGAATCTTATCTGATTTCTAGTTTTTCGACACTGCAGGCCACAATTTCTCAACCTCAACAACTTGAATATACCTGGACTTCAACTCCCAAAATTCCCTAGCCAGCTTTGCTTTGAATTCTGGGAGTTGAAGTCCAGGCACCTTAAAAGTTGCTGAGATTGAGAAATATTGCTGTACACTTGTTGGTTATCAAGTCTAAATACAGAAGTAGACTTGTTGTGGAAGATGATATTCCTTGTACTCTTGCAAAGACTGGCCCGAGAATTTCTGATCTGGCATAATTACATATTGTTTTTGTGATTAATCGCTATGCTTTAATTATGTTCAATTTGTAACAATGAAAATATATCCTGCATATTAGATATTTACATTACGATTCATAACAGTAGCAAAATTACAGTTATGAAGTAGCAACGAAAATAATTTTATGGTTGGGGGTCACCACAACATGAGGAACTATATTAAGGGGTCACGGCATTAGAAAGGTTGGGAACCACTGATCTAAACATTGAAATCGGAACATTATGAGCCGCGGTGGTTAGAGTGCAGTACTGCAGGCTACTTCTTCTGACTGCCGGCTGCCTGCAATTTGGCAGTTCAGATCCCACCAGGCTCAAGGTTGACTCAGCCTTCCATCCTTCCGAGGTGGGTAAAATGAGGACCCAGATTGTTGGGGGTAATATGCTGACTCTGTAAACCAGTTAGAGAGGGCTGTAAAGCACTGTAAAGCGGTATATAAGTCTAAGTGCTATTGCTATTATGACATAAACCAGCCATGGTGGCTCCAGTGATTATTAGCACACTGAGTGCCATACCAAAAAATCTTGGACAGCACTTAGAAAATCTGGACATTGACAAAATTTCCATCTTTCAATTAAAATATGTATGGATCCACTACTTGGATCCATACATATACTACGGCAAAATTTATGACATCCTAGGTCTTTGGAAAGAACTCAGTGCATATGAAGACCAACATAGTTAATACACTAGCATCTGTGATTTCACATTTTTGTCTGTATAATAACCATTAAACTACTTGTACAAAGTCACAATTCTAATCCATCTTATAGCTGATATAACCTTTTATATCACTAATATATGATTTTAGAGTAACTTGAAATGCTGGTGATCTCTCCAATTCTCAAGCTGTTTGTATGGTGGCTAACACAATTTTTGTTTTTAAAAAGGACAAGTCTGAGGACATACAGTTCTCCTCCGTTCTATATATGACCTGGATATTACCTATAGTGATAATAAAGATAATAGAAATCACAACAAATATCAAAAATAGTTGAACGTGCCACTTTCCAGACAACTACCGTGTTTCCCCAAAAATAAGACCCTGACTTATATTTTTTTGAACCCTGAAATAAGCGCTTGGCCTTATTGCCATGCACTCAAAAGCCTGATTGGGCTTATTATCAGGGGATGTCTTATTTTGGGGGGAAACAGGGTATGTAGGTGATTATTTTTAGTCAAAACAGTGCAGTGGAATTGTATATATTTGAAGAATTAAATGCACCACAATTACAAGCACAGAAATGGAGTTACTTCCAATGACATCAACTTTTATTTAAAATAATATTTTCTGTGACATTAAATATAATTGAGATGGACAAAGCTTTAATTTTGAAAGAACACCAATGTGATTGTTTGCCAAATTTTCTTTGGAGATACTGCAGTTCAGCTTTTATTGTGTTAACAACTGTTGCATTTTACAGATTTCTTGATCAGAACTAGCAAAAAAAAAAAAAGAAGAATTCTTACTTGGTCAGGAAAGAGCCAAGTTGCCTATTATGTAAAACACTGACTACCGTAATCTCAGCTTCTTTAGAACTCAGCTAGTGAGAAAGAAGCACCTCCAATTTGTTCATAGCAATTATTTTAAACCGTCAACCATTGTTTTCCTGATTAAAATCAGGACTGCAGGCACTTATAACTTCCCCCTGGGCCAAACAGCTGCTCAGTATTGGTGTGTGAGAAAGAGAGAGAAAGAGAGAGAGAGAGATTTTTCTGCAATATAGCATGTAGTTTCTCACACTGTGAAACTAAGCATGGTTTTGGCAGAATTACCTTCTCTGGAGAGAGATTTTAGGATTGCTATGTACAGTATATCTGCCACTATGTTTTTACTGTTTAGTCTGTTCTCTTCATTTCTTTGTTTTTAAGATGCTTGGATTCAGCAAATACAGTACACAATGCCCTGATTGGATCTATAAAATCTGAGCTCTGTTTATAAAACTTAAAAAGCATGATTCAAGAAAATCGTGGTTACATTTGCTTAGATTGTGATCCATATATTTGGCATACTTAAAATAGGCACCTGTTTTAATTGAAATATCACATTTGATCAGATGTCCTTTTTAACAAAGGATTGGCAGGCGAAGTAGCAAATACACAAGGGCTTCCTGCCCCATTTGTGGTCAGGTTGCTTGGTATCCATGGCTAGCCAAAAGTCAAAAGTATCCTAGACAGCATAAAAAACAATTATGTGTCTCATTCCTGACATCTTAATGGATCTTTGCATCTCAGATCTTGTAATTCCATATAAGATTCATCATCCATCTTTCTCCCACAAGGCAGTAAAACCTAACAGCATTGCATATTTATTCTAGTCCCTGAAGCCACTGCTTCATTCCACCTAATAGTTTGTGCTGGCCCTGCCTAATATTCATTGAACTCAATGAATTTCCTTCTGATTATTGTATTATAAAGCAGCTGAATCAAATTATAATTTTACAGTGGCTGGGTTTGTTTTTGGCATTCCACTTTCTTTCTGCTTTCCTACCCTGTTTGAATATAATTGTTTCTGTAACTCTTGGCTACACCGAAAAAAATTAAAAAATCTTACAAGCATCCTTCTTCATGCCTGTGGAAAAGGCACATTCCATTACAACTACCAGTCTTAGCTGGTCCCTGATTGAAACTAATCACACAGTTTAATTAACTTGTGCTGCTGTCTTGTCCCCATATAAATAAAGAGTTCTCTTGTTAGTTGGGCTTCATTCATAAGATCGCATGTCAGGAAAGGCCAGTATTTCTACAAAAATTTCTTCAAACACCTAGAAGGCATGTTTATGCAATCATCTATTTCAAATCAAAATGAGAACAAAAGTGAGAAAGAGGTTGCCTTCAGGAGAAAACAAAATCATGATACCAACACTGTAATTCAAGTTTTCAGTTCAAGGCAAATTAGTATTAAAGTTTCAGCCCAGTGTATTTAAAAGTTTTGCAAAATTAAATGTAAATTTAATTGGGGTATGAACCAATCAACAATTCAAATTGTGATAATCTATATATACATTTAGTTTAGTCTTCATACTCTTTAGCTTTCAGTTTGGACAATGTATAATAATATGTTTTGTATGTTCCCAAATCTCTTGACCCTAAATCATCCCTATTTTAGTGTTTATTGACAACTAATACACCAGCTTTCTGATGAACTGGATTTTCTGATAGAGACATTAGAAAGATTTATGGCTATTAGCATCACCTCTGATGTTATTTTAATAGTCATCATTGTATTTGAAGAAATTCCTTTTAATGCCTTTTGATTCTTTATTATAAAATACTGGTAGATGCGAGATATAAAGAATTTACTATGAGTTAAGTTTAGTTAGTCACTTCTGGTCTCCCAGTGGTAACTAAACTTCTGTAAATAAAATTGCTTGAATATCTTTGCCTTCATGTGCTTGTACATTAAGATCTTTTTACATGAAAACAACGGGGAGTATACAGAGAGAATTAAGATTATGCATTTTTTATGCTGCATCTTCTGTTTGTCTGTCTGCATTCTGACTGTTCCACAGAATCAGCTTTCTGGCAATTGTAAATATTAATTTAGTTTTATGCATTAGTCGCAGTGATAGAAGCATCTTTTACAGAGGCCTCCTTTACAGAGGCAAAAGAGACATAGAAGTAGTGTTGATTTCAAATCTGGGTAGGAAATGAGAGTGAAGGAAAGCTGCATATTTCAATAAATCAAAATAAGTGATAGATTGGATAGAATTCAATCTATCATAATAATCAATACTTTAAAATTTGTGTTGGTGTTTCTAGCTTGAATAGCCTGTCTACTGTCTACTAGGACCAGAGAGGTACTAGTACCACTCTATAAAGCCTTGGTCAGACCACACCTAGAGTACTGCATCCAGTTTTGGTCACCACATTACAAAAAAGACATTGAAACCCTAGAGAAAGTGCAGAAGAGAGCAACCAGGATGATAAAGGGTCTGGAAAATAAAATATACAAATAGCGGTTGCAGGAACTGAGCTTGGCCAGTCTGGCGAAGAGAAGGACCAGGGGTGACATGATAGCAGTGTTCCAATACTTGAGGGGATGGCACAGAGAGGAGGGGGTCAGGCTGTTCTCTATGGCACCAGAAAGCCAAACAAGGAATAATGGATGGAAGCTGACCAAGGAGAGATTCAACCTGGAAGTGAGGAGAAACTTTCTGACGGTGAGAGCTATCAACCAGTAGAACAGCTTGCCAGCGGAAGTTGTGAGAGCCCCAACACTTGCGACCTTCAAGGGGAGACTGGACTGCCATCTGTCTCAAATGGTGTAGGAACTCCTGCTTGAGCAGGGGGTTGGACTAGATGACCTACAAGGTCCCTTCCAACTCTAATAATAAATCTAAATCTACTTAAATTCACTTAACAATAGAAACAGTTTTTAGAAAGAGTACTTCAAAATTAGGGGAACACAGGGCTACCATACCTGGATTGCAAATTCTAAACAGTCTCTAGATCAGCGTTTCTTATTCTTGACAACTTTAAGGTGTGTGGACCTCCTTTCCTAGAATTTCCCTGGCAGCATGGAGAATTTGCTTGCTGCTATCGAGATAGCAGCAAGCAAATATTGAAAATGCTAGTACTTTGTTGCCATCATGCAATTCTCTGTATTTTTGCCCTTGGGAGGAGCCACTGTTCGCTACTTTCTTCATCCCATCAGTTTTAGGGAAACCCCTAATACTAGACTAATCTGCTTGAGCCCGATTGGTAAAAAATGCCTGATGTGAATGTCTGAAACTCCATTTTAAATAAATGGCTTGAACAGCAGTGTTTGTTAATATGATTTATCTTCTTCCTTGATGTTAGGTTTGGAAATACGGAAAACTGGTACCCAGTGTCTGACTTCGTGCAGGCTTTTTGACCATTTAATCTTAACATGGATTTTGGAATTCATACTGTAATTTTTGTTGTTGCTGGTGGTAGTAATAGTAGCAGCAATACATATGATGGCACCAGCAGGTGTTTTTTTTTTACAAAAATGTACATGAAAAAGTATTCTCCCAAAAGACCTTTTCCCTTCTCGATATCACAGAAGTCACTGCTTCTTCTAAGAGGTTTGCTAGGAACATATTTATTATCTGCTATCAAAGCCATATGCATTTTGCTTCCAAAATATAGGTTTGCCCAAATGAAAATTTAATTGATATATTTATCAACTAAGGCTGCAGACCTATGTACAGTAATAAGAATTAAGCCCCAATCAATTCCCAGAAGTTTATTTCTGTAGTAAATTGTGGAAGAGTTGCTTATATAATTTATAACTTGTGTAATTTATAAATAAAAAGAGGATTATTTCTGAGTAGACATGTTTGTGCTTTTCTGCAAAATCATATGAACAATGCTTAAAGCTGCAGAATTTTACATATATGGTTATATGTGGAGTAAAGTCTAAAATCTCTAGCTCTGGCTCCATTTGAGAATAAGCATACTTTGTGACAACATAACCACAGCAAATTAAATTTTGATTTACTATATTAATTAAATTCATTAATTGATTTATTAAAATGGCTAGAGATACAGGGGCAATGCTATGCCATACAAAGTTGGAGAAAAGGCCACCAGAGAGCCCCAAGTAATTCAATAATTCGCCCTGAGTCCTCAGGGAGTAGGGCGGCATAGAAGAACACTAAATAAATATCCCTGGATAGAAACAGAACAATTATGCTGCCAGTGCTTGCCCTCATAGACAACGACAAATAATATCATAGTTAATTGTATCAAGGAATATCATAGTTAATTCTAGAATGCTGATAGATCTAACATAACCAAGAAAGCCACTCCGTACACTTAGGTTCTAATGAAGTTCAATAACAACCACAATGGATGTAGTTTCTACTCCATATCAGGATCGTAACACTCACTGCCAGAAACCCACATAGCTCCTTTATTGTAGGATCCTCTGAATCATCATCAACTTCTGCAAAACATTCCTAAAAAGACTGGGTAGAAATTATCTAACACTGTTGGATTGATAGATAAACTCTTCACATGGGGAAATATCACTACTTTAAGGTAATAAATACCACGTCCTCTCCTGAATACACTGATGCTGAGTCTTAAATCATCACACAAGAACTTGCTTAAGTTGTTTTCATAGGTTACGTTTGTGTTCCGTACTCAACTTTTTCCACTGTTGCTTTAGGTGTCACTCCTGCCATTTCTTCTCCCAAATATCCTTGGTAAACCCAGAAGCCCCTCAAGCTCTATAAGCAAAGAGAAGTCACCTATTGCAATCTCATCTAACTTACCGTATTTTTCGGAGTATAAGATGCACCGGAGTATAAGACGCACCTTAGTTTTGGAGGAGGAAAACAAGGAAAAAAGCCCTCTGCCTCCAAGAAATTTGCCAAACAGCAAACAGCACAAATGTGTGCTTGACCCATAGAAATAGCAAAGAATTGGAGAAATGTACATTATGCCAAAAAGTTTTCTTAAATGTAATCACACTAACTCCTCCCAATTATTTAAATAGATCTACTCCAAGGTAAGTCAGGATTTAACTCTAATACTAAATAGGACACTGTTACATTTCAGACTATACTTGTACAGAGCTCTTAAAATTAATTAAAATTTCTGGAAGTATACATTATTCTCTATTGTTTAAAAGAAGATACAATAGCACTGGGCCTCTTCAGAGCAAGCATTCATTTTAAAAAGCTTCTTTATTTTGTTAAGTTGTCTAGAGGTCTCCAACCTTGGCAACTTTAAGACTTGTGGACTTCAACTCCCAGAGCTGGCTGTGGAATTCTGGGAGTTGAAGTCCACAAGTCTTAAAATTGCCAAGGTTGGAGACCACTCTAGAACAATAATAAAGCAGTCTTTAAAAAATAAGTCTAATAATTTGAACATTCTACAGACATTTATAGTTATTCACTTACCCCCTTGCATCCAGTTCAGGAGAAAATAAAAATCTGTGTGTCTCTCCCAGCTATTTGCCTTTTTGCAGCTAGTTTCAGTTTCATTTTAGCACGTGGCAAATCAGCTGTAGGTCGGGAAGCTGCTACTGACTTGCTTGGCTTTACAGGCTGTTCCCTCTTTGCTGCAAGCAGGTAAATTGCTGGAAGACAGAGGCCAAGGGGTGGGGTTGGCTGGGTGGGTGGGGCTATATTCGGTGTATAAGACACACCCAAGTTTCCATCCTCTTTTTGGGGGTAAAAAGGTGCATCTTATACTCCAAAAAATACAGTAATCTAATTTAGCTATCTCCAAAATCCTACTAAGATATTTGGCAATGTGGACTGCCAGTCATATTGAGATGCCTAGAGTAGGTTGTCTTAGTCCTCTATATCTCTGAAACTGATGGTAGTGGTTAGCCCTAGTTTAGCCAGGAAATTATTACGACAAAGACTGATAATCATATCCTCAACTTTTACAAGATTCTCATTTGTTCTAAAGCAAAAATGAGCTGTGCAATTTTACAATTGATTAAAGAGAGAGATTAATCAGCTGGTATAGTAACAAAGGAAGCCTCTAAATTCTACATTGCTTTTTATTGCTGATGTCATATGCGGTATCTAACATTTTGCCCTTCAAAAAAATTTTTGGTGGTGTGGTTGATCATATGCCACCCTTGCAATGTATCAAAGGGGAAGTCATATGGAATCCAAGGTAGATGTTGATACCGAGAACCAGTACCACATATCCAACACCATTTGGCAAAAATTGGGATACCCATAGTATATTGCAAGTAATACATGGCAGTATTACCTACTAGTAGCTATCATAGGGAAAACAAACATTGCTTCGGTTTATTTTGACTGGGTTTAAATTTGGTGAACCCTTTGGATTCCCTCCTCCCTAAATAAATACTGTACACATTATATTGCAAGTAAAATGTTTGGATATTTTAATCATCCATGCTGTTGCAGGGTCACCAGATTGGTCAGGTTATTCCATCTGAACTTGTAAGGGTAATCCCAAAAAGTGCTTTTTCGAGAGGCAATTGGACTTTCTTTGTTTTTCCTTGAAGACGTTTTCGCTTCTCATTCGACTGAAGAAGCTTCTTGGTTGAGAAGCGAAACGTCTTCAAGGAAAAACAAAGGAAGTCCAGTTGCCTCTTGAAAAAGCACTTTGGGACAACATGACCTGGATCAGGGGTCTCCAACTTTGGCAACTTTAAGCCTGGTGGACTTCAACTCCCAGAATTCCCCAGCCAGCTTTGCTGGCTGGGGAATACTGAGAGTTGAAGTCCGCCAGGCTTAAAGTTGCCAAGCTGGGAGACCCCTGACCTGGATGACTGAGAATCTCCATAGACACTTATAAGGGTAAAGTTTTATTGGGGATGGGTGTACAAAAATTGGTCCCTCATCCCACCTTCTCAGCAAGTGTTTGAATGGTTTGTTTCCACTGTTGGGGAATCTGAGGATGAGAGAAGTTATAAAGGGAAGTCAGTGGACAAAGACTCCGAAGATCTGAACTGTGTTGCCAAATGTCAGCTATATTTAGGCCAGGAATTCTAAAGACTTTTCCTTTTGTTTTTAATTTTCTGCGCAAAAAATAAGTGTTCAGAAAAAGCACTGGATGGCTTTCGTCTCTGCACATTTTCTTACAACCAGCAAATGTGGTCTGCATAATTCTGGTTCACAACTAGATGACAGCAAAGAGTTATTGATTGTGTATATCTGTGTTCGTCTCTGGCTGAGTGTTTGTAGCACATGTACGACATCTCTAATCAATTTGACTCTGAGGAGACTTTGATTTGTAATGTTGTGATGGACAGAAACTGTACTTTCCCTAACACCTACATAATGGACTTTTTGGCAACTTAGTAATAAGCATCATCCTATAAATGATTGATTTTCTATTTTTTTTTCTTTTTAGTACTATAAATTTAACTGAAATCCTTGGGTTTGCGAATAAACTGTAAAAAAAAAGTCCAGAAGTTGAACAGACATAAGCCTGCACAAGGTACTAAATTAAAACCTAGAAGTTTGTTGTTTCTATTAACTGAATAGTCTAGTATAAATATTCATTCACTATAGTACTGAATTAAATTATATTCCCTTTTTCTACCCGCAATATCTCGCAATAAGCGAAGAGTGCCATCTGCAGGCAATCTGGTATTCTCCCAAGAGCTAATTGATGAAACAGAGAAGAGAGAGAGAAGATATATTCAAACACGCATATCGCTATATACATGTATATCCATATATACGTGTGTATATACATCATAGCATTTGTGTCTGAAGCTAATGAAATTGTTCAGAATAGTTAAGTTCTAAAGGTATCTACAAATTAATTACAGAGAGGAAAAGAAAAAATAAAGAGTTCCTAGTTCTGGATGTAGAAACAAACAATTGTTTTATATTAATCTGAATTTTGCAATATGGCATGAGTTACATTCCTGTTAAAACAAAGCAAAACATTACACAAAGAACAACATGTCAAGAAAAATCTCTCTCTCTCTCTCTCTCTCTCTCTCTCTCTCTCTCTCTCTCTCTCTCTCTCTCTCTCTCTCTCTCTCTCTCTCTCTCTCTCTCTCTCTCCTCCCCTTCTCTCTCATTGTGATTGTGAGAAAGGCAGAGGGAGGTATCAAATGGTTATCTTTGAAACATTAATTTAAAGAGGAATCAACCCTTCCTAGCACCATCTGGCTGATTTTGCTGCACATGGGACAAACTGTATTTTTGGCAGGGCTTCTCTGTTGGAGAGCTATAGGCTGAAGAATTATTGATTAATTTGTGCTATCAATAAAACAAAACAAAAAAGGAGGAAAAATCCATCCCCACTCAATGCTAGATAAGTTGCTGCTTTTCAGCAGTGGTTCTATTTTTATATGGATGGCAGTTGCATCCACACTTTTTAATTCTTCTTTGAACAGAGCTGGATCTCCATGATTAAAGCATTCCATTAGGTGATTTAAAGGGCAATATTGGTAATACATGCATGGTCTGAAAATGCATAAAATTTCATTTCAGCTCCATCACGGTGAACGACTGCATTCCCACTCACCTCCTGCTCAACTAGGACTGCTTATTTGATCTGTATATTTATGTACAAAATCGACCTTCATTAGATGTTCGCTGTTGCTCTAAGGAGACCTATGCCAAGTCTTTTCTGTTCAATTTCCACAATTAAATTATAAAAATGTAAAGTGTTCGCATAATTTGGATGCCCACTTTTCTCCAATATATACCGTTGGTTTATAACTTTTGCTAATATATCCCTATACATTTTTTTTTCTTAAGTGGCATATCTTTGCATGCAACCTTTTCTAATATGCCCATATTTGCATTCAATTTTTAAATCATGACTGCTTTGGGATTTAAAGTTTACGTACGTGCAATTCAAAATGACAACTGTGTTCCTGTTTGCATAGTAACTTGCCTGTTCACTTGGGTCACTTAAAATGTACAATAGTTGCCATCTTTCCCCATCTTCTTATTCCCAAGTACACCTAAACCTGGCTCATTTGTATACAACTGATACAACTATTGTGACAAGAGGTGGCTCATAAACAGCTGCATGGGAGTCCCTTGAAGCTCTGTTTGCATTAATAATAATGATTAGTGGATAGTCTCAAAATTAAAAATAAGCATTTCCTTTCTTTTTAAGGGACACAAAATATCCCTTCCAGCTGTGAAACCCTCAATCTCCAAAAGGGTTGCATGGATTGAGTAGACTAGGTTTGTCCAAATAGTTCCTGAGCAGAGGTGGGATTCACATACTGTAACAACCGGTTCGCCCAATACCGGAAATGTAACGGCAATTCGCTCGCACGCGCCGTCCATGCATGTGTGCAATGTCAAACAACACAGCAATATAGGATGGGATTACGGCCCACCCGCAGGTCGCTACTACCAGTTCGCCCAAACCGGTCTGAACCGGCTGAATCCCATGTCTGTTCCTGAGACTGTACAGTCTTCTATACTGTAATATTTTAGTGACACACAACTGAAGAATATGCATTGCTCAAAGGAATAAATATCAAAACAAATGAAAAGTAAAATCCAAATATTTGACTGTTCATGTTTGTCCTTCACGAAGCATGCCACTGCCATTTAGTCACAAAGAATGAATACAACCTCAGTGCTAATATGATGAGCAGACTGTGATGGCTGGTAATTTTCTTCTTCTACTCTCCCTGCATGTTGTATTTGTGTAATAATTTTAAACACCAAAGCGGAGTGCTGTGGATAAAGAAAAAAAAATGTACAGTGTTTGCACGGATTATTCCTAACAAGCCAGCATTTTATATAGTTGCAAGAGATTTTTTTTTCTCCTGTCTGTTCAGGCTTGGTGATGAAGAGTGATATTTTAATAGGCAGATGGTAAAGACAATTACAGTTTGGGGCTCAGCTGGGAGTTACATCAGTTTATTGCAAATTATTAGTTGATAAATGCTTCTGTTTACAAGCAAAGTCTTAAGCAGCTTTATAATCAGTTTATCAGCTGTAGCCTGATTTTTGACAGCTTGCCTGAAGGGCTACGCAAACATACCTTCCTTGGCTGTTTAGAAATTATAGTGACCATGCAGGGATGCTGATAGGCAGCCTCTGTGCACCTGTAGATTGATTCAAGTGTGCTGTTAGTTGTAATAAAGGTTAACGGAGGAAAATCCTCAAGGTGCCACACACAAAGCAGCTTTTCTGATTCTGCTAAAGAGGAAGTGCCTGACTGAAACCAATGCATTTTTGCACCAATCAAATGTATTCTTACCAGAAAGGGCTAGTAGGATTGTGCATATCCCAAAATGCTTCCCCCCCCCCATTAAAATGCCTATGTAGATCCACGTTTGCTGTGGATTTGCTGCCTTCATTGAAATACACAGGAGAGTCCAGACACATTAAAAGCACACACCACTTTCTTTTCACGGCATTTTCCTGCAGTAATTTATTTTTTTTAAATAGTAGTTTCATTACTAAAGTGGGTGAGGATGGGAGGGGAAAGGCTAAAAGCCCACAAATGCCCTGCTGCATTTATATTAAAATAATCATGTGTTAAAATAAACAGTATATTGCTGGCAAAAAAAAAATATTCTCTTAAACTCTGCATCATTCAACTGTATTTGAATTTCACCCTTAATTGCAGGGTGAAATTAAAACAGCTAAAAACAAGGCATTGTTGAAAACATTGGTCCAGACTTAGATAAATAAAGAAGCTATCTCGACTGTCTTTTTTTGCAGAAACATCTGACTTTCACTATGCCCATGATACCTAAATTTGGAAATTGTGAGAGATTGTATATTCCTTTAAAGTCAGTTATCTAAAAGCATTGTTCGCTGTTTGTGTCAATATTCAATATTTTGCAATTGGACATCAGTGGTATGAATTAAAAACAAAAACCTCTTAACCAAAATAAACCTCTTAAAAGGCACAGAGTGTCTAAGAATGTCCATTTGTTTATCCCCTGTAATAAATAAACAGAGACAACTCCATCATGGGGAACAAGAAAATGAAATTGATCACAATATTTTCCTTGTATACCCCCACCCCCAATAGATCACTGATCTATGTTTTGCTCTCTTCCTAGTGGATGTTTTACACAAATTAGTGGATTTCAGTGCTCATTTGGAAGACGCACACTCAAATCCCTATAATTATTACCAAAAAAAAAAAAACTTTCAGGCAGATGAAAGAAGGTTCTCTAGCAACAGGCAGTTCTTGTTTTCATTCTTTTCTTCAAACAAACTTGAACAAAAAAGAAGTGAGCCTCCTTTCAGCACATACCCAGTTGCCTGCAAATGAAGAATTTATAAAATGGTAAAGGTGTGACTTTGTTTCTTTAGTTCTGTGTGCCACAAGTGTTGACAGAGACAGGGTTGGTCAACACACATAAAAAAACCGGCAGAATTCCCATCACACCATCACAGACATTGGACAATTATTAAAATTCTCCTTAAAAAAGCAGGCCACGGTCCAAGCTATAAGTGGGAAGTTGCCATATCTAAGTATCTTATGTTCATTCTATGTATCCTTGCACAATATATCCCATTGCAAGCTGCTTTTAAAAAATTGTACCAGCTTTGACGGAAAGGCATTTGAGATAGAGAGGAGTTTCTATCCAGGAAAAGTAAGAAAATTCTTGCCAAATAACTAGTTGCTTTTACAAATCTAAAACTGGTCTGGAATCTGAAGCACATCTTTTTCTCTTTTGCAAGCCAGTTACACCCTTGATCCTATTAGCATAAAGGTAAAGGTTCCCCTGCACATGTGTGCTAGTCATTTCCGGCTCTAGGGGCGGTGCTCATCTCCGTTTCTAAGCGGAAAAGCCAGTGCTGTCTGAAGACATCTCCGTGGTCATATGGCTGGCATGACTAAACGCCGAAGGCGCACGGAGCGCTATCACGTTCCCACTAAAGTGGTCCCTATTTTTCTACTTGCATTTTTTACATGCTTTCGAACTGCTAGGTTGGCAGAAGCTGGTACAAGTAATGGGATCTCACTCCATTACGCAGCGCTAGGGATTCGAACCGCTGAACTGCCGACCTTCTGATTGACAAGCTCGGCGTCTTATCCACTGAGCCACCGCATCCCTCCCTATTAGCATACAATATTTATAGTGAAACTGAGAAAAAGAGAACTTGTTTATTGTATGTAGCAGCGCAAGAGGTAAGGAATGGACTGAATTGGACAGATCTATTTTGCAATCACACAGCTTGCTTTTTGTGGTCCGTTCCTTGGCTACAAATTATGGCTTGAGTGAAATCATAAAAACCTTCTGCTCATTAACATTGCAATGCTAACTATTATAGATTATTCTTCAGGGACATGAGAGACAAATGATGCCATTTGGGACAGATTATGACTGTAGGAATTCTGCATTGCCTGCGCTTAAAAGTCTGCAAAGTTTATACAAGTGGGAACTCAAATTAAGATTAGAGGCTAGGTATCAATGGCAATATCCTTTGATCTGTAAACATGGAAAAATTACAAAATATCCCAGTACATCATGCCATTAATCCTATTAAAAAGCTGCCAGCACTTTCCATTAGTTTTGCATGAGGGTGAATATACATGAGCTGTTGCTAAAATCCATCGTGCGAATGGCTTGTTCGGTACATGGCCTGGAAAAGAAATAAATGCCGTACCAAATATTTTGGGGAAAGTTCTGTAAGTAAAAATATTGAGCTTTAACATGGGGGTAGGAAATAAACCCTACTCGTAAAATGCTTCTGATTTATGGCTATGCATGGCTCAGATGCCTATCGGATATTCCTACACTATTTTATTCAAAAACTTGTATAAACCATGAGTTGGCATGTTGGAGAATACTGAAGAAGCATTAATCAACCCAAATAAACAAGTGCACAGATCTATCTAACCACTGTGAAGTAGTTAATAAATTTTTAAACAATTTTATTATAGAAAGAAGGTCTAAAAGAGTAGTGCTTAATTATCTGGACTCCTCCTGTTCTGGGCTTTCTTTTGATTGTATTAATGAAGCAGCTGGCCCATTGTTTCTCTTTAATTCCTCTATTGTTTTAAGAATATGTCAAAGCTCTTTATTCTTTTATCAGGTACTCTGCAGAAGGAACCACACAATACCTCATATTCCAACTGTATTTGCCTATGCACAAAGAAGTCTCCGACACATTTTTCAGAAAAGGGGCACACATAATTTATAAGTTCTATTCCTACTCTATTGTCAAGAATTTTCAACAATATTGGATGTGGATTTATTCACATGTTTCTCTCTCCCCCCCCCCCCATTAAGCAGTGCGGCTACCTTATAGATATGTGCCCTCTGTTCGTGTTGATCCCTGAAAATCCAGGCGTGTGCTAAGAAGCGTTCTTAAGGAGAGGGTACAAGGATGCTATTTCATATAATCAAACGAATGCCCAGCCTTTCCCATAGGAAAGATCTGATGGCAGCTTTCTGAATTTCCTTTTATAAATGCTTAAAATAAAAGGCCAGTGCAAATAAACATCTTCCCAGGGCTATTTTTAAATTTTCTTTTTATGAAATAGAAACGATTAATTCAAATACCAGCAAGGCCGTCTGTTGCCGAGCGTCATTTTAAGTCTGCAGACTGGCACACGTTGTCATTGCAACGAGTTCCTCCGATACTCTCTGACCCTCCTTCAAAAAAACATATGTACCCAAGAAATGGACACTCTGCAGCTCCTGCCGTGACAGTCCAAGGCAGCACACAACAAATGAGAAGCAAGGGGAGAAGGAAATCTGCATTCTTTGGTGGCATGACAGGGCTGGAAAGGTATCCAGACAAAAATGGAAGAACAGAGGCTTCGTGAAAGCGTCTAGACGTTTAATGAAGCTTGGATTACTGTGCAAAACCAGGTGAAACGTTCTTTGATAGAACCATTAAATGCTGCTGCCTTCCTGAATGTACCTGAAATCTGAAAAAAAAATGCAGCTGCCTTGCATTTCTTCATCCTCTTTTGTCTTAGGAGGAGAATTAAACTATTTTTAGCTTTTTCTCCCTGCTGAGGCAGTGCAGTTAAATGTGATAGAGAGGCACTAATCGGAAAGCCATATGGCACCCCTGATTTTGAAGCACGGTTTCCCCAACTCAAATCGGCAGGGAATCGTCTTTTAAAACCAGGAGGAGCATCCTGTCCTTCTATTTTATATTGCTCTTAAAGCAAATCAGTCATCCCAGAACTACAAAGGACGGTGAATGGCTCACTCAGTTGTCTGAAGGTCTTCATTTTGATAGAACAAAGGGGGCCATGTAACCACAATGATCTCCTGGTATTTTCCATCCAGAACATCTGCCACTTGCGTTGGGACCAGAATGGTTTTTTTCTGCTCCATCTCCAATATCCATTTTTGGAGTGGGAACTGCATACTTTTCAGAATCCAGTCCCTTGAATTTCAGCTTCCTTGAAAACAAGTATGGAGGGAGGTTATTCTGCCTGCATAATTATACTCCGTCCAGCATACAGCTTCTGAGTTGGACAGCTTATATGGAAATGATCCAGTTACAGCATCTGAAATGCTATGTGGTCACCACATCGAGAACACCATGCCAACTGAGCACCAGCATGGCCAGCTGTTTGCATGTCATAGTTGGTCACACAGTTGTATCATTTTCAAGTATGCCTCATCACAAAGACTGGAAGTGCTACGGCTTTGTGTAGAGCCGCCTCACCTCATGTACTTGCCATCTGGCGTTATGCCCACCGTTGCCGTTCAAACAGCAGCCATGCCACAGTACGAATTAGACTGTCATTTTGTAATGTGGTGTGGATCAGGCATGCTTATAATCTCTGAGTAAGCATTGTTGTTTACTGTGTGCCTTTTTACACACATGCTACGGCACACATAAATATGCTGAGCTAGGTTCTCTACTAGAGATGCTGTTCCTTACTTCAGAGCTGTCTTTAGCTTGCATTGTGTTGTGTTATATTTATCACTCATAGAGATAAATTAGAAATCGTTATGCAAACAGAAGGCATCTTACAAGGTTTTTGGGGGAGGAGAAGTGGGGGAGAGCAATTGCAATGTGTTGTATTTTTATTAGCGCGGATTTTGCCATTGTAAGGAGCCATGCATTTTCGAATAGCATGCCTAAAGTTCTGTGTCTTTATAGCAGATACAATTTCTTACTCTATAGGTATGGTCATACAAAATAATTGAGACTTTGTCAGTGCTGTAGCCTAGCAACAGATAATACTGTTAGGCTACTGAATAGTTCCGGTTTGACAAGTAGGGAGTGTTTTTTTGTGTTTATCATGTTTGCTAATGATGGGATCCTTTCCAAAGGACTTGTCTTAATCTTAATTAGAGTTTATCGGCAGAGGCCCGTATGACATTCTGCAGGCACTGATTTCATAAATAATAAAAAGAGCAGATGAAAAAAAATTGGCAGGACTGGGATATTGGAGGCGACTGATTATTGTAATAGAAGCATAGATTTTCCAAAATGTGATCAACTCTGAACTATGACTTTGCTCTCAAAAATGTGTTGACAAAATTCACAACGGTTTTGACCGCAATTATGAGGGTCAGTTGTAGACTTCCTGTTAGGAAACAGAGCTGTTTCCACAGCCCAGGATGATAAAGGTTACAAAGAACAGAGATCGGAACATATTTTTGTGCAAAAATGATATTTGAATGACTTTAAAAAAATGCAAAGATGGAGCATCAGTGAAACAAAAAAGAGGAAAGAATACCTCAAAATAGCTTTTTCTTTTGGTAAAAACTGAACGTGTCTATTATTGTTCAAATGAGGATAGCTAAGTATCCTTTCTAAAGAAAAAAGAAGGAACAGTTCCGTATTTCCACTTCATTCACCTGCAACTCCTGCTTGCTATAGAAAACAAGAATTTATTTTCCCCTCAGGAGGAACAGATACCTGAATAATGGCGCCATTAAGATGTGGATCAAAGTGAGCATTTTCTCCTTTAGACCAGCACTGCACAGGGGTTTTTTTCCCCTCCAGGCTAAGGGTCCCTTGTGATAGTTGAATGGGATGTAGGAAGGCTGTACTTAAATAAGCTCAATACAGTTACATCTATTTTATCTTTTTTCCTCCTTCCTATTTAACACAATATTAGAAGTTGGAGTATGCCCGGCTCAGTGGCATATGCAGTGCCAAAGTCTACAATTGTACACCCATGCTTGCGTCAGTTTAAAGGCACTACTGATGTGGTCTCTTCATTGGCCTCACTAGTCAGTGTTTTATAGCAATAGCACTTAGACTTATATACCGCTTCATAGTGCTTTACAGCCCTCTCTAAGCGGTTTACAGAGTTCAGCATATTGCCCCCAACAATCTGGGTCCTCATTTTACCCACCTCGGAAGGATGGAAGGCTGAGTCAACCTTGAGCCGGTGAGATTTGAACAGCTGAACTGTTGAACTAGCAGTAGCCTGCAGTGCTGCATTTAACCACTGCACCAACTCGGCTCTTTATTTATTTCACAAATAGTAGTTTGGCTCAAAAAAGAATCAGGGAGGTATAGAATCATTGGACTGGAAGAGACCTTGGAGGTCTTCTAGTCCAACCCCCTGCCCAAGGCAGGAGTGCTTATGCCATCCCAGACAAATGGTTGTCCAACCTTTTCTTGAAAACCTCCAGCAATTGGGAGCACCCACAACTCCAGGAGGCAAGCTGTTCCACTGATTAATTGTTCTTACAATCAGGAAATTCTTCCTTACTTCCAGGTTGGATATCCCTCTGATAAGCTTCCACCCATTGCTTCTTGTCCTGCTGTCAGGTACTATGGAGAATAAATCGACCTCCTCTTCCTTCCGACAACCCTTCAAGTACTACTTCAAGACTACTTCAAGACTACTTCAGCTTCAACCACAACAATACACGAGCACACAACAGATACAAACTCAAAGTGAACCACTCCAAACTTGACTGTAGAAAATATGACTTTAGCAACAGAGTGATAAATGCCTGGAACTCACTACCTGACTCTGTGGTTTCGTAAACCCCCAAAACTTTACCCTTAAACTGTCCACTGTTGACCTCACCCGATTCCTAAGAGGTCAGTAAGGGGCGTGCATAAGTGCACCAGCGTGCCTACCGGCCCTGTCCTAATGTTCCCTTTTATCCGTACCATCTTATGTATATAAACAATATTATATCTTATGTATATTACCAACACATACTTGACAAAAATAAATAAATAAAATAAATAAATATAAGTATTGGAAGACTGTTATCATGTCTCCCCTAAACCTTCTCTTAATTTGACTAAACATACCTAGTTGCCTTAATGATTCATCTTAAGATTTTGCCTCCAGACCTCTTATCATCCTTGTTGCTCTTCTCTGCACTCTTTCCAGGGCTTCATCATCTTTTTGGCATTATAGCTGACAAGTTGGGTCAACCATGAGTTTAAAAAATGGGCTTCAAAATGTAGGTGGAAGAGAAGCATTCACCAGGCAAGTGAGTCAGGACTCACCAGAGAAAATCCCTGTCCATAATATACAAAATGTTAGCTTGATAGAAAGTTGACTTGATAGAAGTTTGTATTTCTTATAGGTCTGGAAATGATAAGGAAGAAGATATAAGAACAGGAAAGAAGAAAAGTCATATGTACTGGTAGTTGTGCTATTTGTGGGCTGAAGATGCTCATTTCTTGCTAGAGTCAAGGATATTTCATTAAATAACTGCTTACCTACATTTATCACTGAACTGCACAGGGGTGCAGAAATTTGCAATCTTGTAATAATTACTGTACATTTTATTTACTTGCATATGAAGTGAAAATGGCAAAACCAAATGCATTATCTAGCAAAAAAGTGAACGCAAAGAAACTTTTCTTCTTTGAAAAATTGGATTATTGCTTCCTTTTCTTGGAACTCAGCCCCAAGTTTTCCTTCTCAAACACATTGAAAGTAATATCGCTTTGTTTGCTCATCTTTGAAAGCTAATAGGACTGGATTAATTAATTGTGCAGGATTCCACTAAAACAATGTCCTAATTCTTCTGTTTTGCTGTTGTATATCACATACCCTGTTCTTATCTCCTCCACCAGATTTTTGCAACAAGTTGTTTTAAAACTGTAATCTTTTTGAGGAAAGGAAGGGGGAAAAATGAAGTGCAGTTGAAAAGACAGTTATGTTGAAAGATAAACAGAGCAATATTACTTATCAAATTTGTTATTCACTAGTGTGGATTTTATTTTATTTTCCCAATTAATACACATGCTTGTACACAGAACACACGCACATACCCCTGAAAAGGGGTCAGGAAAAACCTTTTAAAGCATAAACTATGCAACATTATTGCAGCCTTAACTGTTCTGGATAAATATCTAGGCCTGAGACTAAAGATAACGGCGTATAAGTGCCTAACCTGTCTAAACATATTCAATAAATGAGCATTCATTATCATGTTCAAATACATTAGTTCATTACTTCTTACATAGTTAATTTTCTTTTCAATACGTAACGTGACATTTACAACCCACGCTTTGGTTATAGTTCACTGTTGGAAGAAAATACGTCTTTTTAATTTGAATAACTCTTTATGAAACAAATCTCAACATATCCCTAAAGGATGTTGGATTGGCATAGCTGTGGATGTGAGGTTGTATTTCATCATTGAAAAGGTTCTTTTCCCCTCCGGGAGAAAAATAGCCCACGTACCAGAAAAGTGTAAAAAGATTGTATGAAGGAATAAGAACTACATTTTGTGCATTATTATTTCCTTCCTCATTAATACCCCATTGGAATGAATATACACATATTCAATTCTTTCTTTATTCTCAGTGCTTTTTATAACCCTTTCTTATTTTGATCTCTAATTGATATGTTTTCCTGTTATCCTCCTAAACCCTCTCGTTGCAACTCATGTCTTTTAATATTTAATCTTACAGATAGGTGGGGAAATATTTTAATTATTGGGTTTTTTTTAAATTGCTTTTTGTGCTGTTTCGGCTTCAAATCGGGCGGGTTGCTTACTTGCCTGTGCGCTGCGCGCGCATCTCCACATTTTGGGGGCACGCGTGCTTGCTACGCGCACGCGCCCCCTTGCGTGATTTTGCTTCTGTGCATGCGCGGAAGCAAAATCGCACCGAAATCTCACGAGGGGACACATGCGCGCATGAGATTTTGGCGACATTTTGCTTCTGTGCATGCGCAGAAGCAAAATCTCGCCAAAATCTCGCACACATGCACGTCCCCTCGTGAGATTTCGGCGCGATTTTGCTTCCACGCATGCACAGAAGCAAAATCGCCCAAAAATTCACCGAAAAAGATGGCAACGCGCACAACGGACCGGCGGAGAGGGCTCCGGAGCGGTTGTGTGCAAATTACGCAATCAGCTGCTCCCTACCGGAGCTACGCACCAGACAGCTCTGGCAGGAACCCACCTCTGCTTCAAATGTTATATAAATATTAAATACACTTTAAATGAATATATTTAGGAAGCTCATTTGAAAAAACAGAAAGTGCACAACAAACAACAAAACTATTAGCTAAATATACTGTACATAAGAAAATGATACCAATCTGCATCCAACCAGTGTCCATTTTTCATAAGGGGAAAAAAGGTGCATTTAAGGAATATATGGCTCATACAGAATTTTTTTAAAAAAATTATAAGTAATGTGAAGTTTTGCTTTTGAAGCTTCCATCTGTATTTTCATCAAAGCATAACTCAGCTCTTCCATAAAGACAGAAGGAATATTATAGGCCATTTCCCTACTGGTGATTTACAGCATAGCATTATCAGCTCACTGCTGAAGTGCAATAAAGTCTATCACATTATTATCATTATTTTGGTACAATGATATCTGAGTGATTCTAGAAGATGCTGTTAGTTGCTTATGGGGAAAATAACCATAAAGACAGAGGATTCCCCGTGTAAATGGTCCAGCATTGGTGCTGACATGTCGTACAAAATATGACCTATTTCTGTTTTTGTGTGCTTGTATGCAGGAGGCCAGCTGTGGTGCACAACAACAAAAGTTATTGCGGAGGGAGAAGAACTAATTGCCTTTGTTGTGGATTTTGACTCAAGGCTGCAAGCTGCCAGTCAAATGACCCTCACTGATGGGATGTATCCTGCTCGACTGTTGGATTCAATTCAACTGCTCCCTCAACAAGCTGCAATGGCATCCATTTTGCCAACGGCTATTGTGAACAGTGAGTGCTGTACTGCAGTTTGTTTTTAAAAAATAATGTTAATAAAATTAATGCTGGTGTACTTATGATCCCTAACACTTGTCAGCATTATTTTCAAGTCAGGGGGGAGGGGGGAGGTAGATCAGACTAGTCTCTGAACTGCTGATGAGAGTTTATTTGGAAATAAACCACTGTGTGATTATAGAAATCTAGATGCCTTTTTCCTGGATTTTGTTCAATTCAGTGCAGAATGACTGCACTATATTTTAGCATCTCACAACTGTATTTTAGCATCTCACAACTGAAAGGATATGACCCAAGAACTCTGGGATAGGTGTGAATGCTGGTTCATGCATTTTCTGAGCAGTACCTGAGAATGAATATAGCATGATTTTAATAATAATAACCATAATAATCATAATAATAGTTCAATTTAGCATTCACACAAAATCCTATATAAGTGTCTATAAAAGTCAAAAGTAAGTGGAATTGGCTATAAAATTCTTCCTAGACTATTCATGGCCAAGATTCTTCTCTTCTCTCCCCCTCTCCCCTCCCCTCTCTTGGGATTTTTTAAAACCATGTTGCGGGTGCTGCCTTTTTGGGTGTGAAGGTTCACATCCATTCGAAAGACATGAGTTTGTTTTTATTTTATTTGTCTGTGTAAAAAAGCCACTTTTTCAATTTAATTGGACTTGTTGCAGCAGTTGAGCAGTTTGAACTAAAACATTTTAGTTGCATAGGGACCATTCCTACCAGGGGTGGGTTCTAACTTACCTTGCTGCCGGTTCGCTTCCTCCCATTCTTTGCGGGCGCGCGCGCATGCACAGTAGGAAAAAATACGAAAAATTCCCCCCCCCCCCAAAAAAAGCCAAAAACAAGATAGCGACGCATGCGCAGTGCCGGAAACTCAGCTTCTGCGCATGCACAGAAGAAAAAAAAAACCAAAAAAATTTCAGGGGAAAATTTTTTTTAAAAAGATGGCGGCCTCCACGGACCGGCATCGACTGATCTGGTTTCATGATGTCAGCATGATGTCACCAGCGGGTTGCTACCGGTTCGGCGAACTAGTCCGAACCGGGAGAAACCAACCTCTGATTCCTATCCTAGTCCATAACAGGATAGAATTCAGTTGAAAGAGAAAACCAAGAATGCATGTTTCAACTCTGTTTCTTCATTTCCAGTATTTTTACATTGATGGAAGGTTGCAAGCAAAATGCAACTCTATTCACCTGAAATAGCTATAGTAATTTGTATGATCTATTACCTGTATTTTTATTTTTATTTTCTTGCACTGCATAGGCTTAATCCCTAAATTTAACCACCGGAAAGAATATGCAGATTTTAAGACTCTGAACTTGTACAGTAGACAGCAGATATATCATTTAAAACAAGGAAACAAGCAAAACATATATCTAACACCTGGTTTATTTCTGACTTAGAAATATGTCTTGTTTATCAGTTGAATGCTATGTTGCAATCTTGAAATAAAATGAGTGTTTTTAAAATAATAGCAGAGTTCAAAATTGTTCTATGAAGCTTGCCGTAAGCTATGGCTTATTTGCGCCTTCTATTTACCTATCTATCTGTATCAATTTGCGTATTATCTACCTATCCTCTATCTATTTTCTACAGAAGATATATTCCCTTGCAAATCTTGTGGCATCTGGTATCGTAGTGAAAGGAACCTGCAAGCTCATCTCATGTACTACTGCAGTGGGAGGCAAAGAGAAGGTGCTCAGTTATCAGAGGAGAATGAAGAAAGCATTCAACAGATATCTAGCTTCTGCCCCTTTCCACAGTGCACCAAAAGTTTTTCCAATGCAAGAGCTCTGGAAAATCATCTATATTCTCATAGTGGTAAGTAAATGAGGTGCTCCACTGGAATCATCTTCACAGTTTAGTCTTAAAGAGAAAAAAAGCATCAAAGAAGGTGAACCAGACAGTGAACTTGGTGAATTATATTTTATGTTGAAGTATGTCCTTTAATGCCCTGTGAGATAGCAACATTTAGCTGACTTGAGCTAATCTTCAAATCTTTAACAGAGTCGAGTGGTGTCTGGTTGGGTGGGGGTAAAAATGTAAAGATGCCAGGTGTGACTTAAGATCAATTCTTTATTCACATGTGTGTGACACATGGTAAAGGGGGCAAAGCTTCAATTGCACAAATATACCTATGTTATTAACAATCAAGAAAGAAACTCTACCCCAGTCAAGGCTGGTAGGACAAGCTACCATATAAATAAACAGGAAACTTCACTTCCCCACACACTGATCTTGTTACCTAGTCTGGTAAGAAAACATCTGCAAGTGGAAGGGACACCAAGAATCCAATAGTTACTATCGGGATAGAAAATTTCAGCGCAATAGACCAGACAGCAAAGTGAGAAAGTATCTCAGAAATAAACCATTGCAAACTATTTGTACATGATTACCAAGAAAATGTGTCAGTGAAAGAAGGAACTTGAAAGAGACTGTGTCTTTTCTTTCATTGTACATGCCTACTCTTTCCACATTCTAGTTATAACAGCAACATTGAATGGAAGGCTGTCCTTTATTTAAAGTAAATGGATAAAAAAGCTCATTCTGGGGCAGTTTGATAGATGAGACGAATGCCAGCAGCTAAATGGTAGTTCTGGAAGTGGCCTGCTCAAAGAAAAGCAGTTTGTATAATATATTATGACTGCTCATACATAGTTATTGGAGATAATCTTGAATTTGATTATTTGTCTGATAAGTGTTGTGGTCACTAAAACTGAGCTATCTGCAATACCTAGAGTAACATACCGTATTTTTCGGAGTATAAGACGCTCCGAAGTATAAGACACGTCTTAGTTTTGGGGGAAGAAAACAAGGAAAAAAGGCCTCTGCCTCCCAGCAATTTGCCAACAGCAAACAGCACAGATGATATACACTGTTTGCTGTGTATTTCTGTGCATGTGTGCTTGACCCATAGAAATAGCAAAGAATTGGAGAAATGTACATTATGGCAGTATATTAATCCCAGAAAGTTTTCTTAAATGTAATCACACTAACTCCTCCCAATTATTTAAATAGATCTACTCCAAACATGACTAAGTCAGGGTTTAATTCAGCTGCCTTATTTTAATACTAATACTTAATATTAATACTTAATACTAAAACAGGACATTTCAGATTATACTTTAAAATTGATGTGGCTTTCTGGAAGTATTCCCTGCTATTTAAAAGAAGATACAATAGCACTGGGCCTCTTCAGATCAAGCATTTGTTTTAAAAAGCTTCTTCGTTTTGTTAAGTTGTCTAGAACAGGGGTCTCCAACCTTGGCAACTTTAAGACTTGTGGACTTCAACTCCCAGAATTCCTCAGCCAGCAAAGCTGGCTGAGGAACTCTGGGAGTTGAAGTCCATAAGTCTTAAAGTTGCCAAGGTTGGAGACCCCTGGTCTAGAACAATAATAAAACAATCTTTAAAAATAAGTTTAATAATTTGAACATTCTATAGGCATTTATAGTTATTGACTTACCTTCTTGCAGCAAAAAACAGCCAGTTTCAGCACAGTCTGGTTAGCACAAGAAAATAAGATTCTATCTTTGCCTCTCCCTCCAGCAATTTGACTCCGTGCAGCTTTAGTTTCACTTTCATTTTAGCACCTGTCGGCAATTTCAATAAATCAGCTGAGTGTCGGGCGGCAGATAATCAGTGGCTAATGAGGCTCTACTGCTGTTTGCTGCAAAAAGGTAAATTGCTGGCAGGCAAAGATCAAGGAGTGGGGGTGGCTGGGTGGGGCTACATTCGGTGTATAAGACGCACCCAAGTTTTCACCCTCTTTTGGGGGGTAAAAAGATGCATCTTATACTCCGAAAAATACGGTATTTATTATTATTATTTTTTACTGATCAGGGTATATGGAAGTGAGGAATTTGGTTATTACTTTGTATCCAGTTAGGACAAAACCTTTCCTGCTTAGCTTTAAGTTGACAGCCCTTCATCCTGTAGCGGATGATGGGTCCATTAGGTCTCTGTAGAATCTAGTGGATTCTAAGTGATTTTCAGATCCTTAGGTAGCTGTGTATTGCCATGGCTGGCTTTACTCTGCAGCTGTGATTATTGTAAGATGCAGATTTGAAAGTGATCATGACGCATTGACATGATCACTTTCAAATACCATCTTACTTTTGGATGTAGTAATGCACTGAGGGTGATAAAAGAGCTATTGAGATCTTAGTACATTTATCTAGCAAATTCCTAACAATTTTTACTGTATTTTATAGGACCACATCCATAGTTCATAAGTAATCTTCCTTTGCTGTCGTCCTTACTTTGTTTCCCACTTGTTTATTCTTCGAGTATGGTCTTGAACAGGTCTTTCCAAACTTGGCAAGGTTAAGACTTGTGGACTTCAACTCCCAGCATGGCTGGCTGACAGTGGTGGGTTCCTACCAGTGCGGTCCACTCTATAGCACCGGTAGCGGCCCGCTGGTGACGTCACAGTACCGGTGCGGTCGGTTGCCTGTGCCTGGGCGCCGCCATTTAAAAAAAAAATTTTTTTTTAAATTTCTTCTGCGCATGCCCAGAAGCCGAGCTTCCAGCACTGCACATGCGCTGCCTTCCTACCCCACAGTGAGTCCAAGCAGGGGAGGATGGCTGAGGGAGCGCGTGAGATGCTGAAAGAACGGCGGCAGGAGCTATCTCCATTCCCCTCCCTTCAGCAGTCCAAGAAGCCACGAACGCGCGGTGATGATCCTAGGCATTTTCGCACGTTTGAGGCTTCTCGAGCTGCTGAGGGGAGGGGGAATGGGCAGCAGGACATATCTCAGTTCCCTTCCCTTCAGCAGTCTGAGAAACCACGCCCACCCGGTCACATGGCCAGCAAGCCATGCCCACCCAGTCACATGGCTGGCAAGCCACACCCACAAAATAAACCACGCCCACAGAGTGGTAGTAAAAAAATTAGGAACCCGCCCCTGCTGGCTGAGGAATTCTGGGAGTTGAAGTCCACAAGTCTTAACGTTGCCAAGTTTGGAGAGCCCTGGTCTTGAAGATAGAATTATGGGATAGAATTATGAAGCTTCTAACATTGGAACATTTCAATTCTTTTAAGGCACAGTGGGTGCCTTGTCAGCTAGAGCGGTATACTATGCTGTGATCTCCCGTTTTATGTTCTTTAAGTAGAGTGTAATGGAATATTCCAGTTCGCTTTATATTATGTTATATTATTATTTACTTCTTATTCCTTTTGTAGGAGTGAAAATGGAAGAATTTCTTCCCTCTGGCTCTAGCCTGAAATGTACTGTTTGTAACTATACCGCAGATTCGGTTATCAACTTCCATCAACACCTGTTCTCCCATCTCACGCAAGCTGCCTTCCGATGCACACATTGCCATTTTGGCTTCCAGACTCAGAGGGAACTGCTACAGCACCAAGATCTCCACATTTCTGGCAACAAACTGCAGAGAGAAAGCGATGCTGAGCACTCTCCGAATGCCAGCGAAGAGGCTTTGCAGGCCCCCGACAGTTCCCAAAGCCAAAAGGCAGTGCAGACAAAGGATGTGAGTTCTGACACTGAGCTTGATAAATGTGAGAAGAAGACTCCTCTTTTCCTTCCAAATCAGAGGCCAGAAACACAGACCACTCCACATAAGCAGAGCTTCTCATACACCAAAATAAAATCTGAGCCATCTAGCCCAAGGCTTGCCTCGTCTCCGGTCCAACCTAATCTCGGTCCTTCATTCCCTATGGGTCCTTTTCTTTCTCAGTTTGCTTTTCCCCAGGATATCACGGTGGTTCCACAGGCTTCTGAGATCTTAGCCAAGATGTCTGAGCTGGTTCATAGAAGGCTGAGGCATGGAAGTAATAGTTATCCCCCGGTCATTTACAGCCCACTGATGCCAAAAGGAGCTACCTGTTTTGAGTGTAACATCACGTTCAACAATCTAGATAACTATTTAGTTCACAAGAAGCACTACTGCAACAGTCGATGGCAACAAATGGCGAAGTCACCAGATTTTGGCAGTGTTTCAGAAAAAATGCCTGAGGCTGTGAGTCCTGGCAATGGGCAAAATGCAATCAACATTTTGAGTGCAACGGCTCACGCTTCAGATTCTGAGAATCAACTTCTTCAGGCATCTTGTATCAATTCTTCTACTGTCCTCGATATCATTGGGCCAAATAGTAAGGGTCACGAGAAAGACTTTTCATCACAAGTGAAGAAGCTGTCAAATGCTGCCAACAGTGATGATAAAATGAATGGGAAGCCTTCTGATGGCAAGAACTCAACTTCTACATCTTCAATAGAAGGAGAAAGTGATCCCAACAAAACTACATGCGAAGCCTGCAATATTACATTCAGTAGGCATGAAACATACATGGTCCACAAGCAGTATTACTGTGCCACTCGTCATGATCCCCCACTTAAAAGGTCAGCTTCAAATAAAGTGCCCGCCATGCAGAGAACAATGCGTACACGCAAACGAAGGAAGATGTATGAGATGTGTCTACCAGAGCAAGAGCAAAGGCCACAACTGGTCCAGCAACGCTTCCTTGAAGTAACTAATCTTGTCAACCCTTGCACATCTTCTCAAGAACCAACAGATAGCCTTGGAGAGTGCTACCACCCACGCTGTGATATCTTTCCAGGAATCGTTTCCAAACACTTAGAAACATCACTGTCCATTCATAAATGCACCTCAACCTCAAAATGTGACACCCAACATTCCACAATTTCCTGCTTGGAAATGGACGTCCCTATTGATCTCAGCAAAAAATGTTTGCCCCAGTCTGACAGGACATCCACTTCACCCAAAAGGCTGCTGGACTATCATGAATGCACCGTATGCAAGATCAGTTTTAACAAGGTAGAAAATTACTTGGCGCATAAGCAGAATTTTTGTCCCGTCACTGTGCACCAACAGAATGAAATGGGACCTCTTGATAGCAAAGTATTTCAAAATCCAGAAAGTGAACGGAACAGCCCTGAGGTCAGTTATGACCGGACCATCATCAAATGTGAGAAAAATGGAAACTCAAAACAGGCTTCTCCCAACGGAAACTTGTTTTCTACGCACTTAGCAACCCTTCAAGGACTTAAGGTCTTTAATGAAGCCACCCAACTTATAGCTACAAAAGAAGAAAACAAACATTTTCTTCCTCAATGCCTTTACCCAGGAGCAATAAAGAAAGCGAAAGGAGCAGACCAGCTTTCTCCATATTATGGAATAAAGCCAACTGATTATATTTCTAGTTCTTTTGCTGTTCACCACAATGATGTAGATCAAAGTACGGCTGCAGAAGATGATTCACTGAAGGGCCAGACACCATCCAATGGGTGCCCTGTTCAGAAAAAGGAATCTCTGCCTCTCTTGCCAAAAAACAGAGGGATGGTTATCATTAATGGTGGACTAAAACAGGAGGAGCGGCCTGCAGGAAACCCACAGCAAGAGAACATTTCCCAGACTCCCCAACCGCATGAAGATGGACACAAATCACCATCTTGGGCCTCGGATAATAACTTAGCTGCCAATGAAAATGTCTCGCCAACCATTCCAGCAGCAGAAGAACAATTATCTAGTATAGCAAAAGGGGTAAATGGTTCTACTCAGGCCCCTACCAGTGGAAAATACTGCCGGCTGTGTGATATCCAGTTCAACAACCTATCAAACTTTATAACTCATAAGAAGTTTTATTGCTCATCCCATGCAGCAGAACACGTCAAATGAAAATGGCTGTCCTCCCTGTTTGGTATTTGTGTTTAGTATACAGTATTGTCCCATACAAGTCTGAAAGAGAGCTGTTTGTATGACTTCTGGACAATCAGGAGTTAGTTCATGACTGCTGAGTTGAAGACTTTTAAAAGATGTACTTCCATTACAGTTCATTAGTAAAGTGTATTCTTGGTGCCATTTTCAAAACTATTTATTTATTTTACCAGCAGTGTTCATAGCTGTAGTTATTTTTAATTTAAAGAAATAAACTTTATATTAAAGTCATTTGTAATGTTATTGTACAATTGTGTAGCACATATGGTTTGCACTGTATAGTAGATTTTAAAGAAAATAGTCACAAACTCTACAAAAAAGGCATTTTAGACATTTAGCTTCAAAAGCACCTGTGTATCCTATTTTTCCTTATATGCTATTGCAGATATGTGTAGATGCTAAAATATAATTTGCAAAAGGTTTCAACTACGCTGTAAAGTTCGCCTTAAAATTTCAATTTTTAAAAGAATTTGGCTCAGTTTGCACTTTATATTTTAGCAGATACAGTACTTTAGTCACTAGGCTTTGCATTTGTATGTAGCGGTATGTTTGTCTACTTTCTTACCTGAAATGTCTGTTAAAATGAAGATGGCATTTTTTCCCCTTGTATAGTCCTTGTATTTTCTTTCACCGATGCATCTCTGTCTCAATTTTTAAACATTTGCTGTTAAATGCAATACTTTATAAAAGAATGAACAAAATTACTGGAAGCAGTATTGTAAGTAATGAGGTCATATCTATCCATTTTATCTTTTGAAAGGCACAGTCAAAAGGAATTTCTTAGCTCAATGCTGCAAGTATGGATCTAATTCATTTATAAGATATATTTAAATATAACAGTAGCAATACTGCAACTGGTGATCACAGAGATAATGTTCTACTTCTGATAGAAATAATTTCTCAACAAATGTTGTTACTATGCATGTATATGGATGGAATAAAATTCCAGATCATCAGACTGGTCAGGCAGTAATTTATTCATTTAAAAAGGCTTATCAAGTTCAATAAAGTAAGTGGCTGGTTGTGGGCTAATCTAATATTGTATGCTTTTCAGTTAATATACTGTAAGTGTCCTAAAAAATGCCATGCAAGAATGGGAACTCGCAATTTGGAGCTGTTGGAGCAAGGAGGAGCCATGACTCACCACATGTTCCTCCCATTCGTCAATCAAAACATCGCTGTGTTTTATTGATTTTATTTCCAGTTTCAACCCTGCTTTTAGAAGACAGTTATAATACTGAAACCACTATACACAGGGTTCTGCATTGACCTTCCTAGCATATCACTGTAAACCAACACCATAGGTATGTTTTATTGACTTGCTAAAATAAAATCCATGCAAAGCTGAGCACAATTTAGGACCACTAATCAAACCCAAGTATGAGATCTGGATCTTGGCTTAAACTCACTTGAGGGGAGATAGAGAAAGATAGGATAAGCTGGCTGAGACTCATCCCATCATGACTGGTCCTTAATGTGCTTATGGATGGAGAATTAAAAAATGGTCAACCGTTCTTTTGAAGTCCTGAACCAAAATCTAGAGGGCAGACTTGCGGTGGGCACCTTCTTGTATTGAATGCTACCATACCATTGGTGGATGTCCTCTTCGGTGCCTGCCCATGGGATATATCTATTTATTGTAGATTGTATCCTAGATTACGAAGAATTTTAACAATTGGCATGTTACCATTTAAATCGCCCAATCTAGCAACACCTTTATTTTCAAGAATATCTCTTGGATCTTCATTCTTAGTTGAATGCTTTGTTTGAAAATATGGCACTTGGGGAAAAAGAGACAAGTTATCAAGCATCACTCCTAGATGATGTAGCAAAATGTTTCATAGACTAGAATCAGGGGTCCCCAAACTTGGCAACTTTAAGACTTGTGGACTTCAACTCATTTGAAGTCTACAAGTCTTAAAGTTATCAAGTTTGAAGACCTCTGGACTAGATGAAGCCCAAAGTAAGTCTCTAAACTCACTTAAGTCCTTAAATTTTATTGTAAATGATTATCAGCTGAATAACTGTAAACATATAACATGTCCTTGAAAAAAAGGGTTATGATTTCTATCAAGGTGAGACTGTCTTTGACAGAGTTGAAGGAAGGTTATTTTGTTCTAGAGAGTAGCAGTTGGCATTCTGGTCAATGTTCTATCGTTGGCTTCACCCATCATGATAGCTATAAGCATGTCCCTCTGCTGGCACACATCAAGAAGTTCACAACAAGCAATCCTTCAATTCAGTTGTGGTTCTACCCTGTTATACACTATCAAGTGTACATCATATGAGAGTGAGTTTTTCTACCCACCGAGAAAAAAACCCTGATTTCAGATCTGTCCATAACCAAAACCAAAACAGTTGAAAATTGGACCTGCCCACTGAATCACTTGAGCAATTAAAAAAACAAAGGTACAAAAATTCCGTTCCAACATCAATAAAAACTTTGTTGAACAACTGATGAAATGGTGTCTTCGCTTTCCTTCAATAATTGTCACTGATCAGTAATTCTTGGATTGTTATCTGTCTGTTTAATTGGTTCCATTCCATCCTGCTGGGAAGAAGACTAACACACTAGCTAATTTCAATGTCATTGTTGTTTTGAAGTTTACAGTACATAAAATGCAGAAAAGTCATGTCAATAAGAATATAGCTCAAGGACAGAAACTAAAGTTTGGAATTCTATATTATCCCTACTCAGTTCTCATGTGCTCATTGCAGTTGAATTTAAAGGAACTACAACACTATTGTTGTAACAATTATGGACCAGCTGCTTGAATGATCACTCCTTGAGTCCAAATATTGGGGGAGTAGTAGATAAGGGAATAACTTGAGTTCAATCCACATTAAAACCCCAAGCCCAATATATGGAAGCACTCTGAATTTAAACACATGTAAAGGAGCTATGAGATTTGCTGGAAGCAATCGGAAAGTATTAAAATAGCAGATGTGTTGGTAAGAGCAATTTCTGGAACTCTTCACAAACATGGCTGTGACTCAAGAGACTTCTAAAAGTTTGTCCCAAATGAGTGAATTAACCTCACACTAGATAAGGATTTTGAGAATAGTGAAGTTAGATCTTCTTTTGGAACAGAGCAAATATTAAAACATTCATGTTGACAGACAGGGAGCGTTGCACTGTTACATGCAATCTTCCTTCTCTCTTAAAACACTTATCGGTTTTCAAACTTCCTGATATTATTTATTTATTTTAATTATTTATTTATTTGTCAACAGGTGCAAGGAAATGACACATGAAAAAATGACACAAATAAATGGATCTAAAGAAGCAAAACATAGCCATAAACACATAAAACGAGTACATACAAATGGGTACAGTAGGACAGGGACGGTAGGCACATTGGTGTGCTTATGCACGCCCCCTTAGGGACCTCTTAAGCGTGTAAGGTCCACGGTAGACAGTTTAAGGTAAAAGGTATGGGGGTTAGAGAAACTAACAACAGGATCAGGTAAAGTGTTCCAGACATTTACTACTCAATTGCAGAAGTCGTATTTTCTGCAATCAAGAGTATAGCTGAATACATTTAGTTTGTATCTATTGATAGCCCTAGTGTTATTGCGGTTGAAATTAAAGTAGTTGTTAACAGATAGGACATTAAGGTAGATGATCTTGTGTACTAAGTTTAGGTCGGAATGTAGACGGCGTAGTTCAAGGTTATCCAGGCCTAAAATTTCAAGTCTACTGGAATACAGAATTTTATTGCGAACAGAGGAGTTGAGTACTCTTCTTGTAAAATTATATACATGGCACAGCTATATTTTTATAGAAGAAATAAATATAAATCTTGTCAAGGGTTACATTTAAGGTTTACTTGATAAGGAGTACAGAGATATGTGAGAAAATGAAAACCAAACAGCTTAGATGGAGTCTGGGCAGCATACAGCACTTAAAAACAATTCAGAAACAGAATACAGTATAAAAATCATAGAATACAACCTGCAGCCTAATTATTTAAAGTCTCAATCCCAGGCACATTTTTATACATTATTTCTCTTAAACTAAAGAGTCTCAAAGCCTCTAGTTGCAAACAAAATAGAAGTATTCTATGGATGGAGTGTACAGCCATGTAAACATGGAGATGAAACTTGTCATCAAATCTGAAGTAATATTTCGTTTACAAAGACCATAAGTAAAGCAGGTGCCTTCTTTAAAGACTAAGAAGCTGATAATTAGAAACAGGTAAAGTAGGAAAACTTGAAGTTCTCCAGTATGGTTGCGAAATAGTCCAGGAATGGGTTGCTAGAGTCTGATCTGCCTAGTTACTGAGTCATGTTTTTCAGCCACTCCTCCATGCCCCTCTGTGCATGCCCCAGTTTCCGACTCAGTCAGATCTGAAACAGTCGTCTTTTGCGAGATCAGTCTCTAGCAAACTATTCCTAGATATCTGGACCTCTGGATTCAGTTTTATTTCTTCCGTTTTGGTCATTCCTAGTTTAATTTACAACAAAAAAAATCAAAACGAAGCTGCAGAAGCCCTTCAGCCGTTCGTCGGCAGCAGCTGACTTATCGCCACCGCGCCCCACCATTTGAGGCATTTGGGACCGCAGGTGTCTCTTCGGCACTCTCCAGCCTCCCAGACTGAAGCCTCTGACATCATTGCTGCCATTCTCTAGAAGCTTGATTGTTCAAGCCTCGGTAGCCATTTTGGAGGCATTCGGAAGGCCGAAAAAGGCTTCTCTCAGCGCTCAGCCCAAATTACCACCAATTACTTGGCGACTCTGCTGGCACTCCTCGCTGTCTTCACAGTGTGCCTGGGGGACATCTGTGTTTGTCCGGAGTCAGAGTCGGGCGTGTGCAGGCACTAAGCGAGGCACTGTTCTATTTAGTGACAGCTGCTCCTGACTAAGCGAGGCACCGTTCTATTTAGTGACTTTGTTCCTCCTGACTAAGTGAGGCACCGTTCTATTTAGTGATGGCTCCTCCTCCTCACTAAGCGAGGCACCGTTCTATTCAGTGATGGTTGCTTTCTCCTGGCACCTCCTTCTAACAGAGTTTGCATTGGTTAGCCAGTGAAACCATTTGTTCAGGGTCATTCAAGAGCCCTCTAAAGTGCCTTTGACTTGCCCAGTGCCCATGCCTTATCTCAAGGCTGCGGCGGCTATTTGGGAGCCTCGAGCGGCCATTTTGTATGCACTTGTGCATCACCCTTTACCTTACCGGCCTTAGGAGGACTAGTCCACCAGTCCCATGAGGCTCAGCCCAGCAGACTTCAATCAGACTCGCTGGTAATTAATTCTTATTGTGACTCTGTGTGCTGGTGCTGGCTAGCCCTGCTATGGTCTGAACCTCTCAGGAGCGAGCCCCTGCCAGGTGTGTGCTAGCCTTGCTGGTCCACCACCTTCTGGGCTCTAGCCTTCAGCCATCATTATATTGTGTGGCTGCTCAGGTTGAGAATAACCCTTTCTTGTGGGGTTTTGGCTCCTGTCATTACTCCATTGTTACAACCTTGCCTCTCACAATGGCAGATTGTTCCCATGCATCAGAGAAGGCAGAGGCCTCTATGCCCAGAAAGGCCTCAAGCAAGTCACACAAGGAGGGTAAAAGGTCTTCCAAGTCAAAGGATAGGGCTCAGCCTGCTATGGGCCAGCAGGCAGTTAGAGAGCACAGGCCTCTCTGCAGTGATCATTCTGTTTCTAATCCCTCCGTGCAGAAGCAACCAGTGATTTCTTCACAGGCCTTGTCTCCGGAAGCCTCCCCATGCACATCTTCTTGGGAGCGCAGACATTTGGCCGGAGGTGAGGACCCCTTTGCCTGCCAGGTTTCTGCGAGGCCTCAATCAGCTCACTCCGAGGACTCAACCGGAGGAAGCTCCTGCGGGCGCTGCAAGGTACTCAGATACCAACCTACGTAACTTACCTGAGGGGATTCAATCCCTTATATCTCAGGCTATCTCCGTAGCTGCGGGCCTCAGACAGCAACGTTCTGCATCAATCGTGTCAGAATCGTTGTCTTATCAATCCAAATTCTCACCTGCGCTTAGCCTCACCCCTCCTCGGGCTCTGCATCCCTCTCTAGGGATGAGGAGGATCTCCTCACAGGGGAAGAGATATTGAGGAGTCCCGATCTATCTGATGATGAGGGGTTTTCCCCTGAAACGCCTGCCTTCCCTCCCGGACTATTCAAGTCCCTTCTTCACAAAGCAAAGGCTACCGCCTGCCTATCAGAGGATGAATCTGACCCTGAGCCCTCCGCTCAGCGTCACGCCAGGCATTATTTTCTAACCTCTGACTGAACAGCTGTACGTTCCGGCTCCTAAGCTATTCAGGGACGTTGTCCCAAAACAATGGTCCAACCCAACTTCTATCCCTGCCCCCAGTGGCCATGATAAAAGATTTTATGCCATGGCTCCCAAATTCACTCAAATGCTACAATTCCCGTCAATTGACAGCCCGGTGGCAGCCTTGTCCTCCTCCTCCCCTTACATGGCAGGGGATGTATCAGAGGGTTTGAAGCCGGAGCGCAAGAAATTTGAATCAGCTTATAGAAAGTCTCATCAGTCAGCTGCCTGGGCTATTCAGGCCGCCTTGGCGGCATCATTTTTTAATCGGTCAACTCTCCTATGGCTCCAGGAAATGCGGAACAGGCTGTCCCCTCAGGATAGCCATTTGAACCAGGATCTTAACAAAATCATTGCTGCCACTCAGTTCTCGGCTGATGCAACACTTAATGCTGCCAAGTACGCATCCTGGGTCTTGGTTTCCACGGTCACCTCTAGGCGTTTGCTGTGGCTGCGCAATTGGAATTCTGACCTAAAAACAAAGTGGCGTCTGGCTGCCTGCCCCTATTTCGGGGAGATGCTTTTTGGGGAGTCCTTTAACCCGCTCCTCATTGAAAACAGGGAGAAACGTAAGGTCCTTCCATCTTCCACCAGAAGGGCTGACAGAAGGTCTGCTCCCTACTTCAGGCGGCAGTCCTTTTGCTTCTCTCAGGAGGACTCTTCCCAGTGACATTCATATTCACAGCCCCGACAACAGGACATGACCTCCTTTCATGACAGATCCGGCCCCTTCTGCAAACGGCCATTTCATGGTTCCGGCTCCTGCCAGTTCCACAAGCAGAAATGACTTGGCAGCCCCCCCCCCATAGCGAGCAGGCTGGACCTCTTTGTAGACCAGTGGCTATTAACGACCACTGACAATTGGGTGTTGAATACTGTCCGATTTGGCCTATCCTTGGAGTTTTTCTCCCTCCCCCCAACTCGCTTTGTGCAGTGCCCTGTCTCCAGCAGCAGCACCAAACGAGGCCTCATGGACAAGCCAAAGAACACCCCTTGAACATTCAAGCCATAGAGGTTGTTCCAGAGGACCAGTGGAGACAGGGATTTTACTTAATCCTGTTCACTGTAGCGAAGTCTTCAGGGGGATGGGGAGTGATCCTGGATCTAAAGATCCTCAACACACATCTGGTCTACAAGAGGTTCAAGATGAGTTCCCTAGCATCCATCCTCCAGGGAATTCAGCCCGGGGAGTTCCTGGCATCCATAGACCTCTCGGAGACATACCTCCACATTCCAATCTGCCGGAACATCGTAAATTTCTGAGGTTCAGTTATGCAGGCAGACATCTGCAGTATCGAGCTCTCCCCTTCGGGCTCGCTTCGGCCCCAAGGTGTTTCACCAAAGTCCTGGCCGCCATTGCAGCTCACCTAAGATGAGTCCCAGTGCGGCTGCAATGTTATCTGGACAACATCTTGGTCCAGGCTCCCTCCCTCATCAGGGCACAAGGGGATCTCGAATTGACTATCAGAACCCTGCAAGATCACGGGTTCCTTGTAAACTTCCAAAAGAGCCATTGACCCCATCCACCAAGCTGACTCACCTAGGGGCCATCATAGACAACACCTTCGGTCAGGTATTCCTGTCTCAGGACAGATGAGACAGCATAAGGGACCTAGTGAGTCATGTTCTGCAGCACCCCAGGGTTCCCTTAGCCACCCTCTCCCAACTATTGGGGAAAATGGTGTCCTGCATACAGATAGTGCCCTGGGCTCATTTCCACACGAGAAGCCTCCAGTGGTTCTTGCTGCCATTTCAGCAGGCAAAGACAGCTCATTCCCACTCACAGGTCAGGGTCCCCCTAGAAGTCAGGAGGTCGCTCCACTGGTGGATCTCCCCAGCTATCACCAAGGGGAGCTTCTTCACGGAACTGGACCAAGTGATTCTCACGTCTGAGGCAAGCCTCTTCAGCTGGGGGGCTCACCTGGGCAGTCAGGTAGCCCAGGGCCATTGGTAAGACTTAGCCAACAGCATCAATTGGCTAGAGTTGCGGGCAATCCACCTTGCCCTCCTGCATTTCAGAAGCAATTGCAGGGACATCACATCCTCATGCCGTCAGACAACGTCGTGGCAAAGGCCCATCTCAACCGGCAGGGTGGGACTCAATCCAAATGCCTCATGGCGGAATACCAGCTGATAGGCCGTTGGGTGGAACGGACTGTCCTCTCCCGGAGGGCACAACACATTGCCGGGACTCTAAACATACACACAGATTATCTAAGCAGGATAACAGTGGACAATGCCGAGTGGTGTCTTCACCCCACCTTGTTTCAGGACATTTGTCACCGATTCAGGACTCCCCCGGTGGATCTATTCGCCATGCACCTGAACACCCAAATACCTCACTTCTTCTCGAGGTTCCCCTCTCCGGGAGTGGAGGGCTCCAACACTCTCATGTGCGTCTGGCCCCTGGGCTCATGTACACATTCCCTCCTCTCCCCCTAATTCAAGGGGTGGTTCAGAAGGTCATTGTGGAAGGAGCAGAGATAATTCTGGTGGCACCTCACTGGCCCCGCAGGCCGTGGTTTGCGGATCTCATCAGCCTCTCCGCATCTCCACCCTGGAGGATTCCTCCTCAGCAGATCTCCCTCAGCCAGGGAATCTTGGAACATCCTGAGCCTCAATGGCTCCAACTTGCTGCCTGGGGCCCACTTGAGAAGGAGAAATTACTCTGAGAAAGTCATTCAGACTATGCAGGCGGCCAGGAAACAATCCACCATCAGGATATGTAATGCCACCTGGACAACCTTTGTCAAATGGTGCAGACCACTTTTCATTGACCCTGTCTCAGCCTCTGTTTTGCAGGTTCTAGATTTCCTCCAGGATGGCCTGGACAGAGGCCTGGCTCATGGCACCTTGCTACAGCAGGTCGCAGCATTGTCTACTGTGCTCGCCAGTGGAAAGAAGACCCCTCTGTCTCACCTTCCTGACATTCAAGTCTTTCTCAGAGGCGCCAGCAACTTGCGCCCCCCATCGGTCCACAGATACCCTACCTGGGATGTTCCCAAGGTACTTCATGCCTTGACAGAGCCTCCCTTTGAACCCCTGCAGACTACCAGTCTCAGGTATATGACACTCAAGGTGGCATTCCTGGTCGCTGTAATGTCCGCCCAACGCATCTCTGAATTGGGGGCCTTATCCATCAGAGCTGACCTCTGCATCTTCCACCAGGATAAGGTAACTCTAAGACTTGATCCCTCCTTCATTCCCAAGATCAACTCCCCTTTCCACCGGCCCAGGAGTTGGTTTTGCTGAACTTCTGTCCTCGGCCTTCTCATGCCTTGGAGCGAAGATGGCATAAACTGGACATACGGAGGGCTCTAAAAATTTATATCAAGCGGACAGTGCCCACCAAGAGATCGGAGGCTCTCTTTGTCTCTTTCCAACCCTCTTCGATGGACACTAAGGTCACATCCTCGACTATTGGTCGCTGGATCAGAGCGCGCATCACTAAAGTGTATCAACCACAGTCTCTCCCGGCTCCCAGACGCATCACCGCGCCCTCCATGAGAAGTGCAGCTACCACCGCTGCATGGGCCATGCAGGCCTCTCTCGAGGGTATCTGTAGGCGGTCACTTGGGCCACCCCCTCCCCTTTCATTGACATTACAAGTTGGATGTCTTCACCTTGGCGGAGGCTTCCTTTGGGAGGAGGGTTTCGCAACAGGTCCACTTAGTCTTGGGGGCTCCAGTCCCATCGGCTACCCGCCCTTAGGGATACCAGGCTTTGGTATATCCCATTCCTGGACTATTTTGCAACCATGCTGGAGAAGGGGCATTGGCTTACCTGAACGCCTATTCTCTGTTGTGCAATAGTCCAGCCCCGCCCTACAGAACACTCGTGGGATCTGGAGCTGCCTTGTCTCTAACATTATGTGCAAGTCTCCTTTTCAGCCATCACTTCGTCGAAAACTGGGGCATGCGCAGAGAGGCATGGAGGAGTGGCCGAAAAACATAGACTCAGTAGCTAGGCAGATCAGACTGTAGCAACCCATTCCTGGACTATTGCGCAACCAACTGAGAATAGGCGTTCAGGTAAGCCAATGCCCCAAAGCTTTCAGAAATCCACTGTTGAGAACATGGATATATTCGTGGAGCTTAGCTCACCCCAAAGTTAACATTTTTTTTCAAATTTGAGATTCCACCAGGGTTCTAAAAGTCAATTTAACTTTCAGAAACTCTCCATTACCCAGACTGGAAGAGAATCTGCATAATCCTGAAGACAACAGGGTAAAGAAATATGCAAGATTTAATAAGCAGTTATGCAGAGGGAAGGATTAGGCTTAGTGAAAGAAGAGCAGTCAAGAATGCAGCAATTCGGAGAGGAAAAATGAAAGAAGCTTCAATCAAAGATGACAATCAGCTCTAGCTTTAGGCAAACTGAGGCAGGTCCTCCAGCAGCTATTCTGGCAGGCTCTCAATCCCTAGACAAGACAGCACAAAATAAATGTATATACAGTGTAGAGATATCCATATGCACATATACATACATAGCCTGTTCCATAGCACAAATGTTTTTCAAGATATCACACTCTCAAATAAATTGACTCCATGGGTTGAAGAGCTAAAAATAAAGCATCTTTTCTTCCTTTTTGTGACAAAATTGTCTACCTTCTTCAACTACTACCTTCAGTTCTAGCTATCTCTGATGCTACAGAGGACAGCACAATAGTTTCAGGAAAAAATGATGGTTTGTCTTGCCCTACATGAGTTGCTTGCATCAGCTTAAAATTTATGAAATATCCCTCAAATACGTAACTAATTTTTTTTACTAGTAATATTATTTTTTCTCATGGCTTCCCAAGGGTGATCCAACTAGATCAGGGCTGTCAAACTCCCGGCCTGTGGCCGGATAAGTCACGTTCTGGCCATGCCCACGCCCAGTTTAGCAAAGGGGAAAAACATCCCAATACGGTGCCATGACGACGTGAGTTTGACACCTTTGAACTAGATCTTTAACAATTGTCCAGGGACAAATACAAAAATTTGTAAGCGGATGGACTATATCTAATTTTTCTTTGCAGCTATTGTCTTCTCTTTTTTTCAAGTGGCATATTGAAATGTTTAATAGCAAGATGAAATTCCCAAATTATGGATGTGGAGCTTTTAAAGGAGAAGAATAAAGAGAAACAGGAGCTTATGTATAATATATCTTATAAAAATGACTGTTCGTTATTATATTCAGGCCTCATGTTTTAAAATATTTGGTTTCTTCCGCTTTGAGGTAAAGAGTAAGCTCTTAATCAGAAACATTTTTCAACATGCAGTAATTTGGGGTATCATCGGTTACTAAAAACGTCGTAGACGTGTTACAAAGGTATTGGTCCTGGAACTGTCAAAATTTCTATACACTTCCTCCATTACCTCCTGTGCTCTATAAGTAATTCCTTTATCCATTCCAGAAACTATAAGTCCAGCTTCCAAACTAAATTATGCTTTGCTTTTGCTCTCGTTAGTTTAAGGAAGTTGATAATTCAATAAAAGATGTGCCATCATTTAATTTGTATCTGTTTGTTATCACCTTAATGCCCTTATGGCACGGGTCAATGTGATCTGAGGAACTGGCTCACTCCATTGGGTTAGCCCGCCCCATACCAGCAGAAGAGGCATGATATGGATCCCATCAGTCAAAGAATTTAGGCTGGCAGGGTTCAGGAGAAGATCCTTTTCTGTCATGAAGCCTACCTTCGGAACATCATGTTACCCAAGTTGAGATCCATACCAATTCTTTTGGCCAAAGGGTTTGAAGACCTGGCTCTGCCAACTGATCTTGGGCCCCAATAGGGGAATGGCATCCTGGAAGTGGTTAATGGATTAGACCAGGGGTGGCCAAACCGTGGTGCATGCACCAAACGTGGCGCATTGGATGATTACAAGTGGCGCATTGCATCCTTGCGCCTACTTATTTTTTTTAAATAGGTATCATAACTGAATTCATCTTAATATTTTCAACACCAAAGTGATCTCAGTTCAATTCGTACAGCCTTCGGTAATGTTCAACTTCTCGGTATCTGAAACTTAGAATGGAACTTCTGAGATGTTATTTTAGGCGGGTTTACAAACGTACAAATATTTTTATCGGTGTTGCCATTGCGCGTTCCTGCTCAAATGATTGCAAACACTGCGCACTAGCAACACATGTGTTTGAAGTCACGTGCGAATGAGCGGCGAGCGTTCGATATGGTCAGTCAGTTCTGAGTGAGCCATCGTGGCGTGGAGTTTGAAGCAGTGTTTTATTGAGTGTACTAGCGTGGTTTTTGTATTGAGAGTGATTGAAAGACAGTTACGAAGTTCCAAGCTGATCTCGCTCTCAGTGTTTCATCTCGCTCAGAGCTTTCTCTCTCTCTCATCACATCCAACAACTGTGGTCCAGAATTATCTTCACCAAACGAGGCTCTCCGGCAGCTGTAGCACCACCAGTGGGGTCCACAACAGCGATCACCCTCTCGTCCAAGAGATTATTTCTAACTATTGTAGATTGGTGCTCCAATAAACATGTGTCTTTTGAAATGGCGTAAATTAATTAATTGAATTGCGTGATCGAGTTATTCCTTTTCCTCCCTTAAGCAAAGCAGATACTACCCCTATCCCTATTTTACAACCCCAAACGTGAAAGTAAGAAGGTAAAAAACGTGCTTGAGTTGTATGGCGCATCTGAACTCGTCTGTGAAAAAATTGGTGCATGGTATGCTTAAGGTTGGCCACCACTGTATTAGACAGACCCCGCCTCTTCCCTATGTGCACTTCCCTTCTCCATCGTGGTTAATTGAATTTTAACTGAATTTTAAATTTACATTCTTTATGGTTTTAATAACTATAGTAACTCCTATAAAAGGCCATTCATACTTGACTAAATAACATATGGGATAAAAAAAAGTTTCAACCAGTAAACTCTAGATATGCAAATTAATTGTGTCAGGTTACTCTTTAATGGTTTTATGATAATCCTAGAGCAGATAATTGTACTAGGAAAGAACTGGGTAACATGAATCCTGAGAGGTGCAGGGAAAAGGCAGGCATTATTTAAGAGGACTAGCATCACAAAGGCCAAACTTCCAAACATAAAGCCATTTCTGACTCCTCATCCACCACCACCACCACCAATAACCCCAAAACATCAGAAGTTAAATCTGGCAGATAAGTACCAAGGGCAAGAGTAAACTAGGTTGAACAAAATTATGCACTATTCTGGTAAACTCCACTGTGATCAAATGGATTGAATGTGAAACTGCATGCCAGCCAGCTCAACCAATGCTATTGGTCAACTTTATTTATTTATTTATTTATTTATTTATTTATTTATTTATTTATTTATTTATTTATTTATTTATTTATTTATTTATTTATTTATTTATTTACTTAGGATTCTTATATGCCGCCCTACTCCCTGGGGACTCAGGGCAGCGTACAACATTTGAAGAACCACTAAACAATATAATTTAAAACCATTTAAAATGCATTTAAAACAGCATACAAAATCTTACATACATGGGGGAGACCAAGATGAAGTTGTCTCAGAACCCCGCCTGCAGGAAGAGCCATGTCTTCACGGCTTTTCGGAAGGCCAGCAAGGTGGGATCATTCGTATCTCTGGGGGGAGTTGGTTCCAGAGAGCAACGGCCCCCACAGAGAAGGCCCTCCCCCTAGGCCCCACCAGCCAACATTGTTTGGTTGATGGGACCTGGAGGAGACCCACTCTGTGGGACCTGACCGGTCAAAGGGAAGTATGAGGTAGGATGTGGTCCTGGAGGTAACCTGGTCCTAAGCCATGTAGGGCTTTAAAGATGATGATCAACACTTTGACTTGTACCCAGAGACCAATGGGCAGCCAATGCAACTGGCAGAGTATGGGTGTCACGGGGGTGTATCTTGAAGCACCCACCACAGCACGCGCAGCCGCATTTTGCACCAGTTGAAGTCTCTGAATATTCTTCAAAGGTAGCCCCATGTAGAGCGCATTACAATAGTCCAATCGAGAGGTGACAAGGGCATGAGTGACCGTGAGTAGAGCCTCCTTCTCCAAGTATGGTCGCAATTGGTGCACCAGGCGAACCGGTGCAAAAGCCCCCCTCAGCTTAAACTAAATTAAGCTGACTTAAATATCTGCTGCATTATGGGTTGTAAGCAATGAGAATGAGAGAGTAAGTTGAACTTCAGCCTATCTTCTTTCTAATCGTTCATTAGCCTCACCTTGCAACCACATTCACCTTGGGGAGAAATGTTGAAATGGAAGTGAATACTCCCTGGCAGCAATTTTGGCTACTGAAGTATTGAACTTCATGCAGGATGAAGTTGTTGACTCCTAGTTGGTCTTCAGGATTGAGGAAGTGGAGGACTGTCTTTTCTTTCACTATTACTCCATTTTACTCAAGATTGTAGGAGAAATGTGGGTGATGGGATGGGGGGAAAGGATAAAAATATGGCAGCATGTACCCTTCCAGAGAACAGAAAGTATTCTCCCCAAGCTTCTTCAAACTTGGAAATGCCCCTGGGGGAAGTGCAGAAAACAAGCAAAGGACATAAAGGTAAGGAAAACAAAATGATAGAAATAAAGGACCAGTGACAATTTTAGCTGACCATGTATGGATTCTTTAAAGCAGAGGTGTCAAACTCAAGGCCCGGAGGCCGGATCCGGTGCTTAGATCTAGCCCACAGGGCTGTCCTGGAAATAGCAAAGGTGCCTCTGCCAGCAAAAATGGAGCTCGGGAGGGCTTCAAGCGGCTCTCCCAAGCTCCGTTTTCTCTGGGAGAGGGTTGCAGGAGGCTGTCGCAGCCAAAAACGGAGCTCGGAAGCCCATTTTCACTGGCAGAGCGCTTGGGCCGCCACAGGCGCCCCCGACACTAGTGACATCAAGCTGGCCACACCCACCCTGGCCCCCCCAAGGTCAAACACAACCCTGATGTGGCCCTCAATGAAATCGAGCTTGACACCCCTGCTTTAAAGCAATGTTTATGTAAATAGACCTTTCACGTTATATACAGTCTCAAAGATAACTTCCCAATTGTAAGAATTCAAGAAATCTCAGAAGTGTTTAAAATCATAATTTGCTTCCTTGAATTCAAACAACTTTATGGGGAAAAAATCCTCAGACTTTCACAAATAACCACATAAATGAAAACAGTCCTGGGAACCACAGGCAACATGTGGATGCCATATTTGCTTTAAGTTTAGTAAAAGCAAGATTGTGAAGCAGATTGATTATGTCTACTCCTTGCCTCCCAAAAGCCGCCTCCTTTCAGATGTGCAGGCATTTCTGTCTGATTTAGTCGTTAGGCTCCCTGTATTGTTTGTATTCCACAAAACTGCCTTGTCTACCATCTGGACGCAATTCCTACATAGCATTCCTGTATTGTGTCAGTAGATAGTTGGACAATTGAAGCTAGATCTCATAAAATCTCCTTTACACAATGCAAATTGGAAATTATTAAACACCATATATTTTAGAACAGTCTAAAGATCTAAATAAATCAATGTTATTTATGGGGTGTGAATGGAAATCAAAATCTCCATTCCCATCCCACTCTGGAGCCAGCCAGAGGTGGTATTTGCCGGTTCTCTGGACTACTCAAAATTTCCACTACCAGTTCTCCAGAACCTGTTAGAACTTGCTGGATTTCACCCCTGATGCTGACCCTGACTCCCAGGCCTCCTCCTCCTCCTCTGATTCAGCTGCTGTAGGGGCCGGTGGCCAACAGGCCACAACACCAAGAAAAAGCAGGGATTATTCAGGCAGTCACCAGGAATCATCATTGACTCAAAGAAATAAGAAACAAAACAAAACAAAACTCTTAGCCACCCTAAATCTTGAAATCTATAAATGTAAAAAATAAATAAGTAAATAAATAAAGTCACCTAGCATTACATACATAATTGCAACAGAAAGGGCAGAGTAAAAAACACAAGGCTGACATTTTCTGGGGCGGCAGCATTTGATTCAACATCCAATTATTGCAATACTAATTGTTCCCTATTTCCTTCAAGATCTCACTCGTTTTCAAAGTTTTCATCCCGATCACAAATTGGATTGGGTAGAGAAAGTGCCAGGTCTAAAGTCACTCAGTGCGAATGATTTGAATCTCAGCTTCCCCACCAGTACACCTAAAGACTATGTAAAGTTGTGCAAAATTAGAACCTTACAGTTTCTCTGATTTGACAGGTGGATTAATTCCACTGAAACAACCATAATAGCAATAATACAAAAACCCCAGCAATAATGTCTGGGGTTTTTTTTTTTTTTTTACCACTACATCATCAAAATAACTTTTTCAGATTCTCTGCTTCCATTTTGTATCGCTTGGGTAATCTACAGAAGTTGAAAATCACAGTTATTTATATGTAATTCAACAAATGACCTTTCTTAGCCATGAGAAATGGGGTTGGGGGGGTAGAATTTTCTAGCAGCAATATTAAAGTCTTTTTTTTCTCCAAAGAGCTAAAAAGGCAGATTTGTTCACCAATCACTAATGGAAAGGCAAGCTGCAAATATTTTCTATCTTTCTCCTCTCCCTTAGTCACCCAATAGGGTTAAAAAGTAAATAAATAATGAAATAATGAAATGTGGTCTAGTTTTGTCTCTGTGGCATTTGCTGCTTATTCTTGCATTACCCTCATAAAGATATAGTTCAGGTTTCTAAGCTGAGATAGAAAGGCAGAGTTCAAGCACATTTTATAGACATTTGGGACAATCAGCCGCAATTGAATGAGATATGTGATCCAGTTGCTGATAAAAACCAAAATGATTTGTTTCATTACAGCCAACATTTTGATGCAGATCGTTAGCATTGAGAAAATGTGAGCAACAAGGCTATCAGAAGCTGGAATAAAGTTAATATTGCCATATGTACTAAATCCCATTCTTACTGCTTTCTTGCAGAGAATTGCCTACTTCATCTTACAAAATTCCCCATAAAAATTCAGGTCAGGCATGGAGAACATTGGCTAATATCAACACACCTCCCATTGAAATAAATCATCAGATCACTCACTTCAACTGCAGCTTTTATAGTAGCAGCACAAGAGTCTTCTTGACCTTTGAAAGATTGCCATTGTATTTTGTTCACTTAATAAGCCGCTCTTCCTTAGGTTCTGTCTGTTTCTAGTTTTGTTTCTGATCCTCGCTTAAATTATTTACAAACACATCTATGTCCAGATGGGAAAATCGTGCTATTAAAATTGGCAGTGCTATTAACAGAGTCCGCACCCACTCAAACCAACCTATGGAAATATAAGAAACAGGATGGGACAATTTCTCATATGCTATGATGTCGGTTTCTAATTTCCCCCCAGGATAAAATCTGTGTCCCGGTGTGATTTATTGTCAGTTGTATGTATATGCAGGGAGCTGCATCCCAATTTAATATAATGGTTCATTCCTGAGCACGTGATTGATATGTTCTTGTACGCATGTGTGCATTCCTGAAATTCTATTCTACCCTTCTTCTTCTGGCTTCCGACTGAGGAAGTCGCATTTTATAGCAGAGATGTAAACAAATGAGATTTTACTGTTTTTGTACCGAAATAAATATTTTAATTAGAATTTTAAACTCCGGCTTTATTTCTAATGTCTGAATTCCCGGAGAACGATCTATTTCGCCTCTGTGAGATTTATTCTCACTTCGTCAATCTGTTCCTTATTTCTCTCCATCAACATCTGGGTCAAAACACATGTTGTACATTTGATTATTGGTTTCTGGATTCCCTGCCTGAATTCTAGAGAGCTACTGAGAATAAGAAATACTAGGCACCTTCATTTGTCTGATCTGTGATGGGTCCTTTTCTTTGTCCTGTGGCTGTATTATCTCTCCGAAGCATCACTCATTTGAAGAAGAAGATTTGTATTTGCAATCTTTAGAAATTACCTGATGATATTTAAAATAACTTGATTAATTTTAAAAGATTAAAGGGAATCATCTTTATAGTTATGAGCAAGAAAGAGGAAAGAACACAGGAAAAGAGAAGAAAAGCTCCCTAGTCTTTCAGAAAAATTGTTTTTTTTTCTTCTGCTGGCAAATAATTGGCTAGTAGTTTTGGCAAGCATGAAACTAAATTACTGGAGGGAAAATGATTATAATCATGGTGAGTATAGATGTCTGTAGGTGATCTTGATTTATCAGAGTATATTGCCTTGAATTGTTTCTTTTTAAACTAATCATCAAGAGAAGTTGATCATTCTGCCTTTAAATCAAGCCATTCAGAAACAAGACTTACAATGTTCAGATTTGCATTTTCTTCCTTCTCTCTTTAATCTGACTTTCACCTTTGGTGAATGGCATTGGACATATATAGTTATCCTGAAATGACTATTTTGTTTATGCATATGGATTTTTTTTCCCCAAATTGCTAACATTAAAGACTCTTGACCTTTAGACTGATCTATAAAGACGTAGGAATATAATGTCAGGATTCATTTGTCATCTTGCAGTAAACTGCCAGCACTCTATTCTCAGCCAAAATAGAGTATCTGTGTAAAGATTTATGCTAAGCTTTATAATATAACCAGATAAACATCCATGCGGCTCATCATGAAAACTCAATACAAGCCACAAACACTCCATTAGCACCTTAATGGGCCTTCTGAGTGGCATCTCGGAACAATCAAATGCTTTCAATAGAACCTGTTGCTGAAACATATGTGATTGATTCAATCTAGAGTGAAAAATAGCTTATATAGATCAGCCCATAAAAGAGGGGGGGGGGAGACATGGATATCCTGAAACAAAAATCTAGTACTGTTTCAATATGTCACATGCATGTAATTAATATGTAAGTTATTTATTTATGGCACATATGATATATGGACTAGCAATATATATTAACATTTCACCTAGATTAGTAAAACAATATGTAAATGTTCTACCAGAAGTGAACGCTTTTCATATCAGTCAAATCCAACCGTTTTATTTTAATCTACTGCTGCAGGCTATTTAATTTAATTTAATTTAATTTAATAGACGTTCTTATAGGCCGCCCAATCCCGTGGGACTCAGGGCGGCGTACAACAGAATAAGAAGCGTACAATAAAAACAATTATCATAATTTAAAATTAAAAGGCATAGTTAAAACAATTATAAAAACAACATTCAAGGGGGGAATCTGATCTTCCTATTCACCCCGCCTGCCGGAAGAGCCAAGTTTTTATGGCTTTACGGAAGGCCAGCAGGGTGGGGATAGTCCGGATCTCTGGTGGGAGTTGGTTCCAGAGGGACGGGGCTCCCACAGAGAAGGCCCTCCCCCGTGGCCCCGCCAACCGACATTGTTTGGCCGATGGGACCCGGAGGAGGCCCTCTCTATGGGACCTAACCGGTCGTAGGGAGGTATGTGGTAGGATGCGGTCCCGAAGGTAACCTGGCCCTGAGCCATGTAGGGCTTTAAAGGTAACGACCAACACCTTAAATTGCGACCGGAGACTAATTGGCAGCCAATGCAGCTGGCGAAGAATCGGTGTTACGTGGGTGTATCTCGGTACACCCACTACAGCTCGCGCAGCTGCATTCTGTACCAGTTGGAGTCTCCGGATGCTCTTTGAGGGTAGCCCCATGTAGAGCGCGTTACAGTAGTCTAGCCGTGAGGTGACAAGGGCATGAGTGACTGTGAGCAAAGCCTCCCTCTCCAAGTAAGGTCGCAATTGGTGCACAAGACGAATCTGTGCAAAGGTCCCCCTAGCCACAGCTGAAAGATGTTGCTCCAATTTTAGCTGTGGATCTAGGAGGACACCCAAATTGCGGACCTGTTCCGAGGGAGTCAATTTTTCTCCCCCGAGAACCAGGGAGGGACAGTCAACATAATCCTTGGGAGGCAAAATCCAGAGCCACTCAGTCTTGTCTGGGTTGAGCCTGAGTCTGTTCACTCCCATCCAGACCCTCACATCGTCCAGGCAGCGGCACATTACATCAACTGCTTCACTGAACTGACACGGGGTGGAGATGTACAACTGGATATCGTCAGCATACTGCTGATACCTCACCCCGTGTCGTCGGATGATCTCACCCAGCGGTTTCATGTAAATGTTAAACAGGATGGGCGAGAGGACCGAACCCTGTGGCACCCCGCAAACCAGGGGCCTAGGGGCCGACCTCTGCCCTCCTGTCAACACCGACTGCGTCCTGTCAGAGAGGTAGGAGGAGAACCACCGTAAAACAGTGCCTCCCACTCCCACCTCCCCAAGACGACGCAGAAGGATACCATGGTCGATGGTATCGAAAGCCGCTGAGAGGTCAAGTAACACCAGGATGGAGGAATGACCCCCATCCCGTGCTCGCCAGAGATCATCCATCAGTGCGACCAAAGCAGTCTCCGTACTGTAGCCGCGCCTGAAACCCGATTGAAAGGGATCCAGATAATCAGCATCCTCCAATAGCCGCAGGAGTTGGAGCGACACCACTTTCTCTACAACTTTACCCAAGAAGGGTAAGTTGGAGACTGGACGGAAGTTCTTTAAATCCGCTGGGTCCAGGGAAGGCTTCTTGAGGAGGGGCCTCACCACCGCAGCTTTTAAGGGCTGCGGGACGGACCCCTCTCTCAAAGATGCGATCACAACAACCTGGAGCCAGCCGCGTGTCACCTCCCTGCTGGCCGAAACCGCTTTAAACGCTTTTAATGTATGGACTAGCTGCAGGATTAAGACACATGTGCCAGGATCTGGATAAGTAAATAGTATGCAAAAATAGGGTTTAAGTTAATTCTGTGTGTGTGTTAAAGGAGCAGAAATATCACTGATAAACTGCTCTGGGACTTTTAACCACTAAACAGGAGATTTACATAGAGTAGCTGTATATTTGAAACAAAAAGATTTCATATGTGAAGTTTTGCTTGTCAATTAGATTCTTTCTCTTATTCTTCTGGTTGTTTAAGATACTTGTATCATGTTTAAAAATCACATAATCACATGTCATAAACAGCCATTTTGTATCCTAGTTGAGAACTTCAGAAATCCAACAGGATGAAGTCATTCAATCAATTTTCTCCAAGGCACCTGGGGGTAGAACAAGAAGCAATGGGTGGAAACTAAACAAGGAGAGAAGCAACTTAGAACTAAGGAGAAATTTCCTGGCATTTAGAACAATAAATCAATGGAACAGCTTGCTTCCAGAACTTGTGAATGCTCCAACACTAGACGTTTTTAAGATGTTGGATAACCATCTGTCTGAAGTAGTGTAGGGTTTCCTGCCTAGGCAGGGGGTTGGACTAGAAGACCTCCAAGATCCCTTCCAACTCTGTTGTTGTTGTTGTTGTTGTTGTTGTTGTTGTTGTTGTTGTTGTTGTTATTATTATTATTATTATTATTATTATTATTATTATTATTATTATTATTATTATTATTTAAATATATTGGACATATTTTTTCCTCTGTGTCCCTTCCTGATATTTCTTGCGTTGAAATGATGTGTTGGAAGCCACCACTGAATAGCCACCTTTTTACTGTTTCTTGGCGCTCCAGATAAACAGATTGGTATAGAAATTCCATGAGGGCACAGAAACATAACCCAGAATATTGACACCCACTTTCTTTACCTCAGGGAAATTCAGTTATGCTTTTTATTGCCCTTCACTCTTCAGGGTCCAGGGTTTGATTAATTAGGATGCAGTGGTGTGGAATGTAGTCTGGAGTCCCAAGAGGAAGGGGCTCTTTTCCACAAACCAAAGAAGCAACAGAGGTTGAATCTCTGGTAGGCAGGAAGAGAGCTAACATGGCTCCACCTAGCAGTTCATGGAGTTTATCTCTAGTTATGTAGATAGTTGTCTTAGTCTGGCAAGGTTCTATCAATAGGTGAACAACAGTACGAAATTACTTTGAAGTAACTCCATGGGCCATTCTTTGTTCTTTGGGCCTGACAAATGCACACCCCAAAAATACCAATTTCTAAGGCAGTGGTTCCCAACCTTTTTGTGATCGAGTACCACTTGGAGGTCCCGTACAGTCGCCGCGTACCACCTGGTTCCAGAGAAACTAAATTTGATCAGATATCACTTTATTTCCATAATTGTACCGTTCCTTTTTGGCCCCGCGCATCCAGCAACTGGATTCTTGAGCCGCTGGGACCAGGTGGGTGGCGTGTGGCAACAGTTGCAAATTGTTGCCAGATTATCTTGTGTTAGGCAGTAAACATTTTTGTGAAGTAAAAAATAACTAACTAAAAATCGTTCATGACCCCGAAAGTGTTCGCGTACCACCTGGAAGGCCCTCGCGTACCACTAGTGGTACACATACCACAGGTTGGGAACCACTGTTCTAAGGAGATGGCTGTGTTAATTGAATGCTCAGCCTAGCAGCTGCATTTGGGTGTTGTGTTAAGTTTGAGTAGTCGTAATTTTGGTTAACTAATGTGTGTGTGCATATATGTAGCTTAGCATGTGCTGAAAACTGCACTCATGTAGTTCATATTTAGTTCAGTGTTTTGTAAAAAACCAAATAATGGGTTAATTCAGTAACTAGGTTAAGAATGCTTTTATTATTTTTTACAATTAACTGATCTTAATGTGGCTCTCATGGACTTGGGCAGATTAGTGTGAAATTTAATTTCTGCTAATCTGCCCAAGACTAGGGAAGCACAAAATATTCTGTCTGAAGTGTTTACCCATTTTTTATGAATATAGATATATGCATGAGTGACAAATCTTGCTGCTTCAGGTTTACTAGAGTGAATATATATAGTCAAATTAGGCGTGGATTGAATTGCTTCTTTTTATGAAATTGTAGTGGTGAAGCTTTGATGGTTAGGAAATAAAAAAAAATACTTTAACTGGATTTTAAAAGAAAGAGAGGAAGGGAGAAAGAGAAAGCCTGCATATCCCCCACTCAGCTCATCTACAGCAGGCCTTAATTAAAGGTGAACTTCTTGGGATTGTAGAGAAAATCCAAAACAGAGATATATTAGTAAATGAGAACTTCATGGTCCAGTGTTGTTTGACACAAAATCTCATCATGCAGTTGTATCATCAGTTGCGGCATCAGCCAGGAGTAGTTTGGAGGGACAGATTCTTCTGGTGGTGGAGGGAGAAGTTTCTTGAGATTCATAAAGCACCCCAGAGGTCATCTAAAACAGGGGTGTCAAACTCAAGACCCGTGGGCCAGATCTAGCCAACAGGGTGCTTAGATAAGGTGACCAGATTTTAATATTTGTAAAGCGGGACACCATTGATGGGGGGGGTTCTAGGGGAGCAAGACAGGAGGGGTCCGTCTCTCTTATCCCGCAGCCCATCCACATGAATAAAGGTGGAGACACAAATCCAGGATTGCTTTGCTGCAACTTTGTGCACCCCCCCCAAACACCCCCCCTTCATCGCAGCCCTTACCGCCGCTCTCGCTCCCTGCCTGGCTGCAGACTCCGCCTGCCTTCCCGAAGCAGCGCTGCCGCAGTTCACTTTTGTTTTGTGGCGGAAGAAGGAAGAAAGCGGGCAGCGAGAGCGGCAGTCTCTTCCAAGCTCAGGCCTGGCCCTATACCCACCCGGGGCTGGCTGCCACCCACCCGCCCACCAGCGGCTTCCGCGCCGCACTTGCTTGGCGGGACTTTTTTGAAACGCCGCGGGACGCGGGACAAATTATTAAAAAGCGGGACTGTCCCACCAAAAGCGGGACGTCTGGTCACCTTATGCTTAGATCTGGCCCATGGGGTCACCCTGGAAACAGAGAAGGACTGGCCCGCGGTTCCTCTGCCAGCAAAAATGGAGCTTGCAAGGGCCATGGGCAGCCCTCCCGAGCTCTGTTTTCACTGTCAGAGGGTTGCAGGAGACTGTCACAGGGAAAAACAGAGCTCAGAAGCCTGTTTTCACTGGCAGAGCACTCGGGCTACCACAGGCGCCCCCGACACAAGTGACATTGAGCTGGCCACGCCCACCCTGCCCATGCCCCCCTGAGGTCAAACACAACCCTGATGCAGCCCTCAATGAAATCAAGTTTGACACCCCTGATCTAAAAGATTGGAAAAACTGTTGGGCATCTAGAAAGAAGCATGGGACAGTAAACATGTGAAGGTCCAAGCAGAAAGAAAAAAAGGCAAAGGAGAAGACTATCGCTCATTTGCTATCTTTTGTCTTTTAATGTTGGCTTACCATTCCTGTAGGGTGATTTCTCATTAAACAAACACAAGCAAATGCTCTTGAAGCTTTTATTCAAAGGTTGAGCGATGCTAAACTTGATTGTTGAGGTGGGAAGGTAGAGAGTTATGTCTAAATATTCAAGGAAATTAATATAACATTGCATCAGTAGCTGTTTATTAAAAGGAATATTGAAAAAACAGTCATTCCAGTTTAAACAACAAACAATATTTTAGTAAGATACGCTGCATTAAATGGCAGTCATTTTATTCACCAATTTAAAAAAGCAGCTACCGTATTTTTCGGAGTATAAGACCCACCTTTTTACCCCCCAAAAGAGGGTGAAAACTTGGGTGCGTCTTATACATCGAATGTAGCTCACCCAGCCACCCCCACCCTTTGGTCTCTGCCTCCGATCAATTTACCTCTGCAGCAAACAGCCAGAGCCCGATTAGCACAAGCAGGTCAGAATCAGCCTCCCGACAGACAGCTGAGAGGCTACCACTGTGGTAAAATGAAAGTGAAACTAAAGCTGCACGGAGGCAAATTGTGGAGGTGGACTGCTGGCAAGGAGGTAAGGCAATAACTATAAATGTCTATAGAATGTTCAAATTATTAGACTTCTTTTTTAAAGACTGCTTTATTATTATTCTAGACAACTTAACAAAATGAAGAAGCTTTTTAAAATAAATGCTTGATCTGAAGAGGCCCAGTGCTTTTGTATCTTCTTTTAAATAGCAGAATATTACTTCTCAATCTTATTTATTGATTCTTATTATTCCTATATCTGCTTTAGTGTACTGGAAAGAAGCAGAAATATTCCTTAGAAATATTTACTTTTTTTAAAGAAGAAAACATAGTATGGATGTTTATAACTCTTCTCTCCAACATTTGCAAATCTACTTACAGTATTTTCTTTTAGCAGCCACTGCAGTGTCTGATAATTTTAAGAACTAGACAACTAACTATCTAAATGGCAGCATGTTTATGGCAGTTTTAATCAGAATGAAGTTCCTTTTTAGTGAAAAAAAGTACCATAGGAAAGTTCTGCTTTCCTTGTCTGTCAAGGTCCATGTCAAGGTCCCTATATCTAGGCATAATTTATTGAAAAATATATCCTAAATAAATCTTTTGCTTCTTTGAATTACTTTTATGTGGGATGACCAGATGATAAGCAGGATATACCTGCTGAAATTCCTTTTGCTTATCACTTTTGGGCTTGTTTTACTTCTGGCCACTGTAAGTAGAAGACTTTTAATGGGCTTTGCATAGAAAACATTTTTTTCCTTGTTTTCCTCCCCCAAAACTAAGGTGCTAGTTTTATAATCCGGTGCGTCTTATACTCTGAAAAATACGGTAATGGTTCAGATAATGATTGGGGAAAAGATGGATCCAGATTGCATTAGTGGAAATGTTGACAATCCTATTTCTTGTAGAAACGTGGACTGTCCAGCTGCTTCCAAAATTATTATGGGTTAGATGGATGTGCAAAGCCAAGGATGGCCTTGAGTGCTTTTCCATTAAATGCCTGGCAATACTCTACCTTGACTTTGCTGTCCAGAGACATTTTTGGATTTTAGTTCTCTTGCTCAATAGAGCAACTTTTGAAAGCTTTGTGAACAGAAGTAGGGATGCTCTTTGTGGGTGAATAGGTGTTTTCCTTATTGCAAACCCCTTTGGAGATTGTATCCAAATTAGCCCATTAAAATGTTGGGAGAACTTCTCACTGGCTTACTATAGCTCCTAAACTGGGATGAAGTTCTAAGCTAAATAGATTATCCTACCAAATTTGGTGGATTATCCTACCAATTCCAACTAGCTTCAAAGAAAGAGTTCTCTGACCTTTTAGACTGGAAGTAGGGTCCTGCTTTTACATTGGATCTTACAAAAAGAAAACCTGGGCCTTTGCACAGGTTCGCCTTGTGCACCAGTTGCGGCCATACTTGGAGAAGGAGGCTCTACTCACGGTCACTCACGCCCTTGTCACCTCCCGTTTGGACTACTGCAATGCGCTCTACATGGGGCTACCCTTGAAGAGTATCCGGAGACTCCAACTGGTACAAAATGCGGCTGCGCGTGCTGTGGTGGGTGTACCAAGGTACACCCACGTGACACCTATACTCCGCCAGCTGCATTGGTTACCTATTTGTCTCCGGGTCCAATTGAAGGTGTTGATCATCATCTTTAAAGCCCTTCATGGCTTAGGGCCAGGTTATCTCCGGGACCGCATTCTGCCTCATACTTCCCTTCGACCAGTTAGGGCCCACAGAGTTGGCCTCCTCCAGCTCCCGTCAACCAAGCAATGCCGGCTGGCGGGTCCTAGGGGGAGGGCCTTCTCTGTGGCAGGCCCCGCGCTCTGGAACCAACTTCCTCCAGAGACCCGAACCATCCCCACCCTACTGGCCTTCCGAAAAGCCGTTAAGACATGGCTTTTCCTGCAGGCAGGGGGTAGAGCTTAATTCCAGCTGAACTCTCCCCCGGGTATGCTTGGTTGTTGCATGGTTGTTTTTATATTGCATTTTTAATTTTTATATTATGTTTTTAAATTTTGTTTATTGGTTTCTTGTATTTTCCTATGCTGTACGCCGCCTTGAGTCCTTCGGGAGTTGGGCGGCATATAAGAAAGCCGAATAAATAAATAAATAAATAAATAAATAAATAAATAAATAAATAAATAAATAAATAAATAAATAAATAAATAAATAAATAAATAAATAAATAAATAAATAAATAAAAACAAGGTCATTTCATTCATTAATAGACTCAAGAGCTAAGATGTAATTTAAGACAACTATGGTCAATGATATCACTTGCATTTTATCAATGATAAATTCAGATTTTTGTTCTCTCTAATTTAGCAGCAACTGGGGCTGTTGGTCATAATTCCAGAATGCATTTTTTCACTCTCCTGTTAAGCATGCACAACAGGTGACAAGCCATCATTAAAAAAAAAAGAAATTATATTGGGGTGGGGAGAGGGTTCATTTGAAACCACTGGTTTTATCAAAGTAGAAGGGGCAAAAGGATTAACAATTTATTTTCACAGATGGTGCTCAATCCTACCTTGAAATTTCAAGATAGATAGCAATTATATGTACAATTAATTTTATTTTGATTTTTAATAAGTTACTACAGCATGCCCTCAAACCTCTGGAAGATTAATTCTAATTTCTGGAAAGCCAGTTTAAATTAGTAGAATGAAACTAAAATGTATCTTTAAAATAATAATCATAGTCATGCAAGACTATGCTTAGGCTAAACTACACAGAAGCCTGTAGGGCTCACTTCATCAGACATTTTCCCCAATTTTTTTAAAACTTAATATTGAATTTATTTCCCATTGTTCTGGTTATTCCAAGTCAACTTACAACAATAAAAATGCAGAGTATAAAACCAAGTTGTTAGGCTGGATGGTTTATTGCTTCCTGGTTTTGCATTGTATTTTCTGTTTGGTGATTGTTTTCAGATTGTTTTTATGGTTATAAGTTGCATAGAGCTATTATGGAATCAAATTGGCTTTATAAGTCTAATAAAGGAATACATAGCAAAAGTAATGTAATTCAAACCAAAATAAAAGTAAAATAACAAAAACAATTAATAGTCAGAAGCTTGGTGAAAGATGTGTTCTTACCAACTTCCTAAATTCTGGAAGAATGGATGCCTAAGGCAGGGGTGTCAAACTCGATTTCATTGAGGGCCGCATCAGGGTTGTGTTTGACCTCAGGGGGGCCAGGGTGTGTGTGGCCAGGGTGGAGCAAATGCCAACTAAATTATAGAGGCATCAATCATGGAATGCATTAATGGGCGTGGCCAGGGTGGGCATGACCAGCTCAACTTCACTCGTGTCGGGGCCGCCCGCTGTGGCCCAAGCACTCTCCCATAGAAAACGGGCTCCCAAGCTCTGTTTTTGGCTACAACAGCCTCCTGCAACCCTCTGCCAACGAAAACAGAGCTCAGGAGGGCCGCATGCGGTGCTCAGGAGGGCCGCATGCGGAGCTCAGGAGGTCCGCATGCGGAGCTCAGGAGGGCCTCATGCGGAGCTCAGGAGGGCCGCATGCGGAGCTCAGGAGGGCCGCATGCGGAGCTAAGGAGGGCCGCATGTGGAGCTCAGGAGGGCTGCACACAGCCCTCCCGAGCTCCTTTTTGCTGGCAGAGGCACCGCGGGCTGGTCCTTCACTGTTTCCTGGGCAGCCCCACAGGCCAGATCTAAGCTCCTGTGGGCCTTGAGTTTGATACCCCTGGCCTGAAGCATCTCCTTAGAGAGTGCATTTCATAGGCCATGGAAGGTCTTTTCCAGTGGCACAGATGCTCAGCAAGCTTCTGGCAATGGGAACATTTTCAGCAGGACTTTCCCGATGAGCAGGCAGGTTCAGCAACAGATTTTGGATCTAAGCATGTTGTGGGACTACAACTTTCACCATCCCCATCTGGAACAGCCAGATTCTAATACTTATTTATTCTAATATTTATTTATTTATTTATTTCAATATTTGAGGGGCTGCCACAAAGAAGAGGGGGTCAACCTATTATACAAAGCACCTGAGGGTAAGACAAGAAGCAATGGGTGGAAACTAATCAAGGAGAGAAGCAGCCTTGACTATTGCAATGCAGTCTACATGGGGCTACCCTTGAAGAACGTTGGAGACTGCAGCTAGTGCAGAATGCGGCAGCGTGTGTGGTGATGGGTGTCCCTAGATACACCCATGTGACACCCATCCTTCGCGAACTGCACTGGCTGCCCATAGGACTCCGAGCACAATTCAAGGTTTTGGTGATTACCTTTAAAGCCCTACATGGCTTAGGACCAGTTTACCTCCGAGACCGCCTTCTCCAACATACCTCCCTGAGACCGATTAGAGCCCACAGAGTTGGTCTGCTGGTGGTCCCGTCAGCCAAACAATGTCAGCTGGCGGGCCCACGAACAAGGGCCTTCTCTGTGGCAGCACCGGCTCTCTGGAATACACTACCCCCCGAGATCTGCATAATTCCCACCCTGCCAGCCTTCAGAAAAGCATTAAAAACATGGCTTTGTCGACAGGCCTGGGGCCAATGATTTTAATATAACACTGATTATTCTTGGCCCCATGAGTGCATCATTGGGTTTTTAAATTGTGGTTGTTTTTTTAAATGCTTTTAAATGTTTTAATTGTTTACATTATTTTAATCTTGTTATTAAATTTTTAAACTGTTTTTTAGATTTTGTATTTAATATGCTGTGAGCCGCCCAGAGTCCCTTTGGGAGTTGGGCTGCATACAAATATATTAAATAAATCTATTAAATAAATAAACCTAAAACTAGGAAGAAATTTCCTGACAGTGAGAACAATTAATCAGTGGAACAACTTGCCTCCAGAGGTTGTGGGTGCTCTGGAGCATTCACAAGAAGACACTGGACAACCATTTGTCTGAAATGGAGTAGGGTCTCCTCCAGGGGGTTAGACTAGAAGACCTCCAAGATCCCTTCCAACTCTGCTATTCTGTTACTTTCTGTTATTCTTCATTCAGATGAATTTTCCTGGTTTGAAGCATTTCCATTTTTTAAAAAGGAATATGCAATAAAAGCAAATACCTCACAGTCACTCCTCGATGACAATGTGCAGGTCAGGTCATTTATACAAACAAATACACTCCTAACTCTTATTATTTCCTATTTGTGCATTCACCTATCATTTAAAAAACAAATTGAAAAACAAACTATGCCCAAAATTCACAAGGGGGCCAAAGATTGTGGAAGCCCAATACAGTTGGAGAATATCAGGATGGGAAGGGCTGCTGAATGGTATGTAAATTTGATATCAGAAACCAAAAATGATTAAGAAAGGGGAGGGTCATTAATATTGCACATATTAGTGGAGATTTACCCTTCTGATAAATTGTTCTGTCAAGGTTGATTTCTATGCAGGACTGAAAAACCTGAATCTTTAAGGCTCAAGCAAACACCAACAACAGAGATTCTTCTGAGTGATTCAGGAGATTAAGGCTATAGGCCTAGCTACCTTTACCCGGGAGTAAATCCCACTGAACTAATTGGATCTCATTTATGAGTAGGCATGCACACGATTTTGACAATATTTCTTTGCAAAACAGTGTGTGGCTCATTTCTAATTTAGAAGACCCTGATGTACAGTATTTCAAAAGCCACTAAGGGGAATAAATTCTTAATATGATTTTTCACATGGTGTATGATTATAGTAAGATTATTGAAATCGTATCAAATAGGAGCTGGTGTTTTAAAGGTGACAATCTGTAGCACCGCAAATAGTGCACAGTTCCTAAATTGTTTGTCTTTAACCAAGTGGCTTTCAGAAGAAGCAAGGAAAGACTTATATAATTTCAGAGTATCTCCTTAGGACAGAGCTGAATTGCTAAGCTGGAAAGAGAGGAAATCATTAAATACTAGACATAAATTGTATTATTTATATACCTATGGAGATTCTCAGTCATCCAGGTTACGGTTGTCCCCAAGCGGGGGTGGGTTCCTCCCAGTTTGGACCGGATCGCCCGAACCGGTAGCGACCCGCTGGTGATGTCACTGTCGGTGCCGTTCTGTGCACGCCGCCATTTTTTTTGGGATTTTTCCCCTTCCGCGGCTTGAAAAAGGGCCCGCCCGCCCGCCGCGGGTGAATTCTGTCCTTTATTTCTTTTCCCAAAGCACAGCTGATGAGTTCCTCAGCTGTGTTTCAGGCTAATTCCTGCTTCTGAGAATGCGCAGAAGCCAAATCGCATGAGGGGACGCGCGGGATGCGAACCGGTGACGAAGGTAAGTGGAACCCACCCCTGTCCCCAAGGTGTTTTTTCAAGAGGCAACTAGATTTTCTGGATTTTCTTTTGAAGACATTTCGCTTCTCAGCCAATAAGCTTCTTCCTGAGCTCCGTTTTTGGCCACAACGTCCTCCTGCAACCCTCTGCCAGAGAAAACGGAGCTAGGGAGTGCCGTTTGCGGCCCTCCCAAGCTCCATTTTCACTGGCAGAGGCACCGCAGGTTAGTCCTTTGCTGTTTCCAGGGTGGCCCCCACAGGCCAGTTCTAAGCACCCTCCGGGCCGGAACCGGGCCGTGGGCCTTGAGTTTGACACCCCTGTCCTAAAGACTTCCTATCCAGCTTTTATTCTCAGGTGGCTTCTTATTCTAGATGGCTTCCTTTCCAGCTTTTATGCTCAGTTCATCTTATTTCCAGATTTGCTATGTTGTGTCCAGGATAACTAAAACTAGTTTTCATTTTTGTGTAATTCAGAACGGGAGTACATTAGTCTACTATCAAGAAGTCAGAAGAAATGGCAAACCAGAGTCAACGACAAAGGATCTTCCACTGTAGGCTTCATAGTCCATAACTAACAAGAATGAGTAAGATTAGTTACAAGCTGTTGAGCAATAAAGAAGAAGATACATGAATAGAGGACAGAAACGTTAATACTAGAGCAGACTGGATAGGTTTCTTTGTAGATAAGGCCTGAGGAAATATTGGTAATATAAACTAATAGCATTGATGAAATTTCTCAAGGAGATCCCTAAGTTCAGAATCAGCACTGGAAGGGACTTTGGAGGTCTTCTAGTCCAGCCCCCTGCTCAAGCAGGAGATCCTCTACCATTTCAGGCAAGTGACTGTCCAGGCTCTTCTTAAAAACCTGCAGTGATGAAGCACCCACAATTTCTGAAGAACTTCTGAAGTTCTTACTGTTAGAGGGGGGGCAATCCCCCGTGGAGGTCGATGGATCTTTGCTTCTTTTTGAAGTCATTCTCATTAGAAAATAAAACCGAGATTCAAATCTAATTAACAAAATATTTATTTCAGTAGAAAAGTAATAAAAAGAATTCCTTAATAAACTACATCTTATCGGCTAATGAAAAAAGTCACGTCTACCTTCGGCAGAAATGGAGGAAGAGAAGAGAGGAGTTGACTTCTGGAATGCAGGCATGCGTAGTAGAACATATCACATGTCTGCTTGACCATAAATACAAGAAAACAGTAGATCTGCACAACTGGCAATAATTCACATCGTGACACTTACTGGATTTTTTCTTAAGGAAATTTTGAAGTAGCCAGAATAAACTCTCTGATTCTTGTTTAAAGAAAAAAATTCACCCACAAAAGTTTAAGAAATAAATTCATAAAAGAGGACACAAAGCATAATACAAAGTAGGATTTCTAAAAAAAGAAATTACTTTGTTTTTATACCATAAAATAGCATGACAGCATTTTAAAGTTATACTACTTTGAAGCCCATAAACTAAGGCATATTAAAACCATAATAACAAAAACACTACCAAGTTACATAACAGCATGCATCCATTTGGGTACAATAACTAGTTTCCAGAGTGGGATTCTGAGAATACTGCATATAAAAGCCTTAAAAGTTGCCCCCTCCTACACTTTTCAATGGAGGAGAAATGGAAAGAAGCCACTTTTACAGTCACTGAGTATGCAGAACACAAAAGATGAGAAATATCTATATAGTATTAAACCTTTTGTTTCTATAAACTTTAACTGGGCAAAACAATGCATCTTGGGGGAATAATTTTTGAACCAAGGTACCTCAAATAGGCTAATTTAGAGAATATGTCCAAAATCCGTGACCCATGACTCCCAAGGGAATGAAATTTGGAAAAGTTATGACTGCTTCAGGCTGCTGCTGCACTCAGATTACTGCTGTGGTCACACGATCCTCATTTTCAACATTTCATGACAGTTTCCCAGCCACTCTAGCAATTCCTTGCTCCCTCCATCACCCTGCAGGAGCCACTTACCTGCCTGCTGGGAAGAGAAGGCGGAAAGAGAGAAGGAAGGGAGGGAGAAATAGGGAGGAAGGAATCTCATTCACCCTTCCCAACCCATGCCTCCCCCGCTTTCACGACTCATGTAGCATCTCTTGCACATCCCCTTCCCATCCCATCCCATATCATACCATACCATCCCATCCCATACCATCCCATCCCATACCACACCCCTTCTCCTATCTGATGGCACCTGTTGCACACCTCTATGAACACTTCCCGACTATGCCATGTTCCTGAATGTCATTCTTGACTCACACAGCACCTCTCATGAACCCTCAGGCAATTTATCTTCTGTCTTTTTTGCAGAGGGGGGGGGGAACCTAAAGCAAATGATCACCTATTGAATAAGAACTTAATTCTTTTTTTAAAAAAGAAATCTGACAGAACTATACATTTTCCTAAAATAGCATTATGCATCTAGTTATCCTGGCCGCTGTTTCTATAAAATGATATTGTTTATTTGGGGTGTATGGGGTGCTCAGGGAGGGGTAGCACCTCTGGTGTAGGGGCATGTCATGTCCTTTTACGGCAGCTCATTTTAGGGCAGCTTTTAGGGCAGCTCGTTCACCTTTGGTCCCCATCTGTCACTCAGCTCTCACCTGTGCTCCTAGCAGCTGTAGCATGCTCAGCGGCCACACCCTGGGCAACAGCTTCGACAGGCTGGCCAAACCAGGTTGAGAGTAGCCATTGGGTCATCGACCTTCGGTGAGATAGGGAATTGTCTATCCCGAGCATGTGAAGACAGATTCTGGCGGAAGGAGCGGATGAAATCTACTAGAATAGGACAACGGTCATGAAGGCGGTCTCTGCAAGTGATGTGGTACGCTAAGAGCACGGCAAGACACGAAACATGCCCTGGTCAACCACTGCGCCCAGCCCATCTCCAACTGTCTTGACTCTTGTCCTGCTATTGGAGCAAGATGGAATCTGGGAAGAGAGAGTGAGGCTGACTATGCGCACCTCTCCCTCACTTTAATCCAATTCACGCGCAAGTCTTGACATCCCCCCCCCATTCCCGTGATGATAGATGTCAAGGTCCTCTTTGAATACGATGGACAAACATCATCATCATTGTTTATTTATTATTATTATTTTGCTTTTTATTGTATGGTTCTTTGTATTTTGATTTTGTACACATGTCAATGGAGGGAAGTGGTTTATACATCTTATAAGTAAAGTAAAATAAAGTAGAATAAAGTGGAGGAGCTCTTCAACTCCAGCAACAACTTTCAGGGCTAGAGGAAACCGGTAGAAAAAGCATGTTTTAAAACTCACCTGGGATGGTTGCAATAAAGTTGGAGAGAAACTTTCAGCCTAGCTTTGCAGAGCAAGCAATTCAGTTTCATATTAAAATCCTTGGCCACAAGAGGGCACCCCTTCAACAAATTATTCTGCTAACAAAATGTAGACATTATTGATAACAGAATGAAACTTGCCCTTATTTTGCATTTGTCAAATAGATAAGTGTGTGTGTGTATATATATATATATAATGAACTAAAAACTAATCCCATTCTGACATCTTCACTTCTCTTCATTTAAAGTTGCTCTGACTGGCTTTGAAATCTTGGAATAAGATAAAATATAAACATTCAGATAAAAGTCCACGACTAGCCAGCATCAAGTATTTTAAAACTGCTGGACCAGATGGGCCACGGAGCCAATCCAGAAGGATGTTGTTTATGTTCTTGTGTACGTCTGAAGAAGGCAGTCATGGGACCTTGAGGAGAGATGCAGTTGCTTTAAAGAGCCACATGAATGCCCCTCACATTTTGCAAAGCATGTTTTTGCTTTCAAATCTGAAGTGATGCACATCCCTAATATGCATACCAAGCTAATGCAGTTTCCTCAGTTTGCTTGACCCCTATTGGATACTAAGTCTACAGTTGCCAAAAGTTTCAAAAGGGCACTAACTTGATAAACTTTGATCTAATGTTACACAAATAAGGAGAAGGAGAATCTCGTACTATAGTCTATACCCGTGGTGGCGAACCTATGGCACGCGTGCCACAGGTGGCACGCGGAGCCATGTCGGCTGGCACGCCAGGGGTCCACCATCCAACTTCTGGGTTTCTGGCACGCGCATGCGCAGTGACCAGAATGCTACCCGAAACCGAAACTCCCTTCATGGCAGGCAAAACTGATGCTTTTAAAATGCTTTGAAGGTCTTTGAAGCATTTTGAAAGGACGCCCTCCCGCCCTGCCAAACCCCAGCGCGAGACGCCCCTCCTACCTGCGACTTGTCCAGGGACCTCTGTGGCGTTCTCACCGTCTTCTCTCCACGGCAGCACATTCTGAAAGAGAACGCCGCGCGAGTTCAAACTCGAACTCGCACGGCGTTCTCTATCAGAATGTGCTGCCGTGGAGAGAAGACGGTGAGAACGCCACGGAGGTCCCGGGACAAGTCGCAGGTAGGAGGGGCGTCTCGTGCTGGGGTTTGGCAGGGCGGGAGGGCGTCCCTTCAAAATGCTTCAAAATCCTTCAAAGCATTTTAAAAGCATCAGTTTTGCCTGCCATGAAGGGAACGGATCCCTTTAAAATACTTTGAAGGACTTTGAAGCATTTTGAAGGGCTGCTGCCTGGAGCGTGAGGCTGGCAGCAGGAGGAGGAGGGGGCGGTTGCGCATGCGCAGTGGATGTGCGCATGCACAGTGCGGGCGCGTGCATGGTGCGGGCGCGTGCATGTGTGGGTGTGGGTGCACATGCGCAGGGGGCCACGCATTGCATTGTGGGTACTGGCACGCGGGAGCGCTGGTGGGTGCGCGCGCACGTACTTTTGGCACGCCGGGACAAAAAGGTTCGCCACCGCTGGTCTATACAGTATTAATCTCTTAGAAATGCGAGTATAGCTGGATAGTGAGGGTGGGGGAGACAAGAGGGTGAGACCCTCCCTAATTTCTCAAGCTGTAAAGGCGATGGTGGGAAATTTTTACTTTCAGACTTGCAAGCTTCTGTCAATGTAGTTTTACAATAAAGTAGAATTAGTTTATCTGGTCCTGTTTCCTTTCTGATCTACCCGGTAACGCTGAACAACTAAGCAGAATAAGATACTGTATGTTTTGACTGAATTAAAGTAATGTAGAGATCTAAATGAGAAATTTGTTGTCATTTGTTGCAATTAGAGGAGTCCAAGGCATCTCCAACAGATGGCTACCAAAGCTCTAGTTGAATGAATGAAATTTAGTGAGTGCAATTGCTGTGAAGTAATTTGTTCCATTTTTCAAATGTTCTTATTACCGAATCAAGATATTTTTCCTCACATTTCATCTGGAACTCACCTTCTGAATATGTCTTCCATTCCTTCTCTTCTGGAATGGTGGACAACAGGCCACAATCATTTTCTGTGGGTTATCCTTCCTGCTAGATTTCATGTTATTGAGAGAATTGGATTATCTCTAAGGAACTTACCACCCTTCTAGCCTGTGATTCTTAAATTGTTTCAAGCTTTTTAAAAATGTTACCATATTCTCCCCACCTAAGGCTAAACATACATGTTCCCCATAGTTGATCTTTATTAGTTTTCTGAACATATTATTATTATTATTATTATTATTATTATTATTATTATTATTATTATTATTATTATTATTATTATTATTATTATTATTATTATTATTATTATTATTATTATTATTATTATTATTATTATTATTATTATACTTCAAAATGGACAAAGGGCTTTTACAGAATCTGATCAATGCAAGATAGAGTCAATGTGTTAAGTTCTATTTGTATTTATAAATGGGATGATTTATGCTTCTGTTCCTAAAACTATATGTCTCTATATGTGTGTGTTGAGGAGAAATACACTCACACAGACACACAGACATATTGAGAAACCTTTCCAAGTCTCTCGCCTATCCTCCAATAACAAGCTCTGTATAACTTTTCTAAATGCATCTTGATTCGCAAATCATAATTTTGCTCTATTAAAGATGTTTTTTTTGTTGTATCATTATTATTAATACCTTTGGTTTTGGTCCCCTGGAGTATTGACAAAGAGTTTAAGTCCTGAATTATAAAGTTTCTAAGACTATTTATTCAATGTTGTTGCAGTGATTCAGTAAAACCACTGGATGGTGCTACTGAATGTAGTTTGGAACAACGCAAGCAAAGAAAAGGAAAAATAATGTGTGGAACAAAGAGTAGGCAACCAGTCCCAAGTAAATGCTAGTGTGCCTGCATGCGTATCTAGTTGCATTCACATACAAAATACAGTCACCAGTTTCCTGACAAGTATAAATGGAGCTTAATTGCAGGGAACAAAACCTTCATAAAAAGGTAGCACTGCCAGGTACAATGGAGCTGGGAAGGTATCTAAAAAATCTACATGACTGCAATTTAGTGGCAGATTTGAAGCAGGGAATTCAGCCTTTTCAATTCAGACAAAGGACTCTATTTCATTGCAATTTCATCTTGATTAAAGCTATCCATTTTTTTCATAAATAAGGTATGTGGGAGCAGCATTACATCAAAACAGAGGAAAACCCTGTTAGTTTTTAACTCTCTGAATATCAAAAAAAGACCAATGAGGGAAAAACTCTTTTATGCCTTCACTCATCTGAGAGGCTGAACCGGAGAAGGCAGGTGTACAAGAAAGAGCCAAAATCAGAATGTTGACATGTCACCTTCTTAATTTTTTTTAAGGTCATTGTCTTTTCATGGTAATGCAGGAAATTATCCCAGCATTAATATAATCCACCAGAGTTACACAAAAGTCTTCATTGAATAAGTGGACGTTGAAAGCTAACAAGCACCCTAAAACTTTGCCCTGGAGCCTTGTCAGTTATTTTGAAATGTAGTATTAAATATTTCAGACAGAATTCCACCTCTTCCTCGGCCACAAATGAATTGAAACAAGAACAATGTACTCCTGTATTCTCTGCACATCTCTGCAGAAATCAGCCTTGTGAGGTTTTCAAATATGCAATTCAATATAAAACCAAAAAGAACACAGCAGGGAACGACCAAGAAATAAAGCTTTTAGAAAGTAAGCAAATCCTACAAAAGGATGAAGAGATCCAACTAGGAGTATGGGGGAAATGGGTGGGACAGCGAGTAATAGCATCCCACATAGTATGCAAATTATATCATTTGCATTATTTTTGCAGTGATGTAGCATAAATCATCCCAAAGGGTCTTTGGTGGTCTATGAGCTTGGTTGTTTTCTTGCAGACATTTCATTAACCCAACGAGGTATCATCATCAATGTTAATAATGTTACCTAGTTGGCAGGGGCGGGTTGCTTACTTACCGTTACCGGTGCACTGCGCGCGCATCTCCACATTTCTCCACTGTTTAGTTAAGACAATTTAAGTTGTTAGCTATATAGTTTGCAGATTACAGTGGCTGAATTCACATGATTTATTAAGTGAAATGCAGTTAGATGATAATTTGAAATGTTAAATAAACTAGGCAATTGTACTGCCCCAGTTAAGAACGTGGCAAATACACAGTTTGTTCGAACTTAATTTAATCAATAAACCACTACTAATAACTGGCTTAGTAGTGGAGACACACACACATACAAATCTAAAAGCAATCTTTTCTTGCAAAAACTCAGCTGCTAATTAATCATCATTAACAGCTGGCATAAGTTCAGAAAGTCTTAAATCATGGCAATGCAATTAGTTCTTGTTATCTCATGAAGTTTCAAAGAATGGCAAAATGCCTAGAAGTCTTCCTCGATAAGCAAGCCGAGGCAGAAAAGCAGAGCAGAGATATTCCAGACATGAGGCATTCACGACTGATACATGATTCTCAAACATTGTTTCCTGCAGAGGATTCAGCTGTCTCTGCTTTCCTTAAGTAGACTAGGGGAGTGGCCAATTAGCCCCAAGTCTTACTCCCGAGGAGACCTCCTCCGGAGTAACCATTCCTGCCTTTCGGCAGCTCTGCGTGCCCTTGCATTCAGAAGAGGAGAAGCCTCTTCTCCCTCATCACTGCTATGAGGTGCTGGAGGTTCCGAAGGCCTGGATGAACCTCTGCCTCTGGCACTGAGTCCTCGCCAGCCTCCTCACTGTTCGACTCGGGTACCAGCTGCACAGGCTACTGGCGCAACACCAACACTGTACAACTTAAAATGTTGTACGCCGCCCTGAGTCCTCAGGGAGTAGGGCGGCATAGAAGAACCTCCAAATAAATAAATAAAAATAAATAAGTCGGTTTCCTCTCGAATGGGATCCGCTATCAGCTGCACGGGCTGCTGGCGGGCCACAACAGCAATAGTAAGAATTTCCTACTGTACTTGCAAACAGAATAGAAACCATCTAATCACAGGAACAACGATCAAAGCTTTCTGATCAATAACATTTATTAAAAGGAATGTTAAAGAGCACAACACTAGAATTTCAGCAAGTATACTTCTTTCAAATGAGCAACCTACATATAGCTATTTAAGACCATTAAATTCTGGTCTACAGATAGAGCTTAGGACCACACACATTGAAAGAATTTTTCTGCCACAGGGCAAGGGAAAAGAAGCAAATGATAAATTATATATTGTGATATCATAACAGAAACTCGACATCCACATTTTGGCATTATTGGATTAACTCTAAATAGCAATAGCACTTAGACTTATATGCCACTTCACAGTGTTTTACAGCCCTCTCTAAGCGGTTTACAGCATATTGTCCCCCAGCAATCTGGGTCCTCATTTTACCAGCTCGGAAGGATGGAAGGCTGAGTCAACCTTGAGCCGGTGAGACTTGAACTGCCGAACTGCTGGCAGCCGGCAGTCAGCAGAATTAGCCTGCAATACTGCATTCTAACCACTGCGCCACCATGGCTCTTAAATGGTTCTGATTCCATGCTACTTGGGAAATTAGGGGTATGATGGTAGTAGAATCCATAAACAAATGTGGATTGGGGAAAGCTGTGTTCCAAATATAGGTAGTCCTTAACTTACAACCACAATTCAGCCCAAAATTTTTGTTGCTAAGTGAGACATTTGTTAAGAGATTTTTTTACCTCATTTTATGACCTTTCTTTCTGCCCCGGAACACTGCAACCTTCAGAAATATGAATCAGTTGCCAGGCGTCCAAATTTTGATCATGTAACCAATGGGGATGCTACAACGGTCGTAAGTGTGAAAAATGGTCATAAGTCACTTTTTCCAGTGTGACTTTGAACGATCACTAAATGAACTTTTGTAAATTGAGAACTACTGGCATGTGATTTAGCAAAGTGAAACAGCTTTTGATGTTAAATAAGTTATCTCTTTCCTGATTCTAAGATTATAATCTCAGCTCCAGATCACTTTTGAAATGAATGATGTTTTGTGTAGTCTTCATGAGAACCTGTTCTTTAAAGCAGCGGTTACCAACCAGTGGTCCATGGACCACTGGTGGTCTGCAAGAAAATTTTGGTGGTCCACAGAAAAATTATTTGCATTTTTTATATCGCACTAAATACTATTTATCTTTTTTTAGGGGTTTATGGGGTGCTCAGGGAGGGGTAGCACCTCTGGTGTAAGGGCATGTCGTGTCCTTTTATGGCAGCTAATTTTATGGCAGCTTTTAGGGCAGCTCGTTCACCTTTGGTTCCCATCTGTCACTCAGCTCTTACCTTTGGCTCCTAGCAGATGTAGCATGCGCAGCGACCACACCCCGGGCAACAGCTTCGACAGGCTGGCCAAACCAGGTTGAGAGTAGCCGTTGGGTCATCGACCTTCGGTGAGATAGGGAATTGTCTATCCCGAGCATGTGAAGACAGATTCTGGTGGACTGAGCGGATGAAATCTACTAGAATAGGACAACGGTCATGAAGGCGGTCTCTGCAAGCGATGTGGTACGCTAAGAGCACGGCAAGACACAAAAGACGCCCTGGTCAACCACTGCGCCCAGCCCATCTCCAACTGTCTCAACTCTTGTCCTGCTATTTAGAGCAAGATGGAATCTGGGAAGAGAGAGTGAGGCTGACTATGCGCACCTCTCCCTCACTTTAATCCAATTCACGTGCAAGTCTTGACATCCCCACCAATTCCTGTGAGATATCAAGGTCCTCTTCGAATACAATGGACGAACATCATTTATCTTTTTTAAAAAAAATTCTTATTAGTGGTCCACGGGATTTAAAATTATGAATTTAGTGGTCCCTGAGGTCCGAAAGGCTGGCAACCCCTGCTTTAAAGCACAGACATTTAACATTAATTATTGCTTTGAAACTGCATTTTTAAACAGACGAAAAAGAAAAGGTCACGTCACTGATCTCCTGGCTTCATATGGTAGCTTGCAATGGTTTCATAACAGTCTGCAATGTTATGAAAAGATCACTAATGTCCCAAATTTACATTCCGAAATGCAGTAAGATGAAATGTACAGTAATGTTTGTCTGTGGCAGTTGCCAAAGAAGACAAAAACCTCATAGACAATTAAGCCACATTTAATGAATGAGGATGGTGATAAAATTTCCTCACGCTGCCTTGTTTACTTCGTTACTAATCCTGTATAAATATCTGCATATCCACCACGTTTTTAATTGGATGGCAAACACCAAGTGTTCACTTGAGGCCTTAGCTCTGCCTCTTACTGCCTGGATGGCTTTTCTATCATGCTGTTTTAGGGCTACATTAAAATTCACGTCAGTTTATAACATTACATTCCTGCTGATGAAAATGGCTACTTTATTTAAAAAAAATAAAGAAATAGAGGTTTGCAGGCAGAAATCATGCAGATTCTCCCCCCAACGCCCCCTCCCCGTGATTATGACTGCTGTTACACTGTCAACAGCTGTCATTGTAAAAAATAGATTTATTTATTTATTTATTTATTTTGCATCCATAGTTTGGTTCATATATCTCACGGGTGTCAAACTTGTGGCGTCAAGTTGTCGTTGATGTTTTGTGATGTTTTCCCTTCGCGGAACTGGGGTGGGCGTGGCCTGCATGTGACGCATCCGGCCCATGGCCGCCAGTTTGACACCCCTGATATATCTCTTTCACCAGTGCAGAATCAAACATGTTACTTCTAGATGCAATTTATATTTTCTGTGGGGGGGGGGGGAATGGAATATGCTGTTAAGTACAGGTAGTCCTTGACTTACGACCGCAATTGAGCCCAAAATGTATGTTAATAAGCAAGACATTTGTTAAGTGAGTTTTGCCCCATTTTGCAACCTTTCCTGCCATAGTTGCTAAGTGAATCACTGCAGTTATTAAGTTAGTAACACAGCTGTTAAGTGAATATGGCTTCCCCATTGACCTTGCTTGTCAGAAGGTTACAAAAGATGATCACATGACCCAGGGACACTGTACTGTCATAAATACGAGTCAGTTGCCGATCAAGGTAAATTTTGATCACTTGACCATGGGCATGCTGCTATGGCCGTAAGAGTGAGAAATGGTCATAAGTCACTTTTTTCAGTGCCATTTCAACTTCAAATAGTTACTAAATGAACTGTTGTAAGTTGAAGACTATCTGAATGTCCTTGATTGCAATGAAAAGCTTCCCCTCAGCTGTTTTACACTGATACCCATTTGAGAAGGTACAGTCCAAGTTGAGTCTAATATAATATAATATTGTGGTGGGTGGGTGTGTTTGTATGTATGCAATCGGGCAGGGAGGATGAAATCCATATTAGGCAAAAGTTTGATTAGCCTAATAACGATATAGACTAACATGCATTATGAATGTTTACGATTTCTTTAAATTATAATATTTGCTAAACTCATTTTGGAGTTTTCAGTTGCTGAGAAAAAGCCAAAAAATATGGGGTTAGATTTCAGATGTTATCTTTGGTTAACCCGGGGTTCAGCAATGTGCGGCTCTAGAATCACATGCGGAAAACGTGCACAAAACGTGCACTTCCATCGCGATGCGAACCGGTGGGGATGGCAAGTAGAACCCACCCCTGCCTGTTTCCTGAGAGCCACAAAACCTGAGTAGGCGTGGCTGGAAGGGTCATGTGACTTGGTGGTAGTGAGTGACATCGGGTTGGCCACGCCCACCCAGGTTTTGTGGCTCCCGGTGTTTTGTTTTCTGTGGGAAACTGGTCCAAATGGCTCTGTGAGTGTTTAATGTTGCAGACCCCTGGGTTAGCCTATAGATATCAGTGCTACAAAACATAACCTCAATACTGCACGGGAGAGATTAATGAGTGAGAACGCCATAAGATTGTGAAAGAAGCATACAAAACCCAATTCATCAAACCTGGGATGTAGTTCAGCTCCCTAAAGGCACTGATGACTCTGGCTCGGTATCAGGTCTGAATAAGCCATTGATTTGTTAACATACTTGAAACTGTAAGAATAAAGGTAACCTGGGGAATAGTCTTCACTTCAAGAGTGGACCCTTGTCTGAAATGTTGCGATGAGTGGTGATTTAAATTTCATGTTAAGGGCACTTGTGTAAACAGTCTTGATGCTTGATCTTGTTTGCAGTATAGTGTCGCTAGAATAATTGCAGTCATGGTAAAGGGATGTGGACAAAGCAGACAAAGTTATTTCGGTTATTCTTAGCATATTATTACCTCGTCACAATACAAGAGGTAGAAATTCAACAGCTGTTATGCAGAGTTGAGGAGAAAGGGAAGTTTTACCTACTGAACCAGCATGCAACTGGTTAAGAAAATGAGAACTGTTGGAAGAACAAAAAGGATAGCTGGCTATCCAATTTTGTCTGAGGTAAAAAGTAAGACATCAAAGTCAATTGATGCAAAATATGTTAAAGATTCACAAAATTGTTGGCAAAAATGTTCAGACTTGTCCAAGTATAACTTCTAGGAACAAATGACCAGTAGGTCTGAACAGGAAGCAAACAAGGAAGTTTTGTTGGGAGACGCCAAGCAATATGGAGACCTTAGAACACTGTTTCTCAACCTTGGCAGTTTGAAGATGTGTGGACTTCAACTTCCAGAATTCCACAGCCAGCGTTGCTGGAGTTGAAGTCCACACATCTTCAAACTGCCAAGGTTGAGAAACACTGCCTTAGAAGCTTTGTGGTAATTTGCTATTCCATTTTTTTTCTGAAGAGAACTCAAATTCACCTATTAGAAGTGCAAGTTGGTAAACTTGCTTCCTGCTTGCTTCCTAAATCATAGCTTTCTGACTTGAAGCAGGTGACTAATCACCCTAATGATTGGACATCTAGAATACTGTGGATTACACTTTCATCTCCAAACCCAATATTCCATTTTGGCTCTTGATTAAATTATTTAATCCCGTCAGATTTTGCTCTATACAGTTCTGGAGGGTGCATTGGTCTGTATGAGCCTGCCATATATGTGTTTGCTTTCTATTTGCTAGAAAAATTAGATGTGTGTGCCCTGCCCTGAAGCAGGACAATGCTAATCCTAGAGACAGTTACCTGAAAAAGTATTCTGTTTACTTCAATAGGATTTGATTTTGAGGTAAAAATGTAGAGGGTTGCATTGGTATGTCTCTTCTACATGTGCACTAGTGATAATATGCACAATTATCTAGACAATGTAAACATTTGAAAATGAAAATTGGGTTGTTGCCCTCTTCGAATGGCTTGCTGCATAGATTTGCAGAAATTTCAAATACGAAATATAATCAGCTATAAAATAATGCTTTAACGATTACTCCATTGCAGTGAACTATTGTGTAGTACGATAAGTCAAAGACTCACAAATATTTCCAGCATTGTTCTATGCAGGTCCAGGCAGAAATAAATTCTGTTCAATTCATTGCAGCTCATTTCCAAATTAAAACCTAAGGCTGTGGAAAAATAGACTCTGATGTAAACATATTTTTTGCATACAATATTTGCTGGATTTTATTATTTGATTTTACATAATTCCAAGGATCAAATGCAAAAGCTAAAAGTACTTTATAAATATTCAACATGTACTCCATACACGGAGATTTTTCAAGATTTATTCTGCAAAGGGGAAGAATGGGAAGACCTCGCCCACCTCCCAGGTTAAGCCTTTTAAATTTCCTTTTTGCCTTCATATACCCTTTTTGGGTATATGAAGCTATGGTTTTCACAGTTGCAATGTATGGCTGTGAAAGTTGGACCATAAGGAAGGCTGAGCGTGAAAGAATTGAGACCTTTGAACTATGGTGCTGGAGAAGACTCCTGCGAGTCCCTTGGACTTCAAGGCGATCAAACCAGTCAGTCCTAGAGGAGATCAACCCTGACTGCTCTTTAGAAGGCCAGATTCTGAAGATGAAACTCAAATACTTTGGCCACCTAATGAGAAGGTAGGAATCACTGGAGAAGAGCCTAATGCTGGGAACGATTGAGGGCAAAAGAAGAAGGGGACGACAGAGAATGAGGTGGCTGGATGGAGTCATTGAAGCAGTTGGTGTGAACTTAAATGGACTCCAGAGGATGGTAGAGGACAGGAAGGCCTGGAGGAACATTGTCCATGGGGTCGCGATGAGTCGGACACAACTTTGCAACTAACAACCATAACAACAATCCTTCTTGATTTGATTGGATTCTGCGCCCTGGTCTTCCATGATAGAAAAAGCACCCAGTTGGTAAAAGTTGGATTATTCTGCTAGAAGTCAAAGCTCCAGGCTTACAAATACATTTTCTTCTCTGAAGATGCTGCAGATAAACTCCCCCCCCCAAACTAAACATGTGCAATTATGTTGATTTATAGCATTTCTCGCTTCTTGAATAATGTGACAATTTCAGTGTGCTTAGAACCAACCATGGAATCTCAATTGTGCACTATTGATGAAGCAAAACCATCAATGATTAATTGTCCTCCCACACAATTTCCAAAGGTCAGAATAAGAGTGAGGCATAAATATAATAAAGTTACACAAGTCGGTCTAGAGCTGCCAAAGAAAAGCCATCCATCTGAGCTCCCAAACCCTTTTGCTTATTCTCTGCTTTTCACGGAAGGATAGATGTGGAAGGAGCTATTTTGGCAAATGGGCACCAGCCACTGGTCAGTGCAGGAAGAAGAATTAAAGTATCAGTGAGTGGTGATGAAAGAATAAAGAATAGAGATGAATGCCTACTTTATTTAAAACCCAAACTGAAATGTGCAGGTATAGAATGGGGGATGCTAGGCTCAATAATGGCATTTGTGAAAAAGAGTTTAGAAAAGGCATCAATTGCAAATGGAGCATGAGTTAACAATGTGATATTGTTTCAAAATGAGGGGGGGAATTGCAATCTTGCGATGCATAAACAGGGACATTATTTTCAAAATCACAGGAAGTAAAGAGTCCACGTTATTTTGTTTTGAATACTGTCACAAATGTAAGAAGATTTCAGAGATAGCTTCTTAATATTCTATTCTATTCTATTCTATTCTATTCTATTCTATTCTATTCTATTCTATTCTATTCTATTCTATTCTATTCTACTCTACTCTACCCTACCCTACCCTACCCTATCCTATCCTATCCTATCCTATCCTATCATCCTACCCTACCCTACCCTACCCTATCCTATCCTATCTGAACCTGCAATCTGACTGCTCTGCGGTTGAGCAGAAATATCTTAGCATTATGGGAGAAGAGTTATATTACTGATATGGAAGGACGCTTTTATAGACATTCCTTGACACATTTGATAAACTGTGTTTTCAGTTAGGGTTTATTTTTTCATTTTATTTGGTATTTTATTCTGATTTATTAGATTCTGGAATTTGAATTAGGTTTCGACTTTTTTACTTTACCACTTGCTAGAGGAAAGTGTCCCATATTTTGGGTACTAAAGAAGGAGATGAGTAACACAAGCAATAATCCCATATGGAATAAAAAGAGGAAAGGGAAGATTCAAAAGAAAAATCTAAGAAACATCATAAGAGCAGCTCTGAATTGCATAGAATCCCTAGAGAATCCAAACAATGTAAAAGAGCAGATTCAAATGAGCGATGCTTTTTCATCTTTCGCCTAGAATTGGTCATCTGCTGAGATGACAAAAGCAGTTTCGATCCCAAAACCTGATTTGAAAGTTTACTGGTCCTGAAAACTCCCAAATGGAATTATTTACAAGGTGGGAGTCCATGGATAGCTGCACCACCATTGCTATCAAGCTGGAGGATTAACTCCTGAATTGGTAAGGCATTTACCATTCCCTGAACATATCTTCTCAACCTTTCTATTCAAAGGCAAGATGGTCAGGGGTTTAGTTTATATCAGGGGCGGGTTCCTAATTTTTTTACTACCACTCTGTGGGCATGGCTTATTTTGTGGGTGTGGCTTGCCAGCCATGTGACCGGGTGGGTGTGCTCCTGCCGCCCATTCTTTCAGTGTCTCACGCGCTCCCTCAGCCATCCTCCCCTGCTTGTACTCACTGTGGGGTAGGAAGGCAGCGCATGCGCAGTGCCGGAAGCTCGGCTTCTGGGCATGTGCAGAATAATTTTTTTTAAATTTTTAAAAAAATTGTTTTAAAAAATGGCGGCGCCCAGGCACTGGCAACCGACTGCACCGGTACTGTGACATCACCAGCAGGCCACTACCGGTGCTATAGAGTGGACCGCACCGGTAGGAACCCACCACTGGTTTACATGGAGTATAGAAGCAACCATCTTGCCCACATCTTTATATCCCAGAAACTGGAACAGTTCCTAAAAACAAAACTAAACAAAACTAAATAGGATTCCAGATGTCTCCCCAAATCCACAGTGCCGTTAAATTCTGCACAGAGGGAAGCTCCTTCCTCCTCAAACCGCTTAGTAAATTTTTTTGCAGGTGCTTAAAACACCCTTGTCGTTAAATGATGCTTAACAGTTTTTCCTCTGCTGACTCACCCTTTAAAGTAGTTGCAGACTGATTTGTATGGCTTTGAACTCACACTATATGCCATTATTCTGTCCTTGGAATAAGGAGTTCTGGCCTGTAATACGGGAGCTTTAGTAGCAGTGGGCAATCTCTGATCCTTCTGAGTCTCCATCACCACAGTCATCAGCTTCTCTTAGTCTTCATTTTTGGCCCCTCAGTTGCTATTGGATAGAGGCTGGAGGCAGGGGTGAGTTTTAACTTACCTCATCACCGGTTCACTTCCTCCCGCACCGCGTGGCCGCGGGCGTGCTTCATGCGGGCGGGCGCGCATGCACAGTGCCAAAAACCAGCAAAAAATAGCAAAAAAAAAAAAATCAAAAAAGGATGGCAGCGGCCACGGACCAACACTGACAGAACCGGCTCCATGACATCACCACTGGTTTACTACCGGTTCTATAGAACCGGTTAGAACCGGTAGGAACCCACCTCTGGCTGGAGGCCTGGATGAAGCAGTGGCACCTCAGCTCTTCTACTTGAGTGGACACTTTCTAGCATTGGCTGTGCTACAGCTTCTCCCTAGATGACCTGCAAGGTCCCTTCCAACTTGGAGTGTTCAAATTATTACTAAAACAAGGAAGCATGCTACTATACTTGGATCAAGCTGTGTGGCAATGGTCACCAGAACTGTCTGCCCCCTTCCTAAAATTGTTTTGATACCTCCCACAATCAAAATTGCTTCTTGAAATGGCAGTTCTGTAGGGGGATAGTGGCTGGATGTGCTTGTTAATGATAATGCTGTGGAGCCGTGGTGGCGAACCTATGGCACGCGTGCCAGAGGTGGCACGCGGAGTCATAGAAGCTGGCACGCGAGGGTTGCCCACCGGCAAACCGGAAGTGCGAAAAAACGCACTTCTGGTTTGCCGGTGTGCTGTTTTTTGCACTCCGGAGGGTTCAGGGAAGCTCCCTGAAGTTCCAGAATGCAAAAAACTACAAAACGGACAAACCGGAAGTGCACTTTTCCGCACTTCCAGTTTGTCCGTTTTTGTAGTTTTTTGCATTCCAGAGCTTCAGGGAGCTTCCCTGAACCCTCCGGAGTGCAAAAAACAGCATACCGGCAAACCGGAAGTGTGTTTTTTCGCACTTCCGGTTTGCCGGTTTCGTGGTCCCAGGCTCCGGTAAGCCTTTGCGCGGGGGTGTGTGTGTGTGCATGCGCAGGAGGCAGCATGGGGGGGTGTTGTGCGCATGCCTGGGGGGGAGGGAATGGGTGTGGGTATGCGAGCGCGCGCGAGCGCGGCCCCCCCCTTTTTGGCACGCGAGCCGAAAAAGGTTCGCCACCACTGCTGTGGAGGATTGGAGACTAAAAGGAAGCCTTTAAGGTAATAGCAATAGCAATAGCACTTAGACTTATATTCCACTTCACAGTGCTTTACAGCACTCCTTAAGTGGTTTCCAGAGTCAGCACATTGCCCCCAACAATCTGGGTCCTCACTTTACCAACCTCAGAAGGGTGGAAGGCTGAGTCAACCTTGAGCCGGTCAGAATTGAACTCCTGGAGTGAGTTAGCCTGCAGTACTGCATTCTGACCACTGCACCACCTCTCTTTAAAAGGGAAAATAGCTCCAGGTACAAGTAGTCTTCAACTTATGACCATAATTGAGCCCAAATTTCTGTTGCTAAGCAAGACAGTTGTTAAATTAATTTTTCCTCATTTTACAAGTTTTTTTTGCCACAGTTGTTAAGCGAATCATTGCAGCTGTCTAACAATTGTTAGATAAATCTGTCTTCCCCGTTAACTTTGCTTGTCAGAAGTTCACAAAAGTTGATCACATGACCCCAGGACTGTCAGAAATAGGAACCAGTTGCCAAGCGTATGAATTTTGATCATGGGGATGCTGCAATGATTATTAAGTGTGAAAACTTTTTCCAGTGTGTTGCAACTTTGAACAGTCACTAAATGAAAGGTTGTAAGTCAATGAGTACCTCTACACTTGGAGTAAACCGTACAACAGTACTACCACTATCACAGCACATGCTACACCCAAACTAGAAGAAATAAATCCCCAAATAAGCAATCAACCTTATTGGGATGCACAAAATTGAAAAGTGGAGGATGGGCAGGGGAATCTCTTACTTTATTATAGCTTAACAGAAAACATAGAATAGAAGGTGTCAGTGCAATGAATCACATTCAAAGGCAATTTAAAACAGTTCTATCTTTTCTTGGGCATTACTCTCCCTTGGGAAAGTAGAGTTCTAGGAAATGATAGATTTGGTTAAAGAGGTTGTAGACAGGGGCAAGGTGCATGTTCTCACATACTTCAAGGCACTCTTTTGCTTAATGCTACACAGCCAGAGGTGGGTTCTGACCAGTTATGGAGAACCGTAGCGGAAATTTTGAGTAGTTCGGAGAACCGGTAGAGGAAATTTTGAGTAGTTCGGAGAACCGGTAGAGGAAATTTCAAGTAGTTCGGAGAACCGGTAGAGGAAATTTCAAGTAGTTCGGAGAACCGGTAGAGGAAATTTTGAGTAGTTTGCTGAACTGGTAAATACCACCTCTGACTGGCCCCGCCCCATCTATTCTCTGCCTCCTGAGTCCCAGCTGATCAGGAGGAAATGGGGATTTTGCAATAACCTTCCCCTGGAGTGTGGAGGGAATGGAGATTTTATAGTATCCTTCTCCTGCCATGCCCACCAAGCCACATCCACCAAGCCACGCCACGTCCACCAAGCCACGCCCACAGAACCGGTAGTAAAAAAATTGAATCCCACCACTGGTACCAAAGTTAGGAAGGCTTCAAAAACCTCCTTTGGGAAAGATATATCATGATTCTGAAGGATTTCACCTAACTTATCCGACATTAAACAATAGTCTTGCCAAATAAGCCTGTATTGTAATCTTTATTTTACATACAAAGAGCTGAGACTGAGATGACTCTTTGCTAAAGGGCACAAAAAAAATGAATTAATGGGAAAGCTGAGCTTTGAACAATGGTGTCTCCAGCTCCTGTATTGAGAAATAACCTTGCTGTTACATCTATTCTCAGAGCTGTAACTAAAACCCAGGCATAAATTCACCTCTTGTTCTTGCTCAGCTTTCCTAATTCTCCTGCTAGATGTGCCTGCATGATTTGTGTGGGTGATCCTCTAAAACTGAGCATTATCCAGACATATTATCCAGAACTGAGTAATTGTTTTTTGGTTATTCTTGTGGCATTCTGGTCAAATGTACTGTCCCTGCTATTAATAAGGGATTCTGCATTTAGCACAGGTACAGCTAAGCTACTAAAAAAATTGTGAAAGTTTTAGATGACACAGTTTGATAGGGAACAATATTTATCAGCCCATCTCTATCAGGGGTGGGTTCCACTTACCTTCCCTACCGGTTCGCATCACGTCATGTCACGCAAAAGACCCAGAAATGACCCTCTGCGCATGCGCAGAAGCCTTTATGCATGCACAGGGGTTTTTTTTTGCAAGCCGCAGCGACCAGAGGACCAGTTCGGGAGCGTGGACCGCCGGTCATCGCTGCCGGTTCAGCAAACGGCGGTAAATTTCTGCTACCGGTTCTAAAGAACTGGTCCGAACCAGCAGCAACCCACCACTGATCTCTAAGATTAACAAATGTGCAATACAGGTAGTCCTCAACTTACAACAGTTTATTTAGTGACTGTTCAAAATTACAACAGGACTGAAAAAATGATTTATGACCATTTTTTACACTTACAACCATTGCAGCATCCCCCATGGTGATGTGATCAAAATTCAGATGCTTGGCAACTGTCTCATATTTATGACGATTGCAGTGTCCTGAGGTCAGGTGATTACCTTTTGAGATCTGACAAGCAAAGTCAATGCTGAAGCTAGAGTCACTTAACCATGTTACTAACTTAACAACTGCAGTGATTCACTTAACAACTGTGACAAGGAATGTTGTAAAATGGGGCAAAATTCACTTAACCAATGTTTCGCTAAGCAACAAAAAAAATCAAAGCTCAGTTGCGGTCCTAAGTCTGTCTATCAAAATTGTAACTTGCAATGTAAGAGGAATAAATGATAGAGATCATGAAATAACAAAGGAAGTAAGAGAAAAGAAAATAAGTGTTGGTCTGTAAAACAAGGAAAATGGAAAGAGATACTTGTAACCATTCTGTCAACCCTGAAGGGAACCTGGCTGAGGCCCATCTTTGAGGCTTCAGGGTTGCCACAAGGAAGAAGAAGGGAAAGGGGGGCGGAATAGCTAGCCGGGGGTTTGTAGTCAAAATAAGAAGTTTTCTTGTGGGAACCAAGGACATTCCAACAAGTGGCTGGGGAAAGGAGGAGTGAAGTAGCCAAGCAACCAGCCAGCACTTCGATTGGACAACGTGTCTGAGGACTTGGGGGAAGGGGGAACATTTACTTTTTAATTACCGTATTTTTTGGAGTATAAGACGCATCTCTTTCCTCCCTAAAAGTGGCTGAAAATTTGGGTGCGTCTTATACTCTGAATGTAGCTTTTTCAGAGCTTTTTCCCAGCCCTAACTAGGTGCTAACGATCTTCCCAGCTCTTACTTTGCAGGCTCTTTCACTGTTACTCTCTCCGAATAATGTTTTTCCAGCCCTGTCTTTGCAGTTTTTTTTCATTGCTCTACTTGCTCCGAATAAGTTTTTTTCTAGCTCTAGCCAGGTGCTAATGATCTTCCCAGCTCTTACTGGCTTGCAGGCTCTTTCATTGTTACTCTCACCGAATAAGGTTTTTTAAAGTCCTAACCAGGGGATAAAATAATGTGCTGAAACTGACCAGACTAAGGATGTTAGCCAAATGAATACCTGGTAGGCAGATTTTCCCCCCCTATTTTCTTCCCCAAAAACCAAGGTGTGTCTTATATTCCGGTGCGTCTTATACTCTGAAAAATACGGTAGGTGAAAACCGCGGGAACTTTCAGAATCGGTGTTCACCAGTTGTGCCAATATGAGACATCCAATAATTCATTCCTTGAGGAATCTACCTGCCTCAGAGTTCAGCTTTCTTTGGGTGGATTACTTGGAACGCTGTAAATGACTGTACAAAGTTACAATGGCTTAAGTACAAAAGTGACTTATGACCAGTGTTCAATTACAACTGTTGCAGCATCAAATTACCAAAATTCAGGCGCTTGGCAACTGGCATATATTTATGCCATTTCACTGCCCCAATGCCATGAGATCACCATTTGTAACTATCCCAGCTGGCTTCCGACCAGCAAAGTCAATGGGGGACACCAAATTCATTTAACAATCACACGGTTCACAACTGCAGTGATTCACTTAACTCCTGTGCCAAAAAAGTCATAGAATGGGGCACAACTCATCTGATAGTTGTCTTGCAGAAATTTTGATTGCAATTGTGGTCATAAGTCAAGAGCTACTTGCTGGAGTGCAGGTGGTATGATCTTGGGAATTGGAACGTTTTATTTCGGATGAAACAATGAAAGATATGCTGGTGACTGAATTTCATCGCTACTGTGAATGACAACATTCTGTAAAGCACATGTTGTTGTTGTTAGTTGCGAAGTCGTGTCCGACCCATCGCGACCCCATGGACAACGTTCCTCCAGGCCTTCCTGTCCTCTATCATCCCCCAGAGTCCATTTAAGCTCACACCGACTGCTTCAGTGACTCTATCAGGCCACCGCATTCTCTGCCGTCCCCTTCTTCTTTTGCCCTCAATCGTTCCCAGCATTAGGCTCTTCTCCAGTGAGTCCTTCCTTCTCATTAGGTGGCCAAAGTATTTGAGTTTCATCTTCAGGATCTGGCCTTCTAAAGAGCAGTCAGGGTTGATCTCCTCTAGGACTGACCAGTTTGATCACCTTGTAGTCCAAGGGACTCGCAGGAGTTTCTCCAGCACCATAGTTCAAAGGCCTCAATTCTTTGGCGCTCAGCCTTTCTTATGGTCCAACTTTCACAACCATACAAAGCACATGTAAACCTCAGTAAAGGATTAATAGCAATAGCAATAGCACTTAAACTTATATACTGCTTCATAGTGCTTTACAGCCCTCTCTAAGTGGTTTACAGAGTTCAGCATATTGCCCCCAACAATCTGGGTCCTCATTTTACCCACCTCGGAAGGATGGAAGGCTGAGTCAACCTTGAGCCGGTGAGATTTGAACAGCTGAACTGCAGTGCTGCATTTTAACCACTGTGCCACCTCGGCTCTTGTTTAATGGCTAATCTTGTTTTTAGTTTTTCCTGTTTCCAACTCTGAGGTGTTTTTATTCTGGTTTTCACAAAACTGTGTATGTGTTTTGATGAGACAACTGCAGAACAACATTTGGGAAAAAAATATGAATAGCAAAGGAGAATTGCATCTTAGTATTTCTACTGAGGCAAAAGGGCAAAACATTGAAGTTTCTATTGAAATATAAACTGAACACATTTCTCCCCATCTGTATTTTCCATCTCATGAATTTCAATATCCACCCACTCACTTAAGCTGGGACCTAACCAGGTGAAGCTCCGTTCTCGGTCTTCCTTTTAAGACACCGAATGCTCCACAAAGTGAATTGCTTCAAAATCTCCTGTATGTCAAAAACATTTGGACGTTGTTTATTCATAGCTGCCTAAACCATTCTCAAATTCATGAAATGATTCAGTATGGTTACACCCTCAGGTCTGCAGCATATACATATGCAATTCTGGAGGGAAAAAAGGAACAATTAGTACCAAACATTTTGTATAAGCACTTCCTAACCATCCATAATAGACACCATCTGCCTATTTGATTTTCTGTTCTTACTTGCTTTGGGAAAACTCATACTTAGGGATTCTTAAGATACACGAGATATTGGATGAAGTTACAACCCACCTGTTTGGATATTTATTTAGTATCCCGCCTTTATTATTTTTATAAACAACTATTAAATATTCATTTACAAGCCTATGGTAAAAAAACAAACCCTTTTCCTTCATGGCTGTGTACAGTGGTGGGATTCAATTTTTTTTACTACCGGTTCTGTGGGTGTGGCTTGGTGGGTGTAGCATGTCTTGGTGGGCATGTCTTGGTGGGCATGGCAGGGGAAGAATATATACTTCAATATTGCATGAAAATTCTTTTAGCCTCTTTTATTTCCAAGGTCATATATACTGTATATATATAAAGAATTGTTCTAAAAATGCGAGTTCCAGGCATATTTACAGATAAAGAAGCGATAGCCATCATGATCTCTGGAACGTTTAAAATTTTATTTAAAACTACTATTAAAATTGTTAAGCTTTCGTCAACCCCTGTTGACTTCGTCAGAGTGTAAAATCCCCATGGAAGACTCTACACTCTGACAAAGTCAACAGGGGTTGACGAAAGCTTAGCAATTTTAATAGTAGTTTTAAATAAAAAATTTAAATGTTCCAGAGATCGTGATGGCTATCGCTTCTTTATATACATACATACATACATACATACATACATACATACATACATACATACATACATACACACACACACACACACACACACACACACACACACACACACACACACATTTTATATATAAAATACAGTATATATGACCTTGGAAATAAAAGAGTCTAAAAGAATTTTCATGCAATATTGAAAAGAGAAATAAGCTTTGCAGCAATGAATTGTTGATATGTTTGTCAACATTTGAAAGTTAGGTGTTTTTTTCCTGCCAACCAAGGGATAAGGAAGAAGTCTCAATTCATTGGTAGACACATCTAATTCATAGTAGGTTATAACAAGGGATGCTTTGTGTAACCATACTTTGTTAACTGTTCATACACACCTTTGTCAGAAGTCTTGTGAAAACAAGGTGCCTGAATAAGCTGTAATGTCTTATAACATACTAAGCCAAAGCCAAACAGGCACATTGTGCCTTTAACACTAGAAGTTTAATGTAATCAAAACCTTGAGTACATTAAGGAATTACAATATCAATATTAGCAGATACTGATGTGCAAAATATCACAAAGATCCAGTTTGGTATAAGGGTTAAAGAAGACTAACAGAAATAGAGAATAATAGAGTTGGAAGGGAACTTAGAGTCCAACCCACCTGCTCAAGGAGGAAACTTTTACTATTTCAAATAAATGGTTGTCCAATCTCTTCTTAAAAACCTACAGTGATGGAGCACCCACAATTTCTGGAGACAATAGCACTTAGACTTATATACCGCTTCATAGTGCTTTACAGCCCTCTCTAAACGGTTTACAAAGTTCAGCATATTGCCCCCAACAATCTGGGTCCTCATTTTACCAACCTCAGAAGGATGGAAGGCTGAGTCAACCTTGAGCCGGTGAGATTTGAACAGCTGAACTGCTGAACTAGCAGTCAGCTGAAGTAGGTTGCAGTGCTGTTTTTAACCACTGTGCCATCTCGGCTCATTAAGAGACATTGAGAGGTTCTGCACCAGAGACAAATTCCTTGTGTGTGTAATCACACTTGCACAAATAAAGTATTCTACTCTACTCTACTCTACTCTACTCTACTCTACTCTACTCTACTCTACTCTACTCTACTCTACTCTACTCTTCCATTTTGATGACTTCAGTTACTCTCTTTCTCTCAGAACTAGGCAGAAGAAGCAATGGAGAACTTTTTCCGACAATGCTGGCAAAGTAACTGTCCTTAATTTAATTTAATTTAATTTAATTTAATGGATTTGTATGCCGCCCAACTCCCTAGGGACTCTGGGCGGCTCACAACATATTCAGATCCATTACAGCAATATAAAATACAATAAAATACAATAATTAAAAACATACAAAAGTTAAAAGAGTATCGTCTCGCTTTCACCCCGCCTGCCGGAAGAGCCAGGTTTTTATTGCTTTCCGGAAGGCCAGCAGGGTGGGGATAGTCCTGATCTCCGGGGGAAGCTGGTTCCACAGGGAGGGAGCTCCCACAGAGAAGGCCCTCCCCCTCGGCCCCGCCAACCGACATTGTTTGGTCGATGGGACCTGGAGGAGGCCGACTCTGTGGGCCCTGACCGGTCGTAGGGAGGTATGCGGCAGGATGCGGTCCCGAAGGTAACCTGGCCCTGAGCCATGTAGGGCTTTAAAGGTAACGATCAACACCTTAAATTGGATCCGGAGACTAATGGGCAACCAATGCAGCTGGCGGAGGATCGGTGTTACGTGGGTGCATCTGGGTGCACCCACCACAGCTCGCGCAGCTGCATTTTGCACCAATTGCAGTCGCCGGACACTCTTCAAGGGTAGCCCCATGTAGAGCGCATTGCAGTAATCCAGCCGTGAGGTGATGAGGGCATGAGTGACTGTGAGAAGTGCCCCCCTCTCCAAGTAGGATCGCAATTGGTGCACAAGACGTACTTGTGCAAAGGTCCCCCCCCCTTGTCCCTGAAGTTGCCTAAGGTCAGAACAGACATTAGGTCAATCCTGTAAAATCATGTTGAATGAAAAAAATAAGGTGGAGCAACAACTATATGGTCATGGTTACCACCTTGACTTTTCTGATATGCCCCTTGCCTCCCATGGACACTCCTGACTGAACCTCGCTCTTTCTAAGCAACTGTAGGTAGTCCTCAAGTTATGACCATAATGGAGCCTACCCATCATGGTCATAACTTGAGACAATATGAAATGACTTAATGAATTTAATGAAAAAATTTTTTGTTTGCTATGGATGCGTTTTTGATGAAAACCAAAAGTGTTGTTTTTCAGCAAAACTACCGTACTCTAAAATTCAGTCATGTGACTGTGTGATGCTACAAAGTGCCATAAATGTTGCTTAGTTGCCAAGCACCCAAAGTGTGTGTGTGTGGGGGGGGGCAATCATCAAAACTTGCAAATTAAATTTAAAGGCCCCTTTTTCCTCCTTTTTTGTACACTATTTTTTTTCTTTTGTTGTTGTTAGGGTTGAATGTATGCTTTTGTTTTGTTTCATTGTGTTTGTTTGTTTTACTGTTTTGTATTTTATTTTCTGTGATACAACAATAATTTTAAATTTTAAAAAAACTCTAATTTTGCAAATTAGAGAGGTCTTGCTTTGGCACAATCAAAAGTTAATTGAGATTTGGCAGTGTTTATGTACATAAGGAGTATCTGCCTTGTGAAACTAAGGAAGAAGCTGGTATTTATAGGCTTTAGGTACCCCCCCCCCCAGGTAAGACCATTAAAACTTTGGACAGTTGCTAAGGGATCAGTCGTAAGTCGAGGACTACCTATAATGGGTCTAAGTATTATTTTCATGACTTTTTCCCCAAATCCTGCTAAGAATATGAATGCATGTTTATGGGATCGCAACTTCCTTTAGAGTCTGAAAGTCAATACTTCACTGCCTGATTCAGTCGAAGAATTCTCTTACAATACTTCTACGACATGAAGTCTACCCTGGGGGACTTTTCTGACAGATCATTTTTGGTTGTACTTTATAGAAAATGTGATGGCTTGTTCAGTATTTAATTCCAATTTAGCATGTCTCATACCATCCGTTACATAAAGAAAAGGTTTTGCATTCAAAATATTATCTGTAAGAAACATACCCCATAATGTGGTTCTTTCTCTCGCATGTTTTAACTGTTTCTAATTACATGACCGATGCTGAATGAGCAAAATCTTAAGGACATTAATTTCCCTTTGCTTATTGCTTCTTAATACTTTTTCCTTGAAAGCCTGCAATTTTCTCATTTATATGTTTCAGATATTAGGAACGGCTGGAGACATAAGAGCGATAAAATAAATTGCTGTTAGAATTAGTACTGTTAGGTGAGAACATTGGCATTAAACGAGATTTATTGCAGGTGCTGTTGCTCCATCAACTAGCAGATGCCAGAGACCAAAACCCATCACACTTTCTGTCACTTGCTAACTTCAGAGGAGCTTGTCCATTCAGCTGAGCAAATTAGAGAGTTCTGCTTTGGCACAGTCAAGAGATAATTGAGGACAAAGATTTGGCAGTGTTTAAGTACGTAAGGAATCATCTTCCTTGTGAAAGTAAGGAAGAGGCTGGTATTTATGGGATTAAATTTAGCTATGGGCAATGCACTATGCATTAAAATCTTTAGCTTGGAAACATGGATTAAAAAAAAGTTTCCCGGCCAAAAATGGAGCTTTAAGTCACACAAATAAGAAATAAACAACAATACAGTCAGGTTTGGTGTTATAAAGGAACACTGGAATAAAACCTCAAGGAATCAGTTCTTAAAACAAAAGGAGCTTTTGATCATTTTACTAAACTAAATATCCAGAACTCATTAACCACAATGAGGCTGGATTAGATTTGCATTCACTTGTGTTTGATAGTCTTCTTGTTATTGCAGTGCTAAGAATTTTCTAATCACGGGTAGCACAGAATCAAAATCAGGTGAAGTGATTTATAAAACCTTAGTAAGACCACATCTGGAATACTGCATCCAGTTTTGGTCACCACATTACAAAAAAGATGTTGACATTTTGGAAAAAGTGCAAAGAAGAGCAACTAAGACGATTAAAGGCCTGCAGACTAAAACATATGAAGAACAGTTGCAGGATTTGGGTTTGGCTAGTCTAGAGAAAAGAAGGACTAGGGGAGACATGATAGAAGTATTACAGTATTTGAAAGGTTGCCACAAAAAGGAGGGGGTTAACTTATTTTCCAAAGCACCAGAGGGCAGGATAAGAAACAATGGATGGAAACTAATCAAGGAGAGAAGCAATCTGGAATTAAGGAGAAATTTCCTAACAGTGAGGACAATTAACGAGTGGAACAGCTTGCCTTCAGAAGTTGTGGGTGCTTCATCTCTGGACATTTTTAAGAAAAGACTGGACAGTCACTTGTCTGAAATAGTATAGAGCAGCGTTCTCAACCTGGGGGTCGCGACCCCTTTGGGGGTCGAATGACCCTTTCACAGGGATCGGGAGACTTCGCCCGGATGCCGCCATTTGGGTTCTTTTACCCTCTGTGCATGCACAGAATGCTTTGCGCATGCGCAGAGGGTAAAATAATCCAAATGGCGGCGGGGCAGGGGTCGCGGTGGTGTGCATGTTGGTGTGGTGGGGCATGGTGGGGGCACGGGGTGCGGCATTTGGAACGTTGAGAACCACTGGTATAGAGTCTCCTGCTTGAGCAGGGGGTTGGACTAAAAGACCTCCAAGGTCCCTTCCAGCTCTATTTTGATTGATTGGTTATAGTCTTGGATAGACCCCTGAATTTGGATTTTCAATTTAGGGGTCTTTTTCCTCATCATTAGAGGTGGGGAGAAAGCACTTTTAATTCTTACTTTTTATCCTTTCTGTCATGACTGTCCAAGATGATTCCTTTCCGACGACAATGATCATTAAGGACAATGATGAACCAGTTTTCCATAGCAGCTGTCGGCTAAAATTATTATTTCTTCTTCTTCTTTTTTAGCTCAAAATCATGATTTGTATAAGCAGAAGTTGTTAAATAAAGTATAGTTGGTTGGGTTTCCTCAACCTATTATGTCACAAACTAGAGCTGAGGTGGCGCAGCGGTTAGATTGGGGTACTGCAAGCCACTTTAGCTGACTGTGATCCGCAGGTCAGCGGTTCAAATCTCACCGGCTCAAGGTTGACTCAGCCTTCCATCCTTCCGAGGTAGATAAAATGAGGACCCAGATTGTTGGGGGCAATGTAAATATACATTGCTTACTGGTGTAAACCGCTTAGAGAGTGCTTGCACTGTGAGGCGGTATATAAATGTCACTAATAAATAAATAAATAAATAAACTAAAAATAGGAATAAATATGAATTTTATCATAGATTCTTCTAGGGATTTATTTATTTATTTCAATAGATATATAGTGAAACAAAAGTAGAACGAAAGGACTTAGCTTGAAAAAAATGTCAATTTATTTGTGAAAATGAATGAGAGATGAGGGAATCTTGACTTTTGTTCCCACAACCAAAGTACCTTGCTTGTCAAAAGCAAAATGTGGCTATACTTCCAATCTAATTCTTTTGCAAGTCTTCTTGGCCTAATTATGTGACCAAGGCTTATTAATTAATTATCCAACATATAATAATTTCAAATTTTATTTTTAAATTGCAAGGGAAAATTTAAATGAAAAATGTAAATATTAAAATATACAAATTATATTTGATATTTATCACATACTAAAATATATTAAAATATAATTATTGAGGAATTAAAGATATACCAGATAAAAAATGTCTATGTATAGACCTAGGCTCTGGTTGGGTTTATGTAATGTTGAGCCAGCTTGTAATATTGTGGTTTCAAAGTCATAGTTTATGAATTAGTTATGTGTGAATCAGGATATATGGCTTGTTCCACAAAATATGAAACAAAACAGGGTTCCGAATGTTATGTGAATCCATCCAGCCACTCAGTGAAGCTAAATTAAAAAAACAAGAAGACTCTAGGTTCAAGACAGGTCAGTCATCAGCAAGTCTTTTCAGCTGCTATCAAAGTGGCCCATTGAACTAGCATATGGTGAATGTCTATGAAGATTCTCAGTCATCCAAGTCATGGTTGTCCCAAAAGTGCTTTTTCAAGAGGCAACTGGACTCTTTGGTTTTTCTTTGAAGACGTTTCGCTTCTCATACAAGAAGTTTCTTCAGCTGAAGAAGCTTCTTGGATGAGAAGCGAAACATCTTCAAAGAAAAATCAGAAAGTCCAGTTGCCTCTTGAAAAAGCACCTTTGGGACTACCCTATGGTGATGGTACATAAGCATCTGCAGGTCAAGACAAGTGACATGATGCATATCATGGCGTCATTACACAAGTGATGCAAACAAGACTGTTCGTGCAATGATGTCATGAAATGTACATATATGTCATTATAGCTTATACTGGATCCCTATGCAAAGCTACAAGTTAAACAATAATAGCTACTGTCTATGCCTAGCCTGGTAGTCCTTGACTAATGACTATTTGTTTAGCGACTGTTCAAAGTAACAACAGTGCTGATAAAAGTCCATCCCTCACACCTACAACTTGTCCTTTCACTTATGATTGTCTCTGCAGTCACCTGATCAAAATTCAAGTGCTTGGCAACCAGCACATGTTTTTGATGGTTGCAGCGTTCCAGGATCACATGATTGCCATTTCTGATTTTTCCCAGCTGGCTTCCAACAACCAAAGTCAATGTGGAAAGTCAAATTTGCTTAACAAATAACAAAGATCAGGAGTTTAGTTCAAAGCACTTCAAGTTTATTACATGCTATACACAAGACTCTGATATACTAATGGTCAAGGCAAATTGGTGCTAAATAAGAGTCAATGGAATTTAGGACTTAGGTCTCATATGGGAGTGAAGCAACACCAAATGATGATGCATTTGACCCCATTCTCAGGCTTAGTCATTTCCTACATATATGATTCATTTAACCACAATGATTTGCTTAATCATCCTCTTTTAACAACCCCATAATCCCTTGCGGGGTAGATTCTGGGCAACTGAATGGAGCTGAGTGTTTAACTGGCTGGATGCCCTTCCTGTCGCCAATGGAGAGGTTTTTTTCAGCAAATACTGTATATTCTCAGTGTGCCCGGAGAGAGAAATATCTGCCTCTACCTAGGATCAAACTCACAGTCTCCTGATTGTGAGGCAAGAGCTCCACCTCTATGCCACCGCACCACTCAATGATTTGCTTAATGACCATGGTAAAAACAAAGATTGTAAAATCAGGTGCAATTCACTTAAAATTGTTTCACTTAGTGACTGAAGTTCTGACTCTAATTGTGGTTGTAAGTCAGATGGACTGTAATTTCTTGTTTACCAGCTAAATCAGGTGCCTTCTAGACAAGTTGATAATTCTTCCTACAGTCATTCACCCTACTGGCTGGAAATTCTAGGTATTGAAATCTAACACATTTGGAGGATGGAGAGGGCAGGAAAGTCTGATCTAGCAGCAGTCCTCTTTTCTTTGAATTATTGCTGGAATCAAGCAGTGCAGACCCTTCCCCATACAAATTGTAACATGTTTAGTAACTGAAAGGGACGCGGTGGTTCAGTGGCTAAGGCACTGAGCTTGTCGATCAGAAGGGCAGCAGTTCAGCAGTTCGAATCCCTAGCGACGCATAATTGAATGAGCTCCCATTACTTGTCCCAGCTTCTGCCAACCTAGCAGTTTGAAAGCACGTAAAAAATGCAAGTAGAAAAATAGGGACCACCTTTGGTGAGAAGGTAACAGCGCTCTGTGCGCCTTTGGCATTTAGTCATGCTGGCCACATGACCACAGAGACGTCTTCGGACAGCGCTGGCTCTTCGGCTTAGAAACGGAGATGAGCACCGCCCCCTAGAGCCAGAAACGACTAGCACACATGTGCGGGGGAACCTTTACCTTTACTTAGTAACTGGACCAAGCCCTCCCCTTGCCTAATCCTCAACAATTTATGTTCTCAACTTTTGGTTAAGTGCCATGCATTAAACATCTCTGTATCATTCAAGGACCCCAGCTTGGCAAATGAGCAATAGTTGCTTCACGCATTTCCTGTGATTACATAAATGACAAAGGACGGCAATTCAAGGTAATCCATTATTCAGATTCCTTAGTGTAAAAATGAAGGTGAGTCATCGGCTATATATCTACAACAATCCTCTGCAGATGCTCACCTAACACTGAGTCATGATTTGAAGAGCTGCATTTAAAAATCATACACTTTTAAATTAGGCAACTCATTGACTAAACAAGCAAACAGGAAGGCTCCCATAAATATTTCTGGCTTATTTTGTTCTCTCAGAGAAGACAAGTCTGACTCGGTAACCAACTTCTGTTTCTATTTAAAAGGTGATACAAAAGCGTTGCCATTTTATAAAATTAGACATGTATCAAATATGATATGTACTAGGTATCAGTGGTGGGTTGTAAATATTTTTGCTACCGGTTCGTGTGCGCACCTGCGCATGCATGTCACTGCACTTTTTCTGTTTGTCAGATGAGCTTCCACTCTGTGTATTAGTAACCAGAGAATCCTTATCTCTATGTGTCTTGTGAAGCCTGATTTACTGCGCATGTGTAGTTTCTGTTTCTTTGTTCTCTTTGCTTTCATTCCGTCTGGCCAGACGTATTTCTACTGGAGAGCATGTAGTCAGATGTATATTTTTGTTTCTTTTATAATAAAAGCATTTATTAGCATTTAAGTTTCGGTTTTATTTTATTTGAGTTAGCAGTCATGGAGAAGCTCGGTCTATTCTCCTCTGATTTACGGCTTCTCAAGAAGGGGGAGGCTGAGGAACTGTTTTTGTTCCAACAATGCGTGCGACACTTCTGCGCATGCGCAGAAGTGTCCTGGGCGGATGGGTGGAGCCTCCCGCCGCCGGTGCTGCCAGTTCTAAGAACCGGTCCGAACCGGGAGCAACCCACCGCTGCTAGATATCCTTGCAAAGCTAATTATATTTCAACAGAACTTTTTCCTTTGTAATTCTAATGGGGTGAAATAATTGGATTGGATCAGGGCTTAGAAACCTGAAAGAAAAATAATTTAATTTCTTTTCCTGAACCTATTGGATAAAAATAAAAACAAAAAAACCCACATGTAATCATCTGTGAGATTAAAGTAGCAGGAAAGATGATGCTTTCTGAGGCATTAATCCTGCAAATTTGCAGCAATCTAACTTCATAAATTTCACTGCAAGAAAGTTTAAAACGGTGCAAGTTGTGGATTTAGGGAAAGATGGAAGCACATACAAGTAGTAGCAAACTTACTGAAACAAACAACAGCAAACAACAGCAAAAAAGCTTTAGAATAAAGCTCCAAGTGAATTCTAGGCATGGCTACTCTATAGAAAATAAGGACTAGGGGTGTCATGATAGCAGTGTTCCAGTGTCTCAGGGGTTGCCACAAAGAAGAGGGAGTCAAGCTATTCTCCAAAGCACCTGAGGGTAGAACAAGAAGCAATGGGTGGAAACTAATCAAGGAGAGAAGCAGCCTAGAACTAAGGAGAAATTTCCTAACAATGAGGACAATTAACCAGTGGAACAACTTGCCTTCAGACGTTGTGGGTGCTTCATCACTGGGTGGTTTTAAGAAGGACAGTCACTTGTGTGAAATGATATAGGGCAGTGGTCCCCAACTTTTGCATCTTAGTGGCCGCAAAAGCCATCATGCCCACACCCTCAATTAGAGGATAGTTTCAACAATATTTGTACTCTGTAAAACCAGAAGAGAGCCAGTTTGATCTAATGGTTAATGCTACAAATTGAGAGATCGTGAGTTCTAATCCTGCCTGAGACACAAAGTCAGATGGGTGATGTTGGGCCAGTAACACTCAGCCCTTAGAAGGAGGCAATGGCAAACCATTTTCAAACTCTCTAAAGCAGGATGGGCGGCATATAAATTTAGTAAATAAATACTGTAAACTCTTGCCAAGGAAACAGTAGGGACTTATTCAGGCAATTGCCAGGAGTCAATACTAATTCAAAGGCACTTTCAAAGAAGCCCAAAAGTCTTTGAATGTTTAAATTGCCTTCAGTTCTCTCCAAAGTGATCTCAAGTCATATGATTCAATTCAGTAACTCAGTTGATTCAAAAAATTCAGTGCAATGAAATCAACCCATTGAAGCTTTACACTCCATAATTGCAACATTATTTTCAAGGAGTTTTAGGCTGTGGGCTTCAAAAAATTTAGCAAGGGATTCTCTGCCCGGTTGCTGGGTGGAAATGGCCATGATGGGCGTGGCCTAGTTGGCGTCCTGCACCATAGCAGAAAGGGGCGTTTTTGCCCTCCCTGGACTCCGGAGGCTTTCCTCGAGCCTCCGGGAGGGTGAAAATGGCCTCCCCAGGCTCCGGAAGCCCTCTTCCTGAACTTCTGGTAGGCCCATTTTTCACCCTCCTGAGCCTCCGCGTGTGCCCTGCACTTATCTGCATCCACTTATCTGCATGGGGACTCCTGGGAGGGGAGGAGTGGGGTGGGTGGGGCCAGCCAGGAGTGGGATTTGGGGATCTGAAGTGGTGCAGTGGTTAAATGCTGCGACTGCAGGCTGACTGGTAGTTCAGCAGTTCAGCTGTTCAAATCTCACTAGGCTCAAGGTTGACTCAGCCTTCCATCCTTCTGAGATCGGTAAAATGAGGACCCAGATTGTTGGGGGCAATATGCTGAACTCTGTAAACCGCTTAGAGAGGGCTGTAAAGCACTATGAAGCGGTATATAAGTAAAGTGCTATTGCTATATTCTCCGAACTGCACGGAATCTTAGCTAGAGGTTCTCCCGAACCCCTGCGAACCCCCAGCAGCCCACCCCTGCATCTAATCTAAGAGAATCGGATTCAAGTATATTGTCAGAGGTAAACAAGGAAAGAATGTACAATTATTTTAGTCATGTGTACTTTTTCATAATTATAAACCAAACCCTTCCCAGATTTGATTGTACACATTTTAAAAGCTCACTTTAAAGACTTTTTTTTAAAAAAAGCAACTACTGTACTATCTGCAATGCATAAATAGCAATATGTTCATTTTTCATGTTTTCCCTTTACAACTAGTGATGTGGGAAAGAACCTTCTGCTCCCCCTAAAGACAAAGGTTATGTTTGGGAGCTCAAGCAGTAGTAAGATGATATGCAATGGCAGTTCAGCTCTTCCACCAGTGTCACAGCACTCCTGAATACAAGCCAGCAGGCAAATGGAAACCATGCAATTCTCATTTCCCAGAACTTCTGTGTTTTTTGTCAACTGCGGTGATTAATTTAGGAAGCTACAACATTTCCGAAATGTTGCAAGGAGATGATAAGATGGAGTTCACTCTATTTTCTGGGAAATGTGCAGTTTTTCAGTCAGTAATTCTACCCCTTGAATCGCTTCCCTTAATATAATATGCTAATTTCCCTTTAGGTGGTTACCTCTCCAAGCTTAGCAACCTGATTAAATATAATGAGCTTGCCAGCATCCTGGAAAGGTTTCTAATGAACTGATGCTAGCTTTACTCATCCTTAGGCCATGCAAACCAAAGAGCTACATGTGACTATGTTAAGTGTTTAAATTCTCATGAAAGATGTGGTCTGCACTAAGATCCATATTTAATATGCAACTTCTGTTTAGTAAATATTGATAGCATCGTAAGCAAGATTCCACTGAATTTGATTAAAACTTCAATTCTAAACAATATCTTTTTTAAAAAAAAAATCCAGAAAATAAGACTCACTAAGCTGAATTCCCAGAAGGTTGACCTTTTAATATTTGCGTCACAAACATAGAAATGAGTGTTTTACAATGATTTCTCTCCTCTTTTAGATGAACCTCGGAGCATAATGAATTATATTCAAATATTTCTGTATCTTTACCATGCTAAGTAATTTGATGAGCATAACAGTTTTCATTTCTAATTGTTACAGGAGACCCAACAATCAAACATCAGGAGCTATACCTCATATTCTTTGGATTAACAAAGTAATTTGATTTAGTTTCTTTACATATAACAAGGATTCCATAGCATGCTTGTACCACTATATACTGCATAGGCAACCTAATTTAAATTCCTTAGATGTGCTTCCATATACAGATAGTCTTTAACTTACAAACATTCATTTAGTGACTGTTCAAAGTTACAACGGTCCTGATAAAAGTGGTTTACAACTGGTCCTTCTCTTATAATAGAGTAACAGTGGACGTGATGTGCCAGTGCCTGGACGAGGTAAGGGTCTGGATGGGGGTCAACAGGCTCAAGCTCAACCCGGACAAGACCGAGTGGCTGTGGATACTGCCTCCCAAGGACCATGTCGACTGTCCCTCCTTGGTTCTAGGGGGAGAGAAATTAGTCCCCTCAGAACAGGTTCGCAATTTGGGTGTCCTCCTGGATCCACAGCTCAAATTAGATCAACACCTTACAGTTGTGGCCAGGGGGGCCTTTGTTCGTCTTGTGCACCAATTGCGACCCTACCTGGAGCGGGAGGCACTGCTCACGGTCACTTATGCCCTTATCACCTCACGTCTCGATTATTGCAATGCGCTCTACATGGGGCTACCCTTGAAGACTATTCGGAGACTACAGCTACAGAATGCAGCAGGGATGTGTGAGGGATTCTTTTTTAAACTTTGAATATATTTTTATATTCCTTTATGATGTTTTTATTGCATTTATTCATATTTGTCTTGATTGTCAGCCGCTCAGAGTCCTCTGGGAATTGGGCGGCATACAAATGTGAGTAATAAATAAATAAACAGATTTTGAAAGGTACCTTGGAGGTCTTCTAGTCCAATCCTTTGTTCAGGCAGGAAATCTAAACCAGGCCTGTCAAACTGGCGGCCTGTGGGCCGGATGCGTCACATGTAGGCCACACCCACTCTGCAAAAGCAAAAAACATTGTGATATGTCACAATACATCATCTGACGTGATTGAGTTTAACATCCATGCCCAATTTAAGACAAATTGTCCAGTCGCTTCTTAAAGACTTAAAAACTTCCAATGTTGGAGCATCCAGAAGTTAAGAGGCAAGTCATTCTACTGATTTCTTGTTCTAACTGTCAGGAAATTTCTCCTTAGTTCTAGGTTGCTTCTCTCCTTCATTAGTTTCCATCCATTGCTTCTTGTCCTGTTGCAGCATCCTTCTATGATGACACGATTAAAATCTGGGCGCTTGGTACCTGGCGTTTCTTTAGGACAGTTATAGTGTCCTGGGGGTCACATGATCACCAACCAAGGTCTTCCCAGCCAGCTTCTGACTAGCCAATGGGGGGGAGCCGGATTTACTTCAGGATCGTATGACTCATTTAACAACTGCAGTGACTCACTTAACAATCATGGTAAGAGAGTTTGCAAATTGAGGCAGAACTCATTAACAATCACCTTGCTAGGCAATAGAAATTCGAGCCCCAATTGTTGTGGTAAATTGAGGTCTACAGGATGTTAACAGATCAACAGAATTGGAAGGGACCTTGTAGGTCTTCTAGTCCAACCCCCTGCCAAGCAGGAAACCCTACACCAGGAATGTCAAACTCATGTCATCACAGCGGTGTCACGTGACATATTGGGACTTTTCCCCCCTTTGCTAAACTGGGTGGGGGCAGAGCCAGCACGCGATGCATCCGGCCCGCAGGCCGCGAGTTTGACAGCCCTGCCCTACACCATTTCTGACAAATGACAGTCCAGTCTCTTCTTGAAAGCTTCCAGTGATGAAGCTCCCACAACTTCTGAAGGCAACTTCTGTTCCGTTGGTTGATTGCTCTCCCTGTCAGACAATTTCTCCTTGTTTCTAGGTTGTGACTGAGCAAGAGAGTGAGTCCCATGGAACATAAGGAGGATTTTGAATAATTAGGTTTACATCCAGTTTAGCACTGAAAAAAGTACAAATTGTTTGCAATCTCCAGCTTGGAAAGGCAGTCTTGTAAAAGAAAATCTTGCAGTCCTGATGCACCTGTCTGTGGAGAAATAAATTCTTCCTCCTTCAAACTGACAAGTAAAAATTGATCATTGGATAAAGAGGGCAAGCTGCTATTTGACAAAAACTGTAAATGTGTTCATTCAAATATAGAGCAAATTCTAGGTACCATCTGGTAGTTATTATAATGGCTTCTTACCATTTATGTAAACGTAAGCACATTGAATTTAATCCATCCGCCCACCCACCAAACTGACATAATTCAAAGGGTAGCCAGATATCTCCCATGACTTTAGAGCAGGGGTGGGTTCTAATTTTTTTACTACCTGGTATGTGGGCATGGCTTATTTTGTGGGTGTGGCTTGATGGTCATGTGACAGTGGGTGTGGCTTTGTGGTCATGTGACTGGGTGGGAGTGGTTTGGCAGTCATGTGACTGGGTGAGAGTGGCTTTGCGGTCTTGTGACTGGGTGGAAGTTGCTGGGCGATCATGTGACTGGGTGGTCATGTGACTGGGTGGGCTCAATTGTGGTCATAAGTCAAGGACTATCTCTGCCTTCCTCTGCATGGCAGCCTTGTCCTAGTAAACTCCTTCTCCTTTCTGGCAATTTTCCTCTCTGATGGAGACACCAAAATAATCCCGACAATGTAAGGTTTCCTGCTGCAGCAGGGGGTTGGACTAGATGACCTCCGAGATATCTTCCAGCCCTAAATTGCTGTGCTGTTTCAAAGTGTCTTCTGAAGCCACATCTAGTGGCAGGGTTTGTGGTGCTCCCTTCCTCTTCTCTCTCTCTCTCTCTTCTCTCCCTTCCTTCCTTCTTTCCTTCCTGTTTTTTCTTTTTCTTTTTCTTTTTCTTTTTCTTTTTCTTTCTCTTTCTCTTTTTCTGTCTTTCTCTTTCTTTCTTTCTTTCTTTCTTTCTTTCTTTCTTTCTTTCTTTCTTTCTCTCTTTCTTTCTCTCGTTCTCTCTTTCTTTCTTTCTTTCTTTCTTTCTTTCTTTCTTTCTTTCTTTCTTTCTTTCTTTCTTTCTTTCTTTCTTTTTCTTTCTTGTCTCTCTCTCTCCCTTCCTTCCTCTTTTTCTTTTTCTTTTTCTTTTTCTTTTTCTTTTTCTTTTTCTTTTTCTTTTTTTCTCTCTCTCTCTCTCCCCCTCTCTCCCCTCTCTCTTTCTCCCTCCCTCCCTCCCTTTCTCCTTTCCTGTGAAGAACCCCAGAAGGTCTTTGGTAGCAGGAAGAAAAGCCAGACGTTTTGAAACTGAGAACATGCCCATTGATCATCTGGCATTCTTAGAGCTCCACTGTTGATTAGCTTAGTCTGAGCAAGGATAGCTTAGCAGCCACTTACAATAAGCTCTCAACTCAAACTCAGTGCATGTGGGGATTCCCAAACAGTGATGGTTTATTTCTTTATTTCTCCCTTGAAGCCCCCCTGCACCCCAAGGGGGCTCCCTTCAGCCCCCTGGGAGCCAAAAGGGGCATTGGGGGACCCTGGAAGCAGGGGTGGATTCCAACTTACCTCGCTGCTGGTTTGCTTCCTCCCACACCGCGTGGCAAAAAAACAAAGCCCCCAAAAAAGATGGTGACTGCATGCCCAGTGCCGGAACTCAGCTTCTGCGCATGCTCAGAAGGAAAAAATAATATATTTTTTTAAAATTGAAAAAAGATATGGCGGCACCCACGGACCGGCACTGACTTATCCGGTTCAGCGACATCATCGTGACATCACCATTGAGTTGCTACCGGTTTAGACGAACCGGTCCAAACTGGGAGGAACCCACCCCTGCTTTAGAGAGTTTAATACTCATAATCATATAGAGATCCAGTTGATCACATGACCTTAGAACACTGCAACCATCATAAATACGTGCCAGTTGCCAAGTGTCTGAATTTTGATCATGTGACTATGGGGATGCGGCAATGGTGGTAAATATGAAAACTAATAATAAATCACTTTTTTCAATGCTGTTATAAACTTCGAACAGTCACTAAATAAATGTTGTAAGTTGAGGAATATCTGTATTATATCAAACACTGAACTGTACTTGTGCCTGATCTTTCAGAACAGTTCATGTATATGGTCCAGAATTCTTGTCCATGCCAGAGTCCTTGTGGGGACAAGTTACAAAAGTGTTGCAGTACAACTTGTTATTTCTTTGAGAAACCAGTGATAACCCTAGAGTAGTGATGGTGAACCTTTTTTGGCTCGGGTGCCAAAAGGGTGCACGCACGTACGATAGCGTGTGCATGCGTGCCCATAGCCATAATGCAATGCCTCTCCCTGTGCATGCGCACAACCCCCATGCTCCCCCATGCATGTGCACAAACCCCCCCATGCTACCCCCTCCGCGCATGCGCACAGGGCTCACTGAAGCCTCTGGACTTCCAGTAGGCCCGTTGGGCTGTTTTTTGCTCTCCCCAGGGTTTAGGAGGCTTTCCTAAAGCCAGGGGAGAGCGAAAACAGCCAAAAATAAGGCCAAAAATCAGTTGGCCAGTGCACGCATGCGCCCTGGAGCTGACATAGGGCAACGCCTCGCATGCCCTCAGATATGGCTCCACGTGCCACCTGTGGCACGCGTGCCATAAGTTTGCCATCACTGCCCTAGAGAATATGTAACTGGTTGCATTAATGATAGGACAGGATTTACCTGTTGATTATAGCTCAAAACAACATTATGAGGTTTTTGCTAGTAGAATGACATTACAGCTTCAGCCCAGAAAAACAATGTGGCTGAAGTACTGTGAATGCTCCAATTGCTATGTATATGATTTTAATTCACTACTCATGTTTCTCCTTGGAATGAAAGAAGAATGGATCACTTACCTAATTGTTTACCATTCCTAAAAAGAAATAGCAAATGGCCGTTGTCTGGTTCTCCTTTGCAGAGGGAAGTCTAAAGTAATACAAAAGAAGAGAGCACATTATAATTTTTCTCTGCTTGTCGTATAAATGCTAAGTCTGTTCCATCAACAAGACAATAATGTGCACTTGTAGCTATGTATCTCAACCTTCAGCAACAAATTCCATTTTAAGTACCGAAATTATTACAAGCTTAGAAATTAAATTTCGGGATGAATAATTAAGCAGCAGTCTCCAGGGTCTCTGAGAGAAATGGCATTCCCTTTTCCGGAACCTGCATGCAGTAATAGATATGGAAAAAGATTCCTTGTATACTTCTGATTTAATTTGGAATAGAATAGAATAACAGAGTTGGAAGGGATCTTGTAGGTCATCTAGTCCAACCCCCCGCTCAAGCAGGAGACCCTATATCTGTGGTGGCGAACCTATGGCACGCGTGCCACAGGTGGCACGTGGAGCCATAGCAGCCGGCACTCGAGGGTTCCCACCGGCAAACCGGAAGTGCGGAAAAACGCACTTCCGGTTTGCCGGTGAGTTGTTTTTTGCACTCCGGAGGGTTCAGGGAAGCTCCCTGAAGCTCCGGAATGCAAAAAACTACAAAATGGACAAACCGGAAGTGCACTTTTTCACACTTACGGTTTGTCCGTTTTGTAGTTTTTTGCATTCCGGAGCTTCAGGGAGCTTCCCTGAACCCTCTGGAGTGCAAAAAACAGCACACCGGCAAACCGGAAGTGCGTTTTTTCGCACTTCCGGTTTGCCGGTTTCGTCGTCCCAGGCTCCGGTAAGCCTTTGCGCGGGGGTGGTGTGTGTGTGCGCATGCGCAGGGGGCAGCATGGGGGGGTGTTGTGCACATGTGTGGGGGGGAGGGAATGGGTGTGGGCACGCGAGCACGCGCGAGCGTGCCCCCCCTTTTTGGCACGCGAGCCTAAAAAGGTTCGCCACCACTGCCCTATATAATTTCTGACAGATGGCAGTCCAGCCTCTTCTTGAAAGCTTCCAGTGCTGAAGCTCCCACAACTTCTGAAGGCAAGCTATTCCATTGATTGATTGTTCTCATTGTCAGAATTTTTTCCCCTTATTTGTAGGTTGAATCTCTCCTTGATCTGTTTCCACCCATTATTCCTTGTCTAGCCTTCAGGTGCTTTGGAAAATAGGTTGACCCTCTCCTCTCTATGACAGCCCCTCAAATATTGGAACACTGCTATCATGTCAGATATAACATGAGTTTGATTAGCCTTTTATCCCCAATTATTATGAAGTTATTTAATCCATGTATTCTTCAGTGCTGGAGTTTAGCTAAGAAAGATTCCATTTCTTAAAATATAAAGGCTATCAACTTGACTCTTCCTGCTTTAAAGCACCAAGATTTTGGATGAATCCAACTGGAAAGTGATGTGGGATTTTGAACATTATTTTTGGCTTTTGTTCATGCTGCTTTTTTATTGTGTTGTAGTGTTTTTGTTATATTTTTTAAATTAATAGTATTTAGCTCCAGAGTTGCATTTTTGAGTTTGGTTATCATATATATTGTTTAAATGAATGAATAAATGATATCTAAATTTTATACACTTATTGCAACCCTTTAAAACAAAATTTATAATTCTCACCGGAATAGTCTTAATGAAGATTAAACTTCTGTTGTTGTAATGTATTGCACTTTTACTTGCATGTTCTTATTAGTTATCAAAATATCAACCATTCTCATTGATATATTCAATATTTCATCTTTTTCCATATCCTTCTACAATTATTTTTTATTCCACATTTGAATCAATTTCAGTTTTGTCCAGTAAAACATGTGCCACTTCTATAACATCATTTAGTCTAGCAAAAATTTTATTTGATTTATTTATTTATTTTATTTATTTATTTGTTTGTCAAACATGTACAAGATAGTAGGTGTTTGTATAAACATAACATAAGCAAAGAAGTACAGATAAATGAGGACAATAGGACAGTAAGACAGGGACGGTAGGCACAGTGGTGCGCTTATGCACGCCCCTTACAGACCTCTTGGGAATGGGGTGAGATCGACTGTATACAGTCTAAGGTTAAAGTTTTTGGGGTTTGGGGAAGAAACCACAGAGTCAGGTAGTGCATTCCAGGCATTGATCACGCTGTTGCTGAAGTCGTATTTTCTGCAGTCGAGTTTGGAGAGGTTTACAATAAGTTTATATCTATTGCGTGCTCATGTATTGTTGAGGTTGAAGCTGAAGTATTCATTGACAGGTAGGACATTGTGGCAGATGATTTTATGAACTACATTTAGATCAGATTGAAGGCAATGTAGTTGTAAATTGTCTAATCCCAATATTTCAAGTCTGGTGGAATAAGGTATTCTATTGCGAGCAGAGGAGTGGAGGACTCTTCTTGTGAAATATTTCTGGATAATGACAGAGGTGTTTAGCTTCTGAATCCCTTGTTCAGCAATATCTCTCAGTGCATCCATTGTTTATTTCATTTATTTATTAAGCAAATTAATATAGCCTTCCAACTCACACATAGGTGATTCCGGGTGGTTACAACAACATTTAAAAATCCACCACATAAAAATACATAGAAAACCTCATCCTCCACTCCCCTGATAGCAGCAACAACACAAACTCAGTGCATGTGGAAATCCCCAAACAGTGAGGATGAAGTGTGAGTAAAAGAGTTTACTCTTCCCTCCCTCCCTCCCTCCCTCCCTTCCTGTGAAGAACCCCAGAAGGTCTTTGGTAGCAGGAAGAAAAACCAGACGTTTTGAAACTGAGAACATGCCCATTGATCATCTGGCATTCTTAGAGCTCCACTGTTGATTAGCTTAGCCTGAGCAAGGATAGCTTAGCAGCCACTTACAATAAGCTCTCAACTCAAACTCAGTGCATGTGGGAATCCCCACACAGTGAGGGTTTTTTTCTTTCTTTCTCCCTTGAAGGCCCCCCCGCACCCCTTTTGGGCCTAGCAAGCCTCCCTACAGCCCCCTAAGAGCCAAAAGGGGCCCAGGGGGGTGCTGCAACCCCCGCACCCCATTTTGGGCCTAGCAAGCCTCCCTACAGCCCCCTGGGAGCCAAAAGGAGTGCGGGGAGACCCTGGAAGCAGGGGTGGGTTCTAACTTACCTCGCTGCCGGTTCGCTTCCTCCCGCGCCACGTGGCAAAAAAATGAAGCTAAAAAAAAGATGGTGACCACATGCACAGTACTGGAACTCGGCTTCTGCGCATGCTCAGAAGGAAAAAAAATTTAAAAATTAATTTTTTTAAAAAAAAAGATGGCGGTGCCCACAGACCGGCACCCTTCCAACTCGCACATAGGTGATTCCGGGTGATTACAACAACATTTAAAAATCCACCACATAAAAATGCATACAAAACCTCATCCGCCACTCCCCTGATAGCAGCAACAACACAAATCAACCATTAGATTGGCTCCATCTTCATTGAGCCAAACCACATTTTTATGGCCTTTCAGAAAAGCAATACAGTGAAGGAGAACCTATCTGGAGAATTATTAAATAAAATAAAAATATTTTCCTCAATTCTGTATTATTAAATTGAGTTTAAAGATCCTTCACTTTTAATTATAATCTTTATTGCCTTCTGGGCCCTCTGCTGTCCAACATTCAAAGTTCTTGTTTGTTACATTGTTTTTTGTCTGAATGCAAAAACATGAATACTTTCCCACAAGAGAGATTCTTATATTTAATCTCAAAATGTTATAAAGTCCATCTGGATCCATAATATTTTTATACCTTTCTAAAATCAACACTATATTCTCCCTTTTGCTATTAATTCCATTAAAAAAACCTTAAACTCATACTTAAAACTTCTTAAGTGAATACCATAGCAATAGAATAGAATATTGTTTATTTATTTATTTATTTATTTATTTATTTATTTATTTATTTATTTATTTATTTATTTATTTATTTATTTATTTATTTATTTATTATTAGGTTCTTCTATGCCGCCCTACTCCCTAAGGACTATAGAATAGAATATAATATAATTTTTTATTGGCCAAGTGTGATTGGACACTCAAGGAATTTGTCTTAGTGCATATGCTCTCCGTGTACATAAAAGAAAAGATACATTCGTCAAGAATCATAAGGTACAACACTTAATGATAGTCTGGGTACAAATAAGCAATCAAATCATATTAGGAACCAGTCAATATAAATCGTAAGGATACAAGCAACAAAGTTACAGTCATACAGTCATTAGTGGGAGGAGATGGGTGATGGGAACGATGAGAAGATTAATAGTAGTGCAGACTTGGTAAATAGTTTGACAGTGTTGAGGAAATTATTTGTTTAGCAGAGTGATGGCATTTGGGAAAAAACTGTTCTTGTGTCTAGTTGTTCTGGTGTGCAGTGCCCTATAGCGTCATTTTGAGGGTAGGAGTTGAAACAATTTGTGTCCAGGATTCAAGGGGTCTGTAAATATTTTCACAGCCCTCTTTTTGACTTGTGCAATATACAGGTCCTCAGTGGAAGGCAGGTTGGTAGCAATTGTTCTTTCTGCAGTTCTAATTATCCTCTGAAGTCTGTGTCTCTCATGTTGGGTTGCAGAACCAAACCAGACAGTTATAGAGATGCAGATGACAGACTCAATAATTCTTCTGTAGAACACTATTAGCAGCTCCTTGTGCAATTTGAGCTTTCTGAGTTGGCAGAAAGAACATTCTTTGTTGTACTTTTTAATGACGTTTTTGATGTTAGGTGTCCATTTTAGATCTTGCTATATGGTAGAACCTAGAAATTTGAAGGTCTCTACTGTTGATACTGTGTTGTCTAGTATTGTAAGAGGTGGAGGTATGGGAGGGTTTCTCCTAAAGTCTACCACCATTTCTATGGTTTTGAGTGTGTTCAGTTCCAGATTGTTCCGGTCGCACCACGAGGCTAGTTGTTTAACCTCCCATCTGTATGCGGATTCATCATTGTCTCAAATGAGACCGATCACTGTTGTGTCATCTGCGAACTTCAGTAGTTTAACAGATGGATCGTTAGAGATGCAGTCATTGGTATATAGAGAGAAGTGGAGAGAGCACACAGCCTTGGGGGAGGCTATGCTAATTGTACAGGTATCTGATGTGATTCTGCTTAGCTTCACTTGCTACTTCCTGTTTGTTAGGAAGCTTATGATCCACTTACAAGTGTGTTCAGGTACCGCTAGCTGGTTCAGCTTAGTTAGAAGAGTGTCTGGAATGTTGGTATTGAATGCTGAACTAAAGTCTACAAAGAGGACCCTTGCGTAGGTCTTTGGAGATTCAAGATATTGTAGGATGTAGTGCAGAGCCATATTAACAACATCATCTGTTGATCTATTTGTTCAGTATGCAATAGCACTTAGACTTATATACCACTTTACAGAGGTACTTTACAGCCCTCTCTAAGCGGTTTACAGAGTCAGCATATTGCCCCCAACAATCTGGGTCATCATTTTACCCACCTTGGAAGGATAGAGCCTGAGCCTGGTGAGATTTGAACTGCCAAATTGCAGGCAGCCGGCAGGCAGCAGAAGTAGCTACTCTAACCACTGCGCTACCAAGGCTCATGAAACTGTTTCAGATATTTTCAATATTTAAAAAGAAAAAAAAAGTCCAAAGTGATTGAGAAATGAGGATAAGTCTAACATTTAGTCTTTAAAGGCTACATTAGGAGCTTTGATGTAATCTCTCAAATCCCAGCTGCTCAACTCATAAGCAGATCACAAAAACATTGGTTCCTGCCAATTACTTATGAGGAACCACTGTATGTGTGGACATTCTCACTATCCCTGCTTTCTCCAGAGAGATTTCTCTGGCCTGGTTCCTGCATTTGGCTGCTGATTTCAGCTATAATATTGTCCCCACTTATTCCAGGACATCCTCAATTTGCCATGAACATGTCCCACCATTTGTTGGAATTGTTGACGGGGAGGCTGTTAAGGTAAGGTGACCAGATTTTAATATTTGTAAAGCGGGCCACCATTGATGGGGGGGGGTGTTTCTAGGGAATCAAGACGGGAGGGGTCCATCTCTCATATCCTGCAGCTTTGTGCACCCCCCCCAAACACACACACCCTTCATCGCAGCCAGGGGTGGGTTCCTACCGGTGCGGTCTTGCCTGTTTGTCGCCGCAGAGCCGAAGAAGCTGGTGGTGTTCGCGGCGCGGGGCTTCCCCCGCCTGCTTTCCCCAGCCGCCAGGACGCCACCATTTGCGGTTTTTTGCCCTCTGCGCATGCGCAAAGCGTTCTGCTTGCGCAGAGGGCAAAAGAACGCAAATGGCGGCGTCCCGGCGGCCGGGGAAAGCGGGCGGGGGAAGCCCCGCACCGCGAACGCCACCAGCTTCTTTGGCTATGCGGCGACGAACAGGCAAGACCGCCGCTGCCCCTCTCACTGCCCTCCCTCCCTGCCTGGCAGGAGGAGGCAGGCGAGGCAGGAGGCAGAGGGGTGTGCAGGGCAAATTCAAATTAAAAAAGCAGGACTTTTTTGAAACGCCGCGGGACGTGGGACAAATTATTAAAAAGCGGGACTGTCCCACCAAAAGTGGGACGTCTGGTCACCTTATGTTAAGGCCAAAAAAAAAAAAAAAGCAAATATGTTGTAAGAACTTACAGTACCAATTTTACTCCTGAATGACTTATGCCTCCCCAGAAAGCAAGTTTGAATATTGTGGATTTTTGGAGTGTTTCTCTTCTTATGGTTGGCAAAGATTGGTGCAGCCTTTGGACCAATGGAAATTACATGTTCCTGCATTAGGTCCACCAGCAATCACAATGTAAGACACTATCCAGTATTCATATTAGGAGGATAGACATTTTCCTACATGTTTTTGGTAGGTTCACCAGCTCTTTCTGAAGGAAGTGAAGGAATCAATTTGTTCATGAGGAAGTACAAAAGGAAAACTGTTCCCTTTGCAATATTTCTGAAATCAGAACTAATGAAGCTTTTTGGATGAGAAGCAAAAGGTCTTCAAGGAAAAACAAAGGAAGTCCATGATAAAGCACCTTTGATAAAGCACCTTTGGGACAACCATGACCTGCATGACTGTGAATCTCCAGAGACTTGAAATCACTGACCTCATAAATGCTATTTTTCAGCCCAGTCACATATAATGAAATATATTTCTGTTTTGTGGTTGTGTTTATAGCTGGTTGAGTTCTAGGAAAAGTTCCCAGCTTTTTCTTCATGGGAAATAAGGGAAGTCCATGATAAAGGTACCAATATTAGGAATTATGAAGGTCATGCGTGAAACCAGAAGTTGGCTGCACAAGACAACATGAAACAGAAAACAAGACAACCTAGCAGCTTTTTAAAACAACAACATATCAGAGAATTTTGAGTCTGGGACAGGAAACTCAACAACAACAAACTTGGGCTGAGCTCCAATTTTTGGCCCGCTACTAACAATATCCAAGAGCCCATCTGGGTATAGAGATCGCTCCAGCTCGTTAATATCTGAAATTTACCATAACATGCAGTAGTCTGTTTATCTATTAATGCTTGGCAGGCAGACAGATGTTTAGACATCAAAAGTAATTTCACTTGCTGTCTGCTGCCAAAATTAAATTCCATTACAGCTAAATTTTCCCATTTGAGAGCATTTTGCAGCCGTTTCCTCCATTCCCCTCCTCTCTCACTTTACTCCTGCATCAGCAGAAAACCTGGCATTGATTATTCATACCCTGTGGATTTAAACTGGCTGTGCGGTTAGCACTGATTCTGCTTTCTCTAGGAGAGAGGAAGCAGAAACAAATTTTCTTACTATCTACCTGTAAAATAAATACCACGCTCTCCTACATGTGCATTTTAAATGAATATAAATAGGAATACTAGAAACAAAACCTTCAGTCTTGATATTAAAAGCACTTAGGCCAATGTTTCTCAATTTTGGCAACTTGAAGAGGTGTGGACTTTGATCTTAGAATTCCCCAGCCACTTTGCACCTGCCAGGACATGATGGTATCAAGAACCATAAAATCAGAAGGCATCTTAGAGGTCATCTAGTCCAAACACTTGCTTGGTGCAAATTTGCTAAAGAATTTTGTACAGAGGGCAGTCCAACCTGTGATAAAATTTCCAGTGCGGAAAATATAGTTTCATTGAAACAAAAATATCCATGAGCCAACCTATTGCACAGGCTGATGGCTCTTACCATCAGGAAATCCTTCCTAATATATAATTTGAATCTTCTTCCCTTTAGTTTCAGATCATCTCTGGGTAGCAAAGAGCAAGTTTATGACATAGCATTTATCTTTTTAGCAGCTGCATCACATCGCTGGCTCAAATTCAACTTGTTACCTATTAGAATACCTGTTCATTTCAGCCCATAATTTTTGTACCACCTGTTGATTTGATAATTATTTCTTCATCCCCTTTATACAGGTAATTAATAAAAACGTTGAACAGAGCGACAAAACCCTGTGTCATTCTACTTCATACCACTCTCTTATGGCTATCAGTTGAAACAAAGAGATTTTATTTTTAAAGAGAAATATAGCAGTTTGCAAAGTGCGTTGGATCTTTCAGCCTGACATCAAATTGAGGTTTGAGCCAAAAGCCACACTTAGAATTTCAAAAGCATTACATTTATAGTCTCTATCTCGACACCCTCCCCATGCCCCTCCTATTGGATACAGTCACCGATCACATCTACTCCGTAACGCCTCAGAGACAACAATATCTCTTACACGTTTATCAACACCTTCCCATTATTGCCCATAGAATATTTTGCAGGCACAGCATTTCCCAATTTCTCTTGCCTTAGCATTAAGGAATGTCCCTTTAGTTGGGCCCCTTTCTAATTAACAAAAGAATATATATCAGCATATATTTTCTCCAACTATCTTAAATCAACTAACGTTTAACAAGTTCAAGTTGGAAGGGACCCTGCAGGCCATCCAATCCAACCCCCTGCCCAAGCAGAATTAAATCTTCTATATTTATATAAATTTCTATATACTATTTTATTTTTGAATTTTCTTATATCCTACACTATTCTCTATATTCATTGTTGTTGTTAGTCGCGAAGTTGTGTCTGACCAATCGCGACCCCATGGACAACGTTCCTCCAGTTCCTCCTGTCCTCTACCATCCTCTGGAGTCCATTTAAGCTCACGCCTACTGCTTCAGTGACTCCATCCAGCCACCTCATTCTCTGTTGTCCCCGTCTTCTTTTGCCTTCAATCGTTCCCAGCATTAGGCTCTTCTCCAGTGAGTCCTTCCTTCTCATTAGGTGGCCAAAGTATTTGAGTTTCATCTTCAGGATCTGGCCTTCTAAAGAGCAGTCAGGGTTGATCTTCTCTAGGACTGACCGATTTGATTGCCTTGCAGTCCAAGGGACTCGCAGGAGTCTTCTCCAGCACCATAGTTCAAATGCCTCAATTCTTTGGCGCTCAGACTTCCTTATGGTCCCACTTTCACAGCAATACATTGCAACTGGGAAAACCATAGCCTTGACTATACACACTTTTGTTGGCAGGGTGATATCTCTGCTTTTTAGCATGCTGTCTAGATTTTTATATATTTCTATATTCTATATAGAATATTTCTATTCTATTTCTATATTCATATACCATGCTAAATGGTTTAGTATCATAGCATAGATCATTCATCATGAGCGATGGTGCTGGCAACCAATGTAGCTGGCTTCAAAAAGGGACTGGACCAATTCATGGAAGTGATAGGGATCAATCCAAATTAGTCTTAATGGCAGTGGATTGCCATGGAAGGCCATCTGTTGGGAGATGGGTGGCTTGGTTTAACCACTGTGCGAACAGACTTCTGGATTAGATGATCCAAGGATCCAGCAGGGCACTGTTTATGTTCTAACATAAAATGGTCACGTGATACCGAGTTTCTTCAACATAATTAACCACTAACTAACTAAAGCCATTTTAGTCTAGTATTGTTTTTTAAAAGCCAGGAAAAGGTTATTCCTTCTCTGATGCTGTTTAGTTTACTATTCATCATAACCTTATTTCTTTTCATATAGCTTTGCTTGAGAGGACCACAGCTGGTAGAATTTTATTAGGACATTCCTTTCAGACTATCACTTTCGTATTTACAGAGTGGCCAGATTGCCTGCCCAAGGCTATGAAGTGCAATTGAATTCTGGTCCCTAGCTTCACAGTTCACAGAGCAGCAATTAGTCAATGAGATGAAGGCTAAAAATTTCAGTTTTCAATCATAGGTTTCTTCCTTCCATCTGGCTACTTTTGAAATAAAAACCTGGAAAGAATGAGAAGAGTATGAATGGTAGGAACTGGGGCTGTAAATCAGGTAAATGAGCAGAGTGACAAGAAGTATTCTTCGTAAGTGATTAAATCACAACTAGCTGATATGATCCAAGAATTGATACACTTGTTAAAAGAAAAGATTTCACTTACGATTGCTGAAATGTACTCAGGAGTTCATGAGAGACGGGAAAAGGAGGACATAAAGTACAGACTACTCATTATGCATTTCCAAGCAACTGGTCTTGATTAGAACCTGTTCCCAAGATGTTCTTACTTGAAACAAACGTGAAACTTTTTTTAATCTCTGCCTTTCAGATTGAGAAGGTGATAACATTTGGGGAAATGTTTCTCAATATATAATGACAAACTTTAATTTTTCAAGAAGTTCTGGAGGGAAATGTGACAATCTGGGCAGTGAATTTATTCCATGATTTGGGGCTAGGTTAAATTTCTGCTTGTTTTTCATGTTTATGATTATTTTTGAGAGCCAGTTCAGTGTAGGAGTTAAGACATCAGGGTAGAAACCAGGAGACCACGAGTTCTAGTCCTGCCTTACGTACAAAGCCAGCTGGCTGGCCTTGGGCCAGTCAGTCACTCTCAGCCCTAAGAAGTTGGCAATGGCAAACCACTTCTGAAAATCTGGCCAAGAAAATTGTGTAGATTCATCCAGACAGTCTCCAAGGGTCAAGACAAATTTGAAGGCATTAAATAAATGGGTTTATATATGAAGATGAAACAATGGGATTTAAAAAAAAATTCTTTACAAAAACAGAAAGAATGGCTACTATGTCAAGGGGATTTTAATTTTCTTCAATAGTCTAAAGATTTTTTTTCTTTTCATAATTTTACTCACAATGCACCGTTAAAGTGATACTGTGTTTTGGAGAGATCAGTGAAATGACCACATAGGTAACAGCAAAATCTTTAATTTAAAAGATACAGGGAATATTGAAAAGGATTACTTTGTCTTTATTATTCAGTCCACTCCCACTAAAAATTCAAAAGCTGCCTTCCCTCCAAAGATAAATTCAGTATTTGCGAAAGCATTTTATACTGCTGGACTGCTAGAAAAGTAATATTATAATGCACATTCTGTTGCCTTTTTAACCAGTTTTTATTCTGATGCTGACTTCAAGTGTACTTTTTTTTTAAAAAAAAACATGGCTTTGACCATTTTAATAATTCATTGTTAATGGGTTGCATGGAGGAAAAGGGAAGGAACGTCTTGATTTTTCCTTTTTTTTTTTTTGCTGGAACTTCATGTTGTTTAATGAACAAATCTTCACAGTTACTCACTCTGTTAAAAGGTAAAGGTTCCCCCGCACATGCGTGCTAATCGTTTCCAGCTCATCTCCGTTTCTAAGCCGAAGAGCCAGCGCTGTCCGAAGATGTCTCCATGGTCATGTGGCCGGCATGACTAAACAATGAAGACGCACAGAGTGCTGTTACCTTCCCACCAAAGTGGTCCCTATTTTTCTACTTGCATTTTTACATGCTTTCGAACTGCTAGGTTGGCAGAAGCTGGGATAAGTAACGGGAGCTCACCCCGTTACGCGGCGCTAGGGATTCGAACCGCTGAACTGCTAACCTTTCTGATCGACAAGCTCAGCGTCTTAGCCACTGAGCCACCACGTCTCATTCACTCTGTTACATCCTTTCAAATCAACACAATTCTAGACTACCACCATGTCTGCAATTGAAAAACTAAGAGTCTGAAAAATGCAGAGAATGGAAGACAGGTTTTATTACCCTTTCCCCCCCTTCAGTCCCAAATTTATTGCCATCTTTTCTCCCAAAGGCATTCAATCAGAGCTGGCTGAGGTTTTTAGCAAAATGCCTTGTTTTGCCTTCATCAACACAAGTGAAAATGGTTATAAGTTTCACCCTACTTGGGGAAAGAAAAGATTTGTTGCTGGTATGAAATATCACCCTCTTGTATAATTTATGGGATCAATAAAAGCAATAATCATACACTAGCATAAAAGTGACACACGCACTATGGACCACCCGGAAGATCGCACTTATAAGTGAATACAATCTGCAAATGAGACATAATTACACAGCAGCTGAATAGAGATCCTTGTTGCTTTGAAGTGCAAATAGGATGTAAAATTCTGATTACTCCACAATTAAAAAAAAGGACAAGCAATAATCCTTGTCTTCGGTAAAGGAAGCATTGCCCTATCTTTTTCAAAAGTTAGGAAGATGCTATAACATGCAGCTACTATTATGGACCATAAATATTCCAATTAACATGTCTGTGGCTGCTGTAGTGAATAGCAGAACTGACAAATGTGTGCAAATATGTAAGACAAAGAGAATGTATCAAGGCTGTTAACATAAAAGGGTGTTTTTAGGGGAGGATAGGAACCATCAGACACATCATCAGAATCATACTGTGACTTTTGTTCTTAACTAAAGCATATTTTTAAATCTGAAGTAATATCTAATTTGTCAGCATTGGAAACCTAGAGCTACTTTAATAGATGCCATTTTAGGAAGGTTGGATTAAGGAGTGGGAAGAAGAAATACAAAACTTATTTTGTTAACATATCCTCTACAGTAGTTATGTGCACATTAATATAAATTTTGATCTTTTCTGTTGATTAAATTATTAATACTAAAGATCTTCTAATACTGGGGATTAACGACCACCATTCTTTTATGAAACTATTTTGTTACTACCGGTAGTAGATCACAACTTTTTTCTCAGCTTTAGTATTAGTACTGGTCTTCTTTGCTTTCCTACAAAAGAAAATAACTTGTATAATATTTTATACAAATAGCGAAGACTATCGCAAATGGATAGTGTAAGAGATTATTTTTAATGCTGCAGGATAAACAAATTGCAACTGAAGTAATGCAAATTATATATTTAGGTCTTGATAATATCATCATTACCTAGTTAGTTGCATGTAGCCATATCACAATCAAATGAATATTTTTAATGACTCTGTCTAGACTACATACCTAATTGGATCAAGGGCAGAGTTAATGTGGTAGTAGAAAAAGAAAAGCTGTCCATTGACTCAGTAAGTTAACTCTCAGATATTTAAATTTAATCCCAAACAATCCCAGTCTTGTAGAGGGTTAAGCTTACCCCTCATACATCAAGATTTGGGAGCACCTTAATTTTTGCAATTGGCCTTTCCCCCCCCCCCCCATATTTGGTCCTCCAAGAAGGTGGCGCCAGGGAGCCTAAACAACTTTAACAACTTTAACAACTTTAACAATAAAAGAGGTACCGTATGGGGAGTGAAAACTGGAGGCCAGCTGTTTAAGAAACCAGGCGCTAAGACCTTCAACTGCTTGAAGACTGGGGGTTTTTCCGAGAGACTCCTGATCTTAATAGGTGTTCTGTGTGACGGCGATTTGTGGGATAACTATTTGCGATCTAGCACCCGATCGCGAGGGAACGCTGGCCGGTCCAAAGAAGATCGAGTTAATGATTGTAAGAACTGTGGGAACTGTAAAAACTATTACCACCTAATTTTAAAGTGCCTGGCCGCCCAACAATCTTCCAGACGGGGGCTGGTTCAGCCCGAGACTTTGGTGCCTTTGCTGGGTATGGCCGCTGCCTCCGTGATCAGCACGGCATTGCCTGTCTGGCGGCATGACTGCCGCGACCACGTTTGCGAGGCCCCTTTTAACCAAAGCAACTTTATTTGCCGATGGGGACTTTGTTTGAGGGGACTTTTCTTGTGTTTCATCTACTGCGTCAGCTGTTTACTATCTTTGCTGTGGTGTCCTCCATCTGGGACGTGGCTTCTATCATTTCGATTGGAGCAGCGTTCTGCATTTGCTGTTATCGGTGCCATTTTTGTTCCCACGAGGTTGCTGACGGCTGAGACCAAATATAAGGCCCTGTGTAGTCTCACGAGGACATATGTGAGGAATGTGAAAGCCTCACTAAGAACTATTACCAGCCTTGGGGTAGATGTCTGGAAGAACGGAACAGCTAAGGAAAAAAAACTGAAAGAACTAACTTTTAAATTAGTTGGGAGGCTGGCACTTTGCACCCCCATATACTGAAACTGTTTTACCCTTGCTTGTTTTATATTTTTACATTTTATCTCAACTCGGGGGGGGGGAATTATGTATGGGTCATGTGTGTGAGTTGGTTTAGGGTTGATTGGGTTGATACAAATTTAATTTTTTATAGATAAAACTTGAGGGAATGAGTGAGTCCGGGGCTGGGATCCTGCCCCCCTCTGCTGAGTGTGAAAACAGAAGCGGAGGGGGGTGCGGGACCAACCCCGGGCCCAGTATGAGTGGAGTGTATGGCCTGCTGGGAGAATGGGAGACCAGCGGGGGAGGGGAGGGGATCTCTGGTGGTAGTGGGAGTAGGAGCATTACGGTCATAACAGGGAGGGGTAGGTATGGCGGGAGCAGAGGGGTTGGCCGCTCTCGGGGAACGAGGATTCGCTGTTTACAAGCGATTCCTTGTTCTGGCCCCTCTGATATGGTTCCATCTAGCTCAGCCCGAGTACCTGGTAACCAGGGATGTCAGGGCCCTGGGCTCAAGCTGCTGCTGTTGAATGCCAGGTCGATTATTAACAAGGCCCCCCTTGTACGGGATTTAATTCTGGAAGAGGGGGCTGACCTGGCATGTATCACTGAAACCTGGCTGGGTCAGGAGGGGGGGTTCCCCTCTCCGAGATGTGCCCGGACGGGTTCTCAGTTCAGCATCAGCCGCGACCCCAGGGAAGGGGTGGAGGAGTGGCTATTATAGCTCGCCAGAACCTTTGCCCTCAAAGGAGCCCTGCCCCGGAGATTGTTGGGTGTGAGACGCTCCTTCTGAAGTTGGACTTAGGGGTTCAGGTGGGCCTTTTGCTAACGTACTTGCCTCCTAGCTGCGTTACAAAGGCCCTGCCTGTTCTGCTTGAGGCGGTTGCGGGGCTGGCGATTGAGTTCCCCAGTTTGATGGTGCTGGGGGACTTTAATCTGCCATCACCCGGCGAAGCCTCAGGGGCAGTCCAGGAGTTCATGGCTTCCATGACAACCATGGACCTGACCCAAGTAGTTCAGGGTCCGACTCATGAAGGAGGTCACACGCTTGACCTTGTGTTTCTCTCGGGGCAGTGGAGAGATGATCTGAGGCTGAGGGGTTTAGTCACAGTACCCTTGTCGTGGTCAGATCATTTCCTTCTGAGGATGGATTTCATGGCACCACTCCTCCACCGCAAGGAGGCGGGACCGATTAAGTGGTTCCGCCCCAGGCGCCTAATGGAACCCGAGGGATTCCAGAGGGAGCTTGGGGAAATACCTGAATCCCTGGTACACAATTCGTCCGAGGCCCTTGTAGCCACCTGGAATCGGGTGGCGGCGGGGGCCTTGGATCGTATTGCGCCTTTGCGGCCTCTCCGTGGTAGCGGATCCAGGAGGGCTCCTTGGTTTACTGAGGAACTCCGGGAGATGAAGCGCCAAAAGAGACGCCTAGAGCGACGATGGAGATCTAGTAAAGCTGAGTCTGACCGGACACTTTTAAGAACTTTCATTAAGTCTTACTTAGTGGCGATACGGGTGGCAAAATGTTCGCATTTTTCCGCCCTTATTGCGTCCGCTGACTCCTGCCCAGCCGCCCTGTTTAGGGTGACCCGCTCCCTCCTAGCCAAGGAGGGTGGCGAAGATCCCTTGCAGGGCAGAGCTGAGGAATTTTCTCGGTTTCTGGCGGATAAAGTCACTCAGATTCGGACAGACCTGGACTCCGATTGGGCAGTACAGGCCGAGGTGACAGGGGCAGGCCTTAGTCCTGTTATATGGGAGGAGTTTGAACCGGTGACTCCTGATGATGTAGACAAGGCCATAGGAGCGATGAGTTCCGCCACTTGTTCATTGGACCCGTGTCCCTCCTGGTTGGTTTCGGCCACCAGGGAGGTTTCACGCGGCTGGCTCCAGGCGTTGGTCAACGCTTCTCTGAGAGAGGGGTCCGTCCCGCGGCCTTTAAAAGTTGCGGTGGTGAGGCTCCTCCTCAAGAAGCCTTCCCTGGACCCAGCGGTTTTAAAGAACTTCCGTCCGGTCTCCAACCTTCCCTTCGCGGGGAAGGTTGTTGAGAAAGTGGTGGCACTCCAACTCCTACAGCTGTTGGATGACACTGATTTTCTGGATCCCTTTCAATCGGGTTTCAGGCGCGGCTACAGTATGGAAACGGCTTTGGTCACCCTGATGGATGACCTCTGGCGAGCCCGGGATGGTGGTCACTCCTCCATCCTGGTGCTACTTGACCTCTCAGCGGCTTTCGATATCATTGACCATGGTATCCTTCTGCGTCGTCTCGGCGAGGTGGGAGTGGGCGGCACTGTGCTACAGTGGTTCTCCTCCTACCTCTCTGACAGGACGCAGTCGGTGTTGACAGGGGGGCAGATGTCGAGCCTTAGGCCCCTACTTTGTGGGATGCCGCAAGGCTCGGTCCTCTCGCCCATCCTGTTTAACATCTACATGAAACCACTGGGTGAGATCATCCGACGACACGGGGTGAGGTATCAGCAATATGCTGATGATACCCAGTTGTACATCTCCACCCCGTCTCAATTCAGGGAAGCCGTCGACGTAATGTGCCACTGCCTGGACGATGTTAGGGTCTGGATGGGGAAGAACCGGCTAAAGCTCAACCCTGACAAGACCGAGTGGCTATGGATATTGCCTCCCAAGGATTCTGTCAATTGTCCCTCCTTGGTTCTTGGGGGAGAGAAATTAATTCCCTCAGAACGGGTTTGCAATTTGGGTGTCCTCCTAGACCCACAGCTAAAATTGGAGCAACATCTTTCAGCTGTGGCTAGGGGGACCTTTGCACAGGTTCGCCTGGTGCACCAATTGCGACCCTTCTTGGAGAGGGAGGCGCTACTCACAGTCACCCACGCCCTTATCACCTCCCGGCTGGATTACTGCAATGCGCTCTACATGGGGCTACCCTTGAAGAGTATCCGGAGACTACAATTGGTGCAAAATGCAGCTGCGCGTGCTGTGGTGGGTGTGCCCAGGTACACCCACGTAACACCTATCCTCCGCCAGCTGCATTGGTTGCCCATTAGTCTCCGGATCCAATTTAAGGTGTTGGTCGTTACCTTTAAAGCCCTACATGGCTCAGGGCCAGGCTACCTTCGGGACCGCATCCTGCCGCATACCTCCCTACGACCGGTTAGGTCCCACAGAGTTGGTCTCCTCCAGGTCCCATCGACCAAACAATGTCGGTTGGCGGGGCCTAGGGGGAGAGCCTTCTCTGTGGGAGCTCCCTCCCTATGGAACCAACTCCCTCCGGAGATCAGAGCTATCCCCACCCTGCTGGCCTTCCGTAAAGCAATAAAAACTTGGCTCTTCCGGCAGGCGGGGTGAAAGTGAGACCGAGTTGAGTATCTCGGGGTCTCCCCCCTTTAGTTATGAATGTTGGAGATTTCTCTTTAATTTTTATATATCTTTTAATTGTTATATGTTTTACTGTAATGGATTTGGACATGTTGTGAGCCGCCCAGAGTCCCTCGGGAGTTGGGCGGCATACAAATCTATTAAATAAATTAAATAAATAAAGGAGATCTAAAAAGAGTGGTTGAAAAAACAGAACTCAATACATCTATAATTTAACTTATAATGACTATTGGGATGCACCTATAACTCTTACCATGTTCAGAATATATAATTTGCTACAATTTATTAAAGGTTTAACAGATTAACAGAGTTGGAAGGGACCTTGCAGGCCCAAGCAGGAGACCCTTACATCTGCCTCTACCTAGGATCGAACTCACAACCTCTTGATTGTAAGGCAAGAGCTCTAACTCTAGGCCACAGCAACTGGTCTTGCATGTTGTAATGTATTTTACCAATCTGTACTTTGCATAGGCGGGTTGCTGTTAAGTTACCATTCATTGTTTTTATTATTTTGGGAAATCTAATTTGTACAAACACACACACATACACATGGAGAGAGGGAGGGGGAAAGGGAGGGAGGGAGGGAGGGAGGGAGGGAGGGAGGGAGGGAGGGAGAGAGAGAGAGAGAGAGAGAGAGAGAGAGAGAGAGAGAGAGAGAGAGAGAGAGAGAGAGAGAGAGAGAGAGAGAGAGAGAGAGAGAGAAACCCAGTTTAATATAATGGTCTAGGCCAGTGGTTCTCAACCTTCCTAATGCCGCAACCCTTTAATACAGTTCATGTTGTGGTGATCCCCAACCATAAAATAATAAAATTATTAGGAAACTCAGGGGTGGGTTCTAACTTACCTCGCTGCCAGTTCGCTTCCTCCTGCACTGCGTGGCCGCACCTCATGGGCGCGCATGCGCTTTGCGCGTGCATGCATGCGCAGTGCCAAAATTGTTTTTTAAAAATTGCAAAAAAAGAGCTGAAAACAAGATGGCGATGCATGCGCAGTGCTGGAAATTCGTCTTCTGCGCATGCTCAGAAGTTCCCATGGTACAGATTTTTTTTTTGCAGTAGTCTATTTGCATGTGGGTGGACCCGCCTGGAGACGGATAGAGGAGCGGTGTCTCGGTTCCTAAGACCATCGGAAATATGTGCTTTCCGATGGTCTTAGGCGACCCCTGTGAAAGGGTTGTTCAACCCCCAAAGGGGTCACGACCCACAGGTTGAGAACCGCTGGTCTAGGCATTAAGCTAGAAATCAGGAGACTGTGACTTCTAATCTTGCCTTAGGCATAAAGCCAGCTGGCCCACTTATTCTTTCTCATAGCTCTGTCAAGCAAGTATGGGCCAACCACTTCTGAAAAGGCTGCTAAGACAATTTTATGGATTTGTCCAGTCAGTTGCCAGGAGCCAAGACTGACTCAAAGGCACAATTATCTGATTGTGATGGGCAAAGTAGAGGAATAGAACAATACTCTTTAATATTACTATATAATATATAGTAAGTATTCTTTGCCTGTATAAGCAGAGTTTATTCTTCCAACTATGGAGAAAAAAACCTCTTGAGATAGTCCTTAGCACACAGGAGATCAGACTTTAGATAGTAATGCCAAGTTTTCCCTTGAAGGAGAAGAGATTGCAATGTTTCATACTCAAAGGTTTAAGATGATTGTTCTCCATAAGTATGGCATGCATTCCCTGAGGGATATTGAATAGAGTAGTGTGGCATGGCGTGGCGTGGCGTGGCGTGGCATAGAATAGAATAGGAAGGGACCTTGGAGGTCTTCTAGTCCAGCCCCCTGCTCAAGCAGGAGAACCTCTAAAATCTCAGACAAGTGACTGTCCAGTCTCTTCTTAAAAACCTCCAGTGATGGAGCGCCCATGATTTCTGGAGGCAAGCTGTTCCACTGGTTAATTGTTGATAAGGATGTTGATGAGGTTTCACTTTGGAAAAAAAGAAAAGAACTTTTATTCCATGCAAAAGAATAGGGAAAGATGGTGTCTATAGCTAGGCCTGGGGAAAAATTGGGATTGTTAATCTTGCAGCCCTGCAGAAAATACTTTTGAAAAGCAGTTGCTTCTTCTAATCAGGTGCGAGAGGGGCAGTCTGAAGGGCCCAATCAAAAGCATCTAGGACCCCTTCTCCTGGCCTTGTCCAAATCTGGATAAGACAAATGCTGGCAAGCACAATGGCTAAACAAAGAAGGGAACGAGTATGGAAAAAGGAAGCCCTTTACAAACAGAAAAAAGTAGCTTTTGTTTCATTCCAGCAAACTTATTCTATCCTCTTTGAATAAATCCCTCCAGAAGTTATCAAAAGCTTTTGCTAAGGTTGAGAAAAAAGCAGTCTAATATTTCAATACGTGTTTCTGTCAATCTCTCTCCCCCTTCCTAATAAAAATATTTTGTAGGTGTTGTGGGATTAAAAATGGACAGGGAAACATTTTTTTCCCAATGAATTGAAAATTTACTATTTTATCTTATGTCTGTTTTCAAGATTAATATGGTAACCAAAACCATCAACCTTTAACAAGGCTTATATTAAGCTTGGGCTTTGCTAGACAGCAGAGGCTCCGGGGGCCCAGGACTCTTTAACATTTTTATAAAGGACTTAGTCAAAAGGATAGAAGAGATGGTCATCAGATTGGCAGATGAACAAAGCAAGGGTGGGTGGATGTTGTTAAAACCACAGAAGACAAGCTTGAGGATCAAAAGGATCTTATCAGCCTTAAAGCTTTGACATTATGCAACAAAGTATTGATCAGTAGCAAGAAATGTAACGTTCCGTACTTGTGGGAACAACTACATGCAGAGATACAAGATAGACAAAGATGAAGATGGTGTTTGAAGGCTAAATGCAATAAAAATAGTTTTAAATAAAATAAGATATGTATAACTAAAAGAAGAGAAGGCAAAGGGAAGACATGGTAGTATAGTCTTCTACTACTGGAAAGATAAGGGTGGCATTTGTCCCAGCGGTGAAATCTACCTACCTTTCCTACCGGTTCGGAAGTGCATTAAGTGCTTTGTGCGCATGTGCACTTTTCCACCCGCACTCTGCTGCGCATGCGCATAGGGTTTAAAAAAAGAAAATGGTGGTGTCCGGGCGGGTGAGTGGAGCATTGTGCTGCCGCTGCTACCACTGCTGAACCACTCTCCGAACCACCACTGCCCGCCGCTAACAGTACACCCAAACCGGGCCGAACTGGTAGCATTTCACCCCTGATTTGTCCTCTATGATGCCCAAGACAAGATAATAACCAATGGGTGGAAGCTTTACAGAGAAAGACCTCAAAATAGAGAAGAATATCCTGATCATGGGAGCTACTAATAAATGGAACCGCCTGTTTCTTGGAGTTGTGGTGTTCCATCACTGGAAATTTTCAAAAAGATGTTCAACAGCCATTTGATTAGGTGATCTCATTCCTGCTCTGGCAAGAGACAGGAGTAGAAGATTTCCATGGTCTCTTCAAAACTGTATGATTCTGTGAATTGTTGTCAAAAAGCCTATGAAAACAATCAGGAATTCGAAGGGAATTTTACCATATCTTTACTTGGATCCACACATAATTCAGAAGCTGGAATCCAACCTCCTCACCATTTTATGTATAGCTAAAACTCCTGAGCAGCAACGTTGGACAATCCTGCTGAACTGAACAATGTAAGAGCTGAAACCATGCAGCCCTCTTTAGTTAAAAAGAACAACTTTAGGGAAGGATGGTTTCTTTGTTGCATGGAAATGGAAAATATTGGAGCATTTTGTCAAGAATCCACGAAATCTTTGGAAGCGTTGTGTGAAACAGCCCTTATAATTGCAAAGTGAAGAAAACCTTTCACTCTTGAAAGAAACTTCACAAGTCTTGCTTTCTGAGACCTGCCAAAATGTTGCTTGGAATGAAGCTGCGTTTAAATTGGTTGGAGTGTACAGAGAATACAGAGAAGTTTCTCCAGCAATAAGTTGGCTTCCCAATAAGAAAAGTTTAAACACCAATACCAACAAAGCTCTCCAAATCAACTTTAATTTGTTTTGCAGGATATACTTCATTATTCATTACTAAGCTTTGCCTTTGAAAACTCTGTCCAATGAATCAATGAAAATACCTCAAATGTACTATTAAGTTGTTTGCTTTGTAAAAAAAAATGGTGTCTTAAAATCCAGGTTATTTGTCTTGCTATGTGAAGATTTTGGAGCTGATCACAGAATTTGTCATTCCACATTGAGCTTCAATGGTTATTAAATGGAATTAAACTTAGATGAATATATGAACTGAAGGAAAAGCCTTATTTTTTAAAAAATGTATTGGAAAGGATCAAAGGCTTAATGCTCCCCAAAATATTAACTTTCAGCATAACTGGGAGATATAATGGAAACTACCAAACATGGAAGAAACAAAAACTGTCATTGCTTTTTATAATTTATAGTCAACTAGGGAGAATGAAGGTGTTATCAAAATGTCTCTTCATAAACTACTTCAAGGAACTCAACTGAAACTCATCCACTCTGTTTCCAGTCTGAAAAACTGCTGAAAAATCTGTTTACCACTGAAGTTCAGACTTTGCCAGGGAATCTCCAATGAGTTTTTGGAACAGAACTTTATTGCCAAATTTAAATCCAGTTTCTATTTGGAGATGTTTGGGAAAATATGCCCTTGTTTACTTCTAAATGATTAAGTGGGTTCTGTGCATCACCATTTAATTTTCATCAACATAACTTTGTGAAACTGTCCCCCCCTGCATTTAAGATTATAAAAAAGGAACCCCAGCAGGCTTTAAACCTATAAACCAACATTTGGAAGGTTATGCGTAACATGTTGCTTTAATGGTTGCCACAGAATTATGTATGAAATTAAAATAATGTATGAAGTTTGAAATAAATATTGCATAGGAATATTGATAATTCTAGATACCTACATCTGGTAAGCACTGGATGAAGAAGACAATATTGCCAAAGGACTGGATGATCAGTTGAAATCATGGGCATCTGTAACTAGAAATTCTGGTTTTCCAGTACCTTACATTGAGCAACACTAGGAGCGTTGCAGAAATTAGGGTGGGCAAAAAATGAGATCTTCATGTATTTCTGTTTCAAAAAGTGTAAGGAACCACATGGTCAAAATTTTCCAGTTTGGCAGCATGCTCATCATCATCATCTTTTAACAACCTCATAATCCCTTGAGGAGTGGAGTCTGGGCAACTGAATGGAGCTAGCAGAGTGTTTAATGGCCGGATGCCCTTCCTGTTGGCAGCATGGCAGCATGCTCATCTAAAGGACTATTTCAAAAGGCTATGTGTGTGTGTGTGTCTCTCTCTCTCTCTGCATTGCATGAAATAATCTCAAGGGTTCTGCCACTTGCCCTCTATTTTTTTTACTGCTAAAAAGAAGATGCCTTTAAAATTCTCCTGATTTTAAATTAATTTCAGTTCACATGATATGTCACCGCTAGTTTATTTTATTATGCATTATATTTTATGGATTCTTAAATCATATATTTTATATAGTTTGAGTCAAAGAAATTCAACAGTTTAGAGGCAGAATAGATTCTGGATTGCAGTGTTAATATTTGAGCATTTTTAAAAAGCCATGAGCTTGAACCGGTGTGTTCTATTCACCTATTTGCTTAACACAGTGGTTCTCAAACTTCCTAATGCCGCGACCCTTTAATACAGTTCCTCATGTTGTGGTGACCCCCAACCATAAAATAATAAAATTATTTGGAAACTCAGGGGTGGGTTCTAACTTACCTCACTGTTGGTTCACTTCCTCCTGCGCTGCATGGCTGCGCCTCATGGGCGTGGGGGCGCTTTGCGCGCACACGCATGCACAGTGCTGAAATTTTTTTAAAAAATTGCAAAAAAAAGCTGAAAACAAGATGGTGACACATGCGCAGTGCTGGAAATTTGGCTTCTGTGCATGCTCAGAAGTTCCCATGGTACAGATTTTTTTTGCAGTAGTCTATTTGCATGTGTGTGGACCCGCCTGGTGATGGATAGAGGAGCGGTGTCTCGGTTCCTAAGACCATCGGAAATACCGGTATGTGTTTTCCCATGGTCTTAGGTGACCTCTGTGAAAGGGTCATTCGACCCCCAAAGGGGTCGCGACCCACAGGTTGAGAACCGCTGGCTTAACATATGCTCTATAGGTAGTCCTTGATTTACGACCACAATTGGGCCTGGAATCATCAATAAACAATGCAGTTGTTAAATAAGTTGCACTCAATTTGATGACAATTTTTGCTATGGTCAGTAAGTGACTCACCACATACAGTAAGCGAATCTATTCTCCCCACTCTGGAAAGGTTGCAAATGACAGTAAGCGAATCTACTCTCCCCACTATGGAAAGGTTGCAAATGACGTCGGGACACTGTGAACATTGTAAATCCATGATGATTGCCAAGTGTTTTGATCACGTGACCATGGGGATGTAGGGACAGTTGTAAGTGTGTAAGTCGTAATTCACTTTTTTCAATACTTTCCTAACTTCACAGGGTTGCTAAATGAATGGTCAGAAGTTGAAAGCTACCAGAACTACACAGCACTCTATCAGAACAAAGGCTGTTTAAAGTAGACATTCTGCTGATTTTAAAAAAAAGTAACTCAAGGCATTTTAGGTGCTACTACTAATCTCATGGAAGTTCCTATTCATTCAAGGAAGCCTTGTGATCTATTAAATTGCTGAAGCCATGGATGTCAAACAGCCTGTTGAGAGTGATTTTTCCAACTGCAACATTAACTTTCTAGATGATAATTTCTTTTCTATTTGTTTTAGACAGTGATAATTTAGGGAAAGTAGAGAAGCAATTTCATGCTTCAGGTATAATATAGATTGCAGCTTCTTATCCCACATACTGGCAGTAACGTTACTAAGGCATTCTAGTTAATATACATTCAGAGTCCACTACTACCGCCACTGTAATAAATTATAAAGAATTATAGTAAATTTCTGTTTAAAAGCTCAAACTCTGGATTTTAATAGTATTGTTTAGAACCAGTCTTTTCTAGAAATATAAGCCCTTTTGAAACGGGGCTCTAAAAAATAAGAAAACACCCACAGGTTAGGATCAATATACATATTTAGCATAAACTAAAACTGGACTAAAAACATTTCATGTCATATAAGAGCAACAAGGGGTATAAATGAAATTGTTATTATGCAAACAATGTGTGATAAGGGAGGCCAGTGTGTTTCCAGCCAAATCCAAAATGCATTTAACTGTATTTATTCATCCTTTAGAAGGGAGATGAATGTTTTCCTCTGGGCTACAAGCTGTGCTGAAACAATAGATCCTCCAACCAGCAGAGTCTTCCTCACTACTCTGTTTCAGGGGTGGGTTCCGGTTTTCTTCGCTGCCGGTTCGCTCAGTGGTGCGCCCCGTGCATGTGTGCGCAGTGCTAAAAACACAGCTTCTGTGCATGCGCAGAAGCAAAAAACAGTTTCTGCACATGCGCAGAAGCACCAAACAAGATGGCGGTGCCTACGGCGCCACCAAGAGAGCCAGTTCAGGGGCGTGGCAGGCCTGGGTCTCTACCGGTTCCAGCGACCCAGGCCGCCAAGTTACTATCACTTCCATAAAACAGTCCAAACCGGGAGGAACCCACCTCTGCTCTGCTCCATTTCTTAGCTTTGCCCAAATACAGGATATGATATAGGCAGATAAATGCCAAGAAATTCTCCTTTGCTTAGTGAGGATCTGACTGGGACTAATGCCAGATTCCTTTCTTTCTTTTATTTATTTTATATTGTTAGAGCTGTGCTGTAAAGGTATATTAGCCCCTAATGGCCCAATGATGTGCTAGGAAAGTAAAACAACACCAATGACAAAATTACAAGCAATTAAATTGATTCCAGATTATACTCTAATAGAAATCCACAGAGTGCATTATTGATTGATTGATTGATTGATTGATTTAAAAATTTGTATGCCTCCTCAGTCATAGATTCAGTAACAAGTACAAAAAAACAATCACATGCAGGTAATAGCCAATACAGATAGAACCAGGAGATCAGTTATCAATATATCAACACAAATCCTGGTCAGTACACCTACAACTCAGATGTAACATTAACACATTCTTGAAGTCTCTACATGAGAGTAACACTTTAATAGCCCTTTTGAACATTAATTGCAGTAATGATACCTAACCTCAAATTTAAGAACCATAATGCAATTTTTAAAGGAAAAGAAAGCTCAAAAGCTTTCACAATTAAGTATAAACAAAACAACAAAAATGTTTACTATATTTCTCGTGTCTTCTGTGTTCCCATGTCGAAAAACAACAGTAAAAACCATTCTAATCATTGAAACAGCAAGCGCTAGCACATTCTTTTGGCTTTTATATTCCCTACTGTGTGCCTGCTTAATCTCTTGTAATCCCTTCCTCTCCAATGAATGTAAATATGTATATTAATTCCCTTCTTGCTAGTTATCCAAGTATCAAAAAAAAAAAATATTCCAAAGGATAGGAGAATAGGGGGGAAAGGAAAGCTGAAGTAAAATCATAAGCACAGTCCCAGTCATGTGATTTTCCACCTAGTATTTGCATCACTTAGTGACTGAATTACCGTTCCCATTTGTGGTCACATAATGAAGTGAACCTGTATATATATATATATATATATATATATATATATATATATATATATATATATATATATATATACAACAGGCACATGACAACTGAAAAATGAAGTAATATTAAGACATCAGGCTAGAAACTGGAAGACTTTACTGAAAACAACCCAGAATCACTTATGTGAGATGGGCAGTGTAGAAATTTAATCAATCAATCAGTCAATCAATCAATCAATCAATCAATCAATCAATCAATCAAGTGTCACCTTAGGTACAAAGCCAGCTGGGTAATCTTGTGCTAGCCACTTTCTGTCTGCCCTGAAGAAAATAGGGCCTGGTTAATGACCAGGACTTCCTCAAGAATTAAATCTAAGCCGGTGTGAGCCTGACCAAGAATTACTGAGGAATTATTGTCTCTTACATATGTTGGTTGGCACTGACCAAGAACATGTGATAAATTTAATTAGATCATGGAGGCAAACACCAGTCAATAATCAGAGTAGTTTGTTTTAGCTTAAAATATTCTTAATTTGTCTGGGATTAAATTATAATTCCCTTGATTCAATTACATTGCCCAAAGAGGTTGGATGGAGGGAATGAGAGGATTACTGTGTATAAACCCAATCATTTTTTTTCCAGTTAGGGGAGATGGAGGAAAAACAGGACACCCTCTTAGGACCTTAGGCTCAGTGATTGAGAGCGCTTAGAAAATGCCACCAGCAATTAGCATTTGAGGTGAACCAGTTAATCCAGTGGAGCAGCTTATTCAGCCAGCCTTGCTATGTGTACATGTGGAATGACTAGTACAAAGTCACCCAAAGAGCTGCACAAATTAAAGGGGAGGCCTGAGACTCTGCACCTCCAATCCAATATCAGTAGCAATACAAGCATTGGCTTTTCTTTATGGAGGGAGGGGTAGAACAAATTGTTTAATTAGTGCATGTGTGTAAGAGAGAAAATATAGTTCCTTTTCTAGCTATACCCAAAGTACAAAAAATCCTCTATTCCATAATAATAATAATAATAATAATAATAATAATAATAATAATAATAATAATAATAATAATAATAATAATAACAATAATAATAACAACAACAACAAAATTCATTAAACATGAAACTCAGTCAACTGAACATTTAAAAATGTATCACAAATATCATTGGCACTAGTGGTTGATACCGGTTGCTGCCAGCATCCTAGGTATCAACCAAGTATCTTCTTAAAATGTATGTTGTTCCGAGTAGCGCTGTCTTTTGCAGCTCCACTGATGCTACAGCAGAAAGCTGCAACTTCTTGATGTATTTTGCAAATTCTTGGACTTGGTGCCAAATGCCCCGATGACAATGGGTATCACTGTTACATGTTTCATCCATAGCCATCGATGGCCAGGTCACGATATTTCATGATTTTTTTCCAGTTCTTTTTCTTCGATTCTGGCGCCTCCTGGTACAGCGATATCAATAAATTGTATGTTTCAGTTTTCTACAACTGAGATATCTGGTGTGTTGTGTTCCAAATGATTGGAAAGTTGTTGTTGTTGTTGTTGTTGTTGTTGTTGTTCGTCAAACAGCCGCAAGATGTTCAGACTGGATTGTAGGTAAACTGAGGCTTCTGCACCGAAGAGAAATTCCTTGAATGTCTATCATACTTGGCCAAATAAAGTATTCAGTTCAATTCAATTCAATTTTTATCCACCTCCTTCCCAAGGATATGGGATAGGCAGATGCTGTTTGTTGGTGTTAAAGGTATTGTTGTACGATGTAAGCTGCTTCAAGTAAACCTTCATCATCAGATTAACAGAGTTGGAAGAGACCTTGCAGGTCAACTAGTCCAACCCCCTGCCGAAGCAGGAGACTCTTACATCTGCCTCTACCTAGGATTGAACTCACAACCTCCTGATTGTGAGGCAAGAGCTCCACCTCTAGGCCACAGCAGCTGGTCCTCTATATATATTATAGCTGTCTAATTGCTATTGACCAAGTGTAATTTTGTCAATGCTGATGGTGTTCAAGTTTTGTTGTTTTGGGATTGCACCCAAGGCGCCCATTACTATTGGTACTACCTTTGCTTGCTTTTGCCACAATTGTTCTATTACTATTTTAAAATCTTTGCGTTTTGTTATCTTCACTAGTAATTCCTCTTTTGCTGTCTCAAGATACAAATTTATTTGCCGTCCATCTCATGGCTCAAGGCAACTCTGAACTGCTATTATTCATCCATGAATTTGAGGTAGTAGTCATGTGTTATAGTTCAAAGTAGATTGTACTCTTGAGACAGTTACTTTAGCTTGCAACATCTTAATCTGACCCATTAGCTCTATTTTACCACATTCTAGAAATTTATGACAAGAACATCAATGTTTTTTCCTCAGGATACATTTCCTTGCCCCTTTGGCATTCAGTGGGAAGGCCCAATGGAGTCATTCTAAGAACATTCACCTAGCCACCTGTCTTTCTCTCTTTGATTAGAAACACAGGGTCATCAGGAGTCCAGCTCCACAGAGAATTTGAAGTAGAGGCACTTATATTATTATTTTTCATTCCAAACATTTGTTTGAAGGTAATTCTGGAAGGAATCATTACAGACAGAAGGACAGGACTCAACCCTAAGTTATAATGTAATAGAAATCCTATTTTTCTCCATGGGAATGAAAACATCTAGATGGCTTATATACTGGAGGAGTTTTCTAGTTTAAAAAGCACCCTAAATAACAGGGTGTTTGATTATTATGAAAATTGGGAATTCAAACAAATGTTGACATAGCTGCCAGTTTCATGGAAGAATCAAATTTGCAGCAAAGCACAGATGGTGTGTTTTCAATAAGAGGTTGGGTATGCCAAGAGATCTTTGGATTTGGAAACATATTTTGAGAAGAAGAAGAAGGAGAAGGAGAAGGAGAAGGAGAAGAAGAAGAAGAAGAAGGAGAAGAAGAAGAAGAAATAATAGTAATAGTAATAGAATAGTAATAGTAATAGCAATAGCAATAGCAATAGCAATAGTAGTAGTAGTAGTAGTAGTAGTAGTAGTAGTAATAATAATAATAATAATAATAATAATAATAATAATAATAATAATAATAATAATAATAATAATAATAATAATAATAATAATAATAATAATAATAATAATAATAATAATAAATGGAACAGATGCAAATAACAACTGAAATGATCAGCAAACGTGTGAGGAAAGTAAAGAACTGGACATCACCTGGCAGTGATCAATTGCATGGATTTTGGCTCAAACATCTGACCAGTCTGCATGAAAAAATGGCCCAAAAATTCAATGAGATGCTGCAAAAAGGAAGTATCAGTGAATGGTTGACAACTGGGAGAACATATCTGATACAAAAAGACCCAGCAAAAGGAGCAGCACCAGGAAATTATAGGCCAATAACTTGTCTACCCACTATGTTTAAACTATTGACTGGCATTATGGCTGACAGAATTCAAGATTATCTTGAAGAGAATGACATCTTACCAGATGAACAGAAAGGCAACAAACGAAAAAGCAGGGGCACAAAAGATCAGCTTTTGATTGATAAAATGATTCTGGAGAATTGCAAAAGCCGAAAAACTAATCTTCACGCAACATGGATTGACTATAAAAAAGCTTTTGATTCACTCCCACACAGTTGGATCATCAAGTGCCTAGACACCATTGGGATTTGTAAAAATGTTGCCAGTTTTATTGAAAACATGATGAAGCACTGGAAAACTGAACTGTTTGTGGGAAATGAAAATTACGGATTTGTCAACATCAAAAGAGGAATTTTCCAGGGAGACTCATTGTCACCATTACTTTTTATCATTGCCATGATCCCGCTGTCAACAATCTTACAAAAAACAAACCTTGGCTATCAAACATCCAAAAAATCTAATAAAATTTCACACCTGTTGTACATGGATGATCTGAAGTTGTATGGAAAAACTGAAACTGAAATTCAGTCTCTGACCAACACTGTCCGAATCTTTAGCAATGATATCAGCATGGAGTTTGGTTTGGACAAATGTGCCACAGTAGCATTGAAGAAGGGCAAAATCACTGAAAGTGTGGGCATAAACATGCCTAATGGTCAAGCCATAAAGTGTCATCAGCCAGAGGCCTATAAATACCTGGGCATACTACAACTGGATAATATCAAACATGATCATGTGAAGAATGTGGTCAGTAAAGAATACACACAAAGAGTCAGAAAAATTCTCAAAAGCAAGCTCAATGGAGGCAACACCATCAAGGCCATAAACAACTGGGCTATACCTGTTATAAGATATACTGCTGGCATAATAAACTGGACACAGGCTGAACTGGACAATTTGGACAGAAAAACAAGAAAACTCATGACCATTCACCATTCACTTCATCCTCGTAGTGATGTTGACAGACTATATCTGCCCAGAAAAACTGGTGGCAGAGGACTTTTACAAGTAAAACAAACAGTAGAAGAAGAAAAACATGCATTGGCAGAATACATCAAAGAAAGTAAAGAACCTGCATTGATTGAAGTAAACAACCGGAAGCTTCTGAAAGTGCAGCAGACCAAGCATCAGTATAGGAAAACTGCAATGCAAACTAGAGCCGACAGTTGGTGCAATAAAGCCTTGCATGGGCAATTCCTCAACAAGATTGAAGGAAAGGTTGATAAGGAGAAGATCTGGTTATGGCTCACTAATGGAACACTGAAGAAGGAGACAGAAGGCTTGATTCTTGCAGCCCAGGAGCAAGCAATTAGAACAAATGCAATCAAAGCCAAGATTGAAAAATCAGCTGATGACCCAAAATGCAGACTTTGCAAGGAAGCTGATGAAACAATTGATCATATCCTCAGCGGCTGCAAGAAAATCGCACAGATGGACTACAAACAGAGGCACAACTACGTGTCCCAGATGCTTCATTGGAACCTGTGCCACAACTACCACCTACCAGTGGTAAAGAACTGGTGGGATCATAAACCTGAGAAAGTAGTTGAAAACAAACATGCCAAAATACTTTGGGACTTTCGAATTCAGACTGACAAGGTTTTGGAACATAATACGCCAGACCTCACGATTGTGGAAAATAAAAAAGTGTGGATCATTGATGTCGCCATACCAGGTGACAGTCGAATTGATGAAAAACAACAAGAAAAACTTAACCGATATCAGGACCTTAAAATCGAATTACAACGACTCTGGCATAAACCAGTACAGGTGGTCCCAGTGGTAATCGGCACACTGGGTGCTGTGCCAAAAGATCTTAACCGGCATTTGAAAACAATAAACATTGACAAAATCACGATCTGTCAGTTGCAAAAGGCCACCGTACTTGGATCTGCGCGCATCATACGAAAATACATCACACAGTCCTAGACGCTTGGGAAGTGTTCGACTTGTGATATAGTGATACGAAATCCAGCATATAAATCTCGTTTGCTGTGCATTACATTTTTTGTGAATAAATAATAATAATAATAATAATAATAATAATAATAATAATAATAATAATAATAATAATAATAATAATAATAATAATAATAATAATAATAATAATAATAATAATAATAATAATAATAATAATAATAATAATAAAATTTAATAATATTCAGTAACTGTCTGCCTCTTTTTGGGATGAAGCATGTGAAAAATGATTCATATTTCTATTGTTATAATACTGTATTCTAATATCAAACTTACTTTAAAGAACCTAAAATTTATCTCTTGTTCCCTCTTGGATGTCCCAATAATTATCAAAACATCTGGTAACTCTGAAAAGCAAAACATAAGAGTTATAGGAACATTTGTCTACTGTAGAATATAGAATGGAGGAAGAAGAATGATATTTTTCCTAATCATGATAAATAGATTGAGGGAAGTGAGTGATCATCTTCATTAGAAAACAATAGCTTTAAAATCCTGTGAAGTAGCTATAACGTCTCATCAGTTTATTACTGCTGGAAAGCTTTAATAGACTCTGCAAGATATTCTCCATGGACATTAAGACCTTGTACACCCAAATGGAAAAAGATGGTTTCTCAGATAACCTAATAGCTTGTAAACCAAAAGTATTACCATACAGATGATTATATTATAGGAGCAAAAACAAATCAGCCATTTTTTCTTTTGGCAATATATTAATCCAAATACGAAGACTGCTTAAAATTATTTTATTCTGTGTTAATAATTGAAGTCATCTTCAATTATTTTTTTAATCTAAGAAGAGAAATGCAAGTAAAATAATTATTTTAAAACCCATATCTGGATTTCTCCTTTCTTGTGTCAATTTAAAGCATCATCGAATTTTGAAATAGCCACTTGGGGGAGTCTTAGCGACTAGGAAAAAGCTCTACTGTATAGACAAAGTCAGGGTGGAAATACAGGAAAGAAATCTCAGCAGAAATTGCACAGCTCAGAGTTTGGTGCTGAAGATCAGGATTTACTGTATATACCCTTTACTTAATGAATATATGCATGTGATGTTGCTATGATTTTGCTCCTTGGACCAAGTTTTAACTCCTCCACATTTTTGATGGTTGTCTAGAAAAGGCAGAGAAGGAAGAAAAAGTAGATCCCTTTTATTTCCTTGGGAGTTTATTTTTTACATATTTATTCCTGATGACAGCAGCTCTTATTTTTATTGTAGACTTTTCATATGTTGTCACATCATCTCCAACCCTGCCGTATTTTTTGGAGTATAAGACGCACCTTTTTCCTCCCTAAAAGTGGCTGAAAATTCAGGTGCGTCTTATACTTCGAATGTAGCTTTTTTCTAGCCCTAACCAGGTGCTAACAGATCTTCCCAGCTCTTACCTTGCAGGCTCTTTCATTATTATTCTCTCCGAAGAATGTTTTTCCAGCCCCAAGTCTTTGCAGGGTTTTTTTCATTGCTCTACTTGCTCCGAATAAGTTTTTTTCTAGCCCTAACCAGGTGCTAACTATCTTCCCAGCTCTTACTGGCTTGCAGGCTCTTTCATTGTTACTCTCTCAGAAGAAGGTTTTTTTAAGTCCTAACCAGGGGATAAATTAATGTGCTGAAGCTGACCAGACTAAGGATGCTAGCCAGATGAATACCTGGTAGGCAGATTGTTTTCCCCTATTTTCCTCCCCAAAAACTAAGGTGCGTCTTATACTCCGAAAAATACAGTAAGTCAGAATTTGAAATAATATTAAGGGGGAGGGATCCACCATTCAATTAATATTCTCTCTACAATTACAGAGACAAGGATGTCATATGTATGATGACTAACCTCTGGCAGGCTATATTATGGAAAATAAAAATATATCTTGCTTAGATTGATAAATAGATAGATAGTTACTGTAGATGCTGGTGGCATTACATGCTGATTTGTAGCCATTCCCCTCCAGAATTTACTCTTTACTCTTAAGTAAGTCAAGGAAATATAAGTCTATTTTTCACATTGTTGTCAGAACTTTACAGATGAAGAAGATAACTGATTAAGAATATCATATAATTTTATTTTTCTTATTATTGGTTACTTCACTTGCAATATTGTCTACCTACATTGGCACTATTTGAATAGATTTAGGATTTAAATTGGACCATTTTGATAGTAGTTTTTAATCAGATTAAGATACAGGTTTCCTCCAGCACATTCCATTATTCCTATAAATGTGTTTTCTTACGATGCCTTTAACATATAATATAAATGCCAGTTTATTTTGAGGAGAGATGGAGATAGGAACTAATTTTAGATTGAACTTTTACAGTTGTTATATCTCAAGAAATAATTGTTTCTAGTGTACAGTGTGCAACAGATGCAAGAATGAATTTTGTAGATTTAATATTTTAGGACTGTGCTGATTTTTCCATGTTAAAATTCTCAACAATGGGACTAGAGAGAGAACGATGGATATTTTTTTTAAAAAAAGTTCTGTAGTCAGAATGCTATCATCCTCTTGGTATATTGTCCCCGCCCCCATCACACCTGAATTTTCCATTTAACTGGTAAAGAGAAAAATATATATGCCTGACTTCTGTAACTATAGTTCCCTAAACCGTATATAAAACCAAATGTACAATAGTTGCTTACTATACCATCCAAGGCCCCGGATGAAGTAAGATGATACCATGAAGCAAAATAAATAAATAAATAATCCATGTACTTATACAAGAAGCAATAAAGGAATATTCCCAAGAGAAAAGTGTTGATGACCTAGAAACACAATACAGCCATCTTAGCAGCTCAAAATGTTCTGTGAAGAATTAGATCACCTTCTGACCTAATTCTCCCTATGGTATCTGGACTTATACCACAAAGAGGCACTGAGGAGATTTTATAATATTGGGCGTTCTTCAGTCTCCAAACCAAGCAGCCAATCCTGAGCATAGAAAACAAATATATCTGGTTGAAGGATTTTAATTACCTTTTCTTGAAGCATTAATTTTCTGCATTTATTGTTTATATGTCCACCCAATCCAGCCTGCATTACGAACAGCAATATTTAACTAATCTCAGATGATAAGCAAATGTTACTGTTCATTTGAATACTATTATATTAACTTCTTGTTGAAATTGAGTTATTTTATTCTATATTTCTAAATAACTGTTAATTTACTAGTTTTTCTGAGAAAGCAATGAGAAGTACTATTTTATTACTTCCCAACCGAACAGAAAAAAGAGCAATGCTTATGTCTATTAATATTCCCATCATTGTATTTTATGGTGCATACAGTTGCTGATAAAGCCATTTTATTTTAGTTCACATTAGCTGTATGTTCTGATATTTGTCTAAGCTTATAAAGGTTTCTTGTCAGACTTCAAACAAGCAGATATTATGAAATAATATGCTTAGACTTTATATACGGCATTCTTCAATGTAATTTATTATATAGGTTCTGAAGCAGAATGCCAAGTTCCTGTATTTTATATAGAAGTCATGGAAATAAAATTACACACAGGTCACACATTACTCCAGGAACACACACACAATAGCAAAAAAGTCTGTATCAAAGTGTGCCAGTGGTAAATTCCACTGTTTTTCACAAGATGGCGTTGGATTTAGTTGTGACTTGGCAAAATTCTTATGCCTTTCCCCCCCTTGTTTAATTGTGTCAAAAATGTTCTTGTCTATCATAGGTACCCTCTAACCTTTTGATTACAATTATAATTCCAGCTATAACAATGTAACAGACAAATTAAAGTTTTTGCTGTGGAGTCACCAATAAAGTTTACTTTATGGAAGACTGGATGAGTTCATGAATTTAGTGGCTGGCTCTTTTAATTAGTCTGAGATGTTTTAACATTCTCGGTGTTCTTGCAAATTGAGAAACATTAATCATCTAGCCGGATGATCTGTTCTTTGTAAGGAGACTTTGCTAATTGCAAGAGATCTCTGAGGAAACAGGGTGGAAATGCTGGAGAAACACAAATACATGGTTCAATATTTGTTGATCCTCTGTTGGCATGGATGAGACTATTTCTTTTATAGACTAAGTTTTTTGTGTGAATTGAACACAGTACAAAATACCTGACTATTACAATGGTCTGTTATTCCCATAAGTCATAGAATCATTGAATTGGAAAGCTGAGATTAACATCCTGTTCAGTGCAGGGAATTCTGACCAGCCTCATGAATGATTAAGGATTGCTGGTGTTGTGATCCAAAACCCCAGACCATTTTATTAACAAGTAGGCTATAAACAGCTTAAAATAATATATAGGTGGAATATACCTTGGAGCAGGGCAAAAATCCATAATGCATGGAAGCACTGTATGTTTGTAACATCATCTGCCACATCAAATCAATCAAATCTTTCAGTCAAATCTTTAAGGATTAGTGTCAAGTTTTTTTTCTTATAATTAATGCTCGTGTATTTTTTCCTATTATTTCTCATTCAAGTTGATGAAAGAGAATTTTTTCTACAAATGGCTTCTAAAGGAGAAGATAATTTAAGTAAAATTCTCATGGATGGAAAGTGGAGTTTGTACATTGTACCGTAATTTTAATTTAGTGTCAATGCAGCTAAAGATAAATATGTTAATATACTAAACAACCATCTCTTCCTTTTAAATTAATTTTTATTGAAGATTTTTTACAGAATAAAAACAATACAAATATAAAGAAAAGCAATAATAAACAAGAAATAAAAGAAAAAGGATAGAAAAGAAAAAAGAAAAGAAACATAGATATAAAGGAGTAGCTTCCAATCTTCTTTAGAGCAGTTATAAATGCATTTTATATTTTATCATTCTCTAAGGTTGCATTGTTGGTCTTTCCATATTCTACCCTTTCTAATAATCAAATCCATAAACCAGAAGTTCATTTATTTCCATTTTCAGGAAAAAAATCCACAAAGGTTTTCCAGTCATTAGCAAATATAGGTATTATCTTTTCCCTAATCAGACCAATCAATTTTGCCATCTGTATAAATTCTGTCATTGTACCATTATGAGTTATTTAGAGTCTTTTCATAATAATCTAGTAGGAGTAACCATGCACAAAAACAACCTTCTATAAGTCTTTTCTAGTTGTTTTTCCATTAGTTCCATGAAAAAAAATCTAACTTTCAACTAAATATTAATGTTTAAAATTATTTGAATCACTATATATATCTGAACCCAAAATCTTCTAGCTTTTAACAAGTCCACCAAACATGATAAAATGATCCCTCATGTTTTCCATATTTCCACCATAAATTTCAATCTTAAAACCAGTATTTTCCCATCAGTTCTATTTGGTCTTCCATTTTCATACTTTTTACTAGCATCTTCACCTTTTTACTATTAATTTTAAAACTAGTTAACGTGCCAAAATCCTTCAATTTTTTTTCCATTCCATTTTCTATCTTTTTACTATTCATCTTCATCTTTTAACTATTAACTTTAAAATCAGTAACGTGCCAAAATCCTTTAATTTTTTTCTTTTCATTTTCTATTCTATTTCTTCAAATTCTTCCAAAATTACCATCTAATCATCAGCAAATGCCCTTAGTTTATATATTTCTCATTTAATCTTCACTTCAGAAACATTCACATTCTGTCTTATATTGCTATTCAATATTTTGACAGTGAGAATGAATAGAAGTGGAGATAAAGGTTATCCTTGTCTTGTCCCTTGCTGTAATTTCACATTAACACATCTCACATGTTTGCTAATTCTCCACTGACAATTATTAATGCCTTTTGTGTATTGTCTCTTTTTCTGAGGTCCAACTCCATCCTAAGGAAAGATACCTTGAGGGGACATCTTCCACTGATGTTTTTGAGACTGGAAAGCATGGGCAATCTGAGTGTCAAGACTGAATTTGATTTGGATGTGGGATTGTTTGCATCTTTGGGTATTCTAATGTGAATTCAGTTTGACACAGTTTGGGGGAGAAGGAGGATAGAGCCTTCAGTCATAACATCATAGCTGTTGAATGAGTCAAGCACATTCCAATGGCTGGGTAACTGGAGGAAGAGGAGGAGAGAAGTCACCAAGGAACTAGCTCCCATCTTGGTTGGACAATGTGACAATTTGTTTTGGAAACCTGAGAATCTGAAACTTATATTGGGGTGAAAAGCCCGGGAACTTCAGTACTGGCTTTTCACCAGTTAGTGCCAATATGCTGTATCTAAATAAATTTGTACTTTGAGAAAACAAAATGTCTCGGAGTTCAATTTATGATGGATGCATTACTTGGAACCTGACACTGGGAGGGATGGAAGGATATGCAACAGGGAACAACAGTCACAGCTCTTCCAGCCTTTGCAACAAGAAGGAAGCTTAATACATGACCAACAGAAATTTGACATAGTCTCAAGCACTTTAAATATAATATGGAGAAAAGAAATAGTAGAGAAAGTTTCAACACCACATTTTTATTCCAATGAAGACTGGGGAAAGAGGATTTCATGACTGACCACTTTGATGAGAAAGAAAACAGATTGAACATATTGAGTGGCATCTTACAATAAGGGTGGGCAAATAGAAGGTTACACAAATTACTTTACTGAGTTTCCCCCCAATACTTTTCCCAAAACAGAATGGAACCTACTATATGCCTAAAGTGGGGATGATTATAAAATAATTATGGTACAATATTATCTAGCTGCATCATTGCCAGTCTTCCATTGTTTGTAAGCTTCTAATACTTCTCTAAATCTTGTGGTGAATTCCACAGAGGAATGGAAAGTTTAAATAGCAATAGCAATAGCATTTAGACTTATATACTGCTTCACAGTGCTTCACAGTTTTCTCTAAGTGGTTTACAGTGTCAACATATTGCCCCCAACAATCTGGGTCCTCATTTTAACCACCTCGGAAGGATGGAAGGCTGAATTAACCTTGAGACAGTGAGATTTGAACTGCCCAACTGCTGGCAGCCAGCAGTCAGCAGAAGTAGCCTGCAGTACTGCATTCTGACCACTGCGCCACCACGGCTCTAAATGATCATTATTATAGCATAATCTGTCCTTATATGTGTAGAGATCCCAATTTAAAGGGTGGAAAATACATTGGTGGAGGACCACAGCTGATGATATTTTAAAGCAGAGGTATATTTTCCTGGATTTATATGGCTGCCTTCTGCAGCTAGTGCATAATCCCAGGAAAATGTAAGTTTGGTTTGGGGAATCAGATGCTATGAGCACATCTATGTGTGTGCCAGATAATAGTTTGCCCTTCAATTCTAGGTGTATGCACAGCCTTAAAGCTGATAAGGCCATATAACCGTTCTAATCTGTAGGGAAAAGAATGCTTTGCAGTATGCAGGAACGCACACCTCTTTTGCCACACCTTCAGTGAAATGTATCTTTTCCTGGGATTATGCTGCATCTATGGAAAACAGCTGTGCAATCCTTGAAAAAGATGCAGCTGCTTTAAGAACTTGTGGGCAGGAGATATCTGAATGCCATTGTATCCTCTAAAGCAGCATCCTCAAACTCACGCTTCATGTTGTCGTCACGTGATGTATCATGACTGTTTCCCCCTTCGCTAAACCGGGAGTGGGTGTGGCCAGTGCGTGACACATCCGGACCGCCAGCTGCGAGTTTGACACCCCTGCTCTAAAGTATCTTTTCCAAAGTACTTAAGCATCTTAAAATCCAAAGATTGCACATCCTAAAACTTAGTATATGTATTGCATTTAAAAGTTCTGCTTTTGCTTTCATATGGGAAATGGGAAGAGGTCTCTCTCAAAAATCTGTAACACACTCAGTAGAAAAAATGCCATCTACCCCCAATGGGACTGATCCACAGGAAATGTTTGGAGGAAGAAAGTGACAGTAATGATTAAAGTGTTTCTAAACTAGCTTATGAAGGCAGAAGCTTCCTAGCTCATAGATATTGTTCACTGCAATCTACTATGCTGCTGCCCCATAAATATTCTGTTATTGTATGTAGTTCCTTCAAATTCAACAAAAATTATCTAAGTAATCTAGTTTTTAGCCTGAGACTGTTTTAGATTAGATTAAAAAAAAAGATTAAAAGAATTCTCCCTGTGGAATATTTCTGGGACTACAGCAGTGGTGGGTTGCTCCCAGTTCGGGCCGATTTTGTGAACCGGTAGGGGCGGCGGCGGAAGGCCACCCACCCAGGATGCTCCGCCCACCCACCCAGGACGCTCCACCCACCCACCCAGGATGCTCCGCCCATCTGCCCAGGACGCTTCTGCGCATGCACAGAAGTGTTGCGCGCGAGCGCATATGCAAACCACTAGCAACGGGTTTTAGAACCCACTACTGGACTGCAGCTTTGAAAAAATTGTATAGAAAAGAAGGGACAGACTATAAATTTATCCTGATTATTTGGATAAGCCATATTGTGATTATTCATCCATTCACTATTAGTTATATTTGTTCAATGTTGCAAATTTTTGTTGATTCACTCTCGTTGCTTTTTTATTTTTATAATCTCATTTCATTATGGGAAACTACCTTGAAATTTGTTAAAAAATAGCTATTACCTGAACAGAAATCCTTTACATAAATAAGGATAAATTAAAATGCTAGAGCAGAATAAATTTCTTGCATACACTGGACTTTTTCTGCAGCTTCTACAATTTTATATGCATTTGTCTCCTCTAATTCAGGAGCTGATGGTGAATTAATGTATATCTTGAATCCTTTTCACTGACACGTTTGGTAAATTTGCTGAAAAGTTAGTAACTTGCTGATGCCACGCAACTGAGCTTGGTTGGAATATTTTTTTTAATCCCAGAAATCAGTTTAATTCTCTTTCTTCTAATTACAGTAGTTTTGTTGTCACAGAGAGATCATGTGTTAAGTAAAGTCCTACTTCTGCTACACAAAAGAGCAAAGATCCTTCTATCAGTATCTTGTAACATGTTTGAAAACAGACAGAATTCTTCCAGAAAAGAAGGTCCAGCTAACTACTACTTCATCTACTAGAGTGTGTAATTTATTTATTTATTATTTATTTATTAGTTGCATTTGTATGCCGCCCACTCCACAGAGACTCTGGGCGGCTCACAAAGAGTAAAAATTCACATGCAACAACAAATATAAAAAGCATTAGAAACAATAGATATTAAAACATTAAAAAAAACATTAAAAACCACAATTTAAAAACCCATACAATAAGTCATTCATGGGGCCAAGAATGATCGGTGTTGTATTAAAATCATTGGCCCCAGGCCTGTCGACAAAGCCATGTTTTAACTGCTTTTCTGAAGGCTGGCAGGGTGGGAATAATGCGGATCTCAGGGGGTAGTGTATTCCAGAGAGCCGGTGCTGCCACAGAGAAGGCCCTCGTTTGTGGGCCCGCCAGCTGACATTGTTTGGCTGATGGGACCACCAGCAGATCAACTCTGTGGGCTCTAATCAGTCTTAGGGAGGTATGTTGGAGAAGGCGGTCTTGGAGGTAAACTGGTCCTAAGCCATGTAGGGCTTTAAAGGTAATCACCAACACCTTGAATTGTGCTCGGAGACCTATAGCAGCCAGTGCAGTTCGTGAAGGATGGGTGTCACATGGGTGTATCTAGGGACACCCATCACCACACGTGCCGCTGCATTCTGCACTAGCTGCAGTCTCCGAACGTTCTTCAAGGGTAGCCCCATGTAGAGTGCGTTGCAATAGTAATGTCTCAGATTTGGTCTTCAACAATTGTTGTTGGAGAATGTGGAAGCACAATCATACAACTATGGATTTCCACTGAAACCAGATAATTCATCAGCATCTTTGTTGGAAGATGTCATGTTCTTATTAATACTTGCTGATGCCTTTGCAGTAGTGGCTCGTGTATAGGATGAAGTTCTATAGGCTACCTTCGGGACCGCATCCTGCCGCATACCTCCCTACGACCGGTTAGGTCCCACAGAGCTGGTCTCCTCCAGGTCCCATCGACCAAACAATGTCGGTTGGCGGGACCTAGGGGGAGAGCCTTCTCTGTGGGAGCTCCCTCCCTATGGAACCAGCTCCCTCCGGAGATCAGAGCTATCCCCACCCTGCTGGCCTTCCGTAAAGCAATAAAAACTTGGCTCTTCCGGCAGGCGGGGTGAAAGTGAGACCGAGTTGAGTATCTTGGGGTCTCCCCCCTTTAGTTATGAATGTTGGAGATTTCTTTTTAATTTTTATATATCTTTTAATTGTTATATGTTTTACTGTAATAGATTTGGACATGTTGTGAGCCGCCCAGAGTCCCTCGGGAGTTGGGCGGCATACAAATCTATTAAATAAATAAATAAATAAATAAATAAAGTTCATCCAAGCCTGGCACTCCACAAGCAATTCCATCAACAGACACATTGACCTACAACCAGCCTATGAACCCCTCATAATCCAAATCAACTGTACAGCCAACCAGAGATAGCACCGACCCTCAACCAACCCACACAACCCCCTCGCAGTTCACCTCCCAATGACCCTGACCTGATGTAATCTCCTTATCACTAGACCCATCATAAGACTCGCTGATGACTCACATCTGAAGTCCTTATAAACAGAAGAACACTTACACTGACATCCCCTAAACTCTGCTGAAGATGTTACCTACCCTGGTAAAGAAACATTCAAAAACCAACCCACAAGCTCAGAGAACGAACCTTCACCCCCACTTGCCTTCCCAGTCTTGCTGGCACAAATGGCTGTCGGGATCACTATCGAGGTGATTGGAGTTTACGTTTCATTGCTATAGATGACATGGACAAATTTTAATCATCTTCTGGAAAACAGCTGTTGCATTTCCAATGCAACACTTGACATCTGTTTCTGCATCTTGGATGATTATGCTACCCAAATAGGTAAACCTTCCTACTTCCTCAAGCCTCTGAATGTGATCCCCCATATCTCTGCAGGGGAGCTCACATACATGATCTTCAATTTCCCAGCATTTATCCTGAGGCCAATTTTGGTTGCTTCTTCATTTAACGCAGTTGTCACTTGCTGTAGTTTCATCTTGTCTTCCTCAAGTAGGGCAATATCATCTGCAAAATCTCTAAGATCAGAATAATGAATGCTCAAGGGGCACGCGAAAGAGGAGCAATGATAGAATTCAGCCTTGTCTAACTCCGGAAGCAATTTTGAAGATGATTTGTATGGCCATTTTCGGTCTTAATGCAGCAGTTTGATCCTCCTTAAAGATAGTAATGAAGACTGTCAGTGCACATATAACCTTTATACGTTGCAATATCACAGCAGCAATATTATCAATTGCCCACTTCCCTCTGATTGCCTGTGTGATAACTCCTGTCTGCAAAGCTTTAAAGTAGCCATACCTTTTCCTGGCAGCAGCCACAGGATTATGAACAAAGATGCAGCTCCTTTTATGGATTTCAGAGAAGCCTTGTTGGTGTTGCCATGGACCCTATAGCCAGTTCTTCTCAATTATTTTCTGTTATGCCCCCTCCTAGGAAGAAGTAAACATTTCGCGTGCCCCAACTCTCCGCCGGGACAATTGTTTGCAATATTCGGCACGTTTTTGCTGAAAAAACTCAAGCGGCTTATCAGCGTGATTGGGGTGTTATGTGTTTAAGTGTCGCCTTAATTTATTTGGCTTCATGCTGTCTGCTGCCAACATTTTTAGACACAGTAAACATACCGATCTTTCCTCATCTCCCACCATAGTCACAGTGAAGCCAAGCGCTACATACGCTTCGTCATATTTCCTCGTCTTAGCTTTCGGGAGACTTAACGTTTGTCTCATTATCTCCGTCTCTCTCCTCCTTTCTTTTCATCCCTGTTAAATATTTTTCCATTGTGTCTCTTAAGGATTTGTTATCTGCACTTCATATCTCCTGCTCTGTGCTGTGTGCTATTGTTCGGTGCAAAAAACCCCTACTCCCTGCGGGGAAAAAAGAGCATGTTCCCCGGGATCACGCGCCCCCCCAGGCATCGCTCCGCCCCCCCGGGGGCCCCGCCCCACTATTTGAGAAGCACTGCTATAGCCCTTTCTGGAGACTGAGTTGAAGCCTTTCTTACCTAGCTTTTATATACCTGCAATTATACCTCCAATAAACAAGTTAGCATACATGTTCTCAGGGAGAGAGGGAGAGAGAGGGAAAGAGGAGAGAAAGAGGGAACGAGAGGGAGAGAGAGAGAGAGGTAGGGAGGGAGAAATAGATTTGAATTCTTTTAAAATATATATAATAATACATCCAGGACTAGATATTGGAGTTCATAAAAATTGAAATCCATCAACTGTTTTGGAAGATACCTTCTTCAATATCAGGGCCAAATGTAACAGGTTTACATATTAAAAGACCAATTATATTTCCTTAAGGCTACACATTGAGTGTTCAGCATTGAAATGCCAAAGTCTACTCTCTGAAGTCAAATTACATCCTGCTGACTCTAGCTAAAAATACATCCAAGCTCTTGACAGGTATGCAACTGCAAGACAGCATTGTCATTTCATGGCTGCTTCTTGTCCTTTCTAATCTCTTTCTGGATCTCCATGAAAAGATCTTAGAAAGTGAGTCTTTCTAGAGACCCAAAGCCATTCCAGCCCAATGACTTGAGTGCTCTATAGTCTGCCACATAAATATGAGCACTGACCATGTTATAAATGCAAAGTTAATTAAACAACATGTTTATGTATTTCACAAATTTGCCCTCTATTATATTACAGTGGTAGTTCTTCAGGGACTTTAAAAGTTGCCCCAAAGGATTTTGAAGGTTGAGTACAGCCAGGGAACACCCATGCTATAGGTTCGCCATCACTGTTTTGGACTTTTGGGAGGAGGGGATTTTTCTGCCAGCACAGTTATAATTTTCTTTGTCTATTATGCTTCCTTTTTTCCAAGGAGTTGTCAAATCCTTGCAATGATAAAGGCACAAACCAACATATCTTGTATTTGCATGCATGTAGGCACAACTTCAGTGTTCTTTCATAATATTTAACATCTGGTCTAGTATGAATAGCTGAGACTTTTAGGAGTGATCGAAAATGACATCTGATGTCTAACATTGACATTTTAGTACAGAAATGTTGTATTGCTGGCAGCTAGTGTAGAACTTTCAAAAGACTTGTCAGTATGTTCATTTATTCTATCTCTTCCTGAGCATTCATTTGAAAATGTCACCAGTGGAATGTAAACAGATGAAAGGCTAGCCTAATTATAGTTTGGTATCTAGAAATTGGTTGCTGATCTCAACTCAATGAAGAAGAAAAAAAATAAGAGAATAAATTCTAAAGATGAAAATGTTTTATTTTAATAGTTTAACCCTAACCCAATCTTGAAAACTCTTTTTAAAAGCATCTTCATATCCTAACCAATATATTTTGGCAGAATTGCAGCAATGCTTTATATCAGCAGTTCTCAACCTGTGGGTCGCGACCCCATTGGGGGTCGAATGACCCTTTCACAGGGGTCGCCTAAGACCATCGGAAAACACATATTTCCGATGGTCTTAGGAACCGAGACACGGCTCCTCTATCTGTCTCCAGGTGGGTCCACCCACATGCAAATAGACTACTGCAAAAAAAATATCTGTACCATGGGAACGTCTGAGCATGCACAGAAGCCAAATTTCCGGTACTGTGCATGCGTCACCATCTTGTTTTCGGCCCTTTTTTTGCAATTTTTAAAAAAATCGGCACTGCGCATGCATGCGCACACAAAGCGCACGTGCGCCCATGAGGCGCGGCCACACAGCACAGGAGGAAGCGAGCCAGCAGCGAGATAAGTTAGAACCCACCCCTGAGTTTCCTAATAATTTTATTATTTTATGGTTGGGGGTCACCACAACATGAGGAACTGTATTAAAGGGTCGCGGCATTAGGAAGGTTGAGAACCACTGCTTTATATAACTTCAACTTTTTTCCCCTATTTCCCAAGACATTCTGATTTGAAATATGAAATATGTAGTCATTTTTATAGATATAGTTTTAAAAAAGGACCCCATAGGCACACTGAGCTGGACTGAAGTGTATTCATTGGGTAGTTAGAAGACATAAGAGTCCCTAATATCACAAAGCACTGAGTTTGGTCACAATTTCAGATGGGAAACTGTAGCCATCTTAAAGGAAGCCAGATCCAAAAATGCAACAGAATTTCTAGAGTTATGATGGTATTCTGATAAATCAATCATTAACAGACTCATTGACAATGCTACATCACAAGCTATTCAAGCTATTCAAGGATAGAAGCAACCAAAGATCAATGAAAGAGACAAGCACACCTAAATACACCACTTCTCCTCATACAACGATTAATAAGCAGATAAGCAGCAAATATCAGATATGCCACAACAATAAAAGAAGAAAGAATACCTCAGTCACAGCTAGTAGAACAAGTTACCTTGCAACCAGCAAACTTTACTTCACCATGCATTGAAGGTTTACCTAGCCTGGTAAATAATTAAAAGAAAGAAAAGCAAGCTTACAGAATACTTGGAACCCAATAATTCAACTCTGAGCTACTTATATTCGCAATGGCATCCATTCTTAAAGTAGGTCCATTGAAATCAATGGAATACTGTAGTTGTCATTGCCCATTGCTCCTAAACAGCCTATTCCAAGCCAAGCTAAATGCTTTTTGATTGCATGCTGAGTGATAAAATTTATAATGGCCTCTTTTTTCAATACTATTTATTTATTTGTATTCTGCCTTTATTATTTTTAAAAATAACTCAAGGCAGCAAACATATCTAATATACCTTTGTCCTCCTATTTCCCTTCTCCCCACAACAACCCTATGAGATGCGTGGGCTGAGAATGTCTTCTATATTTATTTTTAAAAGTTAGTTAAAAGTTAGTTAAAAGAATGCTAGAATGACTGACTGTTAGTTATTGAATTGACAAACAGGTCTGTTTGACTCGAACTGACAAAACCTATAAATGGGTGGATGTGTTATCTTTACCCTGTATTATCTAAATATTCCTTAAACCTAACTTCCTGAAATGCTTTGGTTTTACTTTCAAGAGCCCTGCGTTGAGCAGGGACATCTGAATAAAGGTCATTTATTTGGCTAATAGGAAGTTAGGACCTCAATAGTTCAAGATTATTAATCATATGCACCTTCTTCCCATAAGCTCTCCAGGCATAATGTATAGGATAACTTTCTGCACTTATATATATATTTTCATTCAGATAAGATTTTCAAGGGACAAAAGGGTTTCAAAATTAGGCCAATTAGTGGAAGTTTCAGATATTTAAGAGATGCTATTGGTGCATCTTTATGGGGACGCGGTGGCTCAGTGGCTAAGACACTGAGCTTGTCAATCAGAAAGGTCGGCATTTCGGAGGTTCAAATTTCTAGCGCCACATAACAGAGTGAGCTCCTGTTACTTGTCCCAGCTTCTGCCAACCTAGCAGTTCGAAAGTATGTAAAAAATGCAAGTAGAAAAATAGGGACCACCTTTGGTGGGAAGGTAACAATGTTCCGTGCACCTTCGGCATTTAGTCATGCCGGCCACATGACCACGGAATCATCATCAGACAGTGCTGGCTCTTCGGCTTAGAAACAGAGATGAGCACCGCCCCCTAGAGTCGAGAACGACTAGCACGTATGTGCGAGGGGAACTTTTACCTTTTCCTTTATTGGTGCCTTAAATCTTGCAGAGGTTCTTGCAAGGTTCTTAAACCTTGCAGTTTAACCCTTAAAACCCATTCCCCAAAAAATATTTTAAAAAAAATTCAGTTGCACCCAATCTGTGGGACTGTGATGGTGGCAAAGAAGATGCTGATGTCTGCAGCTGCAGCTAATGGTTATAGTGACCTGGATGACTGAGAATCTCCATAGAAATTTCCTATTAGAAATGAATTGTGTCTATTTTCCTTTCCTTTACAGAAGCTTGGTTGTCTTACCAAATATAACATTTTGACAAGTTACTTGGAAACTATTTCTTCTGCAGTTTGATAGTTGGCAAAAAAATAACATAGTTTTATTTCTGTAATATTACTGAGGAAAATGTGGATTATCGCCTGTCTAGCTGTGAAGTAATTTTCTTCCAATAATGCCCTTGGGAAGACTAGTACCGTATTTATGATTATTCTCCAACTAGTAAGCTCTACTAGAGTAATCTAATCATTGTGACAAAATAGCAGTAATAAGCACACATTTTATATCACCTGAACAATGGCTTGGTAATGCTAATTGAAATGACAATTTTCACAAAACTGCATTCTTCCAACATAAATTTTAGTTGAGAAATGATGCTATCCACTTGTGGAAGGATTGTCATTTCTGCCACTTTGTAAAAACAGTATAAGTAGTGTGGAGACAAACAAAAAAATCAACCCTCTGCTCTATTTATGGAAAGGAAAGTCCATTACCTCCTGCAAACATTAGGCTTTTCATTTTTTTCTTCTAAAATTCTTTCACGAACTGACTCTTTTTAATATTTTCATAAGTGTTACAGTCAGAATCTTTAGGTTAACATGAATATGTATTCCTTACAAATTTAAAACAGACCACATTAAACTCTGTTTATTGTGCCCCACTTTGCCCAGCACATGCCCAGGAGCCGTTGTCACTGAATTAAACTGAGGCCGAGTGATTTGTGATGGAGCAGAATCTCTTTGCACAATATTTGGTTGATGTTCTGCTCAGAGTCTTCCCATAATAATCTGATTTGCCCTGGGAGAACAGAATGCTGAATAAGTAGGCCTTTGATCTGTTCCATTATTGTTCCTTTTTAAAAAAAAAATAATGGGGCTCATTACTACAGTATAAAACAGGAACCTGCTCATTGATTCAAGTTTGTAATGTATAATCGTGTCTTATAAAATGTATAATGAATTTGAGAACGTAGCAGATTTGACTGATCATATCTAACTTATCAAAGAGAAAACATGAGATTTTCCTCACTCAGTAACTAGAAAATGAGAACCTCCCTCCTCCCCTCTGTGTGTGTTTGTGTGTGTGTGTGTGTGTGTGTGTGTGTGTGTGTGTGTGTGTGTGTGTGTGTTTGTCTCTTGTATTTTTTCCTTATAAACCAGCTTCCAAACAACAAGTCTAATGGATTGTTATTATAAATCATGCTGAGATGATGATGGCAAATAGGATCAATATTAAAGGCCATACACTGGTTAAAAAATAGCACTAAATTACCAGCTCTGTAGCTAGGCTAATTGCAGCCAGATAGATATTTACTACAATAGGACCTTTTTATTTTGAACTGAAAGAAAAGTGTTTGCTCTCATAAGATACAAAGGATACCAGTGGGTAAGGGATGTTTTTCAAGACACATGAAGGCAATTTTGGCTACGACTTAAAAAGTTACAATGGAGCTACAAATGGTTTCCTGGGGTTAGAATAGAATAACAGAGTTGCAAGGAACCTTGGAGGTTTTTTAGTCTGCACTCTTTCCAGAGTCTCAACATCTTTTTTACATCATGTTGACCAAAACTGGATGCAGTATTCCAAGTGTGGCCTTACCCAGGCGTTATAAAGTGGTATTAACACTTCACGTGATCTTGATTATATTCCTCTGTTTATGCAGCCTAGAACAGCTGCAGCACACTGCTGGCTCATATTTAAGTGATTGTCCACTAGGATTTCAAGATCCATCTCACAGTTATTACTACTGAGCAACATACCACCTATACTATACCTGCGCATTTGGTTTTTCAATGTTCTGCCTCTAAACATAACTGGTCCCCCAAAATATCTGTTCATTTTCTCTTCCATATAGAAAGGTGCACATTTTATTTAATAATAATTTTATTAAAAATCTTGATTACAGTAGTAAAACAGTACAGGTTAAAAAAGAAAGAAAAAGGGTGAAAAAGCAAAGAAAAAAACTAAAAAACTCCAAAAAGTAACTTCCCACCCTCATCACAAGTATAAATAACTTCACTATCTCTTCACCTTCTTCTTAATTAACAAATATAAAAGCTTTCATCCCATAACTCATCTTTTTACTATAGATAAATCCGATAAGTAACATCTTCTTCAATACATGTAACAGCAAAAAGTCCAAGCAGAGTCTTAAAATAATGTTAATAATAGGTTATATAAAATTCATCATTCCACATCTCAGGTCTTAGCTGTAGGCAAATCCACATTTAAAAGTCATAAAACTGACTCAATAGGAGTCAGTGACTGACTCAATAGGAGCCGAGGTGGCGCAGTAGTTAAAAGCAGCACTGCAACCTTCAGCTGATTGCTAGTTCAGCAGTTCAGCTGTTCAAATCTCACCAGGCTCAAGGTTGACTCAGCCTTCCATCCTTCTGAGGTCGGTAAAATGAAGACCCAGATTGTTGGGGGCAATATGCTGAACTCTGTAAACCGCTTAGAGAGGGCTGTAAAGCACTATGAAGCGGTATATAAGTCTAAGTGCTATTGCTAATATCCTAATGCGAACAAAAGATTAAAATTTAAAATGACAAAAAGGAGAGTTTCTCCTTTAAAGAAAAGAAATTCACAAATATCAGTTAAAGTAGAAAAACAGTTAAATATTAAGCCAATTTAAATCCTAATAGATTAGAGATATTTCCTTACTTAAACAGAGAAAAAGAATGACCAAGCAGGGCAAAAATGCAGTGGGAGCAGAAGTGGTTTCCAACTTCCTGCTGACTTCCGTATTGAGTTCCTTTGTGGGAATTTGGGAGGGACCATCAGAAATCAATCTTCCCTTTTTTGTCAGAAGGTAGGTAAGTGACTGCTGCTGGATGGAAGAGGGAGCAAGGGATTGCGAGACTGGCTGTGAAACTTGATTGTTTATTGTCTTATAATGTCTTCAATATCAAAAACAATAATTCTTTCCCACAAAAATTCATTATTTAAAATTATAAAGTCTCAAAATCCAATATTCCAAAAATATTCCAATATTCCAAAATCCAATATGTCAATGTTTTTGAGTCCTCAATCCATTTAAGACTTGCTTTTTCATGTTTTTATTAAATTCTAAATTTAATTAAAAATTATAATTACAAAACTTATAATTATAAAAATACATCTTCATTTCCTTATATAAAGAATTGAAGCTATTCAGCCAGTGTATTCCTAACCTTATCGTTCTGAAAATGTCCAACTTCTTTAGAGCAATAAATAGTCGATTTCCAAAAATTGTTAGCAAGTGAAGTGCAAACTTCACATCCTTTATGGCTGGAGCAAATATGGAAAATTCATTCAGGTCTTGATTCTTCCACCCTCTGGAGATTGCTGCTTTAGAGTTTACTCATGAGAAACTATCATACGGAGCACATCTTGGGCAATCTCGTGTCCTCTCTTTATCCAGAGAGGGTAGAAGGAGCCAATCAACTCATAATTTCCTTGTCTTTTGCCACAAATCTTCACAAATCTTCACTCTGCCATTATTCCCTAGAAGAAACAGAAACAGAGCACATTTTCTTCTGATGTTGTCTTTCCCTTTCCACTCTAGCTGGCCTCATTTAACACTAGTGAGGGGGGAAAATATCTCTACTCTCAGCTATTTTTCCTTTTCGGTATCTTCCTTCCTTGATGTACAGAAAGACACTGCAAACAATCACAGAAAAGCAGAAAAAGGATAGGATATAAAGGATATAAAAAGATCTGTGGTGGCACAGTGGTTGGAATGCAGTACTGCAGGCTACTTCTGCTGACTGCCGGCTGCCTGCAATTTGGCAGTTCGGATCTCACCAGGCTCAAGGTTGACTTAGCCTTCCATCCTTCTGAGGTTGGTAAAATGAGGACCCAGAGTGTTGGGGGCAATATTCTGACTCTGTAAACCACTTATAGCGGGCTGTAAAGCACCGTGAAGCAGTATATAAATCTAAATGCTATTGCTATTGCTATATCTTATAGATAGGAGAAGGTAAGGTTTTAGATTTTGCAAAATCATGGCTTCTGATACCATCTGATATAATAGCAATGAAGATACAACAAGGAGATCCTGATTATTGGGCTAAATTATGAAGTGTTTTTATTAGTTCTTTCTCCAAAATAAGCAACTGAATGAAGTGTAAGTAATATCAGATTTAATATAGTGTGAGAAGACTGAAATGTCGGATTACCTTGAACTCAAAACAGACAATCAGTACATTAATTGACTTCCCTTAGTCAGACAAATCATATGAATACCTAAGTATTAGAGATTTTAAAAAGGGTGGCTTGGGAAACAAGATTCCTATTTCTTGTGGCCAGGTCGAGTCCAGGGCAATTAGCAGCCAATCCCGAGGATTCGGAGGTAGTGAGGGTGCAGTACAGAAGACTGGTGTTCCTGGCACCAGAGAGTGAAGAGGACGTGGGGTCAGAGGCTGGCGAACAATTAGAACCTGATGCATCTCCTGAGATTAGTGACTCAGGAGAAGAGGAGGAGGCTCTTCTGGATGCCAGAGCACGCAGGTTCTCAAAGAGACATGAGTGGCTAATCAGGAGGAGGCGTCCTCATGAGTAGTAATGCAGGGCTTGACCACATCCTGAGGATATTTAAGGGTCTGTCACGAGGGGCTTCGTTGCAGAGAACAACCCCGTTCTGTGGTTTCAGCATTTTGTTCTTGTATCTGCATCTCGGATTATCAACAGTTAACATTTTTCCTGTGATTAATGAGAGCTTGAATTTCCGCAAAAACCTCCATGAGGTGAGATAAGGTTCCTTAATTGCTCTTTCAGACTCTAGCCAAATACTGGAAAGACTTTGTGAATGAATGATATTCTTTTCAAAAAACTCAACTCTGGCTAAGAACTTATTTGCAGTAAAACAATATTGTTTCCAATTCCTTCTTGTGCATCTTATTTTGGGGGCATACCCGTGGGGACAGAACACTATTACAGAACTCACTATCAGAGATCGGTTAATAGCATTCCTGGCCACATCTACCATTATCCTCCTGGCCAATGAGGAAACAGCTAGTGTGTCAGGCCTGGAAACCATTTTGGGCATTGATCTTCAGGCCTGCCACATTTAGTGCTGTGGGAAACTGGGGGGAGGAGGATTGTATGGAGCTGGGGTGATATATAGTCAAAATAGCATTCCTTTCTCTGAGAGTCAAGGCCACTCTGCCTGCACCTGGAGGGGTGTGACTGGAGAGCATCTCCAGTTGGGATGGTGCATTGATTGGACCATGTGATGGACATGTGGGTGCTGGGGCAGGGACTTGGACTTTCTTTTGGGTGGGGAAAACCCGGAAGCTTTCAGATTTGGGTTTTCCCAGATGTGCCAATATGACATCTCTAATAGTGGAGCTTTGAGGAATGCCAAGCCTCGGATTGTGTGTGGCCAGGAGTTAGTGAAAAGAAGATTTGACTGGGTTATCAGCTGACTGGCTCAAGTGTCTGGTATGTCCAGAGTCACTGTATGTTTAGGACCACAGTTTTATTGAAATCACGGAGCAAGGACTGTCCCTTTGAAAACTCTAAACTGTAAAGGAATTGTTTTCAGATGATGCTCTGCAGAAACTCAAAAAAATTATTATTTCTTCAATGAGAAAATGAATAGTATTAGACATATTTCCTTGGACAGCCATGATCTTTGCTAGAAAATGACCATGGATGAAAATGTATTTGAAAATATACTCAAGATGCCTGGTCAGTGCTCTGTCTAAATTCAAAAATCTTCCCATCAGATATTCCTCACAACCTCTTTAGCTTTCAGATACTGTTTTGATAGGCAGATCAGTAGGAAAAATGTTTCCTTATAGTTCGGTATCTTGAAGCTACTGACTTTACCTATTTTTTAATGTGGACTCAAATCACTAGAGCTTGGGAAATGTCTGTATCTGAAATTTTATGATACATCAATAAATCTAAATTTTACTGATACTATTGATTGTTCTAATTCCACTTTCTTCTGCATCCTTTGGCAGCAACATACACTTTGATTTACAATATCTCCGCTGCTTTAAGCAGACCATAGTTATTTATTATATGCATTATTTTACCAGTCGGTAATGCAGAAAATAAATATGTCTAAAGCTCTGTAGATCCTTTGGCCTAAAGCTTATTGTTGCCTGAACATCTCTATTTCACTGGACTCCAGCTTGTGATAGATCTGATTCTTGAATGCTGTATGATAGAATACTCTTGGCGCCATATTGTACCCTTATTGATTCTAGCAATCTTTGTACTGTTAGTTGGGATTAAAAATAGCAAGTGGCAGTTAGAGCAACTTATTTCTAACAAGCCTTCATGATATCTTATCAGTGCAGCTGTTAGTCTGTTTTATTTTGGGTATTGATTTGCATTTACAGATGATTCCTCCCTCTGTGTTTTATCATAAATAACATATTGATCTATCACTGGTGTATGATGACATAGTCCATTTAGGATATGTTTAGAATACTGACCTTGGTTGTTAAAAGAAGTGTAGGGCAATGTTTTATAGGTCCTTAGAGAAAACATGATAGGAGATAGTGAGCAATCGTAAACCAGTATCTATAGCACTGTTTCTCAACCTTAGTAACTTTAAAATATGTGGACTTCAACTACCAAAATTTTCCAGCCAGCATTCTGGCTGGGGAATTCTGGGAGTTGAAGTTCACTCATCTTAAATTTGGCAAGGTTGAGAAATCCTGTTCTATCACATCTGTAACATTTGGGCTTAAGTCTAAGACTAAGACGAGCTTCTAGGCCAGAGGTCTTCAAACTTGGCAACTTTAAGACTTGTGGACTTCAACTCCCAGAATTCTCCAGCTAGCATAGCTGTCTGGAGAATTCTGGGAGTTGAAGTCCACAAGTCTTAAAGTTGCCAAGTTTGAGGACCCCTGTTCTAGGCTAATCATGGGGAGATAAAAGCCTTTTCTGAAGACTGGGAAAGAGACCACTTTGGTGGGGACAGAATATTTTTCCTGCTTGACTCCTAAAGTCCTATTCTTTCTCCCCAGGAGTGAAGTGTCACATTGAACAATGGTCTAGAGATCTACTGATCAGCCCCAATGGCTATTCTTTAAAATAGTTTAGATTGCCCCAAGGTTTCACACTCTTTGATGGCATGGAAAATTTGTAGAGCATATTGTGGAAATGCTTGTTGCCCTATATACACCTGGAAAAATATGGCATACTTCACTTAATACTCCAGGGAAAGATTGAAAGCAAACAAGGTCCAGGCAGAAGAAGAATATCATAGCTTTAAAACCTAAGGGACTGGTGTGAACAAAACTCAGCAGCACTTTTTCATGCGGCTGTTGATAAAAATAGGATTACCAACATGATCGCCAACGTCTGATGACGGATATGGCACAAGAAGAAGAAGACAGCTCCTTCCATTTTGGGCTATGCTTTGGGGGGACGACTGGGGGATAATGTTCCCTCTAAGCTGCGTGCCCCCACACATGACCAGAGAATGGTGCACAGCAGTTTCCAATTATCGCGTGCTGTTTTCTAATGTTAGAGGGACCATTGCTGGGGTGGTGGTGCATTTTTGAGGAGTAAAGGGCAAAATGGCATCCTCAAAATATGCCATGATTACACCCCTTTAAGAATTCCAAATTGACCCTTCCCCTGTTTTCTTTTTTTTGCAGTATAAAGGCCAAGAAATATTTAATCTCATAAAATCTACCAAATCGACCACTCCCAACTTTGAAAGACTCACCTGGTCAGTTTATTTGTTTTTGTTTCTGTTGTTTTTTGTCATCTGCTGCGTTTTTCTTAATCAATAGATGGAGTTATAACTTTGGACAACAAAACCTCAGTAACATTGCTTTCTGCAGATCAAGAACAAAAAAATATCTGTATATTAGTTTTCTTGTGGATAAGACTTTGTTATTAGGAACCAGCACACAAATATAGAAAGTTAAAATGTGAAACAAAAGTTAATTTGCCACCCAAAGCTCAAAATTCATATGCCCTTAGTATGGTCTATATTATCATATCACATTGTTATCAGAGATATTTCAACCATAAATCTATTGACGCATGTGGAACAGCTTCTGTCTCACATGCACATTATATAAGTGTTCAAACACAATTTAAGTTAACAACAACCCCTGCTTGAAATTCTTCAGACAGTTTCACAGAATGTATAAAATACAAGATGATTATTTATAGAGGCACCTGACCAGTGGAAGTAAGAATGGCAACATTAGACAGAAAAGAAAGCTTTTTACAGGTCTGATGCATCATTATTAATTATTTTTTCTTAATAATAAGAATGTGGAACTCTTGGTTTGCCAGAGAGATAATTATCAAACGTCTGATTCAGACATTAAGAGATTGGTACTTCATCACAATGATTAGCATATTTGTTGAATGATTCTTATCTTTTAATTTTCTCAGTAATACTTTACAGAAGTATGCTTATTAAGTGGTACATATATATTAATATTTAATGTCACACTGTTTTATTTAGTTTGCATAGCTGCCCTTGAGTTATTGTTTGTACTTTGCCTCTCTCAAATATCCTTGGAATACAAATATTCCATTTTAGAAAAATGGATACATTGCAATTATAATGGAAAGTCAATCAGTTTCTGTCTGAATGCAGCTTACAAAGGTCAGATAAAGGTTTACATCTAACACTGGGTGGTACTTTTCTTCTTTCCATTTTCCACGTTCTGCATGTTTTCCAGAACTGCTACAAACGAAAGATGTTCTGGAAACAGATACAATAAATGGAAAAAGTGTCTCTTTGACCTGTTCATATACAGCATTTTTTTGGTGGCTTGTTTAATCATAGTTTGTGAACAATCCACAAAGGCATGATTTATATTAGGAATGTTTTGAAACTTCAAATGGGTGATTCAGTTTAAATGAGATTTGACCAAATATCCCTTTTGAGCCAAACATTTGAAGAAAATGGCATTGGCTGGTTGAATCAGACACTTTCAAATGGATCTGAAAAACTGCAAAGATAACTTGAATGTTCAGTGGATTTTCTGACTTTGCAGAGTCCCAAATATTATTATGTATTTTCTGCCACAATATTGAAAAACTAGTTAGATGGCTTAGTGTTGAATAATATAAGTTTGTTGAAAGTGAATGGATAGCTAGATGGTCCATTTTTATCTATTATTAAATAAAACCAGGTGCCAGACTGTTGTACAAACTTCAACAATAAATTTTTATATTGTTCTTTCTCAATATAATCATTCTCTTTTCTTGACCATATTCTTATTTTTATTTCTTTTCTATTTTTCTTTTCTTTAATTTTTCTTTCCGCTTTTCACTCTCTTATGTTTTAGTTTGTATTATTACATTTTATCTTTTTAATTCTAATGTTTAATAAAATTATCATTAAAAGAATCTTTGTATTTTAATGTCACAGTTTGATGCGAGAAGAATTAAATGGCTTCCTAAGAACTGGAAATGATGGAAAGAGAATTTCAGTCAAATGTAATAGTCATTTGTTTATAGTCAACTATAAATAGTCAACTATTTAAATGCTAAGTAAAATGTGGGAATATCTACGAAGGTGAGTCAAAAAGTAATGCCATTTTCTTTAGGACAGGTATAATTACCAACACAGGAACATGTAGCATACATCAAAATGAAGCTGGTCCTCTGTGGATCACATCCCTACTTCTCAACATAGTCACCGTTTCTCTCAATAGCAATGTTCCACCTTCGAATGAGAGCAGGTATCCCTGCCTCGTAAAATTTTGTTGTCTGTTCTTTGAGCCACTTCTTTACTGCAGTTTTCACTTCCTCGTCACTGGAATAATGTTTGCCTCTCAAATCCTCTTTCACCCACCTGCATACATTGCTATAATCTAAAGTATTGTCTTCAAACACATTTTGTAATCGTCTGTGAATGTTCACAGGGGTTTCCCCCTCAGCAACAAGGAATTCAATCGCTGCTCTTTGTTTTTGACGCAACTCTAAGGGGGCAGCCATTTTGAATTTTCCTTGCGAGTCTAAAAACCTGAAGTGTAAGAAACAAAATATTTCAGAACATAAATGATATTAATCATTTATAACTGGGAAAAATTTCAGGTATTTTTATCGTAGTTTGATGAAAACTGTGAGATTCACGGTTCAAGTGATTTTTATAAGACCATTAATATATGAAAATAAAGCTGAACATGGCCAAGGAAATTAATTATGAGGCAAACAGTAACAGTAATGTGAGGTCCTTGAATACAGTCAGCAAGACTATCTGTAACAAACCAACAGTCACATTTTAGTAGAACTGATAGAGGAAACCTCAATGAAAAATGCATTTAGTCAACTATTTTGTCAATATCAAGCATACATTCTCCAAAGACTAGATGATTTAAAGAAAGATATATTGAAACTGTATATTTATGTGGACTCACATAGCTCTTCAACAACAACTGGTCTTCAGAACCTGAAGGAACAAATCTACCAACCCCAAGCAACTAACTCTGAAAAGTCTAAGCCCCTTCCTCCAAGCCCCTTCCTCCAATTTGCATCTGCTTTACAGCTATTCTGCAAATGTTCTGACTTTCAAATGTGTGAGAAGCAACTCGGAACAGCTAATGTGGAGAAATAACAATGGAAGTCAAAATGAAATCCATCATATGGCTAAGAATATAATGAATTCTAGAGAGCTACAAATACATTATCAAACATGTATAAAACATGTAACTCATTCTAAAACCCATCACTCAATCATTAAAATTCAAGAGGAACCTGTAATGCAAAATAATAATAATAACATGTTTGCTCTTCATTCTCAAAAGCAAAATTGAAAACATATAGGAAGCCATTCCTTAGGGTCGTGTTGCCGAACCTATGGCACACGTGCCCAAAGTCAAAATGGCATGCGAAGCCATGTTGCCTGGCACACGCGGCCTTGCCTGTTTGTATTCCAGATTTCTGGCGTGCATGCGAGTGCGACGATCAGCTGTCCTTCGCGCACATGGCAGTGCCGAAAACCGGTGTGCGTATGCGTGTTGGCCAGTTGATTGCCGGGTGTGCATGCATGCCAGAACCCAGAAGTTCAGCTTTTCCGGAGCGTGATCCCTTCATGCGTGCGGCAGTGCCAAAAACCAGCCTGTGCATAGGCACCAGCCAGCTGATCGTCGGGCATGCATAATTGCTAGAATCCAGAAGTTCTGCTTTTCCAGAGCATGGCCCCAATGAGCACGCACGTGTGCACTCATGATGTTTCCGCGCAACCTTTTCGCCACTTGGTGCCGCAAAGCTTCACCATCACTGCCTTAGGGAATGATTTCCAACACCCAGAAAGAAATATTTTGATATTTTGAAACATAACAGAAGGGTGTTGCAAAAAGAATGAGCACCTTATTTCATTCCTTTTTACAAAATGTTATATTTTTACACCAAATATGAAGTAGAGTTGGTGGATGTCCCAAAGATGCTTTTTCAAGAGGCAACCGGAGTTTATTTTTCCTTGAAAATATTTTGCTTCTCATTCAAGAAGCTTCTTCAGTTCTGTAACTTCAGAGCTGAAGAAGCTTCTTGGATGAGAAGCAAAACGTCTTCAAGGAAAAACAAAGAAACTCCAGCTACCTCTTGAAAAAGCACTTTGGGGACAACCATGACTTGGATGACTGAGAATCTCCATAGACATACAGCTAGTGGATATTTTTCATTGCTGACTACCCCCATGCCAAAAGTGGAATCACCATCTTAATTTTTATCAAATTATGTTCAGCTACTTCTGTTCTTGTCATAGGCAAGTCGGGTATTGCTATTAACTCCCAGATAAATAATCACCTTTTAAAATTAATTAATGTTTGTCTCTCCCACCCCCACCCCCAATTCTGGATTGGTTTTTCCCAACCTAATTACCATTGGGACCTATTTGAGGACTGCAGCTACAGTACTTAAATTAGGGCTTCTACTCAGATTCTCAGTACCAAACTGCTTTTGGCAAGAGTGCAAACATAAGCCCTGATAACGAAGCTCTTTCTGGATATGTCAAGAAAGCTGGTTCGAATTTATTATTAAGATCATTAAATGAGATTATAGAATGCTGCTCAAAGAAGGAATGGTTACAATACCAGCCAGAGGTTATCCCAATTACATTTTAATTTGTTTTTAATTTTAATTCATTTTGATTCATTTTGATTTAAATAGTGTGTGACTATTATTCTCAGGTTAAAGTCACATTTTGGTGAGGCTAGGGATCAAATGAAATCAATTACATGATAACATCCCTTAATCTCCCTTCATGTATCACACACTTGAAGGGTGTATTCCAACCACATCAGGGATCATTCTGAGAAATTGTGATGAGAACAAAAATGCTATGATTACCAATGGTAATTTCCAAAAAAGGGTATCAAACCTGGTTGATGTGGCTGCTTCACAATATTTTAAAACAACTCTTGGTTTCCCAGTTTAAACAATCCTTATATATTCCCAACGTAAGAATTCCTTCCACAAACTGATATTTAAAAGTGCAGGTTTAAAAAATTGAGCTGGGATGAAGAGAATCCATGTTCAGCTCCCTTCTCAGCCACGGAGCTCATAAGAAGAATGTGGATGTTAATTATTTCAACCCATCCTATCTCACAAACCTAGAAGAGATATTTTATATTGTGTAATAAAGAAGTACTTTATTTTGAGCTCTCAGAGAAAGGATGGGACATAACTGTGATAATGACAATGAATTGCAGTAAAGATGATGTTGATGGGGATCATAGAAGTCCTGCAAATTCCTTTACCTTCTACTTTACCTCAAGTATTTCTTCAGCATTTATGAAAATACTTTTCCTGATCCATGGCTTGCTTTTACTATTGTCAGTAAATCCTTCTCTATCAGATTCCTGCTATTAGTCAGCAGTAGCCTAAGAGAAATCAGAAAAGATATTTTATATTTATTTTCAATACTTCGGAACCTTTGTGCACTAAATATGGCTGTGGAAGTGTAGAAATCAGAGGTGGGTTCCTCCTGGTTCGCACCGGTTCTATAGAACTGGTAGCAAACCACTGGTGATGTCACGGTGACGTCACGGAGCCGGTTCTGTCAGTGCCGGTCTGTGGATGCCGCCATCTTTTTTGGGGATTTTTTTTTTGGATTTTTTTTTCTTCTGCTCATGCACAGAAGTAGAGTTTCCGGCACTGTGCATGTGTTGCCATCTTGTTTTTGGCTCTTTTTTATTTTTTGGGGATTTTCGGCACAGCACATGTGCATACACATGCACCCACAAGGCGTGCCCATGCGGCGCTAGAGGAAGCGAACCGGCGGCGATGTAAGTTAGAACCCACCCCTGGAAGAAATAACTTTTCAGTGAATATAACTTGTTTCTATAGTGTCTTTCAAAAGGCATCTTTATAGATGACCGGAAAATTCTTGAATGTTCTCTTATTCTCTCTCTCTCTCTCTCTCTCTCTCTCTCTCTCTCTCTCTCTCTCTCTCTCTCTCTCTCTCTCTCTCTCTCTCTCTCTCTCTCTCTCTCTCTCTCTCTCTCTTTCTCTCTCCTCCTCCCTCCTCTCTCCTCTCTCTCCCTCTCCCTCCCTTCCTCCCTCCCTCCCTCCCCTCTCCTCTCCTCTCAAACTTATATAGGAAACTCAATACATTTAGGGACACTGCAAACACCAGTTGAAATTATGCAGTGGTATTGACAAATTTCAGTTTAATGAAACGTGTGTACAAAAGCTGCATATTGATAGAATCTCAAAAGAAAAAAAAATTACATATATGCATCCAAGAGCCGTAACCCATAAAACCGAAGCAGGAATAAAGATCTTGTTCTAATACAAAATATTGCTTGGAAATGAACCTTAACACTTGTTAATGTTTCTTTAAAAAGAAAGGGTGATACACTGAAAACAAATCAGACCCAAATAAGAGCATGCATAGTTTAAGAAGAACCAACACTAACAGACCTTTTTAACAAAGGCCATGGCTGATTGGGTCCCAAACTCTTCAGTGGCTGTGTTCACATTTAATGCTGAGCCGGGATATTTTTATCGATAGTTTATGGAGCTCACTCTAGTAGCCTGGCTCACAATTAAGAAAATTAGCAAAAGAAATTAGCACAACGTGAGATCCATACTACTGATAATGAGTTTATTTCTGGATAGGATTTCAGAGGATTAGGGAAATCAAGAGATCATGAGGCTATTTATCGCTGTCCTAGATAGTCCAGGAAAAGGACGTCTGAAAGAATGCAAGCTTTGTGCATTCCTATTTTCAAAGATGAAATGGGCAGTGCGTGGGATGGGGGAAATTCCTGATGAATGAAAATCCACTTGAGAACCAATTAGATCTGGCAAGAGATTGTTTTTTCATTGGAGTGCCAATTAAAAATGTTTTCTCAACATTAAATTATTGAGATTTGTAGCTACATGATTTTATCAATGAGGATAACCTCTACAAAATGTGAGTAATTAATCCAAAGTCACCCAATGAGGTCTATGGTCAATGGAGATTTGGATCTCCTGAGTCAAAATTTAAAATCTGGACTAGTAAATTTCACTGGCATTTATGTGACCAGTCAGATGGCTTCCAATCACTTGCAATATACAACCAACTAACCAACCAAGTCACTAGTTTACCAATGAATTTGCTACTATAATATCAACCTTATTGTAGAACGTATTATTGTAACATATTACAAAATCTCTGCCATAATAAGATGAAATTCTGCATCCTTTGATTGGTTGAAAATTTTGTCTTTTCCAAACCAGATAGATCACACATTTTGGACAATCATTCCTTAAGAAGTGAAATAATATCACTTTCCCCATTTCTTAATATAACTCTTTTTGTCATCACCTCCATATTCTGTATAACCACAATTCCTGATAAGCAGCCAAATTCCAAAGTACATGGGTGTACAAACTTGTGACTTGCCTGAGCTGCATTGCATGAAGAGAATTGTCTTGGGTGACATATAAAAAATATAATATAGTCAGTGTATTATAAACAACAAACTTACTGTTAAAAGTTTACTGCCTTATTAGCAGTCTAGGGCTGCATGAGGCCTTACAGGCTACAGTTGAACATGCCCGCTTTAGAGTGTGTGTGTGTGTGTGTGTGTGTGTGTGTGTGTGTGTGTGTGTGTGTGTGTGTGTGTGTGTGTGTATATATATATATATATATATATATATATATATATATATATATATATATATATATATATATATATATATATATATATATATATATATATATATATACATATACATCATATTAACATCTTTATGATTTAAATATTTTCTGATAAGTGTACAAATATATAATTAATACACAATCCCTCAAAAATATTAAATAATCATTTGATCATAAGTGTTAGTGTGTCCTCAAATTTCTTACACCTCCGGCATAAAAAACCCTACCATTTATTTATAATTTCAAATACATTCTTGGGGAAGTGTTTTAGAGAGTCCAATATACACTATATACATTTTTGTTGATGAATCAACTTTAAACTCAAACGGGTAGATTGATCCAAGACGGCGCCGACAAAGGCTGCCTCGGTGAAATGCTCTCAAATGGTTTCTTTATTTTCTATTATTCTCTGCGATTCTCTATGGATTTCATATTTACGAGACCATCTGCTAAGAATTAAGGAACGTTTCTTTAAGGAGCAGCTCTCTGTAACCTCACCCCCATCTGTCTTTACAAACGTGGAGGAGATTCTAACACAGGAGGAAGCTAATTCCCCGGAACTATGGATCACCAAAAGCAAACGCAGACAGCAGAGATGAAGTGGTAAAAGGGCTGGAATTTTAAATAGACTAAGGAATAAGGGAATTAAAAAACCCCTGCTCCCTTCAATCTTTCTTACCAATTTACGTTCACTTGCTAATAAAATGGATGAAATACTCCTTTTAAACAATTCTGATTTTTACAATGCATCTGCCCTATGCTTTATTGAATCCTGGCTAAACGAGGAAATTGATGACAATAGCATGCATATACCAGGGTTTCAGATACTTAGAGCAGACAGGGTTGTAGAACTATCAGGGGGGGGAAGGGAGGAGGCTTATGTATATATATCAACAAACAGCTGGTCTCAGGACATAACTATAATACACAAATTCTGTGATGAAAACTTAGAGACTTTACTTATCAACTGCAAACCTTTTTATTCTCCACGTGAGTTCTCATCATTTCTACTAATTGTGCTGTATATCCCGCCACAAGCCTGTGTAAACAAGGCATTACAAACTCTAGCTGATCAGATTATGGAGGCTGAAGCCAAATACCCAGATTCACTGGCCATTATTCTAGATGATTTCAACAAAGGTAACTTAAGGAAAGAGCTTCCAAAATATTTTCAGCATGTCAATTGTCCTACCAGAATCAAGAATGCTTTAGACCACTGCTACACAACACTAAAAGATGCCTATCGGTCCTTACCATGAGCAGCTGTGGGCCACTCTGATCATTGCATGATTCACCTTGTACCTGCTTACAGACAAAGATTTAAAGCCACGAAACAAACAATTAAATCAGGGAGGACTTGGACTGAAGAGGCAAAGTTAAAGCTACAGGCTTGCTTTGACTGCACGGACTACAATATTTTTGAAGATACCTCTACAGACCTGGATGAACTCGCAGATACTGTAACATCATATGTCAGCTTCTGTGAAGACCTATGTGTACCGACCAGGAACTTTATGTATATTCAGTAACAATAAACCTTGGTTCACAGCTAAACTTAAGCAGCTATGTCGTTTCAAAGAGGAAGCCTACAGAAAAGGTGATAGAATGTGTACAATCAGGCCAGAAATGTATTAACAAGGGAGATCAGAGCAGCAAAAAGAAACTACTCTGAAAAGCTAAGGAATCAGTTCTCAACAAATGAACCAGCAAACATGTGGAAAATTCTTAAAAACATCACCGGTTATGGCAAACCTCCTTCCCAAGCTGAAGGAAATCAGAAACTGGCAGATGACCTGAATGTGTTCTACTGCAGGTTTGAAAGGAAACTACAGCCACCTATCTCCACAACCTCCATCCCAGACACAACAACAACAGCCAAATCTCCTACAACTGACCCCATACCATTGGGTTCACAACCCCTGGTGATCACAGACAAGGAAGTGCAAGATCTATTTCACAGACAGAAGCCAGGAAAAGCACCCAGACAAGATAACTCCTTCTTGCTTAAAAGTCTGTGCTGACCAATTGGTCCCCATCTTCACCCAAATCTTCAACAAATCACTAGAGATATGTCATGTTCCTTCTTGCTTCAAACGCTCCACTATCATCCCAGTGCTGAAGAAGCCCTCCATCAAGGAACTGAATGACTACAGACCAGTTGCTCTAACATCTGTAGTTATGAAAACCTTTGAAAGGCTAGTGATGTCCCACTTGAAAACCATCACGGATCCACTGTTAGACCCCCTGCAATTTGCATACTGAGCAAATAGATCGACATATGATGCTGTTAATATGGCTCTGCACTAAATCCTACAACATCTTGAATATCCAAAGACCTACGCAAGGGTCCTCTTTGTAGACTTTAGTTCAGCATTCAATACCATCATACCGGACATTCTTCTAACTAAACTAAATCAGCTAGCGGTACCTGAACACACTTGTAAGTGGATCACAAGCCTCCTAATAGACAGGAAGCAGCAGGTGAAGCTAGGCAAAATCACATCAGATACCTGTACAATTAGCACAGCCCCCCCCCAAGGCTGTGTGCTCTCTCCACTTCTCTTCTCTCTATATACTATACCAATGACTGCATCTCAAACGATCCATCTGTTAAACTACTGAAGTTTGCAGATGATACAACAGTGATTGATCTCATTCGAGACAATGATGAAACCGCATACAGATGGGAGATTGAACAATTAGCCTCATGGTGCGACAGGAACAATCTGGAACTGAATATACTTAAAACCGTAGAAATGGTGGTAGACTTTAGGAGAAACCCTCCCATTCTACCACCTCTTACAATACTAGACAACACAGTATCAACAGTACTGGCCCCTCGCATCCTGGACATAAATTGTTTCAACTCCTACCCTCATAACGACACTATAGAGCACTGCACACCAAGACAACTAGACACAAGAACAGTTTTTCCTTGAATGCCATCACTCTGCTAAACAAATAATTCCTTCACCACTGTCAAACTATTCACTAAGGCTGCATTACTATTACTATTAGTCCTTTCATCGTTCCTGTCACCCATTTCCTCCCACTTATGACTGTATGACTGTAACTTGTTGCTTGTATCCTTAGGATTTATATTAATATTGATTGTTTCCTGATTGCTTATTTGAACCCTATGACAATCATTAAGTGTTTTACCTCATGATTCTTGACAAATGTATCTTTTCTTTTATGTAAAACTGAGAGCATATGCACCAAAGACAAATTCCTTGTGTGTCCAATCGCACTTGGCCAATAAAGAATTCTATTCTATTCTATTCTATTCTATTCTATTCTATTCTATTCTATTCTATTCTATTCTATTCTAAACATGGACAAAAGAACTGGAATTTCTGACAAAGCTACAGCATGGATTTCAGGAGAACATATTTATTTGCGAGTCTTCCATTTTCTCAGTACAGATCCATGGTGGGTTTCCTCATTGCCTTCAGGCAAGCTAGAACAGCTTTCTTGGGTAGAGAGAATATTTCTGTTGCAAAGATTGACTTTGGATCCAAGCCATGGCTGGCAAGTTAACCAAGGAAATATTGGGAGCGGTAATGAGATCAAATAGAAGATAAAGAAAAGAAGTAAAAATTCACTAGAGTTTATGAAATGCTGTAGAGTATAGGATCTGGCACAGTACACCCAAATGAAGATATAATTACAGATTAAACATATACTTATAAAGAGTATAATTAAATAAAAGAGAGATGAAATTTCCATAACTATTTGTTACTCAGATAGAACAATATTAATTAAGCTCAGCTTTCTCCTCTGAGATCTCTTAGCTCCGTGATGGCGAACCTATGGCACGGGTGCCAGAAGTGGCACACGGAGCCAAATCAGTGGGCACGCGAGTTCTGGTCCGGCGTGCATGTGTGCACTGGCCAGCTGATTTTCGGGCCTTCTGGGCCCACTGGGAGTCAGGAAACAGGCTGTTTCCAGCCTCCAGAGGGGGCGGGGAAGGCCGTTTTCTCCCTCCCCAGGCTCCTAGAAGCCTGGAGAGAGCAAAAAATGGGCGTGCCATTGCATGCTGGGAGTGGGGGGGGTCATACATGCATGCATGGGGGTGCATGGAATTATGGGTGTGGGCACGCACACACGTGATCCCACGCATCCCCCCCCCTTTTTTGGCACGCGAACCAAAAAAGGTTCACCATCGCTGTCTTAGCTGGATGCCCAAATTCATTTTATGTGCTATAAAATAACTTTGTAAACATTTCTAGTCTCTACTAGAGTTCATACCAATATTTTTGTGCCTAATATTTTGCCTTTTGAATTGAAGAATAATAACAATTGTTCTAAAGTCTGCAGGCCACTTTAGCTGACTGTGATCCGCAGGTCAGCGGTTCAAATCTCACCGGCTCAAGGTTGACTCAGCCTTCCATCCTTCCGAGGTAGGTAAAATGAGGACCCAGATTGTTGGGGGCAATGTAAATATACATTGCTTACTGGTGTAAACCGCTTAGAGAGTGCTTGCACTGTGAGGCGGTATATAAATGTCACAAATAAATAAATAAATAAATAAATAAATAAATAAATAAATAAATAAATAAATAAACAAACAACAGAATAAATAAAGGATTCTTTTTAAAAGAAATAAAAAACATTGTCAATTGTGCAACTGTTAAAAGGGGAATAACCAATTTACTCTAATCAATAGAAGTCAATTGCTTCCCCCGCCCTTTCCTTTCCTTTCTAATGGCTGGCTGTCAAATTACAAGCGCTTTTGTTTTTGTAGATGTAAGCAAAGCAGCTTGTCTTACTAGCGTCTCAAGTAAATCTTGGCATTGGAAACTGCATTTTCCATCAATGCTTCCATCAAAGTGGAATAGAACAAACGAGGTCCTGTTTAAGAAGTCATCTCCGTGATCAAAACCACAACATTAACCTGATATCCATGGGATTGTTTTCTTGCCTGCTCCCTCATCACTTTTCCTTGGCATATTTGTTATTTTTGAATAACTGACATTTCTTTTAAACAACAGATCCATGCTTCTTTGTGGGTTAAGCCGATTCAGAGAGATTATTTCAGATTATTTCAGTGACGCTCCCTATCGTTTTTCAGTGTTACATCATCTATTATTGATAGCCTGAAGTATGTGCTGAAAAAGCTCTGGACAAACTCTTCCCAATCTCTTTGGATTGATTTAGCTGCTCTGGTTTCCTAGGTTTGTATGTTTTAAAGGACTACGGGAAACCATGATACCTAGTGCATGAATGCGAGATTTTGTGAATATTTAAACTAAATGGGGACTCATAAATATTGGATAATGTCCTTGTTTACAGACAGCAGCAGACAGGAAAGAGTTGGGGATTCTGATGGCCACTGCATATAGTTAATACATTTTAAGTCAAATCTGATGTTTGCTTATGGATGCAGTAGACCAGGGGTGTCAAACTTGATTTCATTGAGGGCTGCATCAGGGTTGTGTTTGACCTCGGGGCCCTGAGGTGGGCGTGGCCAGCTCAACGTTACTCATGTCAGGGGTGCCCGTGGCAGCCCGAATGCTCCGCCAATGAAAACGGGCTCCCAAGCTCCATTTTCAGCTGTGACGGCTTCCTGCAACCGGCCCCCGGGCCTTGAGTTTGACACCCTGCAGTAGACAATTTTAAAAGCCTCACCTTGGTTCATGAGAGTTGTAAATCAATGCATCTGTGGTCTCAGAATTCCATTAATGAGCATCACTGTTTATTTTTATGATACATAAAGTATGTCATTTAAGAAGAAAGCTATAAGAGAATGTGTGGATGACCTTTGTGGAATCAAAACACAGGACTCAAAGCAAATCATTAAGGCTCACTGCAGTATTCATTAAACAATGCGTGCTAGTGGGACTCCTTCCACAGAAAATTGAGAGAAACATCATGCCACAAAAGAGATACATTCATATTTATTCATCTCAAAAGGGTAAGAGAGACTAATGCACAAGCAGCTGATGAGGTAAGCATACATATTCATAGATAAAGGTTCTTAAGTTCTTACAGGTAATGGACCTCAGTCCCCCGTTGCACCTGTTTTTCTTCAGAAATCAAAATGAGAAAAATAAAGCAAGAAAGAGTAACCTTGTTGGGGAGATGGGAGCATAGTGATTTGATAAATAATAATAATAAAGCAATAAAACATGGGGGAAAGCATATTCCATAAATTAAAGAGGAGGGACAGTTTAGGAATGCCAGGTGCCAAAGGCAAATATTTTTCCATTGCAAACCAATGGGATTGTTCAAATAAAATAACAGGCTGTGGCTTTATATGTCTATTTATCTCCTTGATTTAATCAATTCTATTCCTCTAAGAACTGGTTTTTGCACATCTTGGGAAACTGAGGAGAAGAAAGACTGCCTTAGGAAACAATCAGAGAAGAGCTCCCAGTAGCTTAAGAAAGAAACTTAGGAAGGATTTGCCCTAATGGATCATGCAGCTAAAAGTAGTAAGTGATGATAGGTTTGTGCTTTCAGACTTGCAAATGTCAATTAATGTGGCTTCCTGTCTGAATTAGAATCAGAATTGAGCTGGAAGGGACCTTGGAGGTCTTCTAGTCCAGCCACTGCTCAAGCAGGAGATCCTATACCATTTCAGACAAGTGACTGTCCTGTCTCTTCTTAACCTCCAGTGATGAAGCACCAACAACTTCTAAAGCAGTGATTCCCAAAGTGGGTGGTACCGCCCCCTGGGGGGGCAGTGGGATGACCTAGGGGGGCGCTAAGAGGCAAGCAGGGTGGCATGGGGTTGCTAAGAGGCAAGGGGTGCAGCAGGAGGCACTAAGAGGCCACATGGAAGGCAGGAAAGCATGTCAGGGTGGCGGGGAAGGGATGTAGCAGCCTACTCCCTTCCCTGCAGCCCTGCCATGCTTGGCGGCCTTCCATGCAGCCTTCCCGGCAGTCCCCCATGTCCGCTTGCCTTCCGAGGCCGGCGTCCAGCCCGGCCTGGCCAGTGGGTGGGTGGGTGGCCCTTGGTGGAAACGCAGACGCTGAGAGATGCTGGACATGCGCCCACCCCATTTCTGCAAAGGCAGAGCCTCTCCTTGCAGGGCGATCCAAAGAGGGGAGGGGGATGCTGCAGAAAAGGCTGCCTTCCACCCGTGCTGGTTCTGCGGTGCTTGGGGATCTGAAGCAGCCCACTGGCTTCTCACCCGGCCACCTGCCTGCTCTCTTTGCAGATCAGCCCGTCCGACAACTGGCGCCACTCTGGGAACTCGCCCTTGGTGCCGGGTTGGAAGCCAGTGGGCTGCTTCGGAGCCCCAAGTCCGGCAGAGCCGGCATGGGAGGCACGGGCGGCCTTTTCTATAGCATCCCCCTCCCCTCTTTAGATCGCCCTGCAGGGCTCTGCCTTTGCAGAAATGGGGCAGGCGGTTTGTACGGAGGATTATTTTATTTATTTATTTATTTTATTTAAATAGATTTGTATTTAAATAGATTGGTGGATGGGGATGTGTGGCCCTCCAGGATGGAGAGTGGGGCAAGAAAAAGCACAATAGGCTGCACTGCCCCAACCCCACTCAACCGTGCTTCTTCCAGCCCATCCACCCCACGGCGCCGTGAACAAGACAATCGGCTGCGCCTCCCCACCCAGCCTTCCTCGCTGGGCGCTGCTGTACCGGCTGCTCTGCCCTGCCTAGCTCCGCCTGCCGCCACTTCCCGTGAACTTTCCAGGAGAAGGCCAGAGCGAGTGGTGGGCGGGAGTGCGTGGGCCCAGCCAGTGCTCGGCTAGCTTCCTGGCGAGGCTCAGAGACCGCCCGGCATGCCCATCCGCTGGCTCTCCAGGCAGCGCCACTTTCTCCCTGCCCCACCAAGGCCCCCACCAGTCCAGAGACGCGGTCTGGGATGGCACATGACAGAGGATGCCGGAGCGTGGCTGCTGCTGCCGTTGCCCCTCTTGCATTCCTGGCTTCGGCTCCGAGACCTTTGCGGGCTGGGAAGTGTCAGGGCACGCACCTACAGACCTCTGCCGGCCTCAGGGGTCCACCGGCCTCCAGGCTAGTGGGGGCCTTGGTGGGGCAGGGAGAAAGTGGCACTGCCTGCAGAGCCGGCAGATGGGCCAGTCTCTGAGCCTCACCAGGAAAGTAAGCCGAGCGCCGGCCAGAGCACTTTCTTCCTTCTCCCACCACTGAGAAGAGAGAAAGAGAAAGAAAGAAAGAAAGATTGGAAAAGGCATGGATGTTTCTCATGTGCATTCACACATTCAGGGACACCCTCACTTTCTCTCATCTAGATATACCTGCACACATGGAACCATTTATTATAAGCCATAAACTCTATGTCAGGAATCCCCCGTCTTGGGAGTTGGTGAGTAATTTGGAATTTTAGGAGCATCTTATAGCTGCTGTCACAAGATATTTGCCTTGGGGGAGGTCGCTTTCTACTGCAGAAGAAAGAAAGAGAGACAAGAAAGAAAGAAAGAAAGAAAGAAAGAAAGAAAGAAAGAAAGAAAGGGAAGGAGGGTGGGAGGGAGGGAGGAAGAAAGGAAGGAAGACAGAAGGAAGGAAAGAAGGAAAGAAGAAAGAAAGAAAGAAAGAAAGATGGTAGGTAGGAAGGAAGACAGAAAGAAAGAAAAAGAAAGATGATAGGAAGGAAGGAAGGAAGATAGAAAGAAAAAGAAAGAAAGAAAGAAAGATGGTAGGTAGGTAGGAAGGAAGGCAGAAAGAAAGAAAGAAAAAGAAAGAAAGAAGGGGGAAAGGGAGGCAAGGAAGAAAGAAAGAAAGACTTATGACCACAATTGAGCCCAAAATTTTGGTTGCTAAGCAAGAGCATTGTTAAGTGAGTTTCACCACATTTTACAAGTTGGCCACGTCCACCCAGTCACCTGACCACAAAGCCACATCCACCTGAAGGGCACTGAGGATGAGTTTGTAGCACCAAGGGGGCGGTGGACTGAAAAAGTTTGGGAACCACTGTTCTAAAGGCAAGCTGTTCTACTGGTTAATTTTCCTCACTGTTAGGAAGTTTGTTCTCAATTCCAGGTTGCTTCTCTCCTTGATTAGTTTCAACCCATTGTTTCTTGTCCTGCCTTCTGGTACTTTGAAAATAAATTGACCTCCTCCTCTTTCTGGCAGCCTCTCAAATCCTGGAATATGGCTATCATGTCTCCTCTATCCTTCTCTTCTCTATACAAAAGCTTGCCCCCCCCCCAAATCTACAATAACCTGAGGATGACAGAGAATGTGGAAGAAATACTGTAGCCTAAACATAGAAAAATAAATAAAGATATTCTAGCTTTAAATCAATATAGAAGCCCATCTGCAGCATTTTCTGGTTTTTGGAATTACTTTTATTGCAAGATTTTATCTGCAACTGCTTTTATTTTCCTTGTGACAACAAGCAAGTCTTTACATATATACATGTCACACCATTCCTTTTTAGGGATAAGCAGTTTTATGCAATATGCAGAAGACAGAATAACAGTAAATCAAAGAAATTAAAACACGACATGAGGAAAAAGGAAAATCAATATATCTCTACCTGGTTTACATCAGCACCATGCAGTATATCTCTTCATGCCTTTCTATGGTTGCAGACAAACATTCCACCACTTCATATATTTTCAGCCTCTTTAAGCTTATCCACTTTTTCTATGTGAAGACATCATCTTCACATAATGAGCTGAGGTGGCGCAGCGGTTAGAGGCAGTACTGCAAGTCACTTTAGCTGACTGATCCGCAGGTCAGCGGTTCAAATCTCACCGGTTCAAAGTTGACTCAGCCTTCCATCCTTCCGAGGTAGGTAAAATGAGGACCCAGATTGTTGGGGGCAATATAAATATACATTGCTTACTGGTGTAAACCGCTTAGAGAGTGCTTGCACTGTGAGGCGGTATATAAATCTCACAAAATAAATAATAAATAAATAAATCTCATTATCTAGCCCATTTCAACTGCCCATATCCTTCCTCCTGTCACCTCCCTAGTAACTTTAAACAATCATATTGAGTCTCTACATGACGGGACTGATGGTGCAGGAAATCCTATCTACCTTATTTTTTGGTCTATAAGATGCACTCCCCCTCCCAAAAAAGTGGGTGGAAATGTCTGTGCATCTTATAGAGTGAATGTTGCCGAAGCTCCGGCCCCCACCCTTTGTCCTCTGCCTCCCAGCAATTTGCCTCCTTGCAGTAAACAGCAAACAGCCTGGTTAGCTTCATCACTGCTGTCGCCACCGCCGTCGCCACCGCTGCCGCCTATCGCCACTTCCACGTGCCCCATTTTTGGCCTCCACGTGCCCCATTTTCAGTCTCCGCACATCCCGTTTTTGGCCCGTTCCAGGGGGCAGGGATGGCCGCTGCCACCTATTGCCACTGAATGGTGGCAATCCCCGCCGCCTGTAATGGGCCAAAAATGGGATGCACGGAGGCTGAAAATGGGGCATGCGGAGGCAACAATAGGCGGCGGCGGTGGTGGCAACAGTGGTGATGGGCAGCAGCGATCCCCGCAGCCTGGAACAGCTGATCGGCGGCATTCTGGGAGGCCCATCCAACCGCCAATCAGCTGCTCATGCTAAATCAGGCTGTGCTGAAGCTGACCAGGCTGTTTGCTCTTTGCTGCAAGGAGGCAAATTGCTGGGGGGCAGAGGCAGATTTTTTTCTTGTTTTCTTCCCCAAAAGCTAGGTGCATCTTATGGTCCGGGGCATCTTATAGTGTGAAAAATATGGTATTTCCTTAAGACTGACAAGCCGGATAACTTTGCAAAGCAGGTGTCTGTTGTTTCTAAAGAACCTGTCCAACCAAAGTTCAACTGTAAGCAAATGAAAGCAGAGTTCAACAGCTATTCCTCAAATTTAAATTGTAAATTTGTCATAGGGCCCCAACAGCCAAGCATCCTTCCATAAAAAAATATGCTGCTTAAATAAACAGGGCTGACAAATGGCAATCTGCAGATGTAATAAGTATGGAGATGTACAGTATTGCCTTTTGCTGGTCCTGTGGTAACTAAATGAGGATTACCTGAACATATATTCATCCATCCATCCATCCATCCATCCACAGATTCTTCTGTAACTTTCCTTCCTCCTGTTTATTAACTCATGTCAATTTATTTTTCTTACAATGCATAATATTGAGAGCCAGTTTGGTCTAATGATTAAGGCACCAGCTAGAAAGCAGGAGACTTATGCATTCAAGTCACACCTTAGCCATGAAAGCCACTGGGAGACTTTGGGCCAGTCACTCTCTCTCTCTCTCAGCCCAACTCACAGTGTTGTTGTTGTACGGATAATAGGAGGAAGCGGTGTGTTGGATATGTTTACTGCCTTGAGTTTTTTGTAAGAATAATAAAGGCAGGACACAAATAAATAAATAATGTTCCTGTTTTATGGTTGCCAAAAGGTGAACTTGTATATATTGACCTCTGCCACGATTTAAGCAGAGTTGTAAGATTATATTATAGCCAGTCTCAATATAAGTACTTTTAGTCTTCCTATGGATTTGGTTTCCTGATATGGCTCAAGGTTGACTCAGCCTTCCATCCTTTCGAGGTGGGTAAAATGAGGACCCAGATTGTTGGGGGCAGGGGTGGGTTCTAACTTACCTCGCTGCCGGTTCACTTCCTCCTGTGCCGCATGGGTGCACCTCATGGGCGCGCACACACTTTGCACACATGCGCATGCGGTGCCAAAAAATCCAGGGAAAAAATCTGAAAACAAGATGGCGATCACATGCACAGTGCCATAAACTCGGGTTCTGCACATGCTCAGAAGGAAAAAAAAATTAAAAAAAATTCAAAAAAAAGATGGCAGCGCCCACGGACCAACACCGGCCGAACCGGGTTGTTGACATCATCATGACATCACCAGCGGGTCGCTACCAGTTTGGGCGAACCGGTCCCAACAGGGAGAAACCCACTCCTGGTTGGGGATAATATGCTGACTCTGTAAACCGATTAGAGAAGGCTGTAAAGCATTGTGAAGCTGTATATAAGTCTAAGTGCTATTGCTATTGCTGTATGGTAGGACTAATACCAAATTTCTCCAAACATTTAGCTTTACAGTCTATATCAATTGTACATTAGGTACTTTATCACTACTATTACTATTTTTACTTATATCTCACTTTTTGTCCAGTCATTCAGCCTTAGTTTAATGCATTTAAATGCTAAGGAACATTTAGAATATCTTTTCTATCATGTCATTTATAACCTGCCAATGGGAATCTTGTCAAGGAAAACAGGAACTCTTATTTATGTTCTTATTTATTGGATGGGTGGATGCAGCAAGTAGACAATGATAAAGTCAGATATACCTGCACTTCATTCTTTGTAGTAGGATTCAATTGCATACTTTGCAGTTAGATGCTTTAAATGTGTGATCGTTAAATTTCTACTGCACATATAAATCACTGGCATTATCTTTGTAAAAATCCAATCAGAAATGTGCCTGAGAAAAACTAAGAAAGTATTATGCCTTACAGTGATCGCTAGCAGAGCATCCTCATTTATTTGGGATAGAAAAGTAACCTTAAAGCCTTCTACTGTGTATGTATGACAGCATGGGTGTTCAGCTTTGTGGTACATTAATCCAGAAAAACCTTTTTACATTCATCAAAATAATACCTGTCTAGAAGAGTTGTTTGAACAGCTACTTCTTAGTAGATGATTAACTAAGTCTCTGTGCCCTTTGAAGGGGCAAATATACCCATTTCTGAATTGGGTTCAGTTGACATATGGAATTTAGTAAATGATTGTCAGAATTCATAGAACTTAGATAGGTAAAGGGTCTTACTGTATCAGATCAAGGATCCATTTAGTCTATTATTCTGTTTGCAATGGTTGCTAACTATATGATTGTGGAAATTCCATAAATAGGGTAATATCATTTCCCCAGAAACGGGGATGTTCATTTAATGTTTGTTAAAGAACAATTCTGTATTTATTGCCACTGCAAAATTGCACAGATACACCAAATGTATTATAAGAATTTATCTATAAGAAATAGTAGTCAAGGCTTGTCTTTTAACTCTGGAAGTTTGAAGGTATGGACTTCAGCTCCCAGAATTCCACAGTCACCACATTGGCTAGAGAATTCTGGGAGTTGAAGTCCAGATACCTTCAAGTTTATTTATTTGATATATTTATTAAATTTATTTGGACGAAAACCTTGCATTTTTTAAAAAAATGTATATGTAGGCATTTATTATAAGAAGTAAATTTTAGTGCAATCATAATGCTAAGTATTTTGGCAAAGATATTTAGAAGCCCATCTGACTCTCAAATGAATTTAATCTTGACCTAATACAGAAAGTGTGGGAAATTATTTTTGATCCAAGGGTAATAAGTGACCTTTAAAAGACAGGCCATGACTAAAACAAAAATTTGTTTTAAAATAAATTACTTATGCATTACTACAAGGGTGAGTCAAAAAGTAATGCCATTTTCTTTAGGACAGGTATAATTACCAACACAGGAACATGTAGCATACATCAAAATGAAGCTGGTCCTCTGTGGATCACATCCCTACTCTCAACATAGTCATTGTTCTCTCAATAGCAATGTTCCATCTTCGAATGAGAGCATGTATCCCTGCCTTGTAAAATTTTGTTGACTGTTCTTTGAGCCACTTCTTCACTGCAGTTTTCACTTCCTCGTCACTGGAATAATGTTTGCCTCTCAAACCCTCTTTCATGGGGCCGAAGAGATGATAATCTGAACCATCGTAGTTATGCCTGAAACCTCCTTAAAACATATATAATCCAGTTGGCATTCTGGAATTATCTTTGTACATAATTCCTAAAAATTAATGGTTCATATTCATGTTATATATGCACTTAAAATATATGTAACAATAGATATATTTCATATATTTTGATATTGTCCTAATATTAATTTATGATGAAACGTATTGTATTGTATGTATTTTATATACTATATATGATATGATATGATATACTATTATGGTGTGGTGTGGTGTGGTGTGGTGTGGTGTGGTGTGGTGTGGTGTGGTGTGGTGTGGTGTGGTGTGGTATAGTATAGTATAGTATAGTATAGTATAGTATAGTATAGTATAGTATAGTATAGTATAGTATAGTATAGTATAGTATAGCAATTATATGACATGACATGACATGACATGACATTATTAATATTATGAGTATTGATATAAGGTGTGAGAGAAAACATTGCTCTCTATTTTTGTTATTTTCAGGAATAATAAACTGTTTATGAACTAGTGGGAATATTATAATAAAGAAAGGCCATGCAAACAATTATCATTTAATAGAAATAATAATATGGATTATTTAACTTGTGGAGAAAAATCTGACATTGATTTGCATTATTTATCATTAAATTAATGGGCATGACTATGTGCTCTGATAATGAATTGCTAAAGTCAGTCTCTAAAATATGTAAAAAAAAGTTAGAAATGAAAATGATGTCCTTTACCATAATGAGTAGGAAAATCTAACACATTACAGAAGTTATGAGTTTTTTGTATCAGTTTGTCCTTGGAATTTCAGAAGAGGGCATTCAACAATCACAATTTTTTCCACTTTTGAGCTGCAATAATAATGGAGCATGATAAGCTATGCAGCCTTTTTGATTCACTTCAATTCCAGCATTATTTAAGGAATAGAATCTGGGAAGCTGTGAGATAAAAGTATTTTTGTTATGTCTTTAAAAAACTTATTTTAGCTACACTTGCTAAATACTGATAGTGAAATTAAGAAATTTATATAACTATTACTTATAACTATTATTAAACTGAAGCAAGATTATTACTGTATTAGTTTTCATTGTTGCATTTTAGTGTCTTCAAACTCTATGACAATAATGGTACAAATTTTCTTCTATTAGAATTCTATGCTATTTTTTAACATAGTAATCTAACATTCACATTATTGGTGCTCATCTTACATTTCCTCTTTAGCATTTTGACAAAACATAATTTAAAAATTAGAATCAGAGTTAGGTGAACTCAATGTCCATAGCTTCTCTTTTTTCCTACATAATTCCCATTAGAACTACGTTCAGCTGAGATATGGATTGAGGTTATTGATCATGATAAACCACAGTTGCCTATCTTGTGAAATCATAAATCATGGTTTGCCAGTCAACCTCATTTGACTATATGCGTCAACATATAGTTCACACTAAGCCAAAATCAAAATACCTCATTGTGGTAATCATAATATGTTTCAATTTGGTTTACGCTTCAAGTAAACCCATTAGTTTGTTTTTAGCTTAGTGATGTACAAACCCAGTCAATGGCAATTCAATAAAACATAGTTAGATACTGAAGCTCAAATCCTTTGGCCAGCAAATGAGAACACTACCGGTAATTGGAAAAGATCTTGATGTTGTGAAAGATTGAAGGCAAAAGGAGAAGGGGACAGTGGAGGATGAGATGGTTAAATGGTATCATTGAGGCAATGAACATGAATTTAAACAAACTTGGAAGGCAGTGGAGGATGGGGTGGGGGGCTTGCATGCTATGGTCCATGGGGCCACAAAGCGTCAGCCATGACTTAGCAACTGAACTATAACAACAAAAACTAGATAAACAAGCTATATTTAGGAAGACAAACAAACCCTGTCCGTGTGCTGTGTGTGAGGGCTTAATTTGCTACAATTTCAGTCTGGAAGTAGTCATATAATCGTCAGGTACATATTACCCATTTACATGTTGTACTCAGAACCATGTTAATATATTTTTTGTATTCTGACAGGACTTTGCATTGCCCCCACTAGCTTATGGGAAGTGGATTCTCTGGTTTTGTCTGTCCTCCTACCAAGCACCATTGCTTAGTGGGCAGCTCAGGAAACATCTAGTCTCTGCCAGAAGGATTCGGGAAAGAGTTTTGTGATTGGTTAAGACTTGCTTTCATTTTGTGCAAGGGTTCAAAGACTGTGTGAATGATAACAGGCTGCTAGGGCTTGTATGGAGTGGAAAAGTGGGAGATGTTTTTTTTCCCCTGTAGGAAGTTAGCACCCACCCCTCTCCTAGGAAAATGAGATATTTTAGGAAATATTAAAAGGGCAAAATATTTCCCCTAAAAGGGAGGCAGAAATTCAGCCCCCCACCTTTGTCAGTGGGCCATTAGGGCCTGGGCCAGTCTATTCTACATAACAAAGATCTACCTCCTCCAAGCAGAGCCATAATAGGAATTGCCCAAAGCCCTTTCATGCATCATCACCCAGCAAGGCTCAACCAAGCCTGGGGCTCAGGATAGCCTACAGAGTTGCCCCTGCATGGCCCCATGGGAGTCTGACAACCAATCAGAATACAAGCTCAAATTCAAAAGCCCAAACAGAGGGCATAAAACCCAGGCCCTCTCAGCATCTCTTCCCTTTTTTTGCACAGGACCTCAAACCATATGATCCTGTTCATCATTAAACCATCTTTCCAATCAGCCACCATGTTTCCAGTGTCTTTCTCCCCACTTGGAACTGAACCCAGATGGACATTTCTTCTAACACCCCCTTACTAAATCTCCATAATTTTGTGATCAGAAATATGGTAAATAAAAGTCAGCTCTCTTTCACCTCTCCTGCTCTGTGCCAGTTCTAGCAACTCAGACTCAAGGGCAGGGAAGTGGGCCGGAAAAGTAGGGTGAGATAGCTTAGTTACTTAGAATGTTTTTAGTACTCTGTATACATTAAGAAATACATTTTAATAAGAATAAAGGTAGAATTCCAATAGCTGTGCTTTAAATGAGACTGTAGCCTGAGTGAGCCCTGCTTTATTGTATTTTAGGTTGTGAGAACCAAACAGTTTACTCCTTGGTGTGCTTCAGTGGCGGGTTGCTCCCTTACTGGTGCTGGTGCGCTGCGCGCGCATCTCCACACTTTGGGTGCATGTGCACTACGCGTGTGTGCCCCCTCATGCAATTTTGCTTCTGCGCATGCGCAAAAGCAAAATCACGCCAAAATCTCGTGAGGGGATGAGCGCGCGAGATTTCGGCGCAATTTTGCTTCCACGTATGCGCAGAAGCAAAATCGGCCAAAAATTCATGGGAAAAAATGGCAATGCGCACGATGGACCGGCAGAGAGGGCTCCGGAGCGGTCGCGCACAAATTGTGTAATCGGCCGTTCCCTACTGGAGTTGTGCACTAGGCAGCTCCGGCAGGAATCCACCTCTGGTGTGATTCCTTGTGATCGCTATTCCAGTAACAATAATGCTGTAGCAGGATGCACAATTTGCATAACTTTGTTTTTAAAAAGGCCGATAAGAAATAATATAAAGTAAGGGGAAAAAAATCAAAGGGAAAGCTGAAAGTGGAAGAAAGAAAGAAAAAAGTAAAAACAATAGAAAAGAAAAAAGATACAAAGAAGTAGTTTCTGATTTTCTTTACAGCAGTCATAAATAAAATTATAAATGTACCTCTTATATCATAGTTACAATGCTGCTTCCTTCTTTCTATAATCTATCCTATTTAATTATTAAAAAGCATAAATCATAAGTTCATTTTTTTGTTTTATGCAAAAAATCCACAAGGGGTTTCTTGTCAGCTCCAAATGTAGATAATGCCTTTTTTTTAATCAAAGAAGTCAACATAGCCATCTCAGCAAGTTCTATCATCTTCACTACTCTTTGTGGATAGTGCTGAATTTTTCCATCTTTGTGCATAAAATATTTTAATATTGCTGCAATTATCATCTACAAAAACAAAGTTCCATGGCTTTTCCCCCCATCTCTTTGTCCCAAAAGAAAAACCTTTGGCCTCAGTTGCATACTAATCTTTAAAATCCCCTCAATCAGTGGGTCTATTTGAATCCAGAATTTTCTACCACCAGACATAATAGAATGTTCTTTCTTGTTATTTACATGTCCAACATAAAATTTAAGTGACTTTATGTTCTAGACAAATTTCTCTAGTTACATATACCAATGGTACATCATTTTATAAAAAAATCTCTTTAAGATTATAATATAGTATAAATTTCAGACCTTTTAATCACATATTTTCCCATTGTTCTATCTGTATATTATAACCAAACATTTAGCCCACTTTATCACACATTCTTTCACATGTCCTTCTGTTTCAAATTTCAATAAAAGTTTATATATTTTAGCAATTACACTTTTATCCTTAGTGCACAATTCTATTTCAAACATAGACTTTTAATGTCCAAAACCCATACATTCTACTGTCAACTTTAAATCTTTTTAATAATTGTAAGAAAACTACTGACATATATCCCTCTGCCACCAGTTCTTCTCTTGATTTTATTTTCACTTGAAAAAAAAATTTTTTATATTCCCCTTGACAAAATTCATGTTACTGTAAGTTAGCCATTTGTGCTTATTATTTCTCATCTATAAAATGCTACATTTGCTGAGAAATCACTAAAGTATTTTCGGGCACAACCTGGATTTGTATCTATTTCATATTCTTAACGTGGCACATCTAACACAATGGTTTTTAAAATCGGACCACAAATATCCATAATATCCAAATCTCAGATCATGTCCTTCTAACTCCCAGAATGCATAATTTTACTCTGTTAGGTTTTCTGATAGAAAATGTACAATTTAGATGAGTCTGTTTTCAGTTACTTGCTGATACTTCATGGTGTGTGCTTGTTTTCCTTAAATAATGAAGTGGGTAATTTGGCTAAAAGTGCAAGCATTCACAGAACATTTCAACTTCATTTTAAGGTGACCTCTTTGTTCATTATTTCAGAAATCTGGTGAAACATAAAGTGACTTCAAGGCAATTAACAAATTGACATTGCTCTCTTAAGACATCTCAGGAAAGCTTCATCAGGTCAGACATAATATTTATTTAACACAGCATTGTCAGCTCTTATCAGGAGTAATTTTTGTAGAAGAAGAGCAGGCGGGAGATAGAGTAAAGTGCATCATCAGTTTAGAATCGTTGCATTCCCACAAGTGTTCCAAATGCAGCCTCTCCTGAATTCCCGCCAATTTAGTGTTGAACTTTAGATGACTAGATTCTTGTGTATAGGCTTGAATAAATCTTCTATGTTGCAACTTTATAAATGGTCCTGTAGAAATTAGCACCCACCCCTCTCCTAGAAGAATGAACTATTTTGAGAAATATTAAAAAGGCAGAATATTATATTTCCCTGGATGAGAAATGGAGAAACATGCTCTTGGAAAGCAGCCCCCACCTTTCTTAATAGCCCTCCATAGATGTCAGCACTTAAGAGATAAAGAGATAGATAGCTATATTCATAAGCAAATTATCTGCAACAAAGTCTGAACAAAGGTAGGATTAGCCCTCAGTCACAATGGGAATTGCCCAACAAGCCCCTTCATTGCATCAGCCACATTTCAACCAAACCTGGGAGCTCAGACAACCTACAGAGCCAGCTATGACCCCTACAGCAGCCAATAGAATACATGTTCTTGCACAGGAACAGGAAGCTCAAGTTCAAAGCCCAAGAGAAGGTATAACCCCCCCTCACTTTCAACTCCATGTAGTCAGCTGTACCAGAACCATATGCTTGGTGGTTCTGTTCATCATTAAACCATCTTTCCAATCATCCTCCATGTTTCCAGTGTCTTCCTCCTGGCTTGGAACTGAACCAGATGGGTATTTCTTTCAAGTCCTGATTTGTGGTTGATAATTTTATTATTCCTCAACCACTTTTTTTCTCCATGACTTGATTCTTCTAACTGCAGAAGTTGAAGCTGAGTTGCCTTCTGTATACCATTTCCTATACTTGCTGTAGAACAAACTATTTGGGCACAATGTAATCACTTCCTGTTGAATACAAATGTGTTTTACTCATCTGTCCATATTCCTAAATGCAAATAATTTATTCTTTTATTTTTAGGGGTGTTATAAGTAATTATTTCAAAAAGCAGAACAATGTATAAATAAATAAAACCAAACTCGTAAGCACTGCAATTAAACCAGTACAAAATTGGCTACAATTAGAATTCACAAAATTAAGCATTCATCTTACTCGTGACTGCATTTTCTTTGGAATATGGGCAGCAAAGGGAGACATATAGAAATGATTGTCCCAAGAAGAGTTTCACAAACAAGGTTTCATCACTGACACCACTGTGCTCTAACTAAATATACAGACGTTGTCTCCAAGAAATTTTTTTTATGGATTTCAGGGCTTATGAAACATATTGGAACCTACATTCATCCAGGAAATTGTAAAACATTAAAATATTACTATATTTTAGTTATGACTGCTTATTTCATTGGAATCACTTAATCCACCAGACTGGATCAAGAATGAATGATCTTCTCTATTTATGAAACAACACAGAAAATAGACAATTTTCTTCTGGATAGGAGTCAAACTTAATTTATTTATATTGGTGTCTAAGGAGAAATATGATGGCTATGAACTTGGAAGGAAAAGGTCGAGTGTTTTTGCTCAAAATGAATGAATTAATCCTGTCACAGGTCTAACGTTTCTCTTTAAGTTCTTATTCATAAATACATAATGGGAAAATCAAGAATTATTATTTTCATTGAATTTTGGTAGCATAAACTTGGATTGATCTATGAGAACAGATTATGCAATTGACAAACCCATAGGCTGTCCATCTATACCAAAGTTCAATTGAGCTAATTTTTCCTTTGTTTCCTCAACTTTCCGACATTCTAACCCATGCTCTAAAACTTTTAGAATTATAATTCATGAAGTCACATAGCAAGAAGAACGGATGCCAGGTGGACTAAGGCAGTCATAGAATGGCTTCCACTTGATAAAAAGCATCCACAGAAGAGACCTCAAACAAGATGATATCAGCATTGGGCGGGCTTAATTGGCAAAAGAAAGCTCAAGTCCGTATTGGTTGGAAAACTGTAGAAGAGGCCTTCATCTTGCAGTGGATAGACAATGGCTAGAATGATGATAACTAAAGCATTGTTTCCAGAGGATCAGCCAAGGGAGAACATCCATTATGCAGTGGTGCATAATTGAACTTCTTTAGATGTATTCGTATGGTTAATGTTGTGCTGAAATCTGCGTAGCATTTTTTTTGACAACTTTTCCCCTTAAATAGTTGCTTCATATTTTTTTTTACTTATGCCTGCAACTTCTTTGATATTTTTCTTGGTGGTGTTTTTAATGTTTATTATTCTTAAAGGGATGGACGGGGTGCCATTTTCTGTTGTACAACTTTCTAGCAAGTTAAGTTTGCCTGAATTTTCACATTTCCCTTCTGCCTGACACAAATTCTGCCATAATGACTTTCTTTGGGATTTAATTGAAACACAGAAAGCTAGAGAGAAAGACCATTAATTAATCATTTGGCATCAGCAAGGGGCCAACATCATCATATGTCAACGATCATGATGCAAATTAAATAAATCATGCAATTTGCATAATATCACCTGCTATATGACACTAATACAATGGCATCTTGACTCCTGTAGGGTCATTGTGGCTTCTACAGGACATCCAGGATTAATGAAATACAGGACAATTACCTTGGGCTGCTAACTCAATGCCAAATAAATAAAAATGTAACTTATGAAGCCAAATTCTAGAAAACTGAAAGAGAAGATACTTACCTACATGTATTTTTTTTGCACGGCATGTTTTACCATCTTTGCCATTTTGTGTACAATAAAGGGTGCAGTACATTTACGTACAAATGCTTCATATAAGTTTTAATGCAACCATGGGATTTTCTTTCCTTAATGACCATCCCTTACCACCAATCTAGATGTGCTCATATAGTGTTTATAGTGAGGACCCTGCTCTTCCGCTACATTGGTCCACGCCAGGCTTGAAGTTGAACCTGAAATCAGGAGAGCGAGAGCCTCCTCAGCTCGGCTCCTGTCTCTTTAACTTCCAGCAAATCACCCCCCCCCCTTTCGTCCATCCGCGTCTATTTTTAGCTCGCCTCTTGATGGTAGCATCCATTTCTTTCCTTCCTGCCCCCGCCCGTCCCCTTTTCCCTCCCTCCACTTCAATGGTACTTTCTACACGGGGAAGGTCAGCCGACTGAGCATGCCCGAACGTTGCTCAGCGGCTCCGGGATGCGCGCTCGGCTAATCCCATTCAACTGGGAGAGGGCCGTGGCGCACGCGCTCCCTCGCTCGCTCGCTCGTTCTGACTGGCTGCCGGGGCTGAGCTGAGGCGAGCTTCTGCGAGGAAGCAGTCAAGCGGACGAACGCCCCCCCCCCCCGCTCTTGTCCACCGCCGGCGCCTCCTCGGCACAAGTAAGTTTTCCCTCGGCTTTCTACCGCCTCCCCTCCGTCTTCCTCTCAGTCCCTTGAAGTCGCAGGGGCGGGGCGGGGAAAGGGGTGTCCGTAGCGGTTACCCCAAAGCAGCCAAAGCTCCAGGCGTTTTAGCAGAAAGCTGGAAAGGGCAGCAAGCAGGGAGCTGTCCGCTCCGCAGGGCTAGAGACAAAGCCAGGGACTCTTGGCGCGCGAGGCTCCGGTTTCCTAACCCGGGATAGTTTCCCCAGCTTGGCGAGCCCTACCGGAGGATCGCTGGCCGCCGTATCGCCATGTTCTTGGGCTTTTCCCTCCCTCCCTCCGTCCCCTCAGGCTGGCGGGCTTACTAATATTTCGTTGACGCGCGGAGCTCCGGCTTTCCGTGTGCCCGCGTGCCGAATGACTTCTACCTAGATTTCGGTTCTCCGGCCACTTTGCTGATTTTTCTTGCAGGAGGGCATCGGAGCGCAAGGGAAGAAGCGAAGGTCGGCCGGGTGGAGGGGGAGGGAGGTAACGGGGATATAGGATAGGGTTTTTTTCCCCCCCGGGCGCTGGTAGAAAAGGTTAAATAACCGGCAGAGGGGCCGGGCAGAGAAAGGGAGGTGGAACGGCTGGGCTCCAGCTTCAAAAGCGCTGGGCAATTCCACGCGAGAGTGTCCGGTGTGGAAAGGGGTCGGTCCTGAAGGGAAAGAAGACAACCCCCCCCCCCCGGTCTCCGCTCACCCAACGGCAGTTTGCGAGTTGGCTTTCCAGGCTTCTCGCCCGGGGCGCTCGGCCACGGAGGATGGCGCTCGGAGTTTACGCCAGTGAGCTGGGCTGAGTGGATTTACGGGCCGGCCGCTTGCGCAAGCCGCAGTAGCCGGAGCCCTAAGCCTCCGACTCCTGACCCATTTTTGAAAAAGCAGCAATTTCGTTCGCCCGGAGGGGGGCCCTTAGCTTCCTTCCCTGCATGAAATGCACCAGCTAGAGATCTGCGGCCGGATGGTGTAGCAAGTAGACCCTTTGCCTTAGGACAGCCATGCCCACCTAAGCGTTAAGGTTGGGAGTCCAGCTTCTCTGCCCGGGGAGGGGGCGACTCCCAACCTTAGATGAGTATTTATGGGGTCAATGGCTCTACCTTGCCAACCCCTGGTGCTTATCGGGCTGGCGACCAGCTGGTGGTGTCTGGAAAGCCTTGTGGCAGGGGAGCATCAGCCGGATATCTTCCTCTCTCCCGTGGCACATCCATGCTTTGCTTCCTTGGGGAAATACCAGCTTTTATGAATGAATAAGAGAAAAGTGTTGACTCTCTTCCCCCATTCTACATTCAACATTCAAGGTCCGGAGAAATGGGACGTGTCTTAGATACCTGCAGCATACATTTGTGATGTCTTCAGCTGGTCTCCTGGTTCTTACTGCAGGTGCCAGAATAACGCTGTTTTTGCAAAAGCTCAGTGCCCTCTTGGTCAATCAGCCTCTCTGATTCCAGCGCAGGCTCTGGAAATATGCAAAGTTGGTGCGAAAACAGTGTTGACAGTGTTGTGGTGCCAGAGCTGTCATAACTGAAGGGAGACTTTCACAGTGTTAATGCACCCAGGCTTTAAAAGTAGTAAACTCCACGAGTCATTCATGATGTTGCCCATGTCAGACTAGATGTTAGGTTAAACAGTACTGTGCATTCAAATTAAATTACACAATTATGCAAAGCATGCCGGGAGGGGGCCAGTAGAACGAGTTACTAAGACAATAGAAATGGAATTCAGAGTTGAGATATTAAAGATGTCTCTCTGGGGACTGAAAAGCATCTTATTACTTGGCTTGGAAAATATTAAAGTAAACTCAATCCTTCTTACTTGCTTGCCGGTTTGACTTACTGGTGTATAAGTGGCATAAACAGTAAAGAATGCATAACAAATAGATTTTTAAATATGATTCTGAGCAGAGCTATAAGATGGTAGCACTGAGGAAAACAACTTATGTGTACACACACCCTATATTAAATATAATGCTTTTCTAAATTGCTAAAAAAAATCTATAGAAACTAAATTTTGATTTTTGCTAAGCTACAGTTGAATCAGGAAGAGAATCAGAGAACTGAAAATGATATTTTCTTTGATTAAAAAGATATAAATAAAACAACTGTTTTACTTCTGATATATTTAGATTGTACTTTTGTAACCAAGGTAGCTGTCTTATTAAAACAAAAATTAATGAAAACTAATACTGTTTAGTTATTTATAGCTAACCATTTGTAAATGATTGGGAAATGGGGGAAATGTTTCTTTTTCAAAACTTTGGATTGAGAAAAAGGCCAGAATGGAAGTATCAGTTTTGCAAAGCTTCTAATTGGTTCTAATTAGTTTAATAAGTTCACATAGGATTCATTAAATTGCTTCTTTTTGTGACAACTGGCTTATTGTGATGGCTTTGTGAATCATTTTGGGTTCATTTTTCTTTAAATTTTAGTTAGAGCTGTCAATGAACAGAATGTGTCATGTTTCTGTCAGAAATGAAACTGATAGCTGTGATACCTCAGTGAAGTGATGTTCTCATAGGATGATAGAGGTTCAGATGCAACCCAATAATGTCTTTAAAATGTGCTTCGGTGTTTTTTTCTATAGAAATGACTGACTGCCAAACAGCAGTTAAAGTGTACCGTGTTTTCCCAAAAATAAGACCCTGTCTTATATTTTTTTGAACCCTGAAATAAGTGCTTGGCCTTATTGCCATGCACTCAAAAGCCCGATTGGGCTTATTATCAGGGGATGTCTTATTTTGGGGGAAACAGGATACTCCAAGTTAAGTATTATAATATATTTCTGTGCTCTTCACACTCTGATTCTCTAGAAGGGCCTTGCTTAATTGGTGCCCTCCAGATGTTCAGATGATACATCCCAGGGATCCTAATCAGCCCTGCTAATAGTTGTACCTATGTATTTGAAGAGCTTCGGGTTACAAAATGTTAATATTGTAGAAGGTTGTTCCGGAATATGTTACTGCTTTCTGAAATTTAGAATGGTCGATGGACATCTGGCCTATTCCAGATGCTTTTGACCACAGTTCACCTAGTTGGCCCTGGAAGCTAGGGCTAACATCTGAAAAACTAGACTGAATAAGAAGCATAGGCTATTTTCATTTTTTCTTAATTGGAAAATGTTTTATGGCTGTAGTGACTCAGTCAGATCAATGACTGCGTGAGGCAAGAATTTTTAGAAAATATACACAGACATTTATTTATTTTTTATGTGTTTAACAGCTCAGAGTTTTTATAAATGCACTTTTAAATAACTTTGGTTATTATGAATTATGGAATTTGAGACCTTCAAAAACCCATGTTATTTAGAAGTTATATACAGTATACATGAGCACATACAGGCACAAGGTGTGTGTGTGTGTGTGTGTGTGTGTGTGTGTGTGTGTGTGTGTGTGTGTGTGTGTGTGTGTGTGTGATGTGCTAGATGCTGATTACGTGTGAAAGTTGACTGCAGGATGTGTGCAGCTCATAAATAAATGTCCTCCCACTCAAATCAAGTCTTATTCCAAGGGTTCTGCTTCTATGAATTTGCGGAAAGTTTTAAACTTTCATTTGCTTGAAATTATTGCATCAAGGGATTTCCTTACAATATGTTTTTAAAGACAAAATTTCAGGCATATTGCTGGTCTACAACTACACAAGTAGTCCTTGACTTACAACACTTCATTTATAAATGAACTGTTTAGAAAAATAGTGACTTATGGCCATTTTTCACAGTTACAACCTTTTCACAGTTAAACCTTTGCATCCCCAAGATCATGTGATCAAAATTCGGACGCTTGGCAGATGGTTCATATTTATGACCTTTGCTGTGTCCCAAGGTCATGGGATCCCCCTTTGTGACCTAACAAGCAAAGTCAACGGGGAAGGCATATTCACTTAACAACCAACTTATTAATAATAATAACAACAGAGTTGGAAGGGACCTTGGAGGTCTTCTAGTCCAACCCCCTGCTTAGGCAGGAAACCCTACACTACTTCAGACAAATGGTTATCCAACATCTTCTTAAAAACATCCAGTGTTGGAGCATTCACAACTTCTGGAGGCAAGCTGTTCCACTGATTAACTGTTCTAACTGTCAGGAAATTTCTCCTTAGTTCTAAGTTGCTTCTCTCCTTGTTTAGTTTCCACCCATTGCTTCTTGTTCTACCCGCAGGTGCTTTGGAGAATAGTTTGACTCCCTCTTCTTTGTGGCAACCCCTGAGATATTGGAAGACTGCTCTCATGTCTCCCCTAGTCCTTCTTTTCATTAAACTATATATACTCAGTTCCTGCAACCGTTCTTTATATGTTTTAGCCTCCAGTCCCCTAATCATTTTTGTTGCTCTTCTCTGCACTCTTTCCAGAGTCTCAATATCCTTTCTACATCGTGGCAACCAAAACTGAATGCAGTATTCCAAGTGTTGCCTTACCAAGGCATTATAAAGTGGTATTAATACTTCACGTGATCTTGATTCTATCCCTCTGTTAATGCAGCCTAGAACTGTGTTGGCTTTTTTGGCAGCTGCTGCACACTGCTGGCTCATATTTAAATGGTTGTCCACTAGGACTCCCAAGATCCCTCTCACAGTTACTACCGTTGAGCAAGGTACCACATATACTGTACCTGTGCAATTTGTTTTTCTTGCCTAAATGTAGAACCTTACTTTTTTCACCATTGAATTTCATTTTGTTAGATAGTGCCCAATGCTCAAGTCTGTCAAGATCCTTCTGTATCTTGAGCCTATCTTCTGGAGAGATGGCTATTCCTGCCAGTTTGGTGTCATCTGCAAATTTGATGAGTTCCCCATCTATCCCCTCGTCCAAGTAAGTTGGTATAAACTTACTAACTTCTCAACTGCAGTGATTCACTTAACAAATGAGGCAAGAAAGGTCTTATAATGGATCAAAACTCACTTAACAAATGTCTCACTTAACAGAAATTTTGGGTATTATAGTCGTAAGTTGAGGACTACCTGTATATTACTAAATAGAAGCTTCTAGTAATGGATTTTTTTTAAAAAAGGAACTGAGATTATATGTTTATCTTTCTCACACACATCCCTCCCCTTGGAATATAGCTACATATTCTAGATATGAATAAAATAAATTTCAGAAGTCACAGTACTTCTGGAACAAATACTCAAGTACTGTATGTAAAAACCTGGGTAAAATGGAGCTGGTATAAAAGTTACAGAGAACCAGTTTGCTGCAGTGGTTAAGGCATCAGCCTAGAAGTCAGGAGACCATGAGTTCTAGTCCTGCCTTAAGCATGAAGCCAGCGATTGATCTTGGGCCAATCACTTTCTCTCGGCCCTAGGAGGGAGGCAAGGGCAAACCACTTCTAAAAAACGTTGCCAAGAAATCTACTGGGCTTAACCCAGGCAGTTGCTGGGAGGCAACAGTGACTTGAAGGAAATAAACAATAAAATAAGTAGGTAAAAGTGCCTCATAATTACACAAACACTCACAGACATTTCTGTGTTTTTATATTTGTCTACATCTGCTGTTCCTCTACTTGTTTTCTGTCCCTTTGTTGATCAACACACGTTTTTAGATCTAGATCTTCTGTAGCTTGCTTTAGCTATCTTATGCCTCAAGCATTCACCTTATGCATTTATTAAAATTAAAATTATTTATTTGTTGTCAGATGTGGGTTTAGTTGTACCCAGAGGTACAACTATTGGCTTCAAAATGGGGGATCCATATATAATGATATCAATCACACAAATGCTGCAATTATAGTTTTGGGTCATGACATCAGATGCTGATACATAAGGTATGGCATTGGTATGATGCAAATGCAAATCCCATTCATGCAAATGCCATCATTTGTTCCCCTTGCAAACTCCCATGGTTTTGTATTAGCCTCTCATTTTCCAAAATCATTAGACTTGCTGATAGAAGGGAGGGATTGGAACTATTTATTTAAAACCATAATCCTGCGTTCTTGTTTTCTAGATTCTAGGTTAAAGTGAACATGCCTTCATCAAAAACAAGTGTTGGCAGCTTAATTAACAACTTTTGAATATAAGTCATCTTGGAGAACATTTGTGCCCCAACATAGTGGAACTCAGAAACAAGAATGAGAGAGTGGAATTCTAGAAGGAAATCTGTCTTGTTTTTTAATATATATTTGTGACAGACTCTCTGCTGTCCATCTTTTGCCATTTTGTTACCTATCCATCAAACTGGAAGCTGATTGTAGTCTTTGTTTCTATCCGTCAAGCCTCATATATTTGAACAAGATAAACAAATCCAGAACTATATATATTTCAGTTAGGTATCTAAAATGATATTTCTGGGGATAAATAGAGAATCTTGGAAACAGAACCATGTTTCTCAACCTTAGCGACTAAGATATGTGGCTTTCAGCTCCAGAATTCCCCACCCAGTGTTGTCTGGGGAATTCTGGGAATTGAAATCCACGCATCTTAAATTTGCCAAGATTGAGAAACACTGAGTTAGAATATTGTTTCACCTTCATTTATTTTGGCAGAGTACTTTGAATTGTTTGAAACATTTCTACAGATTGTCAGATAAATCTGATACACACTTTATTGTTATTTTTTCTCCATAATGCTTCTATCAATTTACCTAGAATAAGAATTAAATCAATAGGTAAATGCATGGTGTTATATGAACTGGGTAACTTTTTGATGACTGAAAGCCACATTTAACAATTCTAGAGGGTGGAGGGCAAGATCTGACATAAAGTAAATTGGGGACCTTAATCCAGGGGCTGAAACAGGGTTTTCATTGCTTTCCTAGACTTTTGGAAAGATATTCTAGAGCAGTGATGGCGAACCTATGGCACGGGTGCCACAGGTGGCACGCGGAGCCATATCTGCCGGCACGCGAGCCGTTGCCCTAGTTCAGCTCCAATGCACATGTGCGTGCCCGCCAGCTGATTTTTGGCTCATGCAGAGGCTCTGGGAGGGCGATTTCGGCCTCCGGAGGGCCTCCAGGGTGGCAGGGGGAGCGGTTTTGCCCTCCCCAAGCTCCAAGAAAACCTCTGGAGCCTGGGGAGGGCGAAAAATGGGCCCACCAGGCCCACTGGAAGTCGGGAAATGGGGGAGTGGGGGGGGTCGTGCACGCATGTGCAGGAGGGTGGGTCAAGTGAGGGGCTTTGAATTATGGGTGTGGGCACACCCGCGCGTGCAATAGCGCGCACGCGCACTATTTTGGCACCCGAGGAAAAAAAGGTTCGCCATCACTGTTCTAGAGTCTCTTGTTTTCAAAATTATGTTTTGGAATATATTGTCTAGAATGCTTTTACTGCTTCCTGTCTCAGAATTTTGGGAAATTGAGTCACAGTGTTTGGTGCACCTAATCAAAGGGCCAGGGATATCTGCAGAATATGGTCACAAAAGGCGAGATGTAAGCTGCAATGGTTTGATTGAAGTTTTGCTTGTTTTTTTTATATGTAGAGCTTTAATCACACCTTTGTGATTCCCATTTTTACTTTTTTAAGGTGTAGATACATTCGTAAAGGGGATTCAGTAAACTGCCAAGCAAGGACTGGAGATTACTTGTTTATGGAGGAATCTGGAAAATAGCTGCAGGCTAAGTCATCATTCTGGATAAACATCTTAAAAATTAAATATCTATTTTAGATATAGGAATGACTATGCAAATTTTACTCGGTTCTCTTCCCCCTCCACAGCACCATCAAGAAAATCAGTGCCCAGACTGTACCAGCAGTTTCAGACAGAGGCTCGTGTAAATGAAAACATCACCATTAAATAAATATTCTTAGAACAGTCATGAGTAATGATTAGAAATTATGTCTGGCATATATATTTAGAAGAAGAGGAAGTAAAATGTTACAAGAATTCAGAATTTAGCACTATAATCTGTATTGATTCCAATATTAAAAAGTAAATTCTATACAACTGAAGTGATGTTGCTTGCATCAGCCTTTATCAGCTTTCTAAACTGCTGCCTCTCAGCATGTTCAATATGCAAGATTTTTAATCATTCCCTAGGAAGCTGCCAAGGAAGAGTAAAATGCTATTAATGTTCTTGGCGCTCTCTGAGCTTGGTCGTTTCTTGCAGATGTTTCATTACCTGACTAGGTAACATCACTAATACTTGATTATAAAAACACTGATAATGTTACCTAGTCGGGTAATGAAGCATCTACAAGCAAGCAACCCAGCTCAGGATTCCACAGTTCAACCCTGAGCTACAGATATTCCCTTCTATTTGAATGCCTATATTGTTAGGTAATTATCAAATTATATATCTTTTAAATTAAATTATTGCTGCCCTGTATTTTTTATCCATGTATTTTCAGACGCATGCAAGATTTTCTTCAGCTTCTATAAAAAGATTTTTTTGTTGTTAGTTGCGAAGTCATGTCCGACCCATCGCGACCCCATAGACAACGTTCCTCCAGGCCATCCTGTCCTCTACCATCCCACGGAGTCCATTTAAGCTCACGCCGACTGCTTCAGTGACTCCATCCAGCCACCTCATTCTCTGTCGTCTCTTTCTTCTTTTGCCCTCAATCATTCCCAGCATTAGGCTCTTCTCCAGTGAATCCTTCCTTCTATTTGAGTTTCATCTTCAGGATCTGGCCTTCTAAAGAGCAGTCAGGGTTGATCTCCTCTAGGACTGACCGGTTTGATCACCTTGCAGTATAAAGATACAGGCTTCAATTTGTAGGATCTTTAAAGAGTAATTCCTAAGGAAAAAAAAACTATTTTAGTTCTTTTTGTGAAAAAATTACTTAATTGGACATGATCCCTTTTTGCTATTTCAGTTCTAAATCTTTTCTTAAGCATGGCTTTATCTAAAATATTTTTAGATTTTGCCTAATATTTTTAAATTAATGTTTAGACTTGTGCTGAAATGGATCTTATGACAAATTTTGTGAGGACAAATGTGAAAAGAGATAAGTGGTATATAAATTTAAAAAAAGCAAGAAGATGACTATGACAGGACAGTACTACTAATTTTAAGACTTCACGAGCCAGTTTGCAAAACATTCTGACTGTGCCACAAGGCAGCAATCTAGTGGATGTCCAGAAAGTCGTAGCTTGGTTCAAGTAGAGCTAGCTAATCTAATTGCAGCACATCAAAACAAAAAAAGGCAAACAAATAATACTTTACTTCTGAAATGATGGAGATAGAAAATGGAATTTAGTTGCTGAGTTATTATATATATTCAGAAATGGTTACTTAAGCATACTTTTAAAAAACTGCTTTTTCAAAATAAAATATTCCAAATAGGTTATTTACTTATTTTGGTGTCAAATGTATACCCCAGCTTTTCTACAGGAGCTCAGATCACTGTATGCAACATTCCCTCCTCCAGTTTGCCCTGTTCAGCAGACACCCTGTGAGTTAGGTAGACAGAGTAAGAGTGAATGCATCAGTCATCTACAATTAGTGGCTGAAAGGAGATATAGGTAGTCCTTGACTGACAACAGTTCATTTGGTGACTCTTCAAAGTTACAACAGCACTGTAACTTAAAAGTGACTTATGACCGTTTTCCACACTTACAACCTTTTCAGCATCCCCAGGGTCACATGATCAAAATTGGAGTGCTTGGCAACTGGCTCCGGGGTCACGTGATCACCATTTGTAACCTTCCCAGCTTCCAACAAGCAAAGTCAACGGGGGAAGCCAGGTTCCCTTAATGATTCACTTAACAACTGCAGTGATTCACTTTGAAAAGGCAAAAAAGGTTGTAAAATGAGGCAGGAACTCACTTAACAACTGCCTTGCTTTGCTCAGTTGTGGTTGTAAGTTGAGGACTACTTGTATTGAATCTGTGTCCCTCCAGTGTTAGTCCAATTGATTAATCTGTGAAAAGGAAATTGGGAACAAAAATGCTTTATTATTAAACATAGTAATACTTTTAACTAAAGTATTTATTTATTTATTTATTAGTGACATTTATATACCGCCTCACAGTGCAAGCACTCTCTAAGCGGTTTACACCAGTAAGCAGTGTGCCCCCAACAATCTGGGTCCTCATTTTACCTACCTCGGAAGCAGGGGTGAAATCCTCCCGGTTCGCTCTTACCTGTTGGTCGCCACACAGCCGAACACCCTGGTGGCGTTTGCGGCGCGGGGCTTCCCCCGCCCACCTTGACGCCGGCATTTGCGTTCTTTTGCCCTCTGCGCAAGCAGAACGCTTTGCGCATGCGCAGAGGGCAAAAGAACGCAAATGCCAGCGTCCAGGTGGGCGGGGGAAGCGGGCGGGGGAAGCCCCGCGCCGCGAACGCCACCAGGTTGTTCGGCGCTGTGGCGACCAACAGGTAAGAGCGAACCGGGAGGATTTCACCCCTGCTCAGAAGGATGGAAGGCTGAGTCAACCTTGAGCTGGTGAGATTTGAACCGCTGACCTGCAGATCAGTGTCAGCTAAAGTGGCCTGCAGTACCCCACTCTAACCGCTGCGCCACCTCGGCTCTTAAATGGCTGAGTAAACATATTTCTGGCTCTCTACTAGACAATTTGAAACAAAAGGTTTTCCTTTTGCAGTATCGCTGACCTAGTAGAGCTCGTGGGTAGACTGCTTTCCATTGATGTCAGTTGTTGCCTCATTCTAGCTCTTGGATTCAAATCATCTATTTTCTCTCCCTCTCCCTCCCTCCCCCCCTCCCTCCCCCCCCTCTCTCTCATTCCACACACATCATCAACATCCTGTTCCTTTATCTTTGCACAGGCATTTCAAACTATTTCTGTCTTATCACTTTTTAATCATGAGTAGAGATATGGGTGAAGCACCTGGCTGCAAAAATTGCCATTATGCTATCATTTTATCATCACAACTTTTATGTTTCTTTTAAGTGTAAATGATGATCAATGTCTTTGAAGCCAGGAAAAGCTCAGATTTTTTTTTTCAAATTAAATACAGTGTATGGTAGAAAACACTAAAAATGTATGCTATTTGAACTGTTGTCATTTTTCAAGAGGTTAAAGGACTTATTGACTAGCTAAGTATATATTTCTTAAACAATTTTTTTCCTTAAGTAAATGACCCCCGTCTTTTTCTATTCCTATAACTTTTAATAAATACCTCCTTGGTAGGAATTAAAAAAAAATCTGTCGTCATGGAAGCCAAGAACTCCCGAGCCAACTCAGATGTTTCACCAACGGATGGCAGGTTGAAATCTCCCATGACCAAAAGCCTGGGTGTGTCAACCGCCACCGTGGCTATCGTGTCGAGTAGCTCAGGCAGGGCAGCTGCTATGCGGCAGGGAGCCAGGTACGTAAGCAGCAAGCCCTTCTGGACCCCATGGCCCCATTTCACAAGGAGGGACTCACAACCAGCTATCTGTGGCACAGTGGTCTCCCTTGGCCCAAGACCCTCATTAATAACAACCGCCACCCCCCCGCCCCTCCCCTGAGCCCTCGGCTGATGGAATGCTCTGAAACCTGGTGGGCAAATCTCCACCAGAGGGACACCTCCCTCCGGCCCCAACCAGGACTCCGTGATACCCGCCAGGTCCATTCCCCCCTCAACAATAAGATCGTGAATGAGGGGGCCTTTATTTACCATGGACCTGGCATTGCATAGCATCAGCCGAAGACTCGGGTCCTGAGTATCTAAGCCACCCAGTATCCGGGGTGAGCTGTAGAGACCGGGACGCGCAATCGCTTTTAAGCAGCGAGTGCGCATCCCCGATACATGATATGGTCTCTTGCTCCCGATTCCATATCTGCCCCTTCCCATCACCGTGCTGATGGCACAACCCTCATTCAAATGTCCATTTTCCATAGACTGCTCCCCAATCCCTCGCCCAACATCCTCTCGCTCGTTACCCCCTGCCGGGCTATGCGCCAGCCTAGGAGGATTTCCCCCCCAATCCCCCTTGGTTGTATTCCCAATTCCCCTTAAAACATATTTATACATTAATTTAAACAAAAAACCTTAAACCCCTTTTTTTGTTGCATGCCATCTCTCAGGGCTCCAAAGCCCGTCATCGAGGAAGGCCCTTGATAATACAGGGGGCCATCGCCGCGAGGGGGGGCATCTCGCAGTGCAAGCAGTTCCCTTGGAGAGTAGCCCATCACATAAATGGTGGGGTGAGGAGAGGGGGCTCCAGATCCATAAAAGTCATATTTCGAGGGGTTGAAGATGTAAAAAGATGTTGAAGAGGCTAAAGCAAGGAGGTTGAGGTTTGGGCCCCTACATTCTCCCACAATGAAGGGGCAGTCAGATTACGTGTCTGCAGGCAGGAAAGCCGACCCATCCATTCTCTCACAATGGTAGATGATAAGAAGTTCTGGTGAGCAAAACTCCGTTCCAGCCTGCTGATAAGAATAAGTTTCCATCGGACTAGCCTCAGTAGCTCCAGCCCGCCTACCATCTCTTTCCCCTCAAGCCAGAAGTCACTGGATAACAGATGGAAATAGATGATATATTGCCAAGTTCGAAGGAGGGAGCAAAACATTACCTATAAGGTAAATGATGATGATAGTAATAAAACGCCCAGAAGTTATATAATGGCCATAAGATGTATAATTGGCCTGTAAGATGATCCCCGAGGCAGCTGGACAATAAACCTCGGTCTATTCAATCTGTGTCTGTTGAAGGGTGTGCTGCAAAAGATGGCATAGATGTCAACAAATGCCAGCAGCAACACCAGCGGCATCCTCACAGCAGCTTAGCAACTCCGGCAGCTCCAGGTTTTTCCAGCTGCCGGCATAACCCAGATAGAAATCTGGGAGTGTGCACCAAACCCCCTCTACCAAGGGGGGGTGCACCAGGCTTCCTCCATGTTCCGTTCCTCCCCGCTCTGCCAGAGCTCTGCTGGACCCCCCGACCTTCTCCAGTCCCATGGGGGCCAGCACTCAGAGACCTGCCTGTTGTCAGAGTCCAGCAAGGTTCTCCACAAAGCTCCACAAAACTGCTGGAATATCTTGAAGCGTGAGTAACGTTGAGAGAAGCCATTGCCGCGGCTGCCTATCCCACATTGCTCCGCCTTTTTTCCCTCGTTGCTGAGCTGTCCTAATACCTATTCAGGCAAGAGACGGCTCGTTAGGCATGTCCAGGATATGGCGATATGTGGGCGTACTTGTGTGCATGTTCTTTGAGTCAGTTTTTGATTCCTGATAACTGCCTGCCTGAACAAGTCCCTGTAGTTTTCTTGGCAGGGTTGTTTTGGGAGTGGTTAGCCATTGCCTGTTTCCTAGGTCTGAGAGAAACTGACTTTGTCCCTAAGGTTGGACTAGAACTCACAGTCTCTCAGTTTCTGGCCTTGTGCCTTAACCACTACATCAAATTGGTTCTGATATGGTAATACTATATACAAGTGAACAAATGAACACCTTTTATCCCAAAGATGCTTTTCCCCCCCTAAGAGGCAATTGGACTTTCTGGTTTTTCTTTGAAGACATTTCACTTCTCATCCAAGAAGCTTCTTCAGCTCTGACTGGATGGTGGAGAATGGAATCCAGTCAGAGCTGAAGAAGCTTCTTGGATGAGAAACGTCTTCAAAGAAAAACCAGAAAGTCAAGTTGCCTCTTGAAAAAAAAGCACCTTTGGACAACCATGACCTGGATGACTGAGAATCTCCATAGACATTGAACACCTTTTACTTCTTTCTTCCATAAGTATCCTTCCAGTTGGCATATATAGAACACTGAAGCTTCTGACAACATTTTAATTTAAAGTGGAAGGTGCACCTCTTCGTGAGAGAGAAATCAAGAATACGGAAGAGCTAAGGAAGAGGTCAAGAAAACCAAGGGTGTCTATATGTGTCTCTCAGGATAACAGGGAAATAGAAATAGATCTTCATTATAGTAAATATACAAGTTCTGCCAAAATATAACTTGCTGTGACATAAGAGAAATACTGAATATAATCCTCAAAAGAACTGGCCCCCATTAATGAGGCAAATAAGAGAAGAAAGAATCAGCTGTTCAACATTTTTGAATATCCTTCACCCCAAATATACATTATTAAATCGGGGAACAGAAATGGGCATTTTTGGAAACCAACAAAGAAATAGGATTGTGAATACATTCTGTATCTGTAACGTTATGAAAGAAATGTTAATTTCTTCTGAATAGGTTGTGTTATTTGTGCACCACACTTGGGTAATAGATCTTAATGTGCAGATGTTGTCATTACAAATTTAATTCACCCACTTGCCTCTCCTTATAACTGAATCCCAAGTGCATTGTGCATTAATTTCAGAGGAAATGGCAAGATCTGTACTGTTGACATGAACACATTCCCAGATGGTTGATATATGAACGATTGATGTGGCTGCAATAATTACTGGAAAGATCAATTTAAGCTGTTTTTAAATCCCATGTTGTAGAATCAAATGTATGGAATGAGTCAACATAACCAGGGCAAAAAAGAAAAGCAATTATTGTATTCAATCTTACCGCTAATCCATGTTATATATATATATTTTGAATGATTTTGTATTTATTTCATTTTAGACACCACTCAGCTCCAACTGACTCTGGGTGGTTTGGCATATTTGCACATCTTCCTTTCTCCCTCTAGCATAATAATGAAATTAAATACCGGGACGCAGGCAAGGTCTGAAAAACCTTGCCAAAAAAATTCCAGGAACTAGTTCAGGAATCTCCAGGAATCAAAGTGACAATAACCCTGGCTTGAAGGCATCATCATCACCATCATCATCCTCACCAGTGTATAGATTACAATAAACTAGTAAACACCTGACAAAGAAGAAACAGTGCAGTTCTGGGTGCAGATATGGGACAACCCAAAAAAATACAACAAAATGCATCTTGGATACAGATAAAAAGAAGTTGAAAGAATTTGTAATAACTAGAGAAATGGTGAAGAAAGGGGCAAGATCAAGAATTGGTCAGCAGCAGGTGAAGATGAACTGCATCTGATTGGTCTCCACCCACTCATTGCCCACTGCAAGGAGGTGAAACTGAAGATAGGTTAACATCTGGCAAAACCTACCTGATAATGAGAGATCCAACAAAAGAGGCAGCAGTGAGCAGCTACAGGCCAATTCCCTGCTTACCAACAACTTACCAACAACAAGCCGAGGTGGCGTAGCAGTTAGAGTGCAGTACTGCAGGCCACTTTAGCTGACTGTGATCAGTTCAGCTGTTCAAATCTCACAGGCTCAAAGTTGACTCAGCCTTCCATCCTTCCGAGGTAGGTAAAATGAGGACCCAGCTTGTTGGGGGCAATGTAAATATACATTGCTTACTGGTGTAAACCGCTTAGAGAGTGCTTGCACTATGAGGCGGTATATAAATCTCACTAAATAAATAAATAAATAAATAAAAAATAAACTTTCAAACTGCTAACTGGTGTTGTAGCTTATGCAATCCAACATCATCTAGTTGAAAACAAGCTCTTTCTACCTGGGCGGAAAGGAAACTGCCCAATCAGTAGAGAAACAAAAGTCAGTTCCTAATTGACAAGATGATTCTGGAAAACTGCAAGAGAAGGAAGACCAACTTGAATGTAGCTTGGATTGATTACAAGAAGGCATTTGATTTTGTGCCATGCGGTTGGATAATCAAGTGCCTAAAAATAACAGAAAAAACATGCTGGGTATCCTTCAAGCTGGCAACATCATGTACACTGAAGATTGATAGGGAATACATCATAAAAGTGAAGAAGATTTAAAAGTTCTCAGTAGTGGAGAACTTTGCTATCTCACCATTAAGATGTTATTTAAATAATGACTCATTTGAATAAAATAAAAGAATCAGCTTTGTTTATCAGAATCCAGGTGTTATGCACTTCATTCCAGATTGCATATAAATATCTCCATAAGGATTTTGCAATACAACCACTGACAGCCACAGTTTTAAAGGCCTTTTTTTTAGTGAAATAAAATTTTTGCAGAGTTCATAAGCAAGAAGCAAACCAATAAATCGTGGGGTTGCTATGGAAAAGATTCTGTTCCTTCTCCTCTGCTAAGCACTTGGAAACGTTCAGTCAGAAAAGAGGAAACATTTGTCAAATATCACAATCTGTTCCATTCATTTCAAAGGAGATTACCAAAGCAGAAGGTGTGTAGATTACCAGAACTGTTGCTGGCATCGGTCTATTGAATGAGAGGAAAATCAATCTCTGCAAATTCCAATTTATCTCATTGAGACAGACAGAGCTTGATAAAACAATGTGTTGTAGGGGTAACGTGGCAGAGATGTGTGCTGTCATTCTACCAAGAATCTCCACTCTGTTCCATCTCTCCATAATGATTGGGCAGGGGTATAAAACTCAATTTCATTGAGGGCCGCATTAGAGTTGTATTTGACCTCAGGGGGACGGGGTGGGTGTGGCCAGGGAGGGCATGGCCAGCTCAACATCACTCATGGCGAGGGTGCCTGTGGTGGCCCAAGCGCTCTGCCAGCAAAAATGGGCTCTCAAGCTCTGTTTTCACCTGCAATGGCCTCCTGCAACCCTCTGCCAGTGAAAACGGAGCTCAGGAGGGCCACCCGTGGCCCTTGTGAGCTCCATTTTCACTGGCAGAGGCACCGCAGGCCAGTGCTTCTCTGTTTCCAGGTCGACTCCGCGGGCCAGATTTAAACACTCCACGGGCCGGATTTGGCCCACAGGCCTTGAGTTTGACACCCCTGTGATTGGGTACTAAAACTGTCACTCAAATATGGTCACATTGGGAGTTCCTCTCAGTTCAATTTCTGGAGGAAGTATGGAACTAAAGGGAGCCAGATGTGGGAGGTGAGGATGACGAGATGTGTTTCAGATTCTCTAACTCAGAATCTTAACTGTTAATAAACCCTCCATCCTCCAACTATCATTTGCTTGTTCTGACATTAATTCAGTGTTAATATGTTCATATGTAGATATGTCATATATTTGTGCATAGATACATATTCACATATAAATACATTTTACAGTATAAATGACTGTATGACATATGTTCAGAGAGTCACTAACAAAGTTACCCTGAAATGTAATATTAAGGGAATTTGCTTTTCATCTATTTTTCATTGATAATTGCATTCTGTACAATTTTTATTGCATATATTTTTATTGCTTTAAGCTGTCTGAATAACACTTCCTGAAGCTAACATATTAGCTGCCACCTGTGGCAAACTGTTATTGTTGTGAGGATCTTTTTCCTTTCCTTAAAAATTAAAGTGTGATCCTTTTTAACCCAGAGATATCTCTAAAGTATATCTTTTTTTTACTGCTGGCTTTTCTGATTTGAACATTATTTTGTTGTTCATGTATGTGGTGTGTGTGTGTAGTATGAGGAATAGCATAATCACAATTAAGAGTGCAGGGAAGATATAGAATAGTACAGTCACAGTATAAAACAGGGGTGTCAAACTCGTATTGTCACAAGACATATCGCAACTTTCTCCCTTCACTAAACCGGGTGTGGGCGTGGCCAGCGTGTGACACATCTGGCTCGCGGGCTGTGAGTTTGACAGCCCTGGTATAGAATAACAAGTCACAGACAAAATGAAATAGACTAGCAGAAGGAAGAGTGAAATAATGTTGAGGGGTAATATATATTATGAAAGAAATATAATGGCAGTCCTACAGTTTCTCCAAAGTTGCTATCTGAGCATTAGATCTAGAATCTAGGAACCTTCATTTGCTTTAAATTATAGCTCAGTTTCTCAGAAATTGCTTTTTAACATATGGAAGGAGGTTGTACAATATGTACAACCCAGCCTTCATTGCACTATATAGCTTTTAGAAATACATTTGTTTTTCTTCTTCTGTAAATTCAGTAATGTCTTAAAACTCAGATCAATGCCAAGAACAATGCAATGCTGAAGAACTGAATTAAATTATTTTTATTAAAGCCAAAGAGCAGTAGCTTAAAATAGCTCTAAAAATTGTTCCTGCAGAAATAAAATAGGAAATCCATTAATAGAACACTGACTTTAAAATATCAAAGCAGGGCTTAGTTTAATACACCATCTTATTTATTTATCTAACTAAATTATATATAGATACAGGTGGCACTTACTGCAAAAAAATAATTCCTTTCCAAGGTTTATTATACAAGTTATACTGACATTATTTGTGCTAAAAGTTTCAACTGAAAGCTCATTTTATAGATTGAAACATTTCAGTGTAACAGCATATTAAAAAGAAGAAAAACTTAATCTTTCTCACTCCTATGGTGAAATCTAGCATTTTTATCAGTACATTAATAGAAATAACTTCTAATATTAATACCGTATTTTTCAGAGTATAAGACGCACCGGAGTATAAGACGCACCTTAGTTTTTGGGGAGGAAAATAGGGGAAAACAATCTGCCTACCAGGTATTCATCTGGCTAGCATCCTTAGTCTAGTCAGCTTCAGCACATTATTTTATCCCCTGGTTAGGACTTAAAAAAACCTTCTTCTGAGAGAGTAACAATGAAAGAGCATGCAAGCCAGTAAGAGCTGGGAAGATCGTTAGCACCTAGTTAGGGCTAGAAAAAAACTTATTCAGAGCAAGTAGATCAATGAAAAAAACCCTGCAAAGACTTAGGGCTGGAAAAACCTTCTTCTGAGAGAGTAACAATGAAAGAGCCTGCAAGAAGAGCTGGGAAGATAGTTAGCACCTGGTTAGGGCTAGAAAAAAACTTATTCGGAGAAGCTTCAGCATATTATTTTATCTTCTGGTTAGGACTTAAAAAAACCTTCTTCTGAGAGAATAACAATGAAAGAGCCTGCAAGGCGGTAAGAGCTGGGAAGATAGTTAGCACCTGGTTAGGGCTAGAAAAAAACTTATTCGGAGCAAGTAGAGCAATGAAAAAAAAATCTGTAAAGACTTAAGGCTGGAAAAACATTCTTTGGAGAGAGTAATTCAGAGCAAGTAGATCAAAAATCTGCAAAGACTTAAGGCTGGAAAAACATTCTTTGGAGAGAGTAACAATGAAAAAGCCTGCAAGGTAAGAGCTGGGAAGATCTGTTAGCACCTAGTTAGGGCTGGAAAAAAGCTACATTCGAAGTATAAGACGCACCCAAATTTTCAGCCACTTTTAGGGAGGAAAAAGGTGTGTCTTATACTCCAAAAAATACGGTAACTGACATAGTAGTTAAAACTGGAAACAGTAAAAGGGTTGTACAAGGAATAGTGTAACAGTCTCACACTTTTGAATATGTGGAGTTCCATTACTATTGACAACTGATATATAAATTTAGGTTATTCATAGGATGGTGTTTTAAAGCAGCAGACTCCATATGTTTTGATTCCTGACTTGAAATCTAGTGACTAACCCTGGACCTGAAGCAGCTGATGGCTTTTCTACAATGCTTGGACCTTGGATTTCATTTGAACATTCATTTGTTCCTGTTTTGGATTTGGAACTCTCTCAACCCAAGCTTGCTGGAGGTTTGGGGACTTGGTTTGTCCAGTGTGTTTGTGTGTGTGCATTTACACTTATATCTACCGGTATTTGCTTCAAAAACTTCTCAGTAAAGTTTGCAATCACCTCTCTGTGTTTTTATGACTATGTGGCCAGAGACAGGGCAGATAATGATTTTCAGAAATTGCTTTGAAGTCTTGAATATCTTTGATAAAAAAAAACCCACAGGAATTATGGAATGAACTTAAAGAAGTTGTTAAAGGTGAACATCACTGTGAAAGATGAAGAAATAGATGAAAGCAAATTGGATGTCAAACAAACCGTGGGAATTGCCCAGAAGAGAATCCAAAGCCAAGAAACATCCCAGGAAGAAACTTAACGAAGACTGTCAGAAAGCTATTAGAACAGACAAGACACAATATTAGACATCATCTACAAAAGCACTGAAGATAGAATCGAACATGGAAAAACAATGAGAACCTTCCAAAAAGATTTCTGAATTCAGGAGTTTCAAACTTTGAAATCATATGTTAAAGAATGCCATTGGACAGGTATTAGCTGATTCAAAGAAGATCAAACAAAGATGAAAGGAGTATGTTGAAATAATGAACAGTAGAAATGTTAACATCCAAGATATCTTAGAAGATATTACAAAACCTTTTAGTACTAGAAGATAAAGTTAGATCAGCACTCTGGTCAGTATCAAGTTAGAGGACTACAAGCATTAATAGACTATATGGCAAGCAAAGGAAGAAATACAGGTTGTAGCCAAACTGCACCAGCAAATCTGGAGAACAACTTACTAGAACAGATTGGAAGAGATCAATCAACATTCTGATACCAAAAAATGGAGTCTTAACAAAGTATGCAATCTATTGTACAATAGATTTCAAACTGAGCAAAATAATGCTTAATATTATCATGAGCCGAGGTGGCGCAGTGGTTAAAGTGCAGCACAGCAGTTCAGCTGTTCAAATCTCACCGGCTCAAGGTTGACTCAGCCTTCCATCCTTCCGAAGTGGGTAAAATGAGGACCCAGATTGTTGGGGGCAATATGCTGAACTCTGTAAACCGCTTAGAGAGGGCTGTAAAGCACTATGAAGCAGTATATAAGTCTAAGTGCTATTGCTATTGCTATTATCCAACAAAGATTATAGCTCTACATGGAAAAATGGCCAGGTGTTCAAGCTGGATTTTAAAAAGGCCGAGAAACACAAGACATTATTTCTAATGCAAACTGGAAAATTCAGAAAGCCAAAGAATATTAAAACGTCATTATGTGCTTCATTGATTATAGAAAGGACTATGACTGTGTTGATCATGTCAAATTGAGGAATGTGCTTATGAAAATGGGAATCCCAGAACTTCTCATTATCATGAGAACTCTATAAACAGCTCAAAAAGCTATAGTAAAACACAGAACATGACAAAACAGATTGGTCCCATGTTAGCAAAAGAGTGTGATAAGGCTAAGAAATTTCCCCTTATTTATTCATTCTGTGTGCTGAATTTATATTAAGAGAAGCTAGATTGGAAGAAATTGAATACGGCTTTAAATCAGAGGAAGAAGCATCAACAACCTGCTAATGACACTACAGGTAGGGCTCATTTAGCAACCTCATTTGCTGTTATGACAGTGATGAAAAAGTAACTTGATAACTAATGTTCCCATTTACAATCTTCAGAAATCTGTAATGAAAGGGAAGCTGAAGTAAGATCATAAGCACAGTTCTGGCTTCACTTTACAACTAAGTTACCAGTCCCAGTTGTGGTCACTAAATGAAGACTGCCTGTACTCTATTAGCTAAAAATGCAAAGGATCTGCAAGCTCTAGTAATAAAGGTTAAGGAGCACAGTATAGGATTAAACATAAAGTAATAATAACATTTGCAACAACCGACCTTAAAATTGATAGTGAAGATACTAAAGGGGTAGATATCTTCTGCCTTTTAGGACCAAACATCCAGGGGTGGGTCCTAACTTACCTCGCTGCCGGTTCGCTTCCTCCCGCGCCGCATGGCCGCGCCTCGTCGTGCATGTGCAGTGCAGAAAAATCCATTTTTTTTAAAAAAAAGAGCCAAAAACAAGATGGCGACACATGCACGGTGCCAGAAACTCAGTTTCTGCACATGCGCAGAAGAAAAAACCCGAGAAAAAATTTCCACCCAAAAAATAATAATAATAAAAAAGATGGCGGCGCCCACGGATCGGCACCAACCAAACCGGTTCCGTGACATCATCGGGATGTCACCAGCAGGTTGCTACCGGTTCGGGTGAACTGGTCCGAACCGGGAGGAACCCACCTCAATAGTAAGGGAGTAAACAGTCAAGAAATATTGACAAACTAGCAGACATGAAAGTCTTGGAAAAGATATTCAGATGCCATGATGTGTCCATATTTACAAAGATCAGAATTGTACAGGCAAGCGTGTTCTCTTTGACACTCTGTAGAAGCGAAAAATGGATCTTGCAGAAGCAGCATAGAAAGAGTATTGACATTTTTGAAATTTGAAAACTACTGAAAATACTATGAACAGCTAAGAAACCAAATTAATCATTGCACAGATCAACCCAGTGTTATCACTCAAGGCACAAATTGCCAGGCTCAAATTATCCAACCATGGACACATTATGCAAAGATCTGGAGAAGGCTGGGAAAGGTGGAAAGGAAGGAGAAGAATAAAACACTAAAAGAACTGAAGGATCAGGTTGGGGACAGATCATCCTGGAGAAAATGTATGTGGCTGCTAAGTGTTGCTGTTGACTTGATAGCACGTCAATCAATATTCTGAAGAAGTTACTAATTATTGTTGCTATTATTATTACTATATTATTGGAGTCTTACTCTTCAGACTCAAAGGTCCAAAACCCACAAGTAATTACATTCCAATGTATCAAGCATGACTTTTTCATGAACTGTTGTTCTCTTTTTAAAAAAAATCTGGACAACATAGTTCTAGATTCAGGCTTCCTTTGTAAAAATTATGTGCTATCCTCTTTACCAATGATTTTCACAACCACCCCTTCACATTCCTTTTTGCATCTGGCCTGGAAGCCATTTGCTAGCTTTGGGCAGTATGATTTTGCTGAATTAATGATGATTTAGCTGATCTCCAATAGCATGAAAATATACTGTATTTTTCGGAGTATAAGACGCACCTTTTTCCTCCCTAAAAGAGGCTGAAAATTTGGGTGTGTCTTATACTCCAAATGTAGCTTTTTCGAAGCTTTTTTCCCCAGCCCAAAGGAGCTAAATGATCTTCCCGGCTTCCTACTCTGTCCGAAGAAGTTTTTTTCCAGCCCTAAGTCTTTGCAGGCTTGTTTTTATTCCTATTCACTCTGAAAAAGTTTTTTTCAGCCCTAATGAGGTGCTAATGATCTTACTGGCTTGCAGCATTTTTTTATTCCTACTCCCTCCGAAGTAGTTTTTCCAGCCCTAAGTCTTTGCAGGCTTGTTTTCATTCCTACTTCCTCTGAAAAAGGTATTTTCAGCCCTAACGAGGTGCTAATGATCTTACTGGCTTGCAGCATTTTTTTTCCTACTCCCTCGAAGTAGTTTACCAGCCCTAAGTCTTTGCAGGCTTTTTTTCATTCCTACTTCCTTCGAAGAATATTTTTTTCAACCCTAACCAGGGGATAAAATAATGTACTGAAGCTGAACAGACTAAGGACGCTAGCCAGATGAATACCTAGTACAGTGATGGCGAACCTATGGCACGCGTGCCACAGGTGGCACGTGGAGCCATATCTGCCGGCACGCAAGCCGTTGCCCTAGCTCAGCTCCAGCACGCATGTGCACACCGGCCAGCTGATTTTTGGCTGGCGCGGAGGCTCTGGGAGGGCATTTTAGGTTTCCGGAGGGCCTCCATGGGGGCGTTTTTGTCCTCCCCAGGCTCCAGGGAAGCCTATGGAGCCTGGGGAGGGCAAAAAACAGGCCTACCGGGCCCACCAGAAGTTGGGAAACAGGCCGTTTCTGGCCTCCAGAGGGCCTCTGCGGGGGCGAGGGAGGTGGTTTTTGCCTTCCCTAGGCATTGAATTATGGGTGTGGGCACTCGCACGTGCGTGATAGTGCACGCGCACACGCTTTCGGCACCAGAGGGAAAAAAGGTTCGCCATCACTGACCTAGTAGGTAGATTCCCCCCTCCCTATTTTCCTCCCCCAAAACTAAGGTGCGTCTTATACTCCGGTGTGTCTTATACTCCGAAAAATATGGTAAGTAAAAGTTTTTATAAACTATTTACTGTTCCTTAAATGGAAATTGTCCAACCGAGGTCAGTCCTATGTTCACAAAATTAGCTCTTAGAGTGTTTTTAGGTGAATTTTAATAAGACACATTGCATCAGACACCTTTTGTCCATGTGGGTGGAACAGCTACGTGCAGCTTTAATGTTCTGTTTCTATAACCTGGAAGCATGTAGTATTCATCAGCAACATGAGCCTATTAGCAAGCTCCTGTGTTGGAAGCTTCAGCCATAAAAAATAATGAGTATAATTCATTCACTTCATGTGCAGTTTTGCATCTATTCATAACCTCTTCGTTGAGGACAAAAAAAATGCTTCGGTTCATTACAATTTTTAGAGTTCAAAAGTAATTTCATTGATAAGGTCTGTGTTACCGTCATAATGTGTCTACCTACACATGTATGAGTCACCATTTCTTTTCATTATTCTAACTCTTTAAAAAAAAGAAGAACAAACTGTCTGGAATTTTTTTTCCTTACCTCATTTGCTCTCTCTTCTTAACATCAGGATCCTTTATCTCCTTTTCATCTAAGATTTGCTCTGACATTCAAAGCCAGGTAATGCTGCTATTGTATTAGGTTTGGCTTACACATAGTCCTTGCTTAACAACCATTTGTTGAGTGACTCTTTGGAGTTATGACAGCACTGAACAAATGTAGTAATGGCTGGTTCTCAAAGTTATGGCTGTTGCAGCACCCCTCACGGTTGCAGCACCTCCCCACGGCTGTTGCAGCACCCCCCATGGTCCCCACCCTCCACAGGATCAAAATGTGAGTGCTTGGCAGTCCACCCACATTTAGGAATGCTAGGTGGACTTCAACTCCCTCCATTCTTCTAGCTACCCCAACTCTGCCCCTTTTGGACACCCAACTACCCAGCACTCTACTCTACACTGAGCCAAGGTGGCGCAGTGGTTAAATGCAGCACTGCAGGCTACTGCTAGTTCAGCAGTTCAGCTGTTCAAATCTCACCGGCTCAAGGTTGACTCAGCCTTCCATCCTTCCGAGGTGGGTAAAATGAGGGCCCAGATTGTTGGGGGCAATATGCTGAACTCTGTAAACTGCTTAAAGAGGGCTGTAAAGCACTATGAAGCGGTATATAAGTCTAAGTGCATTGCTATTGCATTCTCACCACTTGCCCTGTGTCTGACCCAGTACAATGGCCTCTCGGCTTTGATCTCACAAGGATAATTTGGACAGCGCTCAACTGGATTTGAACCAACCACGGCAGGTGCCAATATGGAAATATAAATGTGGGCTGGTTGATAATCCTAACTGTGACTGTGGGAATGTGCCACAAACTTTACATCATATTGCGATGGAATTCTCCCTCAGAGGTTTCCCTGGACCCCTGCATGAAACATCTTGAGGGCACTGCTGCCCAATGGCTAAACAATCTAGATACCCGGCCATAGTTTTAGCCATCCCAGTAACTGCTTATAGATAATTTAATTACATTCATAATTTTATTCATCACTTCTGCTGTGTGTTTTTAAAATGGTTCACTGCTCTGGTATTTTATATTTTAGTAAACATTTTATATACCGTGTTTGTGACCTTTTATGCATTAAGTATTATGCATTCTGTTATGCCATATGAAATAATAATAATAATAACAACAACAACAACAACAACAACAACAACAACAACAACAATGGAACACTGAAGAAGGAGACAGAAGGCTTGATTCTTGCAGCCCAGGAGCAAGCAATTAGAACAAATGCAATCAAAGCCAAGATTGAAAAATCAGCTGATGACCCAAAATGCAGACTTTGCAAGGAAGCTGATGAAACAATTGATCATATCCTCAGCGGCTGCAAGAAAATCGCACAGATGGACTACAAACAGAGGCACAACTACGTGGCCCAGATGCTTCATTGGAACCTGTGCCACAACTACCACCTACCAGTGGTAAAGAACTGGTGGGATCATAAACCTGAGAAAGTAGTTGAAAACAAACATGCCAAAATACTTTGGGACTTTCGAATTCCGACTGACAAGGTTTTGGAACATAATACGCCAGACCTCACGATTGTGGAAAATAAAAAAGTGTGGATCATTGATGTCGCCATACCAGGTGACAGTCGAATTGATGAAAAACAACAAGAAAAACTTAACCGATATCAGGACCTTAAAATCGAATTACAACGACTCTGGCATAAACCAGTACAGGTGGTCCCAGTGGTAATCGGCACACTGGGTGCTGTGCCAAAAGACCTTAACCGGCATTTGAAAACAATAAACATTGACAAAATCACGATCTGTCAGTTGCAAAAGGCCACCGTACTTGGATCTGCGCGCATCATACGAAAATACATCACACAGTCCTAGACGCTTGGGAAGTGTTCGACTTGTGATATAGTGATATGAAATCCAGCATATAAATCTCATTTGCTGTGTATTACATTTTTTGTGAATAAATAATAACAACAACAACAACAACAACAACAACAATAAACCACTCCGCAGTCCCACTAGTGAGGCCTTCAGGAAGGCTACAACAACAACAACAACAACAACAACAACAACAACAACAACAACAACAAACCACTCCGCAGTCCCACTAGTGAGGCCTTCAGGAAGGCTACAACAACAACAACAACAACAACAACAACAACAACAACAACAACAACAACAACAACAACAATAATAAACCACTCCGCAGTCCCACTAGTGAGGCCTTCAGGAAGGCTACATGTAGCCAGCAGCTCCCTTGTGAAGGCCTGGTGCACTTCATCAGAAGTCGGAAGAAGAAGATGGCAAAGGTCAGCTGAGGGCATCAGGGAGTAGCAGAGGTGACAGAGTGCAGGACAGTGGGAATGCAGGATAGAGGACATGGCAATGGAGGGCAAGGTAGGTGGCAGAGTGTAGATGGCCAAAATGGCAGAGGTGGGAGTGAGACCATCAAGTGAGAGGAAGTTGAAATACAGGTAATGCAGCATAGGAGGGTGACCTCCTTGACTAACAATGACATGGTCCTAATCATCGCAACCAGGACTACCAAAACACTCATTGCTCAATTGTGCAGCCACAGCATATTTTATTTAACAACTGCATTTCTTAGCAACAGAAATTTTGGACCCAGATAGGGTCATTTAATTTGCATGTATTTGCAACTGTTTTTGCCAGCTCTTAAATCAGCTAGCTTCAGTATTAATTGTTCTACTATTCCTGAAGACCTATAATTCAAACTTCATTAACAATAAAATATTAGTAATTAAGGCTTACAAATGCTTAATTTAACAATGCTTAATTTTCGAAGAAGGGGAATGGTGTTACTGATCTTTTCTTAATGACCAACTTCATTCTGTTGCAGGTGTCTATAGAGCAGCTAATGACACATGGAACACTCTATTGCTAATTTATTTCAAAGGTGTTCATCAGGGCAGATCATTTACCAGTCAGCAAAATAATCTGAAGAACACCAAAGAGAACCAGGATGGGTTACAGTAGCATATTTTAAAATGCAGGTAGTCTTCAACTTATAACCATTCATTTACCGGCCATTAGAAGTTACAGCAGCATTCAAAAAAGTGATTTATGACCAGTCGTCACACTTATGACTGTTTGATAATGTGATCAAAATTCAGGTACTTGGCAACTGGGATGTAATAACAAGGTTTGCAGCTTCCCAGGGTCAAAAAAAGTTAATGGGGAAACAGGATTCACTTAACAAACCCATGATTCACTTAACTGCAGTGATTCCTTTCTTGACTCTACCCCCTCTGCCACTCCTTCTCCTTCTCCTACAGCTACCTACCTTCTCCTACTCTTGTGATGGTGAACCTATGGCACGCAGAACCCTCTCTGCGGGCACGCGGGCCATTGCCCCAGCTCAGCTCCACCACATATGCGCGCACGCCTCCCACCGGCCAGCTGGTTTTCGGGTCTCTGCCGTGCATGCACAGGGCGCATGCGGGAGATGAGTGTGCATGCGTGGGGGTGGGCACATGTGTGGGGGACCCATGTGCATGTTTGGGGTCACATGTGCAGGGGGTCGTGCGCATGCACGGGGAGCGCAGGGGGAGTCGCACACATGTGCGGGGGGCAGGGCACGCAGGCGGGTCGTGTGCGTGTGCTTTCAGCACACGACGACAAAAAGGTTACCCATCACTGTCCTACTCCATCACTAGTTTTCTTTGTTCGGATAAGTAAACAAGTTAAGGCTTCTACTAAAGCTTAATGTGTACAACTGTTGATGTTTTTCAGTTTGCCTTTTCTCTAATACTGGAGTTTTAAGTTACGTTGTGCTTCAGAGGACTAGGTTTCAAATCACTAAAACTAGAAGAACTAGATTGCAAATTAGAAAGTATCTAGCATTCTGATTACGGAAAGCACAGTGGATATTTTGTAATAATGTCAAACAAACTTCCATTGTAGTGTATTGAAATTCATTTAGTTCATTTAATTTATCTTTTACAGATTAAAAGTTTGCCAACTTTTTATAACTCATTCTATCTCTTGCTCAAAAAAAAGTCATGCGGAGCCTATAAATTTGTTGCATAAATAGGAAATTAAGAACTGTCATTTGATAATTATAGGCCTATGACTAACAGTAATAATGTATGACTTGCTATTTTAATTGCAGGTGTATGGTCATTATCAATATAGGTGTTGAATTATTTGACTGTTTCTTTTTGCTAGGTACTAACTAGAATATTTTGAAAATCAATATGACATTTTCAACAGATAAAATCTGTTAAAGGATGGTTGTTAAAATACAAATGCTAACTTTTCACAAAAATAAATACATTGTTTTATATATTTGTGATGGGAAGTAGACCAGAAAATCATGTGGCAGGTGACTAATTTTGGAGAGAAAAAATGCATACCAACTAAAAAAATAGTTCACACCAGATTTTATACATTTTGTGTTCCTTTTTAGCTACTGTTGTCTATAAGAAGTTATAGATAGGTGAACATATGGTTTCAGATTTTGAAAAAAAGGAAGTAAAATATAGATGATTCTATAGATAGAAAACTCATTCATACATTCTAGAATTATATGTAGCCCCCAAGTCCCTACAAAACTTTACTGCCAAACTATAATATGCTAGACAGAAGAAGAGTACTAAATATGTTGGGAATAATCCTACTAGCTGCATGTAATTTAATTTAATATGTAGGCATAAAGTCATTATTGCATTGTTTTTTTGGCTCCACCAAATTCTTGCAGTGAAATTCTTAGTTCAAAAGAGTTTCAACTCTATGTATATAGAAAGGAGAGGCTACGCATTTGAAAATTGTACAAAAAGGATTTCTTAAATCACTTTTTCAAATTCAGTAACTGCAAAGATGTACACGTTTTTAATTTATTTAATTGCCAACCAGCATGTCTAATGGTTATGCCACTAGAACACTATAAGTCCATTTAGCCTAAAAGTATTTAATTGGAAAAGTATAATGTTAGATTCTGATTGTTCCTTGCTTAAAAATGACTAAAGGATGTGAGATCAAAGTATTGCATTGAATTATCTCAGTTGGAAAGATTTGTTGTCTCCCTGTGTTAGGGATTTAGCAGCAGAAAATGTGAAAGCAGTTAATTAATTTATTTATTAAGAAACCAAGCCTAGCTTAATGTTAAATTGGAGGCAAGCAAGCAAAGCATAGCTATAAAATATATTTAATAATAAAAATAATTTAGTAAACTTGCATTAGCCTTTGAACTTACAAATACTGAGACAAATTTCAGAGAAATAGACTTCACTGTCAGATAAGACTATCATAATTATAATCTGCACAATTATATCTGAGAATGCGAGCTATATCCATTCAAGAGCCCAACCCAGCTGCTTTGGTCTAGAGGTGGAGCTCTTGCCTCACAATCAGGAGGTTGTGAGTTCGATCCTAGGTAGAGGCAGATGTTAGGGTCTCCTGCTTGGGCAGGGGGTTGCACTAGATGACCTGCAAAGTCCCTTCCAACTCCTGTTATTCTGTTAAATTAAATTTCATCTGGTAATAATGAATTTCTTCTGTTCTGATTTGATCTCGGCAAAACATTTTACAAAGGAGTGTCCTAAGGCTTCAGTGCATACAAACTGTGACAGCTAGTATGTTAACTGGTATATAAAACTGGTAGTCCTCAACCACAATTGAGCCAAAAAAAATGTTGCTAAATGAGGCATTTGTTAAGTGAATTTTGGCCCATTTTATGACCTTTCTTGCCACAGTTGTTAAGTGAATCACTGCAGTTGTTCAGTTAGTAACACAGTTGTTAAGCAAATCTGGCTTTTCCATTGACTTTGCTTATCAGAAGGTGATTGCATGACCTTGGAACACTGCACTGGTTAGTTGCCAAGAAATTTGATCATGTGACCATGAGGATGCTGCAAAGCTGGTAAGTGTGAAAAACATCATAGGACCCTTTTTTTCCCAGTACTGTTGTGACTTCAAACAGTCACTAAATGAACTGTTGTACGTCGAGGACTATCTGTACTACGGTAGAAGTATATTAATTTGTACCGTAGGATCTGCACTGGTTGACATAAGTTTCCCAAGCAGAATTTAATTCTTAGTTTTAAAGTTTAAAGCTCCAAATGTCACTTTTTTTTCTGATTTGGGCTAAGCAATAAATCACAGACCTATTGATACTTCACACTTAGCTCGGCTCGTTCGTTTGACTTAGCAGAAATACTTTTAGGCTTGGCTTTCTTGGCGTCTTTATTTCAGACAAGGAAAGCCATTCAGAACAGTTCATTGCTCACTGCGAGTGCAGAGATGTGAAAGACGGGTTATACTCGACCAGGTTATACTCGACCAGGGCAAAGCAATAGATGCAATCTACATAGACTTTTGTAAAGCCTTTGACTCCGTAGTACACGACAAACTACTCCTAAAACTAAAATCTTATGGCATCTCTGGCCCCCTACATAAATGGATAACTGCATTCCTGTCAAACAGACAACAAGTGGTTAAAATAGGATCATCTCTATCAAACCCTGTACCTGTTAACAGCGGAGTTCCCCAAGGAAGTGTTTTATGACCCACTCTCTTCATTCTTTACATAAATGACATTTGTGATATTATACAAAGTAACTGCGTCCTCTTTGCAGATGACGTAAAACTTTTCAACACCACAGACAATACTGCAACCCTTCAAAAAGACCTTGACTATATTTCTGAATGGTCTAACAAGTGGCAACTACCAATTTCTATCAACAAATGCTCAGTTTTACACATTGGCAAAAATAATCAAAACACCAAATACAAACTTAATGATCATGACCTTGATGATGATCCTCACTCAGTAAAGGACCTCGGAGTACTCATCTCAAACAATCTAAGTGCCAGAGCCCACTGCAACTACATAGCAAAGAAAGCATTAAGAGTGGTTAACCTAATCTTGCGCAGCTTCTTCTCTGGTAACATTGTACTCTTAACCAGAGCATACAAAACATTTGCTAGACCGATCCTTGAATACAGCTCATCAGTCTGGAACCCACACTTCATATCAGACATTAACACTATTGAGAATGTCCAGTGATACTTCACAAGAAATTACATTCCTCTGTTCACAACAGAATTCCTTATGAAACCAGACTAGAAATTTTGGGACTTCAAAATTTAGAACTCCGCCGCCTTCGATCTGACCTAAGTGTAGCTCACAAAATTATCCGCCTCAATGTCCTACCCGTTAACGACTATTTCAGCTTCAACCGCAATAATACACGAGCTCATAATAGATACAAACTTAATGTAAATCGCTCCAGACTTGATTGCAAAAAATTCGACTTCAACAACAGAGTTGTCAACGCCTGGAACACTTTATCTGACTCAGTAGTTTCTTCCCCAAACCCCAAAAACTTCAACCTCTTATTATCTACCATTACTCACTTACTCATTATCTACCATTACTCACTTACTCACCCCATTCCTAAGAGGTCAGTAAGGGGCGTGCATAAGCGCACAATCGTGCCTACCATTCATGTCCTAATGTACCCATATATTCATACTTTCCAGGATTTAAATTCTCTTTTCCCCTTTCCCCCACTTTTTTGTGAATCAGATTGTAAGCCCCTCTGATCTTCTCTTTGGTAAAAACGTGCGTCTTCTTCAATCAGTATAAATCTTCAGAAAGGAACAGAAGAAAATGGCAATCTCTAATGGTTACAGATTTCAGAGGGTGTAGATACAGAGCTGTCCTTGACGCCCCATAAAAGCATTGCTTTGGGAAGGGAAGGAGGAGTTATTTGTACCTCTTTGGTCAACAAATTCCTTCAGACAGGATGTTTCATTTATTTTATTTATTTTATTTATTTTATTTATTTTATTTATTTTATTTATTTTATTTATTTTATTTATTTTATTTATTTGGGATTCTTATAGTCCGCCCTACTCCCTAGGGACTCAGGGCGGCGTACAGCATATATAAGAAACAACCAAATACTATCAAAACATACAATAAGACAACAATAATAAAATGGTAGTTAAAAAGATTTTAAAAAAACCTACACAAGCAACAGTCACAATCTGAAAGGGCAGTTATATCTGCCCCTTCCACCGATAAGGCGGTGATAACTGAGACTACTCACACAGTCAGAGGAAAACTACTCTAACCATTATAAAACAAAGGAAAGTTGGAACTCAAAAGGGGAGGGCAAGCAGCCCATTACAGATAATAGGTAAAATATTTCCCTTTCAAATACTGCTGTAAGTGGCTTTTCATTACGCCTTGGTAAGGTTTTGGGTTTGTGAACTTGCCCAATTGGTTTCAGCCTTGCTTGTCATTAACTTTGGACTTAACATGGGATAGTGACTTGTTCAACCCTTATTTTGAATAATGTGGAACTAACTAATTGAGCAAGAGTTATTTATGCTAGAAGTGTATAGATGTTGAGTTCAGCAGGCAAAGATTTTATTTAAAAAAAAACACCTCACTATCTGAGATCCATTTGTTGGGCATTTGGAAGAGAAGGGTTTTTTTTAATTGTTGTTGCTCCTAAGTTATGGATCCACATTCAAGATGCTACTTTTTCTGCTTTCAGGAAAGAAACCATAGATTGGCTTAGTGTGAGACGCAAATTCAGCCAGACATCATAAATAGTTGCCACTGATTAAGGATGCGTAGAATATTTTGAGCTTTAAATATTCTGAGTTTAGAACAGCTTGCATTTCAATAGTTTCTCCCCCCCCCAAAAGTCAGAACAAAACTTATTAAATTATTTCCAAGCTTGAAACAAAATTTGTCTGTTTTGAATATTGTAAGAATCCTAAATCCTGTGATTGGCTTGTTGTTTTTTTAGTTCTGATTTGCGTGTTGGTTTATTTGGCAGGTTGACATTGACATTAATAGCTGCTAAGGGCTTTGTGTTGCAGGCTGTTTGCAAAATGCAGTGCATTGCGGTTCTGTATGTATGCTGAGCTTTTTGGGGGGGGCAGTGGGGGAGGCAGAGTTGTAGTCAGCCAAATATCATAACATAAAAATTATATTAGAAGAAAGTCACTCTATAGCTGATAGTCATGGAAAAAATATTTTTAGTAGTTATTCATGGGCTTTATTCAAGCAAAATAATTTGGTTATTGCTGTTATTCCTTGTGGGTTTGCTGCAGCTTGCTGACATAAAAACATGATCAATCATTTCATTCTTTCTTGTGGTTATATTATTATTATTTCCATTTTTTAAAAAATACTTTCCTTGGGCAACATATGTTTGTTCAGTAGTGAGGATGATCAGGAATATTCAGCATTGATGACCATTTAACTTATTTATGTGGTACTAGGACAAAAAAAATGAAGGGAAACACTTGTTTTGAGGTCCCATGGTTTTGTTTGGTATAGGAGGCTTCGTGTGTGTGTGTGTGTGTGTGTGTGTGTGTGTGTGTGTGTGTACATGAAATGTGTTAAATGGGGTAGGTGGAAGAAAAGGCTCCATACTGTTGGCCTAGGGCAGGGGTCGGCAACCTTAAACACTCAGAGAGCCATTTGGACCCGTTTCCCACAGAAAAGAAAACACTGGGAGCCACAAAACTCATCCCGTGCCTGACTATTTCCTGAGTGGCCACAAAACTAGCATATATAGTTGAATTAAAGATTCTGTTTTGTTCTGAAACTTTTGTTTTCTTGGATTTATCCATGGTTGGCCTACCGGGGGTCAAAAAGCTCAATAAATTGCGTGCCAGTGGGTGTCGCACATTGGCAGTTGTGTCGCATATTTTGAGCGATAGGGAGCCACAGCAGAGGGATGAAAGAGCCACATGTGGCTCCAGAGCCGTGGATTGATGAACCCTGGCCTAGGCAGTAAGATTTACTTGTATTTTTGAAATAGTATTAAAATGTTTAAAATGTAGTAGAATATGCAATGGATGGAAAAACTGTCTAATCTGGTATCAGATTATCTTCTATGTTGCAATTAGGACAAAAAACAATAGGACGTTTTATCATCAATTATAAAGGCATATGCAAGAAATGCTAGAAGGCAAAATGACCTTTATTTAACATAGCAAGGCAAATGTTATATTGTATCATAGATCTTCAAGGTATTTTGCAACTAAAAAGCTACAACTACAGCTACAATTTCATACTGTGCTCAGCTAAATTGCAGCATCCAGATGACTTTGGCTAATCTTCAAACCTTTTATTATTAAACATATGGGAACCCAACAGGAAATCCCAGGCCTGTACATTAAACTGGAAGGTTGAAAAATATTCCAGAAGATGACAATGTCAGATCACTTCCAAATAGTTTTCATGAAGTTACTAGAAGTTGAATTGAACTGAAAGAAGTGATCATATGGTTAAGAAGCTAGACTTTAGTAGGAATCATATTGCAGCTGTATTGAATAACTTACATTGGCAGCATGTTTATTCTGAGCACAATTTAAAGTAATAATACTTGCTTCTAGAGTTCTAAATAACTTGGGCTCAAATAGTTTAAGACATCTGCAAATAGGATCACCGAGATCTTGAAAAAGCATAAAGCCCAGATTGTGGGAAGTAATTATCTCACCCTACTCTGCCTTGGTCAGACCTTGCTTGGAGTATTGCATACCTCAATTAAAAAACAATAAACAACCATTGATAAACATGGGGCTACCCTTGAAAAGTATTCGGAGACTGCAACTGGTACAAAATGCGGCTGCTCGGGCTGTGGTGGCAGGGGTGGCCAAACTTTTCCAGCTGAGGGAGTACAGTTCCTAAATAATAATTTTCAGTCTGCAGTCTGCAAAAGGTTATTTGATGGCATGGTGATGTCACTGAGCAGATGTGACATTTCAGTAGAAGGAGCCAGAACTATTTTGGGATGGACATGGCTATAGTTTGCCTTGAAGAAGTTTAGTGTATCTATTTGCAACCCATTTGTGTTGGTGTGTTATCTTGTTTTTCTTTTTTCTTTTTTTTATTGTACACAAAAACATGACATGACATACAAACATACAGTGTTAGCAATCTTAGTTCCTATCTTAGTTATAGCTCAAGATCAGTCCACAAGATTTTTATATACATATAATATGCGCGTGCTGTGGTGGGTGTTTTAAGATACACCCACGTAACACCATTCTCCGCCAGCTGCATTGGTTGCCCATTGGTCTCCGGGTGCAATTCAAGGTGTTGATTATCATCTTTAAAGCCCTACATGGCTTAGGACCAGGTTATCTCCGGGACCGCATCCTACCTCATACATCCCTATGACCAATTAGGTCCCACAGAGTCGGTCTCCTCCAGGTCCCTTTAGCCAAACAATGTCGGTTGACAGGACCAAGGGGGAGAGCCTTCTCTGTGGGGGGTCCGGTTCTCTGGAACCAACTACCCCCAGAGATCCGATCTATCCCCGCCTTGCTGGCCTTCTGGAAAGCTATTTAAACATGGCTCTTCCTGCAGGTGGGGTGATGTGACCAAATGAACATCTTAGGTCTCCCCCAGGTATGAATGTGCTGTTTGGTTTTTTAATCTTTTAATTAATGAAATGTTTTATTTTTGCTACTGTCCTTGTTTTATTGTTTATACTCTGTTGTACACCGCCCTGAGTCCCCAGGGAGTAGGGCGGCATATAAGAACAGCAAAATAAAATAATAATAAACTGGAAGAAGACCAGAGAAATGCTACAAAGATAATAAAAGGACTGGAAACTGACCTACAAGAAATGATTCAGAGACCTAGATAATTTAAAAGACCAAGATATGCAGAAGAGAATATTGAGAGCAGAGACAGTAGCTTTATTGTCTTTAAATACCTGAAGAGCTGTCACACTGCAGAGGGTTTATGCTCCAAAGGATATATTGGGATAAAAAAAATGTAGTGGCAGTCAACTGTTTTGATTTGGCAAGGTATTTTGAAACTATTGTACTGTTTACATAAATATTGTATATAATGATGTTTGTATCTACATCAGATAGTATATACTTTTTGGTTTTTATAGGGGGTTTGATCATGTATCAGTGAGAAAACTGTTGAAGGTGCAGTGTTACTTTACAATTTTCCCTCCCTGCCTGGAGTCTTGATAGTGGTCAAATCCTTGGTGCTCTCTGACATTGGTTTTATTAGCCGACTAGGTAATATCATTAATGCCTTCATCAGTGCTTTCATCATAAAACACTGTTAATGGTTGGGTAATGAAATGTCTGCAAGCAAACAACCAAGCTCAGAGTGTACCAAGAATTCTAAAACTTAACCCCAAGCTACAGATACTCTCTTCTATTGGATCTTAAGAGTTATTCTCACAAGTTTCTTAATATTAATATTCGCAATAATCAATCAAAGATTTGATCTACTAGTGTAATCCAGCCTTTCCTATTGTAGTACATTCCAGGTGGGTTATTTATTAGTTTGTTAATGCATTCACAGATGCCTTTCTTCTCAGAGTTTAGGGAGCTGTCCATGGTAGTTTCCATCATTTATCCACATAAGAACAACCCTGTGGAGATAGACTTCTTCCTTTGAGAAAATGGGACTGGCCCAGAGTTACTCATTGAATGCCATGGTTGACTGAACTGGGTTTCTCAGGTTCAGCTCAATACTTTAATCACTGCAGTACAAAGAGTGCTGCTGGTTGGAATTTTGGTTTTCACACATTTGGAGAGTTCCATATTAGGAAAGGTGGTCTCTACTATGTACTGGTTCTAATAGATAAACTATTAATGTACACATGCTTCAGCCTTCAATGCATCTGCATTCCAATTGTAAATTATCAAATAAAGCCAAGATTGGAGACAAAAAAAATGCCAAATCTTTAACAAAGGTATTATCATGTCAGCTTTGCCATCATACAATAGCAATAGCACTTAGACTTACCGGTATATAGCAATAGCAATAGCACTTTTCTTATATACCGCTTCATAGTGCTTTACAGCCCTCTCTAAGCGGTTTACAGAGTTCAGCATATTGCCCCCAACAATCTGGGTCCTCATTTTACCGACCTCGGAAGGATGGAAGGCTGAGTCAACCTTGAGCCTAGTGAGATTTGAACAGCTGAACTGTTGAACTAGCAGTCAGCCTGCAATGGCTGCATTTAACCACTGCACCACTTCAGCTCTTCACAGTGCTTTATATCCCTCTCTAAGTGGTTTACAGAGTCAGTGTATTGCCCCCAACGATCTGGATCCTTATTTTTCACACCTTGGAAGGATGGAAGGCTGAGTCAACCTTGAGGCTGGTGAAATTCGAACTGCCAAATTGCAGGCGGCTTGCAGTTAGCAGAAGTAGCCTGCAGTACTGCAATCTAACCTCTGCGCCACCACGGCTCAACTGTATACAACTTATACAGTTGTATAGGTCATCCCACATTAGCAATTTCCTCTTATCAATCTTTTACAGAAATTGGTCTCAAAAGCTGTCCTGAAAAACAGTTTGATTACATCAGTTGGCTACATTCCCACAAGCTCTCATTGCTGTCTTGTCAGAGGCAGTAATCTAATGGATTAAAGGTGTTTCTTCAGCTCCTGCTATACTTTCACAAGGTACTTGACCATTAGAAGGAGCTGGGGTGTGATGACTAAACACTGATTTTGCAAATGGCATTATCTAATTAATAGTTGGTGTGCATGTCTACATGAAAGGTCTTCATTAAAATCAGTTCTGAGTAAACAGATTTAAAATTAGGTGACACATTTCTGACTTGGAATAACAAGTTAGATCGATTATAACAACGTGAATAACTTTTCTTGAATGTCTGGTTTTCAGGATCTGGTTCATCCATATAATATGGGCATATTATATATAAATGATATGGATATATTATACACAAATAATAATAGTAGTATTAGTTTGTATGCCAGTATCTGGGGTTTATAGGACATTCAGATAGGATAGGATAGGATAGGATAGGATAGGATAGGATAGGATAGGATAGGATAGGATAGGATAGGATAGGACAGGACAGGACAGGACAGGACAGGACAGGACAGGACAGGACAGGACAGGACAGGACAGGACAGGACAGGATAGGATAGGATACAGTGTGTGTGTGTGTATGTAGTGGCAATGCCCAATGTTATATAATTTCATAATTTTTAAAATAGAAAGTTTTTTTTCCATTAGTGGTGTTCCAGGCTCAGCAATACAGTTTTTCTGTGCTCATCTGAAAACAAAATGACAGACAAACAATAAAAAAATATTATAGAAACAGTCTTGATTTGTTTTCTATTTTACAATGATTTTATTAAAAGAAGAAAGTAAGATTGCAGAGACATCGAGCCATAATTGATTTTATATTTTGTTAGGAATGTATTGTCCATTCAATCTTATACATCAAAATGTTCAGAGGCAACTTCCCTCCCTCTCTCCCTCCTCTCTCCCCTCTCTCTCTCTCACACACACGAATTTATGTGGGTGGGTGATAAAAGATATTAAGAGTTTTATGTATAAAATAGAGAGACAGAAAAGAATAACTGATATTGTACCAATTTGATTTAAAAATATGAGACAATAAATTTAGAGAGCTGTATTTTATTGTAAACAATTGGGTTTAGGATAGTTTATATTATCTTTTGGAAAGAGAGTTTGGTGTAATGATTAAGGAATTAGGCTAGAATCCAGGAGACCGTGACTTCTAGTCCTTTCTTAAGGACTGGCACTAAGCCAGTCAGGTGACATGGGCAAATCACAATCTTCCAGACTTAGGAAGGAAACGGTGCCAAAATCCATGCCAAGAAAACTGCAAGGACATGTCTATATGAGAATCAAACATGATTGAACAGAACAACGTCTCTTTTCATAATGAACTTGAATACACACACACATACACATACACACACACACACACCCACACACACACACACACACTTTTTAAGAAATTAGTCAACGTTGTTTCCTTTGCTTCAACATTCTGTTGTTCATACCGATTACCGAACAGGAATTCTGGGAGATGTAGTTCTGATACATTTGAATGCAATCAATCTGTATACAAGATTGTAGTTTAACAATCTGATTTTTGTGGGTGCCAATTGCTATCAGAACTGCCTAGGCATTCAGCTGTTGTGAATTATGCTCACATTCCACAAAAAAGAATATAAGCTGAGCTGGAGTGGATGGGCACATTCTATAAACTAGAAGAAATGGGGAGGACATAACATATCCAGTTGCCTTCTGATTAATAGTTGTTAAATCTCCATTATTCACACTATCCATAGATATATAAATTTAATTCAAGTTTAATTCTTTTTTCTTATTTTATTGCAAAATTCTCAACTACAATTTTTGAAAAAATAAGCAACAGTAATAATGTGCTCTTTACCACTACCCATAATTATCTTAGTTTATAGAAAGTTGTAATTATTTGTATAGTATAATGTATTAAACATACTAATATTACATTATTTTATTTTTTGTAATATATACAGTAATAATTATCCTATTATCCTGTTTTATTTTCATGGACATATTTTTTGTTTGTGTAACCTACAGAGTTAACCCTAGAAACATAATCAGACACAAACACTCAGATATCTTATTCACCAGACAAGATTTAAAAGATTTTCATACTAAAAAAATATTTCAAAACCCTAAATTTACTGCTGTGGAAAACCTAAAGCATTTCTTCCAAGTATATATTTTCAGACTATGATATGGATGACACACAAAATGGCTGCTGCGGGGTTTTTTTAGATTTACAAATTGAATGGCATGGTAACCTGGGGCAGTTTCATCTCTTGGAATAAGATGCATATATCAAAGAATAAGGAATATGATCTTGACAGAATCAAGTTCCATTGCTAGGATGATGAGGACTGAAAAAAAATTTCAATCCAAAACAGACAAAAATAATTGGAAATGGAAATTGGAAAGGGGTCAGACTGACACCTCCCTAATTCTGAACTGAACTACAAGTAGTTGGAAGAGGTACAACGTAATCCTAGCTGATGCCCTCTCCTGCATGCCCCAGTAAAAATGCGAATGGGAGGAGGTAGTAGACACCATCATTCCCCCCTACTCAAACAGCAGCTCAAGTGACCACCTGACGACAACGCTGGGACCGGCAAGACCGACCCGCAAGCGATCTAACCATGAAACTCAAAACCGAACTGCTAGCAGACCCCTGGTTTCATGACAACCAGCATATCTTGACTAAAAGGGAGGACCTAGCGTGGAAAGGGATGAAACTTTATGTCCCAGAATCCCTACGGACCTTAATCCGCCAGAGGAGGCACAATGTCAAAATTTTGTTCTAGTCAATGTCAATAAAGCTAGTTTTAACTTTCCCATAGAGTTGATTTCTTGCTCTAGTCTACCTACTGGAGCTGCCAATTTGGTTTTTAAGAAACATCATACATACCGGTAGATATGACTGCATGTTACCTTTTTGTTTTCAAATCCAAAGCTCTAAACATGTATTGTTATTAAGTCCTTAAATATGTTGACAACTTCACAAATGGATATTAATATTATCCTTTTATTCATAAGTAAAATATATCTTCTTAATAATAACATCAATGTGTAACTAATCATAATTCCAACTACTGGAATTATTAAATGGACACAAGCTGAACTGGACAGTTTGAACAAGAAAACTAATCATCATTATGCATAGTGTTATTATTTATATCCTACCTTTATTATTTTTACAAATAGCTCAAAGCAGAACACACATCCGGCATACCTTTCTCCACCTATTTTCCCCACGACAACAACCCTATGAGGTGAATTGGGCTGAGACAGAGAGTGCCTGGCCCAAGATTACCCAGCTGGCTTTCATGGCTGAGGAGGGAGTTGAATTCACAGTCTCCTCCTTTTTCGTCTGGTACCTCGTCTGGTAGCTATCTTGCAGAAATGGATGTAGACATTTACTTCAGATCTAACAAGCTATTGAAAAAAATATATGTAAAAAACAGCAAAATTTTTATGAAAGTTAAAAATTGCAACTAATTTAAGTGTATAGGAAACAAAGTGAATATAAAACAGGAACAGAATGCTGGCAAGGAAAAGCATTATATGATCGATTTCTACAAAAGATTGAGGGGAAAGTGGATAAAAATAAACCTGGCAATGTCTTACAACTGAAACATTAAAAAAAAAACAGAAACCTTGATTTTGGCTGCTCAAGAGCAAGTTATTCAAACTATTTCAAGTCAAGGCCAAAACTGAAAAATCATCCAATGATTCAAAGTGCAGACTGTGCAAAGAAGCAGAAGAAACAGTTGATAATATACTCATCAGTGGTAGTTTCCTACCAGTGCTGTCCACTCTATAGCACCGGTAGTGGCCCGCTGGTGACATCACAGTACCGGTGTGGTCGGTTGCCGGTGGCTGGGTGCCGCCATTTTTTTTAAAAATTTTTTTTACATTTAAAAAAATTTTTCTTTTGCGCATGCCCAGAAGCCGAGCTTCCGGCACTGCGCATGCGCTACCTTACTACCCCACAGTGAGTCCAAGCAGGGGAGGATGGCTGAGGGAGTGTGTGAGACGCTGAAAGAACAGGCAGCAGGAGCTATCTCCATTCCCCTCCCTTCAGCAGTCCGAGAAGCCACGAACGTGCGGTGATAATCCCAGGCATTTTCGCACGTTCGAGGCTTCTCGAGCTGCTGAGGGGAGGGGGAACAGGCGGCAGGAACCTAGGATCATTGAATGGGGAGAAGCATTCAGGCTGGATGGAGCCTCCTAGAAGAACCGCAGCTGCAGTCTTGCTGCTCCCACTGCAGGGGGCTGCATTGCGGGTGGGCAATGCCCCCTGCTTCTCCGGCCGCTGCCAAGCTCCTGAGGCCCATGCCCACCTGGTCACATGGCTGGCAAGCCACACCCACAAAATAAGCCACACCCACAGAGTGGTAGTAAAAAAAATTAGGAACCCACCCCTGATACTCATGCAATAAAACTGCACAAACATTGTAAACAACATACCAAAGAATATAGAATAGAAGACTAAGAATTGGAGAAGATCAGAAAGTATCAAGATATGAAAACCAAAACTGAAAGATTATGGCATAAATCGTCTGTGGTCATCCCAGTGATTATTCACACTCTGGGTGACATATCAAAGAATCTGGGATGGCACTTAGAAAATCTGTGCATTGAGGACTTCCGGTGGTGACATCACTGTGTAGAGAAGCAAGGGAACAGGGCTCTGTTCCCGAAGCTTGTATTTCCTCATCGGGGGGCCTGATATCACAGAATTTGAGACGATATTGAACAAACAGAAAAATAATAAAACACCTTGTCCAGATGGGATACTGGTTGAATTATACAAAAATATACAAAACCTATTGGAAGGGATAATGTTAGAATTATTTAACGAAGTACTTTAAAAAGCAAGATTACCGCTCACATGGTCAGAGGCTTTAATAACATTGATACCTAAGGAAGACTCAGATTGCCAATTAATTCAAAATTATAGACCCATCTCTCTTTTAAATTCGGACTACAAACTATTCATTTCAATGATGGCAGAAAGAGTTTTAAAAATCTTTAATGAGAGTATACACCAAGACCAAAATGGTTTCTTGCCGAAATGGCAGATTAAGAACAATATGGGAATAATAATGAATACCCTTGAGTATTACGAGGAACATTCTGAAAAACAGGCAGCTCTGGTTTTCCTTCATGCCCAGAAAGCTTTTGACAATGTCAATTGGAAATTTATGATTCGACAATTGGACACGATGAAATTTGGGACGAAATTTACAAAAATGATAGAAACAATATATTCAAAACAAAAGGCTAGTGTTATAGTGAATGGGGATTGTACTGAAAAATTTGATATTGAAAAGGGTGTAAGATAGGGATGTCCACCATCTCCTCTTTTGTTTATATTAACATTGGAAACTTTATTAATAAAAATTAGAGAAGAACAGGAAATTAAAGGATTAACTATTTGAAAAGAAGAATATAAAGTTCAAGCATTTGCCGATGATTTAGCATTTATAATAGAAGAGCCACTTGAATCAGGACCTAAATTAATTTAAAAAATTGAAGAATTTGGAGAATTTGGAGGACTTAAAATTAACAAAAATAAAACTAAAATGATAACTAAAAATCTCACTAAAAATCAAGATAAACAATTGGAAGAAATAACTGACATTCAGGTGGTTAAAAAAGTAAAATATTTAGGAATTTGGCTAATAGCAAAGTGCTCATCAATAAAAGAAGATAATTATAATAGAATATTAGTGCAAATTAAAAAAGACTTAGAAAATTGAAAAAATTTGCAATTATCACTGATTGGAAGAATATCCTCAATTAAAATGAATATCTTACCAACATTGTTATTTTTATTTCAAGTAGTTCCGAAACCGGGGAAAGCTTTCTTTGAAGATTTAAAAATGATTTCAAAATATATTTGGCAAGGAAAAAAACCTAGGATAAGATGGAATTTATTACAGGATATTAAAGAAAGGGGTGGATTTGGGCTTCCAGACTGGCAATTATATTATCAAGCAGCGGCTTTAGTATGGATTAAGGAATGGATGGAGCTAAATAATAAGAGAATATTGACAATTGAGGGACACGATTTCCAATTAGGATGGCATGTGTTCATATGGGATGAGAAATATAAATCTCATGCATATTTTAAGAGATATTTGGTTAGGAACGCATTATTGCAAATTTGGCAGAACATCAAAAAACAACATTATACAAAAATTCCAAATTGGATTTCCACAATTGAAGCCATAAAACACCCAAGTTCAAAGACATTTGTCAAAATTATGCGATATAAAGATTTATTAGATGAACAAGGAAATTTGAAAACTAGGGAAGATTTAACTGAACATGGGACAAATCTTGACTGGTGGACTTACACACAAGTCCAAGCCAAATATCATAGTGATACTAAAATCTACGAATTTCTTAAAAAACCTAATGATCTTCATAAGATATTATTCAGCACTGATGAAAAACTAATTGGTAAAATTTATAAATTTCTAATAATATATAAAATGGAAGAGGAGGTGGTTAAGGACACGATGATAAGATGGGCAAAAAACTTTGGACACTCTATAGATTTGGAGCAATGGGAAAAAATTTGGCCAATTAATTGGAAATTAACAGTGTCGGTGGCGTACAAAGAAAACCAGTATAAAATGTTTTACAGGTGGCATCTACCCCTGTAAGAATTGCTAGGATGTTCCCAAACTCATCACCAAGGTGCTGGAAATGCAAGAAGGAAAATGGAACTTACTATCACTTATGGTGGACTTGTTTAAAGGCAAAAAAATATTGGAACAAAATTAGATCATGGTTAAAAGAGATGAAAGAAGATATAGATGGGAAACCTGAATTATTTTTATTGGGCATATTTGACAAAAAATATAAAAAGGAATTACAGTATCTAATTATACACATCATTACGATGGCAAGAATAACCTATGCACAATTTTGGAAAAATGAGGAAATACCAAAAGATGTGGACATAATTAGAAAAATAATGGAATGTGCTGAAATGGACAAATGAACGAAGAAAATAAAAGAAAAAGAAGAATCCGAATATTACTTCGTATGGAATAAATTATATGAATGGCTGGAAGAGAGAAAGAATAGGTAAAGGATGAATTGAAAATGTCAATAATTGAACGATTGATAAGAAAGTTAAAGATAAATTATTATAGAAGAAGCAAGATTATTTTATACAACAATGGTATAGAATAAGTAAGAAATAAAGAAAGGAAGAACAAGTAAACTATAAAATGTAAATATATAATATAAGGGATAATATAATTGTGGATATTAGCCGATGCAAGCTTATTGTAAATATGGGGAAACTGTACCCCTACTGGTTTGTTTGTTTCTATGTGTTTGTGTTTTATGTGTATTTAATAAAAAATTTAAAAAAAGAAAACCTGTGCATTTGCAACATTTCTGTCAATTGAAAAATTATGTTGATATATTACATCATCCTACGTTCTGGAGAAGAACTTGATGAGTATGAAGGCCAACACCAGCTAAAGAACAGGCATCTATAGCTTCACATTGCTTTAAACAGATAATAGTGATGTGTGACCGATCATCATAATAATCTATTGATTAGCCTTTAGGCCATATCAGAATATAAAATGCAGGACAATATAATACCATAATAATATATGCCAATTGAAGTGATGGTTGATACTGCTATCTTGAGTTTTCTGCTCTAGTTCTCTGGTGGTGGTTGATGGGATGCTAGAATGTTGGAAGACAGCTTGTCTAAGATACTTTCTCAAGCTTTACATCAAGCTTATCTGTGTTGCTTCAAATTCATATCAAACATGATTTCTGAAAATTATTTCTTGAAACCTATCAAACTAAGATCTTAACATGAAGATTTTATATTTTCCTCCAATAGGTCTACAAGATCAAGATTTTGTTGATTTCTCACCTATGTGAAGCAAAACACTTACCATTATGTTTAGCACTAAAAGGTCAGTTAATTATCATCTCTCTGTTTTTTATTTCCTAAATTCACTGGATAATATAGAATTACGAAACAAAATATAAATATGATGTGAAAAGAAAAATGTGAACCATGTGTACTTGTTCAGTAAACTACTTAGTCTTGATTACTAAAATAAGGCTATGCATGAACATGTTGCAATAATGTTTGCATTCCTTTTGGGGGGGATGATTGAACATATGCTTGTTTAAAATTTATAATTTATGTCTCTATTTGAAATACCCTGCTTTCCAGTCATCTTACTAAGTGATATGATTAGCATTTGAATCAGTGGTGAAATCCATTTTTTTTACTACCGGTTCTGTGGGTGTGGCTTGGTGGGTGTGGTGTGGTGTGGCAGGGGAAGGATACTGCAAAATCCCCATTCCCTCCCCACTCCTGGGGGAAGGATATTGCAAAATCTCCATTCCCACCCCACTCAGGGGCCAGCCAGAGGTGGTATTTGCCGGTTCTTCGAACTACTCAAAATTTCCACTACCGGTTCTCCGAACTACTCAAAATTTCCACTACCAGTTCTCCAGAACCTGTCAGAACCTGCTGGATTTCACCCCTGATTTGAATATCATAATATTCTACTTGTTGAGTTTCAGAATAAATCGAGTGGTTTGGATATTGTCTCCTTAATAGCAAATCCGTGTTCTACATGTGACTTGCTCCTAGGTTATGTACCTTCACTCCAAAATTCCATAGTATCTACTAGGAAATAATGTGTAGAGCCTAAGTGTCGGACTGGCTAGTCAAACCTGTGCGTTAATAACTTCAAGACACTTTCAAAAGTAAGGACTTCAGCTTTTAAGCACGCTACAGATAAGAACTCAGACCATGCCGATCCCATTCAGGTCAAAGTCAGCTCTGAGATCATCCTCCTCTCAGTGCTATTTATGCAAAACCTCACCATTCCTTCCCCTCAAATTTCTATCCAAATTATCAAACAATTGCCTCTCTTCTCATTTCATGTTAGAAATGAGCAATAAGCCTAAGCAAATCCTTCAGATTTCCCTTCCCTCGCCTCTTCTCCTCCTTACACTTCCCTCTTTGCCTCTCTATTTGACATGCTAACCTTCATGTCCCACTTGCTATGGAATGAAAATTTATTTATTCAACTTATATGGCCACCTCACTTGCAAAACAACTCTGGACAGCTTTTTACAAACATTAAAAATAACAGTAAAAACAAAAACATATTAAACAGTAAAACAAAAACATATTAAAAAAAACCAGTTTGACAGTTGAGGACACCAATCAATGTCTTGCAATGACCCTTAGAGACAGATTCACTCAAGACTCTGGCCTGATGCCCAAAAGGACAGCCAGGTTGTCAGTGTGAAAAATCTATATGGCAAGGATCGTTCAATTTTCAAGGGGAAAGTTGTTCTACACGACTGTTGTTGTGATGTTGCACTTACTGGGTCCTATCAGATGGTGTTGCTTGATAGAAAGAATTTGGAGCCTGCCAATGCTATTAGATATGGTGGGGCTAGTGTTATTTGTATAAATAATTTTATCAGTTCCATTAAAAGCCTTAGAATTTATAACAAGGACATTGAATTGCACCTGGGAACCCTACTGGAAGCCAGTGCAGTTTGCAGAGCAATAATGAAAAATGAATATATTAAGGCATACCTACAACTACCTGTACAACTGATTTTTGAGACAGTTGTTGCTTCATAATGCAGATATAGCCTACATATACCAGGAAGCCCTGGCAATGATAACTCATTGTTTGATCACCACATAAGTCAGGGCTGCCAAACCTGCGGTCCGGATGCGTCACGCTCTGGCTACACCCATGCCCGGTTTAGTGAAGGGTGAAGGGGAATTAGTGAAGGGGAAAAAAGTCACGATACGCCATGTGACGACACCATGATGATGCAAGTTTGACACCCCTGACATAACTGGACTACTAAAATGTATCGTACATGGAAAACTGCTTTTGAAGATGACTTTGAAGCTGCAATATAATTGATTCAGAATGCAACACTCAGAGTGCTAACAGGAAAAATCTATTGAACAGTTATACCTATTTGCTTGCTGGTTATCAGGAGGCTTTCAAGCCCAATTCAGAATGCTGGTTATTATTGCTATAATTCCATATGGTGTGATGCTGGAAATTTCCTAACTTAAATTCTGCCTGTCCTTTGTGGCCCCTTAGCAAGGTCCTATTCTAGACCTCATTCCCAGGAACTGAAGGAAGGCAGGCTTTCTCTGTAATGGACTGCATATTCTGAAACACATTGCTGTTGAAGATGTACTTATCCCTGTCCTTAATATTTTGTAAGGTTCTTTAGAACCTATCTTGTTATTTAAACCTGTCAGGTTCATTGCAGACAACCATTTGAAATTGTTGTATGATCCTGATTAGGTAAGGTTTCCAATGTTTTTTTTTAAATATTACATATACCATCTAGATATTTTAGATTGGGCTAGGTATCTAAATATTAAATGTGTGTATTCAAGCTTTTGCACACTGTCTCTAACTGGCTATTTAATATATACCAGAGATAACAGCACCTGGCTGCAAAAATGGATGTTGATGGCTAAAAATAATAAATGGCAGCCCCTTGTGTTCTGTAGCCTATCTGAAAAAGCAAAGTAGGTCATATCAGTTAATACTTAAATCAGGGGTGAAATGCTCCCGGTTTGAGCGTGCCTGCCAGTGGTCAGAGAGCCGGTAGCGATGGCAGCGTGAGGCTTCGCCCACCCGCTCAGATGCCACCATTTGGGTTCTTTTACCCTCTGTGCATGCGCAAAGCATTCTGCGCATGCGCAGAGGGTAAAAGAACCCAAATGGTGGCATCCAAATGGGTGGGCAAAGCCTCGCGCTGCCATCGCTACTGGCTCTCCGACCACGGGCAGGCACGCCCGAACCGGGAGCATTTCACCCCTGACTTAAATGATAAACCATTGGGGAATCTCAGGGCTGTGGACTACACTGCAAAATACAACAACAACAACAAAAAACTATAATGGGGAAATCATTTCCTTATTATTGCAAGGAAAGCGACATGGATATCTCCATGAAGTCATCAGGAGCTGAACTCAACTCAAAGGATATTTAATGTAATAAGCTATAGGTTACCACCAAAGTCATATTCATAGCATACATTCAACTCTATTGTATGGCTGGGCAGAATGAGATACTTTAACATTGTATTTTTTGCTCATCTTTAAAATATGATACTTTCCATCTTTGGGGATATAATGCAGCACAGCAGTAGAAGACGAGGAAGTAATATCTGTGCAGTGGGTGAATTTCTTTCTCCCTCCCTTTTACACATATATTACAAATATACAATAATGGGAAAATTTAGGAGAGAAAATCACTAGTTTCAAGGAAAACAACAGGCTCAGGTTACTGTTAGCAATGTTTATTCCAAACTGCAAATTTCCATTGCACTTTAACCAGTTCATTTTAGAAAAGAAAAATGTGCCTCATTTTTCTAAAAATCAGTATCAGCAAAGGGGTGGAAATTGTAGAAGGAGAACAGAAGTGAGCAGGCAACTGAAAGAGCTTTATTGATTCAGTTCATGGAAGAACATGCACATATTCTGTTTAGAGACCCAGATTTAATTGGGAGTTCTTTTGTTAACAAACACAGAGATAAAACTTTAACAAGAGTTCTTGAATCTTTCTGCTGAGGTGGAGTGTTACTTTAAACAGAAAAAAATTGAATTATTCAGGAAAGACAATTAAAATATAGTTTTTGCTCTCAGAGGAAATCTGTAAGACAGAAGTTGCGATGTAAACAAGGTCTATATAAAAAATTACCACTCTGTGATTTCAAGCATAAATAGTCTCTTGCCAGACAAAGACAAAATCATTAGAATAGCTACTTGAACCCTCTGGTCCCTTCCTTGCTCTGAATGATCAGACCAGGTTGGAATCAGTAGAAGGGATTAATGGAAATGTACTGTTAGTCTTATACAAAAAATAATGCTATTTTATTCTTGTACTTTTATGTTGTGCTTAGGTAAATTAGGTAACTAGAAATTATTATCAAACATTTAATTTTAACAAGCAGTTTTTTAGCTTTTAGTTTAAATGTTTTTGATTACTCATTGATCAGACTGGACTACATTTTATTTATTTTTATTTATTTATTTATTTTTGTCAAGTACGTGTTGGTAATATACATAGATATAACATTGTTTATATACATAAAATGGGTACTAATAAGAGGGAACATTAGGACAGGGACGGTAGGCACGATGGTGCACTTATGCACGCCCCTTACTGACCTCTTAGGAATCAGGTGAGGCCAACAGTGGACAGTCTAAGGGTAAAGTTTTGGGGGTTTGGTGATGAAACCACAGAGTCAGGTAGTGAGTTCCAGGCATTTACCACTCTGTTGCTAAAGTCATATTTTCTACAGTCAAGTTTGGAGCGGTTCACTTTGAGTTTGTATCTGTTGTGTGCTTGTGTATTGTTGTGATTGAAGCTGAAGTAGTCATTGACAGGAAGGACGTTGTAGCAGATAATTTCATGAGCTATGCTTAGGTCGTGCCAAAGGCGACATAGTTCTAAGCTTTCTAAGCCCAGGATTTCAAGTCTGGTTGCATAAGGTATTCTATTGCGAGTAGATGAGTGGAGGACTCTTCTTGTAAAGTATCTCTGGACACTTTCTAATGTATTTATGTCCGATATGCGGTGTGGGTTCCAGACAGATGAGCTGCATTCAACGATTGGTCTGGTGAATGTTTTGTATGCTCTGGTTAGTAGTGATAGAAAAAAATAAAGAAGAGATAATATGTACTTCCAGGACCACAGGCTTCATCCAGCTTTTCCAAACAGTTGAAAATGGACAGACACATTAGCAAGTAAGAAGTAATTTGAGCCTTGTATACTTGTCAAACAGATAGGATCCCCTGGAGCGGGATTTATAAGTAAAGACTGAAAGTCATCCATTTTTAGAAATTTTCTGTGCACTGAAGGAGAACTCAGATAGCAACAGAACCCCTCCTCTGAGACTTCTGCCGTCTGTTCAGCAGCTTCGCTGCAGGATGAGAATGATATGGATCTAAAAAAGGAGATTGTAACAGATTTTATAACCAGACAGACTTTATTGGCAGCATAGGCAGTAATCACAGTGTTCAAGTTGGTGACCGCAATTAAAAAAAATCAAGATGGACTCTCTAAAAGAAAGTTTCATAAAGTCTATTGAAAGCCAACAAACCAAAACATGAGAGACTGCCAGGGCATGTATCCTTAGTACAAAATCCACTAATTGTGTTCAACAAACACCAGTGGAGAAGAAAAAAGCTGGTCTTATGTCCAAACTTGCCAGGAAGAAAAATGGTCAGGGAGAGCCTAATGTGTAGCATGGAAAAAGGAGAGGGGAGGAAACAGAAGTTGTTATTTGCATTTGAGTCAGGTCGTCCTACAAATATCTAACAGAAGAACGAATAGAGGATGCTTGGACTTTTAAAAAGGCAATTGCCCAGCCCTTGAATTGGCTTCACATGCTTCTTTACTAGTATCTGTTAAATCTACTGAAAGTGAAATGGTTACCATCCAGAAGAGTAACAACTTACAGTTTCAAACATGTTGTTTAAAGGAAACTCATCTTGAGCAACTTCTAAATATTTCCAATATTTATGTTCCTATAGAGAAAATTACTAAGCTTTTAGTTTAGTTTGCTCATGAGAATACTGTTTCTTTATAGTGCAATAAATTAAACTGAGATAAACTCAAGGACGCTCCACCAGTGATACCCTTGAGAAGGTACAATTTGCAATATCTATAAAAAGAGAGTGCATTGATGAGTCTCTAGAAGCAAGGCTAATTGACTCTTTTGGTGCCTTGCCAGACTCTGAGCAAGTGGACATCCTAAGTGACTGGATGAGTTGCGAACTCTGGTAACAATGTGCTGAATGGCCAAATCACTAATCAATTTGGTCTTCCTAGCTGCCTAGGACTACTGCAATGAATCTGAGAAGCAAAATACCAGGATTGCTGTTATGACCTTGGAGAACCCAGATACATAGATAATGAATGAAAAGTCCCTTGGGGTTGACCTTAATTCTCCCAGACTGCACTAGAAAAAGTGGTGCAACAGCTATTTTTTCAATGCATAAAGATGCAGAATTTTTTTTTGGCCTCAATCAGATCAAGGCTCCACATTTGCCTTCAGGTTTTCAACTTGTATGCCCTAGCAAACATCAGTGAATTTGTAGAAGGACAAGATGAAGATTCTAAAGTCCCAGCTACTACAGGAAGGAATACTATTTTTGCCATTTAGCAAAGACTTATGGGCAAAAGGCCAAGTGTGGATCTTGTGCTCTTCTCAATTCTCAAAATTGCCCACTAGTCTATTATTACCTCTGTTAACGTTGACTTTAATGATTGTCCACCTTGACACTCAATCTATTATTATCTCCTTTAAAGCTGATGATAAAAAAAGACTATTCTTTCATGCTGTTGGTATCCAGGAAGTGTTATCTTTGCCTATGCCTTCCACTGGAAATTGTAGCAGGCTCTTCTGCCATTCTACTCATGGAATATCAGTAGATGAAACACAGGTCCAAAGACTTTGGTTCAGTAGTGAAATCCAATTTTTTTTATTACCGGTTCTGTGGGCGTGGCTTGGTGGGCGTGATGTGGTATGGTGTGGCAGGGGAGGGATACTGAAAAATCCCCATTCCCTCCCCACTCCTGGGGGAAGGATATTGCAAAATCTCCATTCTCACCCCACTCTGGGGCCAGCCAGAGGTGGTATTTGCCGGTTCTCCAAACTACTCAAAATTTCCGCTACCGGTTCTCCAAACTACTCAAAATTTCCACTACCGATTCTTCAGAACCTGTAAGAACCTGCTGGATTTCATCCCTGCTTTGGTTGTATGAATTATGTTGCCAAGATGGTATAAATTTATTTCAGGAAACCTAGTCATCTTACTTTTTGATCGTTACAGGTCCTTTTCACTGCTAGCATTGTCCAGAACAAGATGAGGCACAATGATGTGTGGTTCTATGTTTCCAGATTACAAATAAGCAATGCTTTGAAATCATTGCTAGATCAGTGTTTCTCAACCTTAAGGTGTGTGGACTTTTAATTCCCAGAATTCTGCAAACTGAAGTCCACACTTCTTAAAATGTTGCCGGGAGGTGAAATTCACACATCTTAAAGTTGCCAAGGTTGATGAGATACAGTGTGCTAGACCTATTGGAGTTTTATGCAATGTTGTTAAATAATGTCATGCTATTATTGGTTAATGTATACATCCCACCTTTGTGAAATAAACCCCAAATTTGATAGATAGATAGATAGATAGATAGATAGATAGATAGATAGATAGATAGATAGATAGATAGATAGATAGATAGATAGATAGATAGATAGATAGAATTCTTTATTGGCCAAGTGTGATTTGTCTTTGGTGCATATGCTCTCAGTGTACATAAAAGAAAAGATACATTTGTCAAGAATCATGAGATACAACACTTAATGATTGTCATAGGGTTCAAATAAGCAATCAGGAAACAATCAATATTAATGTAAATCGTAAGGATACAAGCAACAAGTTACAGTTATACAGTCATAAGTGGGAGGAGATGGGTGATAGGAATGATGAGAAGACTAATAGTAATAGTAATGCAGCCTTAGTGAATAGTTTGACAGTGGTGAGGGAATTATTTGTTTAGCAGAATAATGGCGTTTGGGAAAAAACTGTTCTTGTGTCTAGTTGTCTTGGTGTACAGTGCTCTATAGCGACGTTTTGAAGGTAGGAGTTGAAAAAATTTATGTCTAGGATGCGAGGGGTCCGTAAATATTTTCACTTTAAAAATTAACGTTTTGTGGGCCAAATTAGGTGCTTACTCAAGCAATTTCATACTTATTTACCCCTTTGCTGATATTTCTAATGCAAGAATGGGATTAAATGATAACATACTCTTTGCTGAGTTCCATCAATATCTTCCTGATACAGGTGCACTCTTTTCTTTATACACCTGGCATTAAGAGAATGTGATAGGGAACTATAAGGACTGTTTTTATTATAAATATTGAGCAAGCTAAATTTATATCCACTGGAGGGATCTGTTAGTAATGATTTTCTTGCTGAGTTTTCTTGTGAGACCCTCCTTGATTAATTATAGGATTAATCAAGGAAGTGGCTCATTAAAAAAAATAGAGTTAGTCATATAGTAATTAGCATTTTTCTAGCATCGGAGCAGCAAGAGAATTTGATAAATTCTTTTTAGAAACAGACTTTACTATCAGTATGACCCAATCCAGGCTAAATGAACGCATCAGTGAAAAGTGACATTAACTGAGTTACTGCTGAGAAAGCTTCACAGATTTTTCCTTATAATAATTGAGGTGGACTTGGAAATTTGTATCTTACAGAATTATATTAATTTTATTTAACTACTCCAGCCACCATTATGTGCTTTGATTCAAGACCCAAAAAAGAAAAAATTGAAAGTAAGACTTATCCATTCAATCCTGGTTTGATTCTGACTACCTTGACCCAAGAATGAATTGGTTAAGCTATTTAAACTATATAGTGAAGATCCAGCTTTACATTCCATCCAGGCTTTTTACTTGCTATAAAAAAACCCAGTGCAAATACCTACTACAAATAGAATTTTCTAGGACCTGCTGGCCACAATTAATAACATTACAAGCTAGGAATCTACTCTTATTGGGTGCCTGATGACTTTTCATTCAATTTCTAGGCCCCTTTCTCCTATTTCCTAAAAGCAAGGTATGCGAGAGTCATTTAGGGCCAATACATTCTCAAGACAACTTGTTGGATGAAATCTAAAGTTCCATATTAACCCCCATCAGAAGTTCTGAAAAACAATAACAACAACAGATTGCTAAACAACTTAAGCACAATAAAGACCCAGAAAGCAATTTCTGGTGAAGTCCTATACAATAATTTGGAATGATGGACTACTATATTAGCTTCCATATTTATTTACACTGATTATATTGTACAAATACTATAGCAATAGCAATAGCACTTAGACTTATATACCACTTCATAGTGCTTTACAGCCCTCTCTAAGCAGTTTACAGAGTTCAGCATATTGCCCCCAACAATCTGGGTCCTCATCCACTAAAGGATTGGAGTTTAGTTTAGTTTAGTTTTAGTTTAGTTTAGTTTAATTAAATTTATATACCGCCCTTCTCCAGGGGACTCAGGGCGGTGAACAGCCAAGTAAAAACACAATATAAACATTAAAATATATATACATTTAAACATTTAGGTATTATACTTCCCCTTTATAAAATGGACAGTCAAGATTAACCTGCCAACTATCAGCCCTTCATCTTAAGCATAAGTAAGTTTACGTAATTAATAACTCCCCAATTGTGTTAATTCAGAACATATTTTGGCAGATGAACAGGCAGTTTATAGAGCTGAATTCTTTGACTCAATTTTATAATTCCCTTATAGACATCATCTGGCTGAAAAATATTCATCTGAGCCAGGTGCTGCATTATGCATTGCATTTATTGACCTCCGATCTACATGATATCATTTCCAGATCAAAGTTGTAGGTAAACTCATAAACACTACAATAGAAAAAGGGCAACTGCTACTAATGTACAGATTTCATGAGAATGTTTGGTGCCTAAATGGCTGGATGATACAAGCAAGTCAGAAATTTTTAAATATCTGAACATGGTCATTCAGAAACTGTACCAATCACAATACCAAACTACGTAATTCAAAATATCAGTGGCAGTTGTATAATGATTCCACTTATAATGCCAGAGGGAAACAGCATATCCCAGCAGTAAAGCTTTATTTGGCTAAAGAACATATGTCAATTTGGTTAGTCCTTAATTGATACCACAACAGTTCCTTTGTCCCTCTCGAGCAGATTCAAATCCAAATATTAAGGACTATATTTCAACTGGCTTCTAGTGACTAAGAAGGGAGCCTAGTCAGACTATAGTAAAGTAGAAATGAGATATACTGTAGATTTGCATTGTTGACTACTAGTTATTGTTTTTTCATAAGGTTAAGGATTCTAATTCAGTGCAGATAATTACAAATTAAGAGGGAAAAAGCTATCCCTGGAAAAAACTGCAACACTATGGGTTCTCAAGAGAGGCCATTTTAACAAAGGTCCTCATTATCCTCAAGCAACATACTAGAGATTTAGAAGCCCAGTTGGGTCAATCAGTCTTATTTCCTAACAATCCAACTCCAATTAGGTTTTAAAAATGTATAAATGAAGGGCAACCCTCTGGAAAATTCTTGGTAGCAGTTGACTGGAGATGACAACTTTTCCATTTCTGGAGAAAAAGGATTGACCTTGAGTTGACTTGGAGAGAATACAGTAAGTGGGATTATAAATAGCAATAGCACTTTATCTGGGTCTGGGTCTGGGTCCTCATTTTACCCACCTCGGAAGGATGGAAGGCTGAGTCAACCTTGAGCCTAGTGAGATTTGAACAGCTGAACTGCTGAACTAGCAATCAGCTGAAGGTCGCAATGCTGCTTTTAACCACTGCGCTATCTCAGCTCCTAAATTGGCTTCCCCAGGAGAATCCAACTCTTGAAATAAAATCCAAATTTTATTTCAATTTTTTTTGTACTATAATAAGGACTTAGCTATTTGGATTTGTGTACTACATAGAACTATAAAATACATTTGTCTCAGGGGTAAACATGGATGCGTGCATGGCTAGATGTGGCCTGCTGATGGTTTGTTTTCCTGCAGCATTGTGAGACAGAGCTCATGGCGATTATGTGGAGCCCAACTGTGCAGTTTTCTTGGCCCCAGTAAGAATTGATTCCTTCCATGATGTATTTTCAACATGATGTATTTGGTTGGAAGTCTCCATTTCTGGAGAAAAATTTGGGTCAGCCAAATGTTGCTGCTTTACTAATACTTGTAGAATAAATTATACTTAAATGCTCCTAAAGATCATATTTAGCGCATAACCCTTGAAACCACCTTAGGTTACTGAAGAAATTTTCATTGTGTGTCTGTGGTAAAACTATAAAGGCAACAGAATGGGATAGAATTGGAATCAGTGCATTTAAAGAGAAGAGTTTCTCAGAAAAGATAATAGGGTTTATGTGGAGAAATTCATTACAACAGTTTCCCCCCACCCATCCCAAAGGAATGACTCCTTGAGATGAGAGAGAAAACAGATGGAATTATAAAGAAGGCTACTCTCTTCATAATTATTCAAAATAATGATTAACAACAACAAATTGCTAAGCATAATAGATAAAATCAGGGACTGTTAAGTGCAAAACATCAGGATCACATGTGAAGTTCCAATTAAATGGATTTATTTATTAATCATGCCTATGCCAAGACTCAACTAATGGTTAGAACTATCTTGGTGTCAGATAAGAGCAGAAGTAGGCTTCACATACTGTAACAACTGGTTCACCCAGCACCGGAAATGTGAGCGTGCGTGTTTTGTTACATCATACGCCATCCACGCATGCGTGCAACATCACAAAACACTGCAATTCGCTTGTGCGCACCATCCACGCATGCATGCGGCGTCAAAACCATAGCGATATAGGATGGGATTGTGCCTGAACCAGTCCAAACCAGCTGAACCCCACCTCTGGATAAGAGTAAAAAAAAATTAAGAAGAGTTGGGCTTAGTCCGTTTGTGGCTACATAGGGACTCTAGGCTGATTTCTCTTTTGACTCCATCCCCAAGTTCTGCCACTTCTCCTACAGGGACTTCCTGAACTCATCAGAGTTATGAAGAAAATGCAGTTGCTTTTTTCCCTCAAGGGCTAAGTAATAAATATATACACACAATTTAGGAAGACTTAGGCTCAGCACTCAGTACTTCTGTTGTTCCAAACACTTGTATTAAGCCAAGCCAATTGCATCTTTTTGATGTATAGCTACTGGGGCAAACAGCTGTGAGTCACTTGTCATCTTTGCTTTTCATAAAGCTTCAGCAAATCTTAACGGATGTCTTGCAGGATATGGAAGTGCTCTTCTCCACTGCTGGCTGACTGCCTGTAAAAAGAACAAGAGAAAATTTGACAAACAACAAGACAATAAATTGTGGGATATGGGGTTTACCTGGCTAGGGCCCCAGAAAAAGCTTTATGTTGATTCCTTATCCTGAATGCTTGAGAACTTCTATTAGGAAGTGACTGCATAACAATACATTAAACATCGTTTTACTTTGATTTTGAAGACACATAATAGTCAATTAGTGGAGTGAAACTGAGTTGATTCTGTTGTGCCATATTTTTATTATACAGTATAATATTGGATAAAGGATGGTCAGGATTATCTCTTTTTTAGCTATCTCATTTATTATGTTCATTTTGGTATTGCTGATTATAATATAGAGGCAGTTCCTAGCTGTTTCCCTGTGTAGTTTACTGTCTAATGTTTATACCATGGCTTTGTTGTGTTGACCAGCAATTATTCACAAATATCCATGGAGCATTTATTTATTTGTGGATGGCAATTGAGAATGGGGTGGATTACCACTAGAGGGTGATTCTGACAGCTGCAGTAATTTTTAAGAACCTCTCTGAATTCACTCTGTGATATTGTACCATAATTGATCAAATCAAAATATTCATTGAACTTTTTTGCCTGTGTTACTTCTTGATCTTTGGTATCTCTGTTCTATCTTTCTCATCTGCTTAGGATATGCTGTGTCATGTTTACCATTGCTGGCTTGATATTTTGCAAGCTCATTATATAAAGACCTTTGCATTTCCAAAAATGTGTAAATATTTATTTCCATGACATAATTCAAAATATGATTTAAGTTTGGAAGTTCTACTAATCACTTTCAAATATTTTAGAGATCGTTATTTTTTCTATTCCAAACCTCATCAACAGCATTTTCTAGCATTTTATACATTTCATTCCTTGTTTCTATCTCATAATTGAATTGCAATAAACAAACACAATTCCAAAAAACCCCCAATCATTTGAAATAGAGATGGTAACTCCAGACAGGAACTAAGTTTCCTACTTTGCATGGAATGGAACTAATGTCAAAGCATCGTTTGCCACATTTCTACACAGAAGACTATGGAATGGGAGGGGGGAATACTGTGAGGGAGAAACGTTAGAGATAACACATTCTTGGTTAGTTCCCCAAGGTCATCCTTTGTCCAACACCTGCCGGAAGCTGAGAGAAGAGATTGCCACGCTGGCAGAAGATGAGTGGCCAACATGACCCAGTTGGAGGGTGGGGGGAAAGAGGTGCCAATTTCCTACAGGGTGGGAACTTGGGAAGAAAGTTAGATTTGGGTTTCTCCATGTGCTTGCCAACATGGTCTCCGCATGAAATTGGAATTTTGGTAATCTGATTGCCTTGGACTCTGATTTCTGCTTGGGTACTATTTGGAACCGTGACACTGAATTCCTTTGGCTGGCAATATCTCAGCTATCTCCAAGAGACAAAGGGAACCCAAATCCAAGCATGGAGCATTGAGGCCACACTTAAAACAAGGAGTGGGAATTCCTTAGAAGGGTGGGAAAGGTCCTGAGAGACCCAGCACAGGTTGTGTGGAAGTGTGTCTTCTCTCAGTGGCAGAACATCTTGCTGGATGAGAATGCATGGATCAGTTCCTCAGAATTCTTCTCCAGAGCAAGGAGTGGACCAGGATTGCCCACAAGTGCTCCATATAGTGGCTCCCTGTGAGACCATAAGATATGGTCTCTGGTGGGTTTAGATTTCTGGGAACTGGGGTAAGGTCATTACTCCTAAGTTGCGGATTGGTGTATTTAAAAGCAAACTGGGTTCGCATACTTCCTTTCTTAACCACTTTAAGAAATTGCTAGTTAATGGCCTTTTGGATGTTAAGAACATTCAGAAGGGCAAGTTTCATGATAGCTGGGAAAGTGGTGTTGAATAGAAAAGAAAAGATGATAAGAGGGGACTATGAAAATTGAAGAGAAGAAACTTGAAAGAACTAAATATTATAATTAAAACAGAAGAGACTCTTTAAAACAATGCTTTTAAAAAAAGCTTTAATTAAATATTGTCCAGGTTTGAGGGAGAAAAGACTAGTGTTCAATAGAGCAATGAACAAAAGGACAAAACTCCTAATGGATAGAATTGTCTCCAGATCTTTGCAATTATGAGTATACTCATCATTCTCTTTTGTATTGTGTCCCATATACAGTATATATAATATACATTAACTTAAGCATGTTATATATATTATCAGTTGCATGCTAATGAGGTTGTATGCAAATACAACAAAATAGGGCTAATGTTGCTATTGTTTGTCTGTTTAGGCCAAGAGAATGTCTTGTTTCCTTATTTAATAAAGTATGTTTTAAGCAGATCACAATATTAAAGTACACTGCCATTTATTTTAATAGAACTAACAGGCTTCCTATAAGTGTAGCATCACTTATTTCAAGCAATACATCACAGAAAAACTGTTGCCATAAAAACAGAAACAGAATGGGCAGAATCTGTCCTAGGCTCAGGATAACCAGATTTTCGAAGCCTGATTCCACCAAATTAGATGTGAAGATACAACAGTCAGAGTCTAGATTTTGAAAATCTTTTTCCTTTGTCTTTCTTGTCTTAAAAAAAGAACAATTAAAAGTTTAAACAGATGTTAGCAGACATTCTATGTCGGACATTTTTAAAACAGAACTAAAAAAAAGCTGCTGTAATAATTATTTTGTGTGTTTTCTGTGAAAAGCATTCTTGTGATAGACAGTTGCAAAGTAGCCAGATTTTGTGTGCTTCTAATATTGCATAAACAAGGGAGAAATAAATAGGGGCAGCTTTTCAGATTTCAGCAGTAGTGAGCCAATCACCTCAGAGAGTATTCAAGGCATTGGAAACTCTGTCAGCAGCATGATAGCTCACTGTTTTTCAGTAGAAAAACAAAGCATGCTAGTAGCGATTCTGAGAATCTCAACAAATCTATTCTTGATGCAAATAATAACTGGGAAATTAAAACTGGGAAACTGACAAAGGTTGCTTATATCTGACATAAACAATTTAATTTATTAAAGCAGTTTTTTAAATAGCATAGTTTTCTATGAGTAGAGCTTGGAATAAAGCTTTTGTGTAAACACATCCATAAAGTTTTCTTGGCAACATTGCAGAAATGATTTGTCATTGCCTTCTCTCCTGCCACCGATTTATCTTGCAAGCTTAAATTTTTGTGGTCTGCATCGAAGTCTGATCCTGCTTTGTCCATATAAAGTTAGCCAGGTTTTGCCAAAGAAATTTGATGCTGTCTCTTAAGTATTTGACATTTTCACCTTGAAGTCGTTTTCAGATAATTTAAAAGGATACTCTGTAATGTTAACTACCTTTAAAACTCTGTATTTTCCAGTGTTCTCAATACAAATTCCCTTATGGAAATGAAATATTGTGTACAACATTTTGTAATCACAATATAGTTAAATAGAAAATTAGTATTTTGCTAACATATTAAATTATCTGATGCAATAAGGTAGTATATAGAATTAAAAGAATCTGATCATTAATTTGTGATTAAAATATTGTTTTAATATTATTCAATATAATTAATATAATACATAATTATATGACGTTATTAATATTTTAGGTAAAGATATAAATTACTATTTTCTTTCAACTGAGATTATTTATTGAAGAGATAATAACAATATTTTAATTTGTTTTCTATTAATGTTTTATAACACATGTTATAGAAATATGTCTATTGGACCCTTTTATAAATCCTGCAGTGGGAAGTGAAATGATCTTGTATTAGAGATTTATTAATCTTATGGCAATTATTTACAAATGTTGCCTTTTTATGACATTAAAATGTTCTAAATTTCAACATTTTATTTTATTTTTAAACGTAAGCACTTACCATTTTGTTTGAATGTTTGATTGGGAGTCTCAAGTACAATTTCATATGCATTTTGTGTCTGGTTTTAATACCTCTTTCCATTAAACTTTTAATTATGCACACAGCATGTAGAAAGACAATCTGTCTTCCAACTCTGCTCCAGATATCCGAAACAATTATTTCTTGATAATGCCCAGTTGAATTCCACTGACGGAAATATTTCTTTTATAAAAATGTCACTATCATGTTGTTTGTAAACACTGCTCTTCTACTAAGGTTTAAACATTGGGGAGTGGGAGAATAATAGAGAAAAAATAAAAAAATGTTGCTCTGCTTCTCAGTTGCCAGTTCTTTTAAGAATGTAGGCTAATTTGTTCTCTATCAACTTCAGTTTGCAAACAGCATTTAGTGGTTATATCATCTTATTTCCTCTATCAATATAATTATAATGACTTACATAAGTGTGCTAGTGAGAAGATATTTAATTAGTCAGTAAAATAAAGATTACTGTCTCCTACAGATGGTTCAGACTAGATTGTATGACAAAATTGGCTTCTGAAAAGAACCTTTAAACCATGAACTAATAGTTGTTTGTGAAATGCACTGAACACTGAAGAGATAAATGTGTGTAGCAGTTATTCAGTTCCATAGTAACTGAAATAATTAGTTTATTAGAATCTTTAGAATTCTGTTAAAAAAATTATAAGAGTATTATTAAAGCGTTAACCCTGGTTAAGTCCTGCTCCTCCACTAATATCACTGAAATGATACCAAATTCCTATATACAGTTAACATGAGAAAATTCTTCATGCATACAGTTGGAGTAATAACAGTAGTACTAGTATTTTTTTACAATAATTGACCAGCTCATTCATGCATATTGACTTCTATATGAGCCAGAATCCTGCCATATAGAGGACCTAACTTAAATTGAAGCCAAGGTATATATAATCAGGGTACAAATGTTTTTTTCTTCAGCAGACAATCAGCTGAATATTTTATTTTATTTAATTTATTGATATATCACCTTTCTATTCTGGTGAATAATGTTTGGCATGATAATATGATGAGTTCTTTGGCTTTTTAAATGCTTGAGATATTTTACAATATGCTACATATTCATTGTCAGTGGTCTTCCCCTCCTTTTTTTAAAAAAAATGTAAGAATAGATGTTTAGTTATTAATTGAGTTTGTAGGAAACACTATGTCACCTTCCTGATATTTTGGTGCTTTCCTTGGTACTGAATTTCATTTTTCATTCTTTGCTTGGAATATAAGAAAGAGAGAAGAGAATTTTGGAAGACTCAGAGTTGAAAAGGTAATTAAATTGAATCAAGACACCACCAATTAGAAGAATGTCCAGGAAAGATTGTATTATAAAACTGCCTTTTTAATAAATTTTTAAAAAATGGCATAATAAAATGACCAAGGAATTTCAAACTATATCGTTTGAGGAAACAGATTTAAATGTGCCTTGTTCTCTGCCTATTATACACGTGATTTATATCTTTATATCTACCACTAATCATTAAAAGACCTGGCTGGGCCAGGAGGGGGGGGGTGCCCCTTTCGGAGATATGCCCGGACGGGTTCTCGGTTCAGCATCAGCCGCGACCCCAGGGAAGGGGTGGAGGAGTGGCTATTATAGCTCGCCAGAATCTGTGTCCTCGAAGGAGCCCTGCCCCGGAGATTGTTGGGTGTGAGACTCTCCTTCTGAAGTTGGACCTAGGGGTTCAGGTGGGCCTTTTGCTAACGTACCTGCCTCCTAGCTGCATGGCAAAGGCCCTGCCTGTTCTGCTCGAGGCGGTTGCAGGGCTGGCGATTGAGTTCCCCAGGTTGATGGTGCTGCCATCATTTTAATCTGCCATCGCCCGGCGAAGCCTCAGGGGCAGTCCAGGAGTTCATGGCTTCCATGACAACCATGGACCTGACCCAAGTAGTTCAGGGTCCGACTCATGAGGGTGGTCACACGCTTGACCTTGTGTTTCTCTCGGGACAGTGGAGAGATGATCTGAGGCTGAGGGGTTTAGTCACAGTACCCTTGTCGTGGTCAGATCATTTCCTTCTGAGGTTGGATTTCATGGCACCACTCCTCCACCGCAAGGAGGCGGGACCGATTAAGTGGTTCTGCCCCAGGCGCCTAATGGAACCCGACGGATTCCAGAGGGAACTTGGGGAAATACCTGAATCCCTGGTACACAGTTCATCCGAGTCTCTGGTTGCGGCCTGGAATCAGGCAGCAGCAGGGGCTCTGGATCGGATTGCGCCTTTGCGGCCTCTCCGTGGAAGTGGATCCAGGAGGGCTCCTTGGTTTACCGAGGAACTCCGGGAGATGAAGCGCCACAAGAGACGCCTAGAGCGACGATGGAGATCTAGTAAAGCTGAGTCTGACCGGACACTTTTAAGAACTTTCATTAAGTCTTACTTAGTGGCGATAAGGGCGGCAAAATGTTCGCATTTTTCCGCTCTTATTGCGTCCGCTGACTCCCGCCCAGCCGCCCTGTTTAGGGTGACCCGCACCCTTCTTGCTAAGGAGGAAGGCGGAGATCCCTTGCAGGGTAGAGCTGAGGAATTTTCTCGGTTTCTGGCGGATAAAGTCATTCAGATTCGGACAGACCTGGACTCCGATTGGGCAGTACAGGCCGAGACGACTGGGGCAGGTCTTAGTCTGGTTATATGGGATAGGTTTGAACCGGTGACTCCTGAGGATGTAGACAAGGCCATAGGAGCGATGAGCTCAGCCACTTGTTTATTGGACCCGTGTCCTTCCTGGCTGGTTTCAGCCACCAGGGAGGTTTCACGCGGCTGGCTCCAGGCATTGGTCAACGCTTCTCTGAGAGAGGGGTCCGTCCCGCGGCCCTTAAAAGCTGCAGTGGTGAGACCCCTCCTCAAGAAGCCTTCCCTGGACCCGGCGGATTTAAAGAACTTCCGTCCAGTCTCCAACCTTCCCTTTGCGGGGAAGGTTGTTGAGAAAGTGGTGGCGCTCCAGCTCCTACGACTGTTGGATGACACTGATTTTCTGGATCCCTTTCAATCAGGCTTCAGGCGCGGCTACAGTACGGAAACGGCTTTGGTCACCCTGATGGATGATCTCTGGCGAGCCCGGGATGGGGGTTATTCCTCCATCCTGGTGCTACTTGACCTCTCAGCGGCCTTCGATACCATTGACCATGGTATCCTTCTGCGTCGTCTCGGAGAGGTGGGGGTGGGCGGCACTGTTTTGCAGTGGTTCTCCTCCTTCCTCTCTGACAGGACGCAGTCGGTGTTGACAGGGGGGCAGAGGTCGAGCCCTAGGCCCCTACTATGTGGGGTGCCGCAGGGCTCGGTCCTCTCACCCATCCTGTTTAACATCTACATGAAGCCACTGGGTGAGATCATCCGACGACACGGGGTGAGGTATCAGCAATATGCTGATGATACCCAGTTGTACATCTCCACCCCGTCTCAATTCGGGGAAGCCGTAGACGTAATGGGCCGCTGCCTGGACAATGTTAGGGTATGGATGGGGAAGAACCGGCTAAAACTTAACCCTGACAAGACCGAGTGGCTGTGGATATTGCCTCCTAAAGACTTGACCAACTGTCCCTCCTTGGTTCTTGGGGGGGAAAAATTAGCTCCCTCAGAACAGGTTCGCAATTTGGGTGTCCTTCTAGATCCACAGCTAAAATTAGAGCAACATCTTTCAGCTGTGGCTAGGGGGACCTTTGCACAAGTACGTCTTGTGCACCAATTGCGACCCTACTTGGAGAAGGAGGCACTTCTCACAGTCACTCATGCCCTTATCACCTCACGGCTGGATTACTGCAATGCGCTCTACATGGGGCTACCCTTGAAGAGTGTCCGGCGACTGCAATTGGTGTAAAATGCAGCTGCGCGAGCTGTGGTGGGTGCACCCAGATGCACCCACGTAACACCAATTCTCCGCCAGCTGCATTGGCTGCCCATTAGTCTCCGGATCCAATTCAAGGTGTTGGTCATTACCTTTAAAGCCCTACATGGCTCAGGGCCAGGTTACCTTCGGGACCGCATCCTGCCGCATACCTCCCTACGACCGGTTAGGTCCCACAGAGTGGGTCTCCTCCAGGTCCCATCGACCAAGCAATGCCGGTTGGCGGGGCCGAGGGGGAGAGCCTTCTCTGTGGGAGCCCCCTCCCTTTGGAACCAACTCCCTCCAGAGATCAGGATTATCCCCACCCTGCTGGCCTTCCGTAAAGCAATAAAAACTTGGCTCTTCCGGCAGGCAGGGTATGAATGAAAGTTTTTTAATGGATAGTATTTTAATATGGCTCCTTTTAAAAATTGTTTTTTTTATGTGTTTCTATATCTGCTGTGAGCCGCCCAGAGTCCCCCGGGAGTTGGGCGGCATAGAAATTTTAATAAATAAAATAAATAAATAAATAAATAAAAATAGAATAAAACAGTATGTAGACATGCACAAATACAAAATGAATTTATAATGTAAAATGACAAAGGAAAATGGAAGGGAGGAAAGCAAATGCTAGTGATAAATTATGCAATAATTCTGGGCTGCCATGCAGTGCTCACATAGCTTGGAAAAAGCCCCACTGAACTAGGTAAGTATGCCTTAGAAGATATGTGTAGGATTAGATATTACTTGCACAAACTTACAATTGGTTGCAATTTCAGTATAGTATAGTATTGTTTAGTAGGAGTGGTATGTTGGCCTAGAGGTGGAGTTCTCACCTCACAATCAGGAGGCTGTGAGTTTGATCCTAGGTAGAGACAGATATTTCTCTCTCTAGGCATGATGACAATTTATTTGCTGAATATAACTCTGCATTGGCGACAGGAAGGGCATCTGGCCAGTAAACACTCAACTCCATTCAGTTGCCCAGACTCCACCCTGCAAGGGGTTATGGGGTCATTAAAAGATTATGATAGTATTGTTTAGTACTAAAAATCAAGAAGCCCAATCAAAACATGTGACTACAAGTAGAAAACCAAATTAATGACAACAGGCACAGTGATCAGCCTTAGAATAAGATATTCTAGAATAAGAGACAAAAGAGAATGAAGTGGTGAACAGTATCTACATTTTAGGATCATCTATTAAGAGTAAAGAAACCAGAAGGTAAACTCTTTACTCTTTACTCTTTATTCCACAGAGTAAAGTAAAACTCTTTACTCCACAGAGAAGGGAGTAAAGAAAACTCAGTTTCTTTACTCCCTTCTCTGTGGATTTGATTCTTTTTTAGCTATCAAACAACCACAAGCTATTTCCAGTAACAAATTGCTTCTCTTTATCTTAGCTTTATGAATACATGGCCCAAGATTTTCAATGAACCTAGCCATCATAGATGGAAGTTCAGGGATTTAGCACATCTCGAAAGGTTTTTTTTTATAAAACATTCTGCACTGTGTGAATGCGGTTTCATTTCTCCTGAACTTATAAATAAACTTTCCTGAATGTTACCATGATGAAGAGAAAAGTAAAAAAGTCTCTTGTTTCTGATAGATAGAATGATATATCATACAGAAAGGTATAGGGTGAAGAAAAATGGAATAAAGTCTGCTGGATATCCCCAAATAAAAATTAAAGAAAAATATATTTTACCAAAGGAATTGGCACTCTTTTGATGCCTGAAGACTCTATTTAAGTTTCTGTGTACATTAAGTGTTCTTAGGTGCAGGACAATGATGTAAAATGATCAAGACTGTTTTGTTCTTTATATTGGTTTAAAAACTCTGTTAAACCTATTGTAATACTTGCCTGTATTCCATGTGGTTTCCAGCCACAGATATTGAGAAATCATGGTAGCAGTTTTCAGCAATAGCGGTCAAAGAAGTCTCCAGGCTTTGGGGGTCAAAGGAATTTTGAGTGGCTGTTTTGGTATTGGGATATCCAGCTATGTTTTCAGATACTATCTGCAGTTCTACACTGTGACCTGATCCTGTTAGGGACTGAATGGTGACAGCACAATACCTTGTGAGAAAACCATTGTGTCGGAGAGGTAACAAGATCAGCCCTGTTACTCTCACACATGGGAAATATCTGTTACATTTAGCTAAGTTTACATTTGTCCTACAGAAATTTGTGTCTAATCTGCCTATTCGTCCTGATTATAAATGAACTGAAATCCTATAATGATGACTAAGCTATCATGTTTTCTATTATATTAAAACTTTTAGACTTATTCTGAAAAACAATTGATTGATGGCTATGATTGATGTTGACAAGGAGAATCAGTTATTTGGATTAGGTTACAAGCACAAAATAATTTTTAACCTTGAGTCCTTGTTCGTATTATCACTTTAAAGAATAGAGACTAGGGATAACGTAATAGTAGAAAACCAAAATAGTCCTATACAATAGCAATTTATTGTTGCAGTGTTTACAATAAGGCAACAATTCACATCAAATAAAATCTAACAATCTTTTATTTTTCTCTTTCCCTTTTCGTATAACCATACAAAATCAAACAGTTAAATCTATTACTGATATCTGATTGTAAAATAATTTGAAACTTTGTAGAAATATGATTAAACCAGTTGTCTTTGGCTAGATATTTGGGATAACCTGTGGGTTTACTCAGTGAACTCTTGGAACAAGCTTCTTGTAGGGAATCTTTGAAATCTCATAAGTTAATAGTTAAAATATTATGGTAAAATTATTTAAGGTCATCAGGAAAGTGGAATTTTTTGATATAGCATGGAGTACAGACGACCTGTATTAACAAATGCTGCATAGGAGTTAAAGTGCTGTACTTGGAAATGGTAAACCTAAGTTCAAATCTCCACTCAGGCATAAGATTTGCTGGTTGAACTTGGACAAGTTATTATTTTTCAATATAACCAACTCAAAGATTGATTGTAAGAATGAAGTTGCATTATCAACTTCGTGCCATTCAAAAATTGTAACATTTTTAGAGGAACCCAGAAGAATGGCAATGATTGTATACTTCCTTTAAGGGAAGGGGCATAATATGCCTCCAGTACGTTCATCTTGAGCTTTAAATGAAAAATGACATTGGTCCTCAAAATCTGCTTATGCAGCACTCATATTGTTCATAGGAAAGAAATAATTATCACTGGTATATTCAGCAAATTCTGTTTATCTGCTTCCATAAATTTATGCGCCTAAGCATTTTTATAACTACCGTGAAACTAAGGCAATTAGTATATAAATATTCATGGAAAAGAATAACTAATCCTATGCTTCTTATACCAATGCTGCTAGACAGTCTTCTTATAAGTCTTCTTATTCTAATAATAAATATAGCAATCTTCCTGGTGCAGAACACGAGTTATTTTTGGCCGGAACTTTTTGAAAATTTCATAAGAAGATAGCAATGCTTACATTGTGTTAGCTGGACAGCTTTTCAATAAAATGACATTTTAAGATATGTACTGCCATTCTTTATGTGAGCCTTGATGAGTAAAAGGTTCTCTCCTAAAACGAGCAGATTGGTAGTTCCAGGCATACGTATTGACAGAAGTGCCATCAGAAAATAGAGACATATTGTTCTGTACTTAATAAGATAGATTAGCTTCCTTATCCTGAAGTATTTTCTTGTTGGGTTTCAATGAATTTATCTATGCTTTCAACTTACTGTAAGCATCTTTCACTTAGCATTTAAAGAGCCTTCTCTTGGCAGTTCCCAACTACCATAAAAATTAATTTTTGAAATTTCCTATTCATAGGAAATGCCTAGGTATAACTAAAAAGATGCCAGGCATATAGAAAAATATTTAATGTTTGATTTTTGTAAAACATTGGTTAAATGCAGTATATTCTTAGAAGACAGTTAATAACTGAATGGAAAGTACTTAAATAACAATATCCTAATGAATGCACATATCTCCTTCTTAGTAACCTAATGCAGGGGTCTCCAACCTTGGCAACTTTAAGACTTGTGGACTTCAACTCCTAGAATTCCTCAGCCAAAGCTGGCTGAGGAATTCTGGGAGTTGAAGTCCACAAGTCTTAAAGTTGCCAAGGTTGGAGACCCCTGACCTAAAGCATCAATAAAAATTACAGGTAGATGCTCTGTGTTGAAAATAACCTCGGAGAAATTTTAAAATTATGCAATAAGTTTCCCATTGGCAGAGATTACATATTTTACAAAAATAGAGTATCGTTTGTTTTTATTTAGAAACTTTTAAATATTGTTTATGTTTTGATGGATATGTGATATGTACAGTATAGCAATTTGCAACCCCTATTTTGTTGTTTAGTAACTGTTTTTTCTTGCTTTTCATTTTTGTATTGGGCGATCTTATATAAAGATTCTGTGAATAAAGAATAGAAAATTTTCAGGATCCATAGACTGGGGATAAAGCATCTTGAGATAAAATGACTAGGAGCAAACCCAAAAATATTTCTCCTATAAAACCACTGGAAGCTACTTCACATCAGAATGAGTTAGCTGAATCACAGATCTGACAATTTTCTACTGTCAGCTAGTCTTACCATACATATTTTTTAGCTCTCTAAATGGGTATTATTACCAAAAATTGTCCTAACTTTTAAGGATTCTAATTAACAGATACTTGTACTGAGATTCAACTTAATTATTGAATCATCTGTGGCATGAATCTGTTGAAATGACATAATCACAAAGACTACAGTACTTTGACAAAATAGGAATATTGCACGATGCACAACCTACAGAAGGCTTCAAAAATTATGGATGAAGTTTGATGGAATTTTGTTTTGAATGTAAAAGTCAGAAATATGAAGTGTTTATGATCATGTATGGTTAATATTAAAAATATGGTGTATTTGTATTAAAAACATGGTATAAAACATGTTTGGTATTAAAACATGGTATATCAAGGTAGGATTCAAAAATGTACATGTGAAGGGATTTCAAGCACTCAAAATCAATACATATTTCCTTTCAGTTAAAGAACACTTTTCAACCCAAAGGTGATTTTTCAAAAGACAACTAGATTTTGTTTTTCCTTGAAGATGTTTTGCTTCTCACACAAGCAGCTTCTTCAGTTCTTAACTGGAAAAACAAAGCCCAGTTGCCTTTTGAAAAAGCACCTTTGGGACAACCATGATCTCAATGACTGAAAATCTCCAAAGACATGAACACTTTTCAAGAACATTATTCTTATGACCAGTAATTGGAGGGAAAAATAGAATAATTCATAGGGTTGACTTATATGCACAGGCAAGGGAAGATCTTCTTGCTGATCATTGATCAGCAAGTTTCAAACCAAGGCTAAGTCTATCATTACATAGGTCAGGGGTCTGCAACCCGCAGCTCTGGAGCCACATGTGGCTCTTTCATCCCTCTGCTGCGGCTTCCTGTTGCTCAAAATATGCGTCACAACAGCCAATGTGCGACACCTGCCAGCACATGATTTATTGAGCTTTTCGACCCATCTTTTTTTTCAGAGTTCAAAATGTTTTTGTGGCATGCAGAAATAAAAATGTGCTTTCTCTGCAGCAGGTCATTCATTTCATAAATGCAACACACTATAGTTTTTTTATACATAGCATAAAGATAAAAAAACAATATATGTAGTGTTATCTTCATTTTAGATGTCAAAAGGGTTTTGTGGCTCCCAGCGTTTTCTTTTCTGTGGGAAACGGGTACAAATGGCTCTTTGAGTGTTTAAGGTTGCCGACCCCTGACATAGGTCAATAGATCTGTAAGGCGGAGTGGAAATTCTATGGCCTTCCAGGACTTCCACTTGGGAAGTGCTGAGATCAGCAACATTGGAAGGGCAAGAGACCTCTTGTCCCATAATTCCTTAATTCCTCTTGGTCCGAGTGGTGCATTTTTCCCCTTCCATTTTTCACTAGCAAGAAGCCAACGTAATTTCCCTTTCTTTCTCTGTGCTGCCAGATTCTCTGAAAATCAGAAGAAGTTTGATATGTATATACAGCAGGAAGTATAGCAGCTAATTTAAAGAGACAGCACTGCCAGACAAGTATGCTCATTTCCCCTTTTAAAAACAAATAATGTCCCCCTTGGCATACAAAGTAGATATGTAGATAAGAGACTTATCATTGGATATTTAGCTAGGCGATAGTGCCTGTCCTCTCTCACTGTGGCCCTCAGTGATGTCCGCCCTTGACCTGCTGTTTTCAACTTTGAAAATACTAAATATGCTTCAGGCTCACCAGAACGTGGGAGAAATTACCTTCCAGACTGTATTCCATGTACTGATATAAGAGCACAGTAGTTAGTTAGATAGTTAGAATTCTTTATTGGCCAAGTGCGATTGGACGCACAAGGAATTTGTCTTTGGTGCATTTGCTCTCAGTGTACATAAAAAGAAAAGATACATTCATCACGAATCAAGGTACAACACTTAATGATAGTCATAGGGTACAAATAAGCAATCAAATCATACTAGGAAACAATCAATATAAATCATAAGGATACAAGCAACAAGTTACAGTCATACAATCGTAAGTGGGAGGAGATGGGTGATAGGAACGATGAGAAGATTAATAGTAATAGTAATGCAGACTTAGTGAATAGGTTGTCAGTGTTGAGGGAATTATTTGTTTAGCAGAGTGATGGCATTTGGGAAAAAACTGTCCTTGTGTCTAGTTGTTCTGGTGTGCAGTGCTCTATAGCGTCGTTTTGAGGGTAGGAGTTGAAACAATTTATGTCCAGGATGTGAGGGGTCTGTAAATATTTTCACAGCCCTCTTTTTGACTCGTGCAATATACAGGTCCTCAATGGAAGGCAGGTTGGTAGTAATTGTTTTTTCTGCAGTTCTAATTATCCTCTGCTGTGTCTGTCTTGTTGGGTTGCAGAACCAAACCAGACAGTTATAGAGGTGCAGATGACAGACTCAATAAGCATCTCATTATGTATGCATCTTATGTATGCATCTTATACATATTATTACAACATATTAATTATCACAGACTGAGAGGGATAGATGTACAGGTTTAAAGGCCTGTGACAAATTCACTGGTGTGTACAAGAAGGTGTGTTGTCATGCACTGAACTGAAGATATATCCTCTGATAAAGAAGGAGACTGTAGTAAGGCCTTATAATCTTGATGAAGTGATATCACACTACTCCCTTCCTGGTTCTGATTTGATAATTGAGTAGTTGAATTGGAGATCAGCGATGCCTAGAAGAATGCTACTTTTTCTGTGAAGAAGATAGAGCAGGCCTGTCAAATTGGCGGCCTATGGGCCAGATGTGTCACACGCAGGCCACACCCATCCCGGCTCTGCAAAGGCAAAAAAAGTCATGATACGTCAAGTGACGTGATCGAGTGTGACACCTGTGAGATAAAGGAATGCATCTGGCATGCACAGATGTAACAGTTTCATGGTGGACAATAGTACAATGATCCATTGTACTCATGTAATTTACCTTGTTCGCAACTACAGTATTATCTAGAGCAGCAATTTTAAGATGTGTGAACTTCAGCCTTCTTATGTTGATGATGATTCTGACTCAGCTGTGTAGAGTTGTCTGGTAATTGAGTCACAACAACAATAACAACAACAACAACAACAACAACAACAACAAAAGGCCAGTTGCCATGGCCCAACTTCCATTCAACTCCTGAAATTATTCAGCCAGCATACTGAGTATTGAAGTTCATACATCTTAAAGGTTGGGAAACACTGGTCTAGAATACTTCATTATGGCAAAATGATCATAACAATCACATTTTTAAAATCATTTCTGCAATAACTGGGTGATATTGTGAACATTCTTTCAGGCGTTAATGAGGGAATAGCCAGAGAGAGAAATTTCTCTATTTAGGATTCCATTTGTGTGCACACTGGTATTTAAATAACCATGTTGGATTTAAACTTTTCTGGGATGCCTTCTGAGAAATCTCAATCCTTGCTTAATTTTGAAGAAAAATACTGCCTTTCTCAATGAAAGCTTCTGGAAGAAGTTCTGTTTTTTTTAAAAAAAAATTAGGAAGTTTTTACTACCGGCCTTTGTTTACCAGATTTATAATGCTTGCTAATTGATTGACTCTATAGAACTGGTAGCAAACCGCTGGTGATATCACGGAGCCAGTTCTGTAGGTGCCGGTCCATGGACGCCACCATCTTTTTTGGGGAAATTTTTTTTGGGGGGGATTTTTTGCTGATTTTTTCCTTCTGCGCATGCACAGAAGCCAAGTCTCTGGCACTGCGCATGTGCAGCCATCTTGTTTTTTTGCTTTTTTGGGGGGGATTTTTAGCGAATTTTTGACACTGCACATGCGCGCGCAGCCACACGGCGCGGGAGGAAGAAAACCAATGGCAAAGTAAGTTAGAACCCACCCCTGGATTGACTGAAGCTTGAGAAAAACAGACCGTTTTATGAAAAGTTTGAGGTCCCAAATCAATGTTTTCCAATTGACAATTTTGTAATATAGGCTTGAATTTTGTAGCCACTCACATTTCATCTGAAGGCATGATGCCTCCTATTTCTTCTAAGTTTTATATCCTTTTTCTCTTTCTAGGTTATTTTTATTTTTGCATTTCTGTCTGTAATTAATTGGGTTTATGGATCAGAATAGTAACCATAGTTGCTCTTATGTTGATGAGTATTGAACTTCAATCAATTCTATCAATTCAGTTACCATATGCATTTCTGTTTTTGTAGATTGATAGAGCACATCTAAAAATCTGTTGAATATAACTTGGTATTTTGTCTTTAATATGTTCTGTGGTATATACAAGGGCAATTACTCACATACTCTTCTTTAAAGCAGAAATAATATCGAAATAAATTATTATTCTTAGTGAAAATTAACTTGATTTCTTCTGGAAATGTTTCAGGTAGAGCCACTGAACTATAGATTAGTATGATGGAGGCCATGACTTGAAATCCCAACAGGGAAAAAATGGAAAATGATTTAGAACTAAAGTCAGATTTAGCAATGTTTCAAAGTCCAGTAATTGGCAACAGTTACCTTGGCTCTACAGAACACTTCTCTCTGTGACTAATCAGCGAAATATATGAAAATTAATGCTAAAAAAACAGGAGTCAGCTTTGAAACAGACGGGGAGGGGAAATGAAAGGGTAAATAAGGGATTATCTTTCAAATCAACTCATACTTTATATAAAATGAGTTCAGAATAATTATGAACTTGTATGACTGAAAAAATGTAATAGGTTGAGAAGCTCATAATCACTTATATTTTGCCATTGTTCAATACTAGAACATTATTTTATAACCTGTGGTCTGTAACACATCTTGCACATTGCTTTAACGTAGTAATTGCATTCATGTTATTAGTCCCATGAGGTAGAATATTATTCTTACTTTTACAGATGGGAACTGAGGCTCAGAGATAGTGACTCAACGAAGGCCACCCAGTGAGTATTAGATTCACTTGCATGCATGCTGAGCATTGTGAAACATGTCATTCCGTGGTTATTTCAGACCCATGTGCATGATTTTAGTTGCTATAAACTCATCGTTTTTAGTTATTCGGGTTTTTTTAGTGGGCAAAGGGAAATCATAAGAAACTTAGAACCTTAAAACTTATTATGGTACATAATATTTAACGTAATTATTTAAAAAAAAATAGCTGGTGAAAACTTCAGGATTAAAATCGCAGCACAGAGAGAGAGAGAGCTGTTTAGTGTAGTGGTTAAGACATCAGACTAGAAATCAGGAGAATGATTTCTCGTCTACTTTGGCCACTCATTCTCTCTCAGCCCTAGGAAAATGTCAATGACAAAGCACCGCTGAATATCTTGGCAAGAAAAATGACTTTTCCAGGCAGTCACCTGCAGGGAATCAAGATTAACTTGAAGACACATAATAAGAATAATTATGCAATTGAGACTTTGGCAATAAAAGATCAGACTTCATAACATATTTATAAAGATTATCTAGTCATAGCAGTTTCCCTAAGGAAGTCTTCCAGTATTTCAGAACATTGTTGTTGAAAATGTTTTCCACATTGTGAACGTAGCTCCAAGTCAAATGGGTCCGATACATTGGGTGGGAAAGTCATCTTCATAACTGACGGATGGGAAGAAAGTCAATGAACCCTAAAAACAAAGCTGAAGGATAGGCCTCAGTTTGAAGATCAGAGAAGAGGTGGGAGTAGAAGGTATGGTAAGGCAAGGGACAAATGGAATCAAATTGGGCAAAGCAACTTAAGAACCATAAGGTTCTTAAGTTTCCCATTAACACTTGGTCTTTGGAAAATAAGCACATTCCTGCATATTGCTGTATATTTTGTATATTGCTGTATACATGAATGAATTATTTGCTCTGCCCTATTCTGTCATGAGTGGGAAATTGAATAATAAAATAACAGAGTTAGAAGAGACCTTGGAGGTCTTCCAGCCCATCCCCCTGCTCAAGCAGGAGACCCTATGCCATTCCATACAAGTGGCTGTCCAGTCTCTACTTAAAAGCCTCCAGTGATAGAGCAACCACAGCTTCTGAAGGCCATACTGTTCTACTGGTTAATTGTTCTCACTGTTAGGAAATTTCTCCTTAGTTCTAGGCTGCTTCTGTCCTTGATTAGTTTTCATTCACTGTTTCTTGTCTTGCCTTCTGGTGCTTTGGAAAAGAGGTTGACCCCCTCTTCTTTGTGGCAGCACCTCAAATATTAGAACACTGTTATCATATCACCCCTAGTACTTCTTTTCACTAGACTAGACATACCAATCCCTGCAACCGTTCTTTCATGTTTTATTCCCCAGGCCCTTAATCAGCTTAGTTCTCTGCACTCTTTCCAGAGTCTCAACATTTTTGTTATAATGTGACCAAAACTGGATGAAGTATTCCAGGTGTGGTCTTAGTGAGATTTTATAAAGAGGTGCTTATACGTCACATGGTCTTGATTCTATCACTTTGTTTATGCAACCAAGGGTTGCATTGGTGTTTTGTTTTTGTTTTTTGGCTGTTGCTGCATACTAAACTTGAAGATCATTCTTCCTGAGATAAATAACATACTGGAATATTTCAGATTCACTGGGGTTACAGTGCAGGGAGAAAAGCTTAAATATTCTTGATTTCCAAAAGTTTTGCAGTTTTCTTTGAGCATGCTATATATTGTTTAGTTCTACTGCTTTTCTGTGAAGCTCTGCATGTTAAAAGCCTGTACCTTGCTATCCTTGCTAACTGTTTATCTCAATCAACTTCACCCTTAACGGTATCACTGTTTGTGTATGCCTTTTGCTGTGTCTGAAACTTAAAAATCATCAATTATTCTATGGTCAAGATTATTAACATTCCTATTTTCTTATACCTTTTCGCGTCAGTTCAGCAGTAAAGAGCTGAAATAAATAGCACGAAGCTATGCTCAATATTGCAACTATAATTACTGTATGAAATTGCATATCATTACGAGTAGATATAAATAAGTGCAACATCCAAACTGAATGCAAGTTATAGGTATAAAAAATGAATGTTGGTTTAAGGGAGAGAAAAGGGAGAGCTAGCAGGAGTTTGCCAGAGAATTCAACAGAAAGAAGGAAGCAGAGTGATCAAAGAAGCTGTAGATTCTGAGGGATTTATGATGAGCAATGAGGAGTGGAAAGGTTATCTTCTGAATAGCTGTTGATTACCCATTGTAGATGATTAGGCGATTGCTTCCTGCTGAGTAAACAGAGAATGTAAGAGAAATATAAGGCAGCCTAGTTTCAGGAGGAAGCCCATTGAATGTAAGTGTTTACAGTTGTTCATGAGAAAGAACTAACAGGAGTTTGCCGGAGAAAGACAAGACACAAATAACTAAAGGGCTTTCTTTGGATGGTACCTTAGGAAGCCAGAATGAAAATGAATGGACCGGAGATTCTATTTATCTTCCTAATATGTAATTGCAGTTCATGCAACATGCAGACTCATAACAGCCAGGTCAAGGGACAGGTCAAAGCATTGGAAAATTTAATGGCCATGCTTTAGCTACTGAAAAAGGAAGGGAAGGAGAGTCTAGAATGGAAACAGATATCAGAAGCAAGGATAGGAAAGATACTCAATCAGAGAAGCAATGGCAGTCGATGAGAATAACAACCGGCAGCAAGAGATATAAAGGATACTTTCCCCCATGTAACTCGGAAATCTTTCTCAACCAGATTCTGAGCCTTTAGGGAAATAAAAATAGATACCACAGAATGGAGATGAAATGCACAGGAGATGAAACAGTGATCTGTGAGAAGGCATGATAGTTTGTAATTCAAAATGAGAAATATGAAACAATGCTGAGTGATTCTGTTGGTTTATCCAGACAGGATTCACTTGTCATAAGATGAAAAATCAGGGATAGAGTAGTGCTTCCAAGATTACCAAATCAATTGACCATTATCTTTTCCTTCTAAATGGTCAATGGTCTGCAGAGAACTGTTGTAATGTGTTGGACTTGGAATCCTTTGAAAATCAAACGTTTAGGCTCGTGTGGTATTCTTTGATAGAACAAAATTCAAAAGGGAATGGAGAACCAATGATTATTTATGCAAATGGTATCCCTGGAAAAGAACTGGTTTCTGAGATCATAGTCTGTTATCTAGATCATAGGTTGATGGCATGAGATAATTCTCATCTTGCAAAGTCTTGTAAAAATGTACTTGGGTCATAGGGCCTGTCAAATTTTTCAACTTTCAATTTCCAAACATTAGTGGTGCTCAATAGTTGTGACCTGCATTGGGGATTGTAAAGATATTTTGGTTACTTTAATATAATTTAGATGTGCTTGGTAAGAAACTGCATAAATATCGTAACTTTTTAACATTTTGTTTGTTTCATTTGGCTAAGGCACGGTATGCTCGATTAGAAAGGCTTTAAACCAGCGGTTCTTAACCTTTTTAGTGGTCCGTACCCCCTTGAATCTGAAAATAAGCTCTTGCACCCCCTTAAAAATGTGTGTATATTTTTTATTTAAGAAAAAACATTTATTGCATAAACAAATGCCTTGTTTCTTTACAATATATATTACTATATAACATTATTATATTATATTATATTATATTTATTATTCTATTCCATTCCATTCCATTCCATTCCATTCCATTCCATTCCATTCCATTCTATTATAATATTACATTACATTACATTACATTACATTACATTACATTACATTACATTACATTATTCTATTCTATTCTACTCTACTCTATTCTATTCTATTCTATTCTATTTCTATTCTATTCTATTCTAATTATATTATTAGATCTCTCGCACACTCAGGGATGCACGCACCCCAGGTTAAGAACCACTGCTTTAAACTGAATTTAATGAGTGGAGTAGAAATGAAAACTCTGAAATAAGGACCTCATATAAGCATTTGAGCTCCCAAGAAGGTAGGAGTATTGTTGAATTGGGGCCTGTTACAAAATGAAAATTCATGAATATTAGCTCATAAAATTCACAGAAGTCTTTGTCTGTATACTAATGTTTATCAGAGGTCTTTAAACTTGACAACTTTAAGACTTGTGGACTTCAACTCCCAGAATTTTCCAGCCAGCATAGTCCACAAGTCTTAAAGTTGACAAGTTTGAAGACCTCTGGCTTAGATTAACTTGTTTTTGAGACGAATATGATTTAATAGGTTTAATAGCTTTGCACCATAGTATCCTAATGGGTATCATTCTTACAGCCTCAGGATTATCATCCTTAGAGTCTCAGTCTTAGAGGCTTATCTATTGAAACCAAGAATTGAACTCAGGATCCTCTAGTTTAAAAGTAGGTGATCTATTCTATCCACCAATAGTCACAATTGCACAATAAAAATCAGTTGAAAAATCCTTGTCTTTCACGCTTGACAGATTAGATCCTGCTGACAAGGATGCAGTGTAGAAAAATGTTCCTTATTGATCATTAGGACTGCTTTTATTTTGTCAGTTTTTTTTTCTCTCTCTCTCTTTCTGTCTCTCACACACATTTTACTTTAAACCTCATGATTTATTATTTTAATGCATTGATTCTAATGCCTAAGCATTAAGGAAGGACGCTACGTTCTAAAACAAATGATATGCCTTTTACATTACTTCATCAACAATGCAGTGCATAATTATTTTGAAAATGAGAGGGGGGAAAATAGAGTTATTATTTCCATTTTGAAATGCCGGGACAGAAAACAAAACCATGAATTCAGAGAAGTGGACAGATTTGTCACGGTTTAACGTCATGTGCTGTTTTAAGAACAGACATAATTATGAGACTATGGTCACAGTTTTATACTTTCCAACAGAAAACCATTACTGTAATTGCCATCTACATATATTGCCCTACTTAGAATTCACATCAGAATGAAACATGACCTCCATTAAATTGTATGCTATTTAGACTGTCTCTGGTACATCCTCCTCTTCACAGGGAATATTAAAGAGATGCAATCCAGCACTTTTTCTTTTGCAAAGGATTTTCTGTTCGAAGATGACAATCTTATAAGGAACCTTGAAGAGAAGAATTAGGTTGGATGATGATGATGATGATGATGATGATGATGATGATGATGATGATGATGATGATGATGATCATCATCATCATCATCATCATCATCATCATCATCATCATCATCATCATTATTATTATTATTATTATTATTATTATTATTATTATTATTATTATTATTATTATTATTATTATTATTATTATTATTATTATTATTATTATTAAAACTCCTGCCAGTCCCTTGACTGCAAGGCGATCAAATGGGTCAGTCCTAGAGGAGATCAACCCTGACTGCTCTTTAGAAGGCCAGATCCTGAAGATGAAACTCAAATACTTTGACCACCAAATGAGAAGGAAGGACTCACTGGAGAAGAGCCTAATGGTGGGAATGATTGAGGGCAAAAGAAGAAAGAGATGACAGAGATTGAGGTGGCTGGATGGAGTCACTGAAGCAGTGGGTGTGAGCTTAAATGGACTCCGGGGGATGGTAGAAGACAGAAAGGCCTGGAGGAACGTTGTCCATGGGGTCGTGATTGGTCGCAGTGGTGCGGTCCACTCTATAGCACCGGTAGTGGCCCGCTGGTGATGTCACAGTACCGGTGCGGTCGGTCGGTTGCTGGTGCCTGGGCACCGCCATTTTTTTTAAAAAAAGTTTTACATTTAAAAAAAAATTTCTTCTGCGCATGCCCAGAAGCTGAGCTTCCGGCACTGCACATGCGCTGCTTTCCTACCCCACAGTGAGTCCAAGTAGGGAAGGATGGCTGAGGGAGCGTGTGAGATGCTGAAAGAACGGGCGGCAGGAGCTATCTCCATTCCCCTCCCTTCAGCAGTTCAAGAAGCCATGAACACGCGGTCACATGGCTGGCAAGCCACGCCCACCCGGTCATATGGCTGGCAAGCCACACCCACAAAATAAGCCATGCCCACAGAGTGGTAGTAAAAAAATTAGGAACCCGCCCCTGGTCGGACACACTTTGCAACCAACAACAACAACAACAACAACAACAACAACAAATTCCAGTATTCCAGAAAACAGTTTAAGATTTTGGTCTATGATAATCTTAAAATAGTCCTTAACTTGGTTTAAAAACATAACCATTCCAAATGTAAAGGGGGAAAAAAAACTTGCAGGACACATCTCTGCCTGTTTTGCATCTTTGCTTTCCCAGAAAAGTAGGCTTGTCCACCCTTACTATCTAGTATTCAAGCATTTATCTTCTGTTGCTTAAGAACAATTTAACCAGATCAGAAAGCCTCTTCCACTGCCCAGGAAGACATGAGCAAGAGAGGGCAGGAGGGCAGGAGAGGGACTAAGGCAGGGGTGGCCAAACTTTTCCAGCTGAGGGAGTACAGTTCCTAAATAATAATTTTCAGCCTGCAGTCTGCAAAAGGTTATTTGATGGCATGGTGATGTCACTGAGCAGATGTGACATTTCAGTAGAAGGAGCCAGAACTATTTTGGGGTGGACATGGCTATAGTTTGCCTTGAAGAAGTTTAGTGCATCTATTTGCAACCCATTTGCGTTGGTGTGTTATCTTGTTTTTCTTTTTTTTTATTGTACACAAAAACATGCCATGCCATACAAACATATAATGTTAGGAATCTTAGTTCCTATCTTAGTTATAGCTCAAGATCAGTCCACAAGATTTTTATATACATATAGTATAAATATTTTCAAGTATATTTGTCATTCTTTTCTATATCTATTTCTTCTATATGTTCTCCTCTCTCTCTCTCTCTCTCTCTCTCTCTCTCTCTCTATCTACTTTCTGGTCTATGTTATCTTATTTCTTACATCTCTTTTATGGATTTCTTCAATGCATATTATCTCTTCCTTTTCTATATACATTCATTTACATATATATCTTTTCCATTTTGTTTGGTTTTTTTTAACACACACACACACACACACACACACACACACACACTCACACACACTCACACACACACAGAGCAAATTGGTATTTATCTTGCTTTTCAGTATGGGTCACACAAGCTATTTTTGTCACTGAATATTGCCAGGGGAGTTCCCACTGGAGTCTGACACCTGCATCCAGACCAAAAGTTGCATGTTGTTGTTCATCCATTCGGAGTCTTAATGCTCTGATGGAGATCAGTGCAATGATTAACTTTCAGTAGCTGCTTCTTTGAGTTTCTGTAAGCTCATGTGCCATCAGGGATAGCTATCATGTCTTCTTTTGGCTTCCTTTTCAATTACCTTTAATAAATATCAAGGTGTTTTTTTCCAGTGGACATTACATTATGTATCCAGACATGTCATGTTTCAGAGTTTTCAGAGTTTCTAGGCTGCAACCCATTTTCCTCTAGAATCATAGTGCAACAACAATAATAATAATAATAATAATAATAATAATAATAATAATAATAATAATAATAATAATAATAATAATAATAATAATAATAATAATAATAATATTTTCCTTGCTCAACGAAAAGTTCTAATTTCTAGTGATTCAACCTTTACAGCCATATGTTACCATTGAGACATCCATGATCTTAACACTGCCTTGGAGGTCTTATAGTCCAGCTTCCTGCTCAACCAGGAGACCCTATAACTATTTCAGACAAGTGATTGTCCAGTCTCTTCTTAAAGACTTCCAGTGATGAAGCACCCACAACTTCTGAAGGCAAACTGTTCCACTGGTTAATTGTTCTCACAGTTAGGAAGCTTCTCCTTAATTCCAGGTTGCTTCTCTCCTTGATAAAGGAGATAAAGTGCTACTTTCTTCTCTGCCTATTTGCATTGCATTGGCATTGCCTGTTGACCTCATCTTTGTTTGTTTTTTAAATATTAATTTGGTACACTCTTCTTTTACCCTCAACAAGAGAATGATTGCATCTTGTTTGCTTTTGGCCACCAAAACAGTGAGATCAGCATTCTTGGTGTTTTTCCAAGTAATTTTAATTCCAGTTTCTATTTCTTCTCGTGCAGCATTTTCTCATGATATGTTTTCCATATGAAATAAATAGATAGGATGACATAATACAGGTAGTCCTTGAGTTACAACAGTTCATTTAGTGATCGTTCAAAGTTACGATGGCACTGTAAAAAGTGACACTTTTCACACTTATGACCATTGCAGCATCACCTGATGGTCACATGATCAAAATTTGGATGCTTGGCATCTGATTCATGTTTATGACAGTTGCAGTGCCCAAGAGTCATGTGATCTTCTGACAAGCAAAGTCAATGGGGAAGCCGGATTCACTTAAACAATTGTGTTACTAATTTAACAATTGCAGTGGTTCACTTAACAACAGTGGCGAGAAAGGTTATAAAATGGGTCAAAACTCACTTAACAAATGCCTCACTTAGCAATATAAATTTTGGGCTCAATTGTGGTCATAGTTTGAGGACTACCTATATAATCTTTTTGTATTTATTTTCTACTTTATAACTGATAAGTTGTTCTATAACCTGTTCTAATTATTAGGTCAGTATATAAATTCTTCAGTGTGCAGATGAAGTGATCTGGTACACCGTTGACTGCACTGTTGACAATTTGTTGTGGTCCATGACGTCAAGAGCCATGAGATAAATTGTTAAGCAAAAATAAATGACTTTTGGCCACAGTCTTGCCTTTTCCTTTAGCTATTGCTATTTGCAATTTAATGTTCATGTGAAATATGTTTCTGCCAGTCCTAAAACAGCTTGGGCTTCTTGTATTTTTTCTTCTGTGTATTATTGAAGGATCAATTGCCAAATTTTGACATTATCTTATTAACATATGAAATAATTGCACTTGTTTGGTAGTTTCAGCAGTGCCTTTTTATACTGAAATGTAGATTAATCTTTTCTGAGATTACATGGCCACTGCTGTGTTTTCTTCACTTGCTTATAAATCACAATCACACCTTAACAGCATCAATTTTACAAGTTTTTAAACAGTTCTGCTTATATTTTCTTGACTCTTATAGTTTTGATATTATTTTTCTAAGACCTGCAAACCAAATATATCTGGCTGTAATTCAATGATCTTAATTCTGTAATGTCAAGTGATCTAGGGGTATTTTTATACAGTTCTCCAGTGTATTTGTGATACCTCTCCTTTGCAGTTGTTTTCTGTATAAAACCTTTTTGTTCTATTCTCACAGTGGCCAACTTCAACTCCCATTATGACCATGTTTGTGTAAAAAAATAACCTTGACTTTGTCATTCAACCTTGATGTTGTATTCAGTATACTTGTGCTATTTATTTAGATATATCCTCTTGGGCTAAAGGATGCCTTGATAGGTGTGACAATATTCACTTTTGAATATGATTTTGAAGCTATTGGGCAGCAGGATGGAAATCCAGGTTTTCTTGATCTCAGCCCTATCAGCTGCTCATAGCTAATTACCATCACCTGCTGAAGTCAGAACCCAAGCAGATGAGTCACTGCTTATATTCAGAGTTCTGTTTTCTTCACTGCTCCTCTTTGATATTCTTACTTACCATTTCTCAGCAAGACGGACAAAAACAAGGACCAGCAGTCTCTCCCTTGTCTTTTGGCAGCCATAGGGTTTAGTTTCAGAGAAAGGGGCAAGAGAAGGAGCCGTGTTTTATTGATAACTACGTGCAAAGTTGCAGAAAGGATTGCCTATCTTTTTACAACTAGACATTCTGTATTTATTTTACAACTGTATTTTACAACTAGACATTCTGTATTGGAAAGGATTGTTTCAAGTGAAAATGTCCCTGAGCTTCATATTATGCTGAGTGATCTTTTAAACATTCCCTTGGGCTGAATAAAATGGTAAGGAAGGGGGAAGAAAAATCTCTTTTGTAGGATTTTAAGGAAGAAGATGATAGCTCTCAGATCTTATTTCCTTTAAACCTAAGGGCATAAGCAGTGCCATGCTGGCTCAATCCAGTTAGGCCAGGAGTCTATTCTCACAGTGGCCAACCAAGCTACTATGTCACAGCAGATGGCCTTCAGAGGCAGTCACATTTATCAAGCTAAGAGCCAAACATCCCCATGACTTCCATGAATTGGTTCACCTCTTTTTTTGAAGCCAGCTAAGCAAGTAGCCAGCATACCATCTTGTGGTAGCAAATCCCAAAGTTTAATTGTGTGCTGTGTAAAAATCAATTTCTTTTGTCTTTCTGATTATATGGGTGCTGCCAAGTTCTGGCATTTTTTTCTCCTTCTCCAGTTTATCCACAGTATGCATAATTTTTGTACACCTCAACCATGTCCCCTGTTCGTCTCCTTTCTAGACTATAGAGCCCCTAACGTTACAACCTTTCTTCACAAGGAAACTGTTCCAACTGCTTGATCGTTTTAGTTGCCCTAAAAAGCTGTTCTAAATCTTCTCTAGTTCCATTGTCCTTTTTGATTTGCGGCCACCAGAACTTCACCCAGTATTCAAGATGTGCGCCGACTATTGATTTATAGAAGGGAGTTATGATATTGGTATCTCTAATTTTAATACCATTCCTTATTTTCCCTAACCTGCTTTTGGCCTTTGTTACAGTGGATGCACATTTTATTGATACCTTCATTGAACTGTTTACCACTATTCCTAAATTTCTTCCATGATCAGTCACTGCTAGTTCTAATCCCCTTATTTTACATGAGAAATTGGGATTTTTGGCATTAGTATGCATCACTTTATGTTTTCGCACATGGTATGAGGGCATTTGAGAGAGTGCCTCTTTCTGATTATATCTACCGGTCCCAAAAGATCAAGCAGGAAGAGCATGTTATGGGGTCCTGCCTGCCAAGGAGTTTACAGGACCCAGGAGGTGAATCTTTTCTACTTGCTTTTTGGAACACCATTCCCCTCCTTACTGGTGTGGAATTGGCCCCGATCTTCTGGATATCTCTCAAGACTTTTTTTTTTTAGTAGTCCTGGGGATCTTTTGGGAAGATGGAACCTGCAAGATGGTTTTATTATGTATGAGTTTTTAAACTCCTCCTCTTGGTCCATGGTATGCATGGTTTTTTTGTTTGCTCGTTTTCCATGGTTATTTTAAGATGTGTTTTTATTGTGAATTTTCTTTGTAGCTGCCAAGTATCGTATTTCTGACATGGGTGGCTATGATAGATAGATAGATGAAAGATAGATAGATAGATAGATAGATAGATAGATAGATAGATAGATAGATAGATAGATAGATAGATAGATAGATAGATGATAGACAGATAGACAAGATAGATGATAGATAGATGATAGACAGACAGACAGACAAGAGATAGATAGATAGATAGATTAGATAGATAGATAGATAGATAGATGATAGACAGATAGACAGATAGACAAGATAGATGATAGATAGATGATAGATGATAGAAAGACAGACAAGATAGATAGATGATAGACAGACAGACAGACAAGATAGATAGATAGATGATAGATAGATAGATAGATAGATAGATAGATAGATAGATAGATAGATAGATAGATGATAGATGATAGATGATAGATAGATAGATGATAGATAGATAGATAGATAGATAGATAGATAGATAGATAGATAGATAGATAGATAGATAGATAGATAGATAGATAGATAGATAGGATAGAGACTGACAGGCAGACAGACATCTTCCATTTATTCCCACTCTATCCCCATTTGGAGCTCTTTGAAATTCCTTTTTGTTTTTAACCATTCTAAACAATTTGGTGTCATCAGCAAACTTGTCTATTCCACTAGTAATGACTGATTCCAGATCTTTCATAAATTCATTAAAAGCACTGGTCCTAGGACAGAACTTTGGTTATATCCCTCCATTATGAGAAATGTCCATTTACTCTTATTCTTTGTTTTCTATTCTTTGATCAGTTGCTTATCCACAAGAATGCCTACTCTTTTATTTCATGTCTTATTAAGCTTACTGAGAAGTCTTAATGATGGATTTTCCAAAGGCTCTTTGAAATTTTAAGCAGATTATGTATACTGGCACTCTCTTATCCAAGGGTTTATTAACACCTTTAAAAATTCTAAAAGATTAGTGAAGCAACGTTTTGTATTCCTGATCAAGACGTATCTTCAAATATTTGCTAATTTTCCTTAATAACAGCACTATATTCCCCAAAATTGATTGTAACTTGACAGACCTATAATTTTTTTGGCTCTCCCCTTGAGTCCATTTTAAAAATTGGAGTTACATTGGCCACCTTCCAATCCTCAACCACAGAGGCTGAGGGTAAAGACATGTGGCATATTTTAGTTAGGATCCCATGATTTCATCGTTATGTTTCTTAATAACACTTGGATAGATGCCACCAGGGCCTTGTGATTTGTTGATGTTCAATTTGTCAATGAGGTCTAACACTTCTCTTGTCACCACTCTATGACTCGGTTCATCCGATTCCCTTCCTGAAATAAGATGCTCAGGCTTAGGAATCTGCCTGAATTTCTTTCTTGTGAAGATGAAGGCAAATAACTTGTTCAGCTTTTTCACAATTTCCTTTTCTCCTCTAACTCTTTCTCCTTTAACTCTTTCTTCATCCAAAGGAGCAATGACTTCATCAGCTGACATCCTGCTTCTGTTGTATTTGTAGAATCTTTTGTTATATGTTGCTGCAGTTTTGACAATATACTTTTTGCTTCTCTGTCTCTCTTTTGTTAGAATTTGTTAGAGTTTGTGCTCCTTTTTTGTTTTCTTAATTAGGACAGGTCTTTCTAAGTGATATTTTTTTTACTCTAAAACCTTTCTTGCAATGCTAGTCAGCCATGCAGACCTGTTGCCTAGCATTGCAAATAAAGGTCTTAGAGTCAAAAAATGTTCTTGGATTTGAAGGCTGTTTTCCTATTGTTTCCTTTTGTTATCTTGATGTATTTGGTTAGGTTGGGTTTGCTGTCTAGTAATGCTGTCATGAATTCTTTTTGCTAATTCTGGTTCTAGGGATGTAAATACATAATAGGTACATAAAATTCATGACAACACTATTAGACAGCACACCCAACCTAACCAAACAGACCAGGATCGAAATACCCAGAATCATGGACCTCATCAACCTTTGCTTGACCACATATTTCTAGTTCAACAGACATATATATCAACAAATCGCTTTCAGGACTCATAGCAGAAACTGTAATGCAGCCTCCCACATACAAACCATAGTATGGGATCCGGTACATAGATAACTCTCTGCAACTCTGAACAGCTCATAACAATCAAAGAAATTGCAATACACACAATTGCAATACACACAATAAAAAATATTTGTAAGTTCTGTGACCATCTGCTCCAGTGCAGAGTTATTTCTAGTATGTAAGAATGTCACTGCTGTTATTGGAAAACATGTTCACAGTCAATATGTGGCCAGTAACATCTCTCATAAAACATCCTTTTTGAGATGCCTGTTTAATTTCCATCTACATTTCCTGATCTCTTCCATTGCACTCTTTCCTATAGGTTTTACCTATAGAGTTTGTAGCTAGGAATAACCATGTCCTACAGACTTTCCCTAGTTCCATCATTTTCAGTTTCACACAGGTACTCAACTTCACCTATTTTGGCCCACAGGTTTCTTTGATTTGTGATATATTTTTCTGCTTCATTCAATCTTGTTCAATAGACAAGATTGTCCTTCCTTATCCTTCCTTATCTTCTCCTATATTTATCACTTCCCCATTAGAACAGACATAATTCTTTTCAACTCTTTTCCTTGACTCTTGTCAGCTTCTCCCCAGTCTTTTTTAGATCCAATGTGCCTGTTTAAAGTTAATTTAGTTTGGTCTCCCTTTTGGTTCAAGTGGAGCCTGTCCCCCCTGTACAGGTCCAGCTTTTCCCAAAACATACTCCAGTGCCAAATAAATAGAAAGTTCTCCTCCTGGCACCCAACATCTCATCTACACACAGACACTTCAACTCTGCCTGTCTTCTTGGTTTTAAATGTCATGTAAGATTGTTATTTTAGTCTTGACAGATCTTAAACAAACTGCATGGTAGGACAAATGCACAGAATAGATTACATAAAAGTTATCAGCTTTCCTGACAACTGGAAATATAGTTTGCCTGTTCTGAGATGTGTGGTGGGAGAGAAAGACGGATTAGTGATTACTTATATCTCAGGTACCATATTTTTTCAACATCCTAGAACAGGGGTAGGCAAACTATGGCTCTTTGAGGATCTGTGGACTTCAATTCCCAGAATTCCTCAGCCAGCCATGCATGCATGGCTGGCTCATGAATTCTGGGAGTTGAAGTCCACAGGTTCTCAAAGAGCCATAGTTTGCCCACCCCTGTCCTAGAAGATATAACTGGTTTGAAAGTTTAGCAAAGAAAAGGAAGTGCCCATTATATGTTAAAGAACTTGATCAGATTGTTCCATTAAAAAAAAAAACCCTCGCCTTATTAAGTCCTCAACTTACAGAGTGGGGAAGAAATTGGTTGCTATGTGTTGGTAAGTATTCCAAGCAGCACATATATAACTGAGGTAAATACCTGAGGAGATTTTCCCTGGCTAATGTGTCATGGAGGATCTATTACCTATATCCAGCCATATATAATCCTGTTATCCTCTGCTATTTTCATTTCCCAAAAGTGTGTTCATGGAATAGCAAAGGGACTTTTTACAAGGGGTTAGTATAACCTTTCTTTGGATAGGTTCCATAGATTAACTTCTGGAATTTGTAGAAGATTGTAGTTAATCAGAATATCAAATGAGTGGAGGGAAAGAGAGACATTGGGTTTAGAGGTACACGACTTCACAAAAGTGGTTTGTTTAGCTTTGGTTTAGCAAGTTCTATGATCACCATTTATCTGGACAACCATTTGCTTGAAATGATAGAGGGTTTCCTGCTTGAGCAGGGGGTTGGACTAGAAGACCTCCAAGGTCCCTTCCAACTCTGTTATTCTTTTATCCAATCAAGTTTGACTTATTGAGGAAAACCATAGTTTAGAATAAAAAGTGACTCAGCCCGTTTGACACAAATCAGATTTGGAGGGTGGAAATATGGATTTCTAAAATAACATTTTGTTACTGGTGGAAATAAAATCCCAGCCAGCCAATTCATATGCATGTGATAATTATGCTAATATATCCAGATTTCCATTGGCAATTTAAGAACACTTTATATTGGACATTGTTTGTTCTCCCATCAGCCATGAGTAGGATGCTAGCCCAGAGTAATGGCAACCCATTAATCCAATTGCTATAGCTGCTGAATTATACTGCAAATTCACCATTTGGGCAATTTATATCAAATTGAGGGCAAAGTCCTTTAATCCCTACTTTCACTAGCCAATTCTTTTTTTTTATAAATACAAGTGCTTTTCATTGTTATTCAGCATGTGGGAAAGAGCTTTAATTTCTGGCCTTGCTTTCAGTATTTGTTGCAATAATAGGGCACTAGAGAATGAAAAATTAAATCCAGATAAAATACGTAAGCCAAAGTGTATTTATGTGGCATGATAACAAAGCAAAGCACTGAATTTGCAAAAAGATCACCGTGGCATATTAACAAAGGTAGAAGTGCAAGGATGCTGGAAATAATAAGAAACCTAACTAAGGTAAAATCTCCTTTGAATGATACTGAACGCCTTGTGACATTTGTGTACTTTTTTTTGGAAATAGGACAGAAATTGTTCCTGGATGTCTTAGAGGTCGCTACAATTCTATCTGACCCTGCTTAGCTGTGAATTCATACAAGGTGAACCACAGCACTGCTGTGGCCTAGAGGTAGAGCTCTTGCCTCACAATTAGGAGGTTGTGAGTTCTATCCTAGGTAGAGGCAGATGTGGGGTCTCCTGCTTGGGCAGGGGGTTGGACTAGATGACCTGCAAGGTCCCTTCCAACTCTGTTAATATACTATATATATGTGCTGCCTCCTGCTGACTGAGAAAGTCTAAATTGCTGAAAATATTAATTTTAAATTGATAAGACTTCCAGATTGTTCCTCCATCATGAACGTAATGGTAGTTATGATTAGCCTTGAAAAATAATTCCTCTGTCTGATTGGAAGGTAGCAAGAACTTTACCAAACTTTCAGCTAGGTAGCAAGAACTTTACAAAAAAATAGAAAATTTTAAAATTCAGATGTAATCTAAAAGGCACAGGTTAATTGAAAGAGCTACTGGAAAATGAAAAGAGAATATTAATAACATATAAAAACCAATTTTCTCTGGATAAAATACGATCTAGTTTGTATACTTTCAAGAAAGCCCACCTGAAAATAAAAGCTCCACAGTCAGGAAAGACTGGAATGAGACTAGAAGAAATGAGGTTTCCAGAATGGCCTCAGGAGACGAAGATGTCCTTGATTTCTTAGCCTTCGTCCCAAGGACATCTGACTATATGGGCTGCGAACCAAAACAGGCAATAGGAAACAAAACTTCTAAACATCCTTTCTAATCTTCTAATTTAAACAGGAAGAGATGGAACAGATACAAGTAGTAATACAAAGAATGAAGGATCATAACATTTAGCCAATGTACAAAATTGGTCAGATTGGACGATGGACCCCCCTTATGTGATTATATTGCTTTTTTAAAAGATTGATAATTTTGGACATTCTCTTTTGATGCAATTGTTTGTTTTTATTATGCTTTTACTCTCGCATTTTGTAAACTGTTCAGATTTGTAACAGATTTGGGTAATCTATAAATTTCATGAATGAATGAATGAATGAATGAGTGAGTGTGAGTGAGTGAGTGAGTGAGTGAGTGAATGAATGAATGGCAACACTGAATAGAAAGAAAAACCTAGCAGGAATTATTGGCAATAATCTAATAATCAATGCCAAATAGAAAGCAAGGTCACAGAGCGGTATTAATTTGACCTGCAACAGTGTCACCAGGAGAATGGAGATATATTGCTTTAAAGAGATGAGCGAGCTTAGAAAGTTCATCAGAAAGTGAAACATAATTCAGTCTTTAAGGATTTAACAGTTCCATAAAAGCCACATTGAAGTGGTTCCACATGGTAGCAATAATACTGAAATCAGCTAATGGTACAGGAGAAGAGGGATCAATCTAAAATCCCTACAGAGCCACAAGCAGACTAAGTCCAACCCCCCCCCCCCGAATTACTTGAACCCTTATCTAACTTTTAGTAGGTGCTTACATTAAGTTGAGAAGATTCCTGTACATAAGGCTGTTTAGCACTAAATTAGTTTAACTGTAACTTCACATGTAGACCTAGTCTTTCACTCCTGACAGATTTATTTATTTATTTATTTATTTATTTATTTATTTATTTATTTATTTATTTATTTATTTATTTATTTATTTATTTATTTATTTTGTTATTTATTTATTTATTTATTTATTTATTTATTTATTTATTTTTTATTTATTTATTTATTTATTTATTTATTTATTTTATTTTTTATTTATTTATTATTTATTTATTTATTTATTATTGATTGATTGATTGATTGATTGTTCTTCTATGCCACCCTACTCCCTGAGGACTCAGGGCGGCATACATTTTAAGGAACAACTAAACAATAAAATTATTAAAAACAATTTAAAAAGAGTTTAAAAAAGACATACAAAACCATGCATATATGGGGGAAAGTTTCTTTGATTGAGAAGATACCACCCTGACAAATATAAAGATAAAACTGATGTTCAACATATTACTGGTCTTTTTTTCTTTGATTGCCAATAACATCTTTCTTCCAAGGCTGAGCCATGAGCATAGAGATATATATTAAGATTTCAGGTGAATAAATAACATCTCTTTTGATTCTCAGTTTGGACTTTGCCACTCACCCATTGTCATCCACTGTTCCTTAAGAAAAAAAATCATCCATCCATTTCTGATTCAGAATAGGAAGAGATATCAATGTGTTTCATTCCAACTGTCCATGTGAAATATGTCTATATAGATCAATTCCCTTATTTGTTAGAACTTCCAACCCAAAATTCTCAGCATTGGTCTGTGATAATGTACTGTGAATCATATATGTGCATACATGTGCAATCCAACCAAGATTGTTGGTTTCAATGGGAAATATTTAAGTATATGCTTCATTTTCACATTTAAACTAAATGCACATTAGAAGTGCTTTCTCGTCCAAAAATGCACCACAGATTCTCTTGAAATAAATTCATGAGAATATAGTACCAAAGCCATCAATTATGTTGTTTCGCTACAGAAAAATAATGCTTTAGAAACATATTTCCCCAGTTTCCTTTATCATTCTTAGGATTATTAAGTTATAATTACTATGATTATTATTCTAGTAAAATTATGTTTTACTATTCATAATAAATACAGAATGGATATGAAGAATGAGCAATTTGGGGAGATAGACTGAAATGTGAGAAAGAGATTGAGATGATGTTATATTTAGTTCAATCTGAGCTTCATGGTAAACAAGCTGGCTCAGAGAATTATTTTTTTTAAAAAAGGTGACCTTTTTTCTCTTCTCTGTTATTTCTGTCAAAGTCACTTAATATGTTTTTACACCCTCATGGATGCTTGTAGGTGTGAACACAGCAAACTATCTGTAACCTTTAAAGGTCAATTTATGATAGCTTGCCAAAATATTGTAAATTTACAGTACATTCTGTCTGACTTTAAGGGATGTATTGGGAAAGGCTACGACATAATTCAGATATTGGATTAAGCGATAGTACCATGATGGCGAACCTATGTCACATGTGCCCAAATTGGCACGTGGAGCCATGTCACCTGGCACGTGTGGCGTCGCCCATTCCTCTTCCTGATTTCCGGTGCACGCATGTGCATCGGCCAGCTAATCTTCTGGTTACTGGTGCACATGCACGCACAATTATCAACTGGCCTTCACACGTGCAGCAGTGCCAGAAACCGGAAGATCTGCCGGCCAGCTGATTATCGCATATGCATGCATGCCAGTAACCAGAAGACTAGCTGGCTGGTGCGCATGCGTGCCCCGTGACATCCACCCACTTGCCGGCCAGGAGCTCTGCCGCCAGTCGCTCCCCTGCGCCCACCTGCCTGCCTTGTCATCGCCACCGCGAGGAAAGGGCCTGAAGCTGCGCTGGCCAGGATCCATGTGGGCTGCTGCAGGGGGAGGCCAGGCATGGCTGGCTGGATGCTGCCCGGAGCACGACACTAGCAGGAGGACGAGCCACCACTTCCTCTTAGCCAGCATGAATGGCCTGCTTCTGCAGCCTGCCGCTGCCCTCTCTGCTCCGCTGGCTGCTCCTGCCACTGTCAGGGAAGTGCTGACTCCAGGGGTGAGGGGGTGGCAGAGGCAAAGATGGGCGGGGCGGGGCTACCCTGCCTGAGTGGGCTTCTGCTGCATCCCCAAGCCTCTGGTGGGGAGGGAGAAGCCCCAGCCCGCTGTTCCTGCCCCGCCACCCCCTTGCACTTGGCAGTGGCTGTTCTCACACTGCCGTTTCCACGATGGCTGCAGGAACAGCGGGCTGGGGCTTCTCCCTCCCTCCCCACCAGATGCTTGGGGACTCAGCAGAAGCCTGATCGGATGGGGAGACAGGAAAGCCCCAGGATAGCTGTCAGCTCTGCTCCTTTCTTTCTTTCAGTCAGCTCTCTCCTCTCTTCCTTTCTCTGATGGCTTCCAACATGCCTTCTCGCCCCTCACAGCCAGTAGGAGAAGCCTCTGGCAGGGAGGGAGGGAGATATATCCATGGACTCATGATGCATTTCAATTTCAGGGAGCCCTTCCTTATTTAATGTCATTTTTGACTGCACTATATCATAAACAGGGCAGGATTATACTCCTATTTTAATCAAGCTATACTGCTTGTATATCAAGTATAAGCCTTATAAGACATATTGGACACTGTAAGGTTTACTTCTGGGTGAATAATTATATTGTCAAGGTTTCAACATTTAGAAAAGTTCATTTGGCTTTCCTAGACGTATGCTTTTCATTAAATCCTAAGAATTATTCAGAAATGTATGATGATGATAAATTGAAATATTCTTAGAGAATATAGCAGTCATAAACAAAACTCTGATATGTGATTCTTATTAACATTAATGAGAATTTTTAAAATTGGTATAGAATCATGTATTAAATAACTCATTTCATTCTTTATCATTTGTGGAAAGTGTAGTTTCTACTCTAGTGTAGAAACTACTGTAGTTTCTTACCTGGTACTGACAACTACCATGACCATGATGCATATTTTAATGAATCGATCATAGCACTAGCAATAGCACTTCACAGTGCTTCATAGCCCTCTCTAAGTGGTTTACAGAGTCAGCATATTGCTCCCAACAATTTGGGTCCTCATTTTACCCACCTCGGAAGGATGGAACGCTGAGTCAACCTTGAGCTGGTCAGGATCGAACTACGAGCAGCCAGCAGTCAGCAGAAGTAATCTGCAGTACTGCATTCTAACCACTGTGCCACCAAGGCTCATTCTATAATCATGAGGTTATTTGATGATTACAATGGAATTTTCTATTACTAAAGTTTGATGCATTTTCTTAGCATGTCATGAATCCCAAGAGATCATTTATTACATACACAACCATGAAAAATCAGAGCTGCCGGTTTTTTAGTTGTTGGCGTTCATATATACAGTATTGAGATCTTAGATCGTAGGATATGGTAGTATATTGATGTAGAATATGTGTGGATACAAGCAGTGTGGCCTTTTGTAAATGACAGATTGAAATTTTGTCAATGCACAGATTTTCTAAGTGTCATTCAAGGTTTTCTGGTATGGCATCAACTGTGCCAATAAACACTGGGACCACCATGGGTAGTTTAGACTATAATCATTCAATTTCAGTGTTCAGGACTTGATACTTTGTGATCTTCTTCAATTTTACTGTCGCCTGGCATTGACATACCGTATTTTTCGGAGTATAAGACGCACCTTTTTACCCCCCAAAAGAGGGTGAAAACTTGGGTGCGTCTTATACACCGAATGTAGCCCCACCCAGCCACTCCCACCCTTTGGCCTCTGCCTGCCAGCAATTTACCTCTTTGCAGCAAACAGGGCAAAGCACAAGAAGAGCACAAGAAGAGATGATCTGCCTCCCGACCTACAGCTGACTGAGGCTTACAAGCCACGTGGTAAAATGAAATTGAAACTAAGGTGGCTGTGATGAGACATATTGCTGGGAGATAAACTGCTGGCAATATTAGACTGCTAAAATTGCAAGAAGGCAAGCTAGAGCTGCTGTGGCTCAAGAGATAGAGCTCTTGCCTCATAATCAGGAGGTTGTGAGTTCTATCCTAGGTACAGGCAGATTCTGTTAATATGTTATTTTGTTAAATGTTTGTAGAGTGTTCAAATTCTTAGACTTATTTTTTTAAAGACTGCTTTATTATTGTTCTAGACAACTTAACAAAATGAAGAAGCTTTTTAAAATAAATGCTTGCTCTGAAGAGGCCCAGTGCTATTGTATCTTCTTTTAAATAGCAGAGAATACTTCCAGAAAGCCACATCAATTTTAAAGATCTGTAAAAGTATAATCTGAAATGTCCTGTTTTAGTATTAAGTATTAGTATTAAGTATTAGTATTAAAAGAAGGCAGCTGAGAAACACTGCCTTAATCATGTTTGGAGTAGATGTATTTAAATAATTAGGAGGAGTTAGTGTGATTACATGTAAGAAAACTTTCTGGGATTAATATACTGCCATAATGTACATTTCTCCAATTCTTTGCCATTTCTATGGGTCAGGCACACACGCAGTGAAATACACAGCAAACAGTGTATATCATCTGTGCTGTTTGCTGTTTGCTGTTTGGCAAATTGCTGGGAGGCAGAGGCCTTTTTTCCTTGTTTTCCTCCCCCAAAACTAAGGTGCGTCTTATACTCCGGTGCGTCTTATACTCCGAAAAATACGGTACTTTCTTCTTTTCAACCACAATTAAATCTGGTGGTGTGTTATGCACCAAGACTTTATAAGCTTGTATTTGGAAATCCCACAATAATAATCTGCTCATTTTAACTATTTTTTTCAACTATATGTTCCCACCAATTTTTCATGACTGGCACATGATAATTTTTACAGATGTTCCAGTAAATCATTTTGGCAACCTTGGAAGGTTGTTTGTACTCGGTTGTTTGTACTCGGTTTGTGCAATCTTCTTACACAAGTTGACTTTATGATCTCTTTCTTCTTTGTATAATCTGCACTTCTTTGTATAATCTGCACTTTCAATCATTTGATGATTTGTTATTGATGATATTATATTTTCTGCAGTCGAGTTTGAAGCGGTTTACATTGAGTTTGAATCTATTGTGTGCTCTTGTATTGTTGCAGTTGAAGCTGAAGTAGTCATTGACAGGTAGGACATTGTGGCAGATGATTTTATGAACTACATTTAGATCAGATCGAAGGTGACGTAGTTCTAAATTGTCTAATTTCAAGTCTGGTGGAATAAGGAATTCTGTTGCAAACAGAGGAGTGGAGGACTCTTCTTGTGAAATATTTCTGGACTCTCTCGATTGTATTAATGTCCGATATGCAGACAGGTGAGCTGTATTCGAGGATTGGTCTAGCAAATGTTTTATATGCTTTGGTTAGCAGTGTAATATTGCCAGAGAAGAAGCTACACAAGATTAGGTTAACAACTAACACTGTAGCACTGTTCTGCACGCTGCATGACATGTTTTTGGGCTGCAAGGAAGGATCCTGAATCCATAACAAACTGAATTAAGGTACCTAAAATAGATGTGTTTGAAGAATGTTAAACAACTGTAGCAACATCTCTCTCAAGAATTTATCTCATCTCATTGGGAGACACTGAGGCCCAATCATACCAAGTCTGCAGCTTGATTTGATGGACTTGTTTCAGTATTCATGAACTTTGGCAGCTGTTCAGCTCTGCCCAACCTGGCATCAGCTTTCACATACCCCACTTTGTGTGTGTGTGTGTGTGTGTGTGTGTGTGTGTGTGTGTGTGTGTGTGTGTGTGTGTGAGAGAGAGAGAGAGAGAGAGAGAGAGAGAGAGAGAGAGAGAGAGAGAGAGAGAGAGAGAGAGAGAGAGAGAGAGAGAGAGATAACATAAGGTCATCTTTTTCATATTGTGCCTTTCTATATACACGTGTTTTCCTCTTCGTTTCATTGCGTTCTAAGGCAGAACTATGCACTTAGGAGATAAATTTTTTAGAGCTGGCTCCTATTCAAAAAAGGAAGAATTAATGGGAAATTGCTCCTTTACTTTCAAGACATATTTCCCTTGCTGTATCCTTGGTGAAGGGAGAAGAAATTGCTGCATTCTAGTATTTCCATTCTTCCATAAGCAATCAGAGTTATCTCTCAAACCAGAAAGGACGTTGCTTAACAAAGCATGGCTTTATCCTAGATTCGCCATTACAAGGGCTGGGGGCTGCCGATAAACCATCCATGCTAGAAGGCTGTGCCATGCTTTGGATTCAAGTCTCAGGATATGCAGCAGAATAACCTTCTTATGACTCTTTAAAAACACACACATATCTTTTCAGGATCAAAAGATAGTTGCAACAGCATGAATTAGATAGATATTGATATAAATATTTGCATAAATTTTGATGTGAATCTCTAATAGATAATTTTCTATGTATATTTATTAGTAATGAAATTTAATAAGAAAAATGTATTTTGTGCCTATCATTGTTACATTGTCAAATCCAGAGATTTAGTTATCTAATTTATATACAGTAGTTGCCCCTCATATACATCTATATGACTAGTTCATCAGAAAAGAAAGAAGTTTGGGTTTCATTTGGAACATGAACTCTGATTTCTTCTGTATATTTTATGGGTCTACGAAAAAGCTAATTATATAAATGATTAAATGATCAAATTTCTAATCCATCCGCTATTTACCTGCTTACCCAGAACTGGCTATAAGCAACTGGTTTATTGAATTAAATCAAGTATATCCAACATCACAGTTTCAAGGACTGGACATTCAAGTGCTTGTAAAGTGACTATTTAGTCTATTTATAGTTTATTGCCTGCATATATGAAATTCCACTTAACAATTGATCTAAACTTTAGAAATTAAACTGGCTGCTTCTACGGTATACATCATTCACTTAGTAGCTATACAAATTCCAGATTGTCTGAACAAATACCATATTTTTTTCAGTCCTGAGCCTATTTCCATTCAGCTTCATTGAGTAGCTTTACATTCATAAAGAACTCTTTATCAACAGATGGTTCACTAAAACATCTACAACTTTTATTTAGAACAGAAGTGACAACTGAGAATGAACAGAAAGGGAAATGTAGCTACCTAGCTATTAGCTTAATCCTCTATATGTTCATTCAGAAAAAGAAACCCCAACCTATTACATTTATTGGTAAATGATTCCAAGTACCTTAATTTAGAACTGAAGTATTAAATAAGTAATGAATTTATTGTTCTCATGATAAAAAAATGCAACTCAAGAGAGAGTGAAAATTGAATGTTCATGAACTATTGGTTAGTGTTCATTGGCCAGATTTCAAGATAGTTTTAAGATAGTATAACACTTTAAGAAATTCGTTTCAGAAGAAAGTGTAAACACCTTTAAAATAACCATATTTTTAAAATATTCTTATGTTATAGTGAATGAATGTAATAGCAGAATTAGTTGCTTTATAGTTTCCCTATACTGAACTTGTTATTTCTGTCTGCTGAAATTGTTCTCCTATGAAAGAAACTTTGCAATCTCAACCTCATTGGAGATGCTTTCATCTTTACCTTTGATGGCGTTCTTGAATTCATTTTGTTGCTCTGAGTTGGCAGATGGTGCTGTTATTTATTTATTTTTCTCCTACACCTCTTTGTGTCTTTCCACAAAAGATACACAAGAGGAATCCCCTCAAGATGTCTTCCACTGGAATTAATTTGAAGTGTGGGTAACTAGAGAAACTAAAGTTCAGGAAGCAAATTATTCTAGAGTGAAAAACAGAAGGTTCATAAAACTTTCTAACCCAGCTTGTTAGTACAAGAATCTAATGTTGAAAATTTCAACATTTTCTCCTCCTTTGGGAGAATAAAACAAAAGCAAATCTGTTTTCCCCAATCTGATTAAGAGTGGTAAAAGTTACTGTTATTATTGTGAACAATATTTTGTAGTTTCTGATTCTTTCAGTCCATACACAGAGCAAATCCCCACACTCTGAACCGCCAGGTATTTTTTCCTTCCTATTAACTACAATTATCTTACATTTCTATATATCATGTTACCAAATAGCTATTAAAACAACTGGGATGTTCTGGTAGTATTTTGAGAGTGGCAGTGAATCAAAGACATGAAGAAGGTGAGCCTTGAGTCCACCATCTTATAATATGAAACCTTTTAGACGTTAATAGAACACAAGTTCTTAAAGGGATGGGAGTACCAGACCATCTTATTTGTCTCTTGAGAAACCTATATGTAGGTCAAGAAGCAACAGTGAGAACTGGACACTGAACCACTGCTTGGTTCAAAATTGGGAAAGGAGTCGGGCAAGGCTGTATACTGTCACCCTGCCTATTTAACTTACTGTATTTGCAGAGCACTTCATGAGAAAGGCGGGGCTAGATGAATCAAAAGTTGGAATTAAGATTGCCGGGAGAAATATCAACAACCTCAGATATGCAGATGATACCACTCTAATGACAGAAAGTGATGAGGAACTAAAGAGCCTCTTGATGCGGGTGAAGAAGGAGAGTGCAAAAGTTGGCTTGAAACTCAACATTAAGAAAACTACAATCACGGCATCCGGCCTCTCAATTCCTGGCAAATAGATAGGGAAGAAATGGAGGTAGTGACAGATTTTATTTTCCTGGGCTCCAAGATCACCGCAGATGGGGATTACAGCCAATAAATTAAAATATGTTTGCTCCTCTGGGGGAAAGCTATGGCAAATCTAGACAGCATACTAAAAAGCAGAGACCCTGCCAACAAAAGTGCATATAGTCAAGGCTATGGTTTTCCCAGTTGCAATGTATGGCTGTGAAAGTTGGACCATAAGGAAGGCTGAGTGCCAAAGAATTGAGGCCTTTGAACTATGGTGCTGGAGAAGACTCCTGCGAGTCCCTTGGACTTCAAGGCGATCAAACCGGTCAGTCCTAGAGGAGATCAACCCTGACTGCTCTCTAGAAGGCCAGATCCTGAAGATGAAACTCAAATACTTTGGCCACCTAATGAGAAGGAAAGACTCACTGGAGAAGAGCCTAATGCTGGGAACGATTGAGGGCAAAAGAAGGGGACGACAGAGAATGAGGTGGCTGGATGGAGTCACTGAAGCAGTCGGCGTGAGCTTAAATGGACTCCGGGGGATGGTAGAGGACAGGAAGGCCTGGAGGAACGTTGTCCATGGGGTCGCGATTGGTCGGACACACTTCGCAACTAACAACAAGAAGAACATAAACAATTAAACGGGGCTCACGGAGTTCCCCGTGCTCTGCAGTGGCTTTCTTGACAGAGCATGAGCTAGAAAGTTCCGTCCACACGGTATATACCAGAGGCGAAAATTGAATCATAGGAAATATAAAGCCCATCTGACTTGTTTGAGCGACAATTTACGTGGAGTCTGAAGAGCTTCCAAGTTTTTATGGTCCGTCCAGATCTCGAATGGTAACCCACCCCCTTCCAATAGATGTCGCCAAGTCAGCAGTGCCCACCGAACCGCAAAGGCTTCCTTCTCCCAGATTGCCTATTTGCGTTCGGTGTTGTTTAGCTTTCTAGAGGTGTATGCGCATGGTTGTAACTTCCCCTGCTCATTTGTTTGCAACAGAACTGCAGCCACAGCCACGTCACTAGCATCAGCCTGCACAACAAATGGCTTAGCAGGGTCGGGATGCTTTAACACCGGCTCCTTTGCAAACAAGGCCTTTGACTGCTCAAAGGCACGCTGACATGACATCACCCATTGTAAGGGGGAGGCCTGGATGTGGCTTCCCAGGCAAGTGTTTAGTATGCAAAAGGTCCATTAATGGTAAGGCTACCCTAGGCTACCCTAGCGAATGACGGGATAAATTGTCAATAAAAATTTGCAAACCCTAAGAAGCTCTGCAACTGTTTACGCATCTTAGGAGCCTGCCAATCTATCACCGCCTTCACTTTTGCAGGGCTATCGTGGTTTGAGTTGAGCGACGCCGGGAGGGGGTGGAGTTGCAGAGTGGGGCGCGCACTACAGTTTAAAACGGTGACGGGAGCACTGGGTTCGTTCATTCTCAGAACGAAAACTTTGTCAGCAGCAAACACCCAGTGCTCCCGTCACCATTTTAAACTGTGGTGCATGCCCCACCCCACAACTCCACCCCCTCCCGGCGTCGCTCAACTCAAACCACGATAGCTCGGCTTCTCAGCGCTCTGCGCCTGCGTCCGATGCCTGCCAGCCAGCTAGGCGTCGCTATACTATCAGTGAGCTCCGCCGGCGTCTCCAAGCTTTGCCGACATTGGGATCATTGTCCATGGTTCTGGCTTGGTAGTAGCAAACGTCGAGAGGTTGCCCCCTTCCCGAGTGCCAGCGACGGGAGGCTCCCCCTGCCCGAATGGCAGCCCTGAGAAGTTGGAGCTGACAGTAGTCTTGAATTAAGAGGATTTGGAAAGGAATTGCAAGAAAAGAAACCTTGATTTTTGAGGGCCAGATGGTGTTTCCTAATATGATGTATCCCCCCCCCCATATGTGCTTTATAAAGCTTCAGCAATCCCTGAGCTCTTAACACCACCTGTCTGCCTCCATCTCAGGAAGGAGAACCTGATGCTTTCTGGCAAAACATGATGCCAGGGGGAACTGCTGCAGACTTTTTTCTTCATTAAGGTCAGGCAAAAAAGAAGGAAAGCTGATTGTTTTTCACATTTCAGAATCTAATAATATCAAAGCCCAGCCATATATAACAGGCTGTAGGCACCTTTTGATTACCAAAATGTTCTCTGGCAGATGCCCAGTTCACTGGCACTTCAGTGTGCATCTTCTTTATAATGCATATTTCCCCGAAAAAAAACCAAAATGTTCTCCTTCTCTTCCTAAGAGGCTGTGTAAAACTTCTTTAATTTAAAAGAATTTTTAATAATTTTAAATTATTGCTGCAAATGCCTTTACATTCCTATTAGGATTACATGGCATCCATCTTATCTAGCTGTCCATCGATAAATATAGGAAGTCTGTTTGGCTTTAAAGTTCTGTCTAGACAAAATGATAGTAGTGTTTCAATGACAAATGTGTGGGTGAGAGATAATCTATTAATATTATGTCTTGGGTGGTGAAAGATACGTCTGTAATGCATGATTTTCCCAGAATTATCAGAAGATAAATGCTTGGGGTTACAAGTCATAGAAAACCTTGGTTGTGATCATAGAATTCTTCCAAAATAATTATCAAATTGTAACATTTAATGACATTACAAAACAGCCACAGAACCTTATTAAATATACAACTATTTAATAATATGACTTATTAATGATGCTTTATTTATTACATTTAAATTGTAAGTGGAAATTAAAACAAATTGTCCTTGCCAATTCTCTGATTTCCCTTACCAAATTATTGGAGGGTGGTGATTAGTGTAATTCTCAGCTTGGAAATGGCTCCTGTCCAAATTATTTATGTGAATGTGATGACATGTGGGAATGACCTTACATTGGGAGGGGGGAGGGAGCGATGTTGCCTAGGAAACATTCAGATAAGAATGGGGGAATCTGGAGAGAAAGACATTTAGAAAGAATCCTTCCTAATTTATCAGGCTGTAAAAAGAGATGGTGGGAGATTTGCACTTTTGGAGTCATTTTGAACTTGGAATCATTTCATGCGCCTTTGTCCTGCAAGAGGCATCCATCAAAAGACCTGATTGGATTATTGGTTAAGTGGAATTGTGGAAGAAAGATGTTGATTGTCCTAGAGAGGTATTTGTTTTAAAGGAAAGGAAATTGTGAAAGCTGGATGTCTATGGAAATTCTCAGTCATCCAGGTCATGGTTGTCCCAAAGGTGCTTTTTCGAAAAACAACTGGACTTTCTGGTTTTCTTTGAAGATGTTTTGCTTCTCAGTTCTGAAAGCTGGAATTTTAAGCAGAATACTGGGAGAAAGAGGTAGGAAAATATGCAAGGCATTATCTAGCCAAAGTGAACTGAAGCAATATATAAATCCTAGGAAACGTTGGGAAGCAGGTCAGGCAAACATCTCCCTCATCCACTGAGTAGGAGGAGAGGCATGGCACAATCAGAATTGCAGGATTACAACCAATCTCAGTAACTTTTTCTGGTCTTCCCATGGAATTGATTCTCTGATCTGGGTTACTTAGTGGGGCTGACAAATATTAATTCTAGGACTATTTTCATTCAAACTAATCTTTCATTGGCTTAGCTGTGGATCTCTTCGGGGAAAAACTTATAGTAAAAAAAGTCATAAAATATGATTAAATGACAATGGAATGCTACAACTGATCGACAAGCACCCAAAATGTGATCACATGACTGCGAGGGTGCTGCAGCAGTTGTAACTTTGAGGATGGATCATACGTAACTTTTTTTTGAGTCTGTTGTAACTTAGAATATGGCTGTTGAGTGATGGGTAATAAGCCGAGGACTACCTCTATTGCTTTCAGTAGCTAAAGTTAGTTGCAGGACCCAATCTGGGTTAGTCACTGGGACCAGTGGACTTTTGGATTTGTGCTGGTCCCATCCTCAGGGAACTTCTCTCTCACCAGAATGGGTGTGACTAACCCTCTGGTCCCTGCGACTGACCTAGATTGGATCCTGAAACATTATTATCTTAGGTCATGTATATTTGCCTTCATTTGTAAAGTTAGCTTCATAAATAAAATCAAAGGAAATCAGGTGGCCTGCTTATGTTTTTCATTTATTTATTTTATTTATTTTGCAATTCTTATAGGCCGCCCTACTCCCTGGTTCATGCACGATTTGATACTTGGATATAGATTCAAATCTCAAACCATGTCCTTTGCTTTTCTTTAGTAGTTCTCTTTGGGTGGTTGAACTCTAAACTTATGTTTTGACCCAGCAGAGGGCAGCAGAACATACTGTAAGTCTATATCCTACTCTATCAGAGAAGAAAATTAGTAAGATTATCATATATTTGAACATCTGTCTTTGCATGAAGGGGTCAGAATAAGAGTGAACTGATCCTCTAATTCAGCATTCCCAACCTGTTGCCTTCCAGTTATGATTGACGGGGGAAGGTTTTGTTAAGTTAATATATTTGTTACTAACCCACCTAGTTTTTAGACACAATTTATCTACTCAAACTTTTTTTTAATTTAATATTTTTAGCATACAGTTTTCATTCCAATCATTTTCAGAATAAATGTTGATTTTTAAAAAGAAGTAAGCAGTGATTTCCACAACTTCCAGGGGGTGGTAGGTGGTAAGCGATGGGTTTTCACCTCGTATTTTTATGTATTCACTGATTTATTTAATAAATGTATTTGACGTATTAGATATTCCTGTTTTCCTGTATATAGCAGTTCACAACAGTTAGCAAACAAAACAGACTGAATCAAGGTGTAAAAATAATAGATGAAGAAAGAGTTAATGGGATGAGAAGAACAAGGTATTCCATGTAATTGGAGGGAATTGATGAGATTTTTTTAAAAAAAGAAGTGAAAAATATAAACAATAGCAATGTATGAAATGATAGAACTGTGATGGCGAACCTATGGCATGTGTGCCAGAGGTGGCATGCAGCGCCCTCTGATGGCATGCAAGCCATCGCCCCAGCTCAGCTCCACTGGCATGCGTGCGCCCTCTGCCGGCCAGCTAATTTTCGGGTCTCTGCCGCGGATGCGCGGGGGGCAGGGAACACCCGGGGGGGTGCTCATTGCTGTCACGCACATGCGCACGCACTTTCGGCACACAACAACAAAAAGGTTAGCCATCACTGTGATAGAAGCAAGGATTGACATGTGGTGTTTTCCAGGAGTTGGATAGAGATTATCGTATTTAATCTCCAAAGAGCATTAGTTATATAACCACAAATCTATTCTACTTTCGTCAGTTGCCAAGCACCTGAATTTTGATCACATGACCATGGGGATGCTGCTGTGGTTTTAAAGTGTAAAACGTCACTTTTTTCAGTGCCTTTGTAACTTTGAATGATAATAATAGAATAACAGAGTTGGAAGGGACCTTGGAGGTCTTCTAGTTCACAGGTCACCAACCTGTGGTTCGCGGATCACTGGTGGTCCGCAAGAAAATTTTGGTGGTCTGTGGAGAAATCTTGGCCCCTGGGCTGGATATGGCCAAGAGCAATTAATCCAGCCTGCGCGCGGGAACATAAGGCTGCACTGCCCAACATCATCCCACCCACATGCCAGACCCCACTCTTAAGGCTGAGTGCAAACCTCAACTTAAGTATAGTAGTGCGAGCCACAGGCTGGAACAGGAAGGTAAGACCAAGAACTCGTTGCACTCAGCTGAACAGCTGCCTGGGTGCGGGGGAAGGTTCAGTCGCCTTTCAGGCCTACATCTCTCCTTCTGCGAGGCCTCCAGGTGGGAGGCCCGAGAGAAAGCTCCTGCTAGATCGGCCCCCTGCAAACTCTCGTCTCTCGAGGAGCCCAGCCGAAGTTTCCCATGCCGCTTCAGTGAGCGCTCCTTGAGAGACCAGTTTTCAGGGGACCGAGCTAGCGTCCACAATGGACAGCAAACTCTGGCTGCTCCCCGGACCGGATGCCATTTACCACTCCGAGTTCCAAGTGGCAGGAGACGAGGGCTGCCTTGCGCCACCGGCTGGCGCAAATATACCAAGGCGGAATGCTGATGCCATGCAAATGCTGCTGCTGCACTACAGCAGAGTGAAGCAGCCGCAGTTTTATGTCCATTGCAGATGCTAGCTCGGCCCCCTGCAAACCTGTCTCTCGAGGAGCGCTCACTGAAGCGGCGTGGGAAACTTCGGCTGGGGTCCTCTAGAGATGAGAGTTTGCAGGGAGCTGAGCTAGCATCCGCAATGCACAGCGAACTCCGGCTGCTCCCCGGACTGGACGCCATTTACCACTCTGAATCCCAAGCAGCAGGAGACGAGGGCTGCCTTGCTCCACCGGCTGGCATAAATATACCAAGGTGGAATGCTGATGTCACGCAAATGCAAGTAGCGCTTTGTCCCGCAGCTTCCAGCCATCGCAACCCCCACTTCGGCCCACTTGCGCAGAGCCCCCCCCCCCCGCAACAGCACCATTATTCTATTCCGGCCGGCGAAGGCTGCGCTCCTTTTTTCATGTTTCACTACCTGCAAAGTTGCACAATGCAAGTGTCATCCCCTATGGTGGAGATTTCCAGCCCCACCACGGGCTGGTCCCATATTCCAGAGCTTTGGTAGTCATAGGACTGGCCCTTTTGTCATCCCGGAGTAGCTCCTCCACCTGAGTGCAGGAAAAGGAAAAGAAAGGAAAGAAGGAAAGGAAAGGAAGAAGAGGAAAGGAAAGGAAAGGTAGAAGAGGAAAGGAAAGGAAAGGAAAGAAGGAAAGAAGAGGAAAGGAAAGAGAAGAGAAGGAAAGGAAGAAGAGGAAAGGAAAGGAAGAAGAGGAAAGGAAAGGTAGAAGAGGAAAGGAAAGGAGAGGAAAGAAGGAAAGAAGAGGAAAGGAAAGAGAAGAGAAGGAAAGGAAGAAGAGGAAAGGAAAGGAAGAAGGAAAGGAAAGAAGGCAAGGAAAGGAAGAAGAGGAAAGGAATGGAAGAAGAGGAAAGGAAAGAAAAGGAAAGGAAAGGAAAGGAAAGGAAAGAAGAAGGAAAGGAAAGGAAGAAGAGGAAAGGAAAGAAGGAAAGGAAGAAGAGGAAAGGAAAGAAAAAGAAGAAAAAAAGAAAGGAAAGGAAGAAGAGGAAAGAAAAAGAAAGAAAAGGGGTGAGGGGAGGAGAGGGGAGGGACTACAGCTAAAGCTCTGGAATATGAGACTGACTTTCCCATCAACAAGCCACCGTCAAATAAGCTTCAATTATTTTGTAATAATTACACCAACTTTAATAATTTTGTTACAATTAAACAACCTTTAAAATTTTTGTTATAATTAAATAAGCATTTATAATTTTGTTATATTAAATAGGTGCATTTCGTATTAATAAAATGATCAGATCAAAATGATCTGATCATTATTTTACAAATATATTTATCTTTTTTAAAAAATTCATATTAGTGGTCTGTGGGACTTAAAATTATGAATTAGGGTCCTTGGGATTTAAAATTATGACCTTGATGGTCCCTGAGGTCCAAAAGGTTGGGGATCCCTGTTCTAGTCCAGCCCCATACACCACTTCAGACAGATAGTTATCCAATCTTTTCTTAAAAACTTCCAGTATTGGTTACTAAACGAATGGTTGTAAGGACTACTCCACCACTTTCTAGCCTGGTGCCTTAACCACTAGACCAAATTGGCTCTTAATAAATGGGTGAGACTTTGTTTTAAACCATTACATGGAAAAGAAAACATTAAAACTACTCACAGGGTCTGCCAGAGAGAAGAGAATAAAAAAAAAGTCAAGATAATAATCCCAGCAGTGCAATCAAACTCTCAAACCTTTTGTATGTGTGAATCAATGCGTATACAGAAACAGCAAGGATTCGATCATGCTCTTTTGGTGGGTATCCTGACTTCCTTAACTTAATGGGAGAAAGTTAATTACTTGCATGACATGGCCACATTTAATTGCCAGGCACAGCCTTGACAAAAATTAAATAAAGGACACCCAAGAATGTGCATTTAAACTTTCAGCAATAACTGTTTACCATTTAACTCACTTTTCATTATACAAGAGGCAGCCTAATATATTTGGCTGGTTAATTAGCTGACAGTCAACAATTGGTCGTACTGTTTAAGAAAGTATATTAAATTATTTTCAGTTGTCTTTCTTCTCTTACACTTTCCGTGGGCCCGAAATATCAGCGATGATACAGATCAGTGATCTGCAATTCTTTTTGTATCTAGGAACGGAATAAATTTTGATGCATTTATTTCATTTTCTCATGTTGACTCCAAGCAAATATGTCTTGAGGTATGAATTATTATTTTAGTCTGGCCAAATTTCTGACATCCAGCAGAGATGCAGAGATCTGTTTACTCATCCAGTGTGCATAAGCAAGGAGTAGTTTGCAGGAACAATAAGGTGGGGGTGGGGGGGGAGTATGTTGAAATATATGTCCTAGAATTGCAGCTCTCAACAAGCCTGCAAAGTTTATTTATCTTTCATCTTTATAATTCAGTGCACCGGTTAGAAGTATTTTTATGTGATGCTATGGAAATTACTCATCAAATATTAATAGACACTAGGACTTTGTTTCAGACTTGGATAATCTGTGGCCCAGTAAAAAGAATGGGAAAAAACGAAAAACGAATCTTAATGAACATGAGATTTTCTTAAGCTTTACCTCTGGTGATCAAAGTGGCAAAAGCCAATTATTTTTCTGCTCTTAGCACTTCTGGCGTCTCTAAGGTGAGCTGGTATCTTTTTGGTAAGGAAAAACTTGAAGAGAAATTACTATGAAGATTGTTCTTGAGACAATAATAAAGTCAGGCAGATTTTGCTTGGTTGGACTGTAACTATTGCAGGGGCTATAGAGATGACTGAGTCTGGCCTGGTTATCTGGGAAGAGACTGAGTTTATTAGACCTGATGAAGTGGACTGAATTAAGTTTGGCTACCTGTGCCAAACCTCATTGATCATTGAGTTGTTTCCTACCAGACTGGTTAAGGCCTCCCAAACAATGACACATAGGCGGTTAATGCTTTTCTGAGGGAGAGAGTAGTTCCAGTAGCCCAAGGGTAGGCAAACTACAGCTCTTTGAGGACCTGTGGACTTTAACTCCCAGAATTCCTGAGCCAGCCATGCATGCATGGCTAGCTCAGGAATTCTGGGAGTTGAAGTCCACAGGTCCTCAAAGAGCTGTAGTTTGCCCACCCCTGCACTAGCCATTAAGGACGTTTTAAAAATGGTCTACCGCTTCTAAAAAAAAGCCATTGCTGGATTCAACAGAGTTGTACAAATTTATTTCTGTCTCCAATTTTTCCTTCCTAACTTGTAATTCCAGAGGGCCCTGGAGGGAATGGGTTGTTTGTATCCTTTCAGACTTGCCTGTAGCACTGAGACAACATTGATTACACTTGTCAGTGTGGTAAAGCATGGGGTGGCTCCTTGCCTTGATGCTCCTTAATTTGTCTGCAGCTTTTCAATACCATTGATCATAGCAGCCTTCTGAAGCAGTTTAGAGGACTGGAAATGGCAGCCGGGGAGGAACACATTGTTCTATAGTGGCTCTTCTCCTTTCTTTAAAACTAGTTCCTGTTGGTGGAGAGAGATCAAGCTTTGTGCCTCAGGGCACAGCTTCTATTTAATATCCACATGAAACCACTAGATGAATCATCCATCAAGACCAGGTGAAGTATCATTAGTACATCATAATATGAAGTTATGCTTTTGTGCCCTGGACCCACCAAGTTAGCTGTCAAGATTCTTTCCCTGTGCCTGGAGGCTGTATTCTGATGGAAAGTAACGGACTGCAGCAGAATCCTAGCCAAAATTAAATGTCTGTGGGTTTTAGAACCCTGTGGATCTGGAAGAGTTCTGTCTTTAGGTCTAAATAGGGTTGCAATTATCGGGACAACATTGGTGCATATTTTGGAACATTTCACATCTGCTGCTGAAGGAGGAGATAGTATCTTGTTTGGCAGTTGTGCCTGTTCCTAGATCGGCAGACCCCAATCATGTTTGTTTGTGTCTTAGTCATCTCTTGCTTGCACTGCTACAGTGAGCTGTATGTGGGGCTTATTTGAAGAATACTCAGAAACTGCAGCTAGTCCAGAATGTATCAACACTGTTTTGGGCACATCAAAGCTCTTCCGTGTAATATTGCTCTGAGTTATACTGGCTTCCAGAATGCTTCCAGGTACAGTTCAAGCTGTTGGTTATTATCCATAAATCCCACACGATTAAATTATTTGTGGAACCTTTTGTACAAATATTTCTGCTCATCCCACCATGACTGGAGGTTTTTAAGAGGAGACTGGACAGCCATTTGTCTGAAATGAGATAGGGTCTCCTGCTTGAGGAGGGAGTTGACTAGAAGACCCCCAAGGTCCATTCCAACTCTCTAATTCTGTTATCTTGTAACTCGTGATAAAGTTTTCCACGTAAATGGTTATGGCATTTGGGCTAATTTCAAGTTCCTTTGCACTTAAAACGGCAGTTGTTTAGAAATGTAATGAAAGAGTTATTAACAGAATCAGCAGTATCTCTTTAAATAAGGTGAAAATAATTGGTAAGATAACCTGTATCTTTTCCAATCAGATTTTTTAAAAAGTTTCTTTTAATACAGAAATTGGAGTGTTCCTTAGGATCACAGATGATGATATTTCATTTTCTATCTTCAAGAATATATATTAATCTTTCAAAGCTGCCTTACTGAATGATTTACTTTTTAATCTTATGCTATAAGGGTAGTTTTTGATGATAAGCAATATTATTAATAGTAAAATCACAACTCTTTAGAATTTTTTTTCATTTCAAACTGCTCTTACTAATTATTGATTTTAGACAATTTTCCTTGCTATGGAAATCTGAAATCTGCCATGGATTAAACTGAATAAGAAATATGATCCACATTGACAGACTATAAATAAATAAATCACCAAGTCCAGTTGATATTTCCCCAAGTGTTCTTAAATAACTTTAAAGAAATGCTGATCCTTTCACAAAAAGATCCAGCTTTTCTTTAACATCAGCATCTGTTCCTGGGGACTGGAACAGAGCCAATATGACCCCAATTTTAAACAAGGGATTACGGAATGAAAATGGAAACTCTGGACTATTCGGATGAACTTCTGTTCTGAAGAAAAAAAATTGTAAGTATCAAGAAGAAATAAAGCAGCACATAAAATAATGACCCACAGCTAAAAAAAAAGGAACCATGGTGATTTTTGCAAAAGTAGTCTTGTTTCATCAGCTTTCTGGACTTTTTAAACATGTCAACAAAGATGGCATTTCTGTTGAACATGGTTCAACCGAAATTATATGATTTAATTCCCCCAAAGCCTATGGAAATTTCACTCACCAAAGTCACTACCATGAGATAGATGACATAAATTTTCATAGATTAAAACAGGAAGCAGAAAGTAGGAATAAATGAAATAAATTCATATTAGATTGATGCAACCTGCAAACTAGGCATCTGTATAGATGGAGCTGTGACTGATTCCTTTAATAAATTCCAATAGAAGAGAATAGATGTCAGAGACGAACTCTTGGGTTCCAAGTGCTCTCTCTATATTAAGTAACATTTGTGTAAAGTAATACATGCTGACACATTCAAACTGCACAATGTGTGTGTGTATGTGTGTGTGTGTGCGCGCGCACCTCTTGTGTGTATACCTCTGTGTGTGTGTGTGTGTGTGTGTGTGTGTGTGTGTGTGTGTGTACTTCAGAGGTGGGTTCTTTCCGGTTTGGACCAGTAGCGACCCACTGGTGACGTCACGGATCCAGTTCGGTCGGTACCGGTCCGTGGGCACCATCTTTTTTTTGGATTTTTTTGCAATTTTTTTCCCTCTTTGGATGACTTCTCTTCTTCCGCTGCTTGAAAAAGGGCCCTCCCTTCCGCCCCCGGGTTAATACTGACCTTTATTTCTTCACCCGAAGCACAGCTGATCAGCTCCTCAGCTGTGTTTCGGGCTGATTCCTGATACTGAGCATGCACAGAAGCCAAATTACACATGGGGACGTGAGCGCGCGAGCGTGAGCGTAGCAAGCGCGCACACACGAAATGTCGCTATGCGAACCGGTGGCGAAGGCAAGTGAAACCCACCCCTGGTGTACTTATAGGATCTCAGTAGACAATGACTGAGTAGGAATAGGTATTGCTCATGGTGGAAAGTGGTTGCAAAAACAAAAGCCCAATATGTAGCTTTTTTTTAAAGGACAATTTGCATATGTGACATTATTATAAAGGAATTTTAAAATAGAGCTGACAGTCTCTGCTAGAATATTGTTGAACCAATGAGGTTATGCACACAGGAAGAATATTGCACAGCTAGAAAAGGTGTTGAAAAGGCAACCAGAACATAAATGATCAGAAAATGATCAAGGAAAAACTGCAGCATTTGGGAATCAGTGACGTTGAAATAAGTAGGATAAGGGGAACAAATAATATGGAGAGAGATGCTTTTCTCCCTTTCTCTCATGCCAGAACAGAGTCATCCGCTGAAGATAAATTCAGAGATCCAAGAGGATTTTTTTTTCATTGAGCATATAATTAAACTATAGAATTTGTTGCCAGAAGCTATGATAATAGCAGGAAGAATTCATACAAGAGCAACAAAGATGATTAGAGGGCTAAAACATATGAAGAACGGTTGCAGGAATTGGGTATCTCTAGTCTACTGAAAAGAAGGACTAGGGGAGACATGATAGCAGCCTTCCAATATTTGAGGGGCTGCCACAAAGAAGAGGAGGTCAACGTATTTTCCAAAGCACCAGAAGGCAAAACTAGAAGCAATGGATGGAAAGTAATCAAGGAGAGAAGCAACCTAGAACTAAGGAGAAATTTCCTACCAGTGAGGACAATTAACCAGTGGAACAGCTTGTTTTCAGAAGTTGTCAATGCTCCATCACTGGAGGCTTTTAAAGAGACTGGACAGCCTTTTGTCTGAAATAGTATAGGGTCTCCTGCTTCCAAGGTCCTTTCTAACTCTGTTATTCTGAATTTGAGAAGTTTAAAAAAAGAACTGGAAAAGTTCATAGTGATCAGACTGTCGCTGGCTACTAGCACTGCTTCTGAATCACAGACAGTAATAGATTTTGATACTGGATAGTGGGAAGTAACAGTGGAAGGCTACTATCCTTTTCCACTCCAGATGTTGCATGGCTTGACCAGCAGGACTTGTTTCTATTATTTTAAAATAGAATGCTAATAATTCTGTCCAAATATAATTTATGTCCAAATGTTTTTTTCTAAGTAACATTTTAAGGCAAAACATACTAGTAGCATAAGAAAGATTTTCTGGATAGTGCAGGAAGTAACCAAGTCAATAAGTTGGTTATAAGCATTATAAGCATTATACCTTTTTAAAACACAAGGTAAACTTAAACATTTGAGCTAAAATTAAAATATTTATTGAAATCCATTTCTCTTTTTTTTAAAAAAAACTTTGCACGAATACCTTGCTTGGATGTTTTCTAGGTTTATGTAAACAAAAGTCATGCCTTTGAAAATGTTCAGCTTTTATCTATAGACTTTTTTTCTACTAAACATTTCCATTTTTGCAGAAAAACCTGAGTTTAATATATCTCTTCTGGGCAGGGCTTTTTGTCTTAATCTATCTTGCTGACTTTTAAATTAATTTGTATGCCTGGTTTGTCTTCCTATTACTTTTGTAGCTGAGTCATTTCCTTATGGATCAAAGGCAAGAATTAAAATGGTCGAATAAAACCACTTCTCATTTAGAAACCTTGGTTAGTGGCCATTCACAAATAAACAGTAATAAAAAGAATCATTTTCCGACCAATGAATAAGACAGCAGCAACCGAATGATTATCACAGCATCTCTCCCCCCTTCTCTCTCCATCTCTTTCTCCCTCTCCCTCTTCCTCCTGCTAAATGAGGAGAGGGTATAGATGTCTACAGGATTTTACTTGCCTTGTAATTTTTCCTCTAGGCCACTTCACCAAGATCGCTCTCTCTCTCTCTTTCCATATCAACATTTAAGTTGTTTCTGCTTTGTGCATGTGGCAGTTTTGACTCCAAAATAGCTTAAGAAAAAACTTCTGGTTACCACCTCTTCCTAGAACAATTTCCATGCTGCATTGACCAATTGCTTTCCTTCTTGTGTGTGTGTTTGTGTTATTGCACATATTCAAGCGGGTATGTGTGTGTGTATACACACATTCACACATGCCATTCGAGAAGCTGCTTAATTGTTGTTGTTTTGTTCCCTTCCAGCATGGACTCTATTATTATTTTTATATCACCATTTAACAGCACCGCAAATATGGCATAGTGGCTAAAAGCCCGGTTTAGCACACCGAGGATGTTGTAGTTTAAATCTTTGCTGAAATAATAATAGACAAAATGATAGAAAATGAAGAAGCTAATGTGCTCTGGGACTTTAGAATTCAAACAGACAAGAAACTGGAGCACCACTTGAATATCAGCAGCATTGACAAAATCGCCATCAGTGGTTGCAAAAGAAAGCTTTACGTGGAACAGCTCACATCCTGCAACATTACATTTAATATTATTGAAAATCAATACCTGCCTATCCTAGGTCCTTGGGAAGGGCTCAATAGGTGGATAAAAACGCCAAATCCAATCTAAAAAAATCTGGATGACTGGATGACCAACTATAATAATAATTCAAAGGTGTTACCTTTGTATATTTTTTCCAGTCACCTGAGAGAAAAAAAGGTTCCATCCCATTTTTTTCTTTAGCTAAAGCAATAAGCCATTCTCCATCCTGGGTGGAGCTAGCCGCCAAGATTGGGTATTGGCACAGCCTTCCAGCCAATAGAGACTGAGTCTGGAAAAGTATAAATAGTGGCTCTAGGCCCTGGTTCCCCTTTTGACTCAGTCTAGCCAACGACTTGTGCCTTTTTTTCTCTCGATTACTGCAAGTATAACTGTTTTCTTCTATTCCACTAAATCTATATCTTTTTTCTTTCCCTGTACGAGCCCCCCAGGCGTTAATTTCTGTCATAATCGCATGACCCTGGGTGAAGGCAGTCGGCCGCAAGTCTGACTGCCGCTCGCCCCTCCAGCCGAAGGCCCAGTGCAAACCTTTGATTTTTTTTTCATCATTTTGGTAATTTTATAATTTTTGTAATTATCATCAAATTATACCGGCTGTGTGAGGGAGTGGGAAAGGGCCCCGCAGCGCCAAGGGGGCCGGCGGTGGCCTACCGCACGCCTGGGCATTGAGGCGAGGCCGGCACAAGGTGCCCAATATAGAGAGACCTGGACTGTCCAGTTCTGGCCGTTTCCTTTTTTGTGGCTGATCGCAAGGAGAGCCGAGGGGCCAGTCGACAGCAAACGGGGCCTAAACTCCATTGAAGTCTCTCTCTAGTTCGGCCGGACTCGCGCAAGCCGTCCGCACCGACAGCGAGCCTCCCGATCCCCAGCTGACTGCATAAAAAAACTTCTAAGCGATCGGGAGAGCCGCAGGCCTCGCCCGTTACTCGGCCGGATTCGCGCAAGCCATCCGGACCGATAACGAGGCTTCTGTCATCTGCTTAATTGCCTTGAAGCCTGGGGAGTGTGGCCGGATCGGCGCAAGCCATCTGCGTCCCCTCCTAACCTCCGAACGCCAGCTGATCGATCGCGGGCTAGATTGGCGCAAGCGATCGACGCCCAGGCCCGACGGAGCTTCAAATCGCCGTCTGACAGCTTCTCCGTGGCCGACTGACAGCTGGGAGCAGCAGAGACCTGAAAGTGCCGCGTTCTGCTCCCGACGCTGACAGCGATCCAGGCAGTGCCCCCCCACCTTCGCTGGAGCCTCTCAGCCTTTGATTACCTCGCAGCTAAGTGACTGCCCTCCACAAAGGCCTCTCCTGCTCACGCCGGCCGTTTCCTCTGTGTCTCGTGGCCGGCGGCCATTTTGAATTTCAAATTAGGCTAGGCGGCCATTTTAGGTGTGGGTTGAGCCTGGTGGCCATTTTGAGTGTGGAGTGTGGCCAAGGCTTCTCTAAGTGGCCATTTTGAGTGTGTCCCATAGCTGGAAAAAAAAACAAAACAAAACAAAAAAAGAAATATAATAATTTTTACTTTGGGAACTTATCTTTGATAAGCCTTCTTTCTCAGCATGACTGAGAGAAGTCATCGCTCTGGCAAGGCCAAGGCTAAGACACCAAGGCCGCAAACTGACCAGACTGAACCAGCCAGAGCGGCCTCAGCCGAGAGGGATCGGTCCCCCATCCGGCCTCACTCGCCTAGCCCTTCAGCCAGGGACAGGACCACTAGAGACAAGCAGGGTCCACTGCCAACCGACAGGGGTGCCAGTAGACAGGATAGGGAATCCTTAGCCAGGCACCCACAATCACGGTCCCCTGATAACGTCTCCATTGACGATGCCAACCTTCACAAATCTAGGGCGGATGTCTGGGGCCCGAAGGGGACCCGCAAGGGGACAGCCACAACTAAGACCTCTGCCAAGGACCCTCTCCGGTCCAAGGCAGTACAGGACAGGATTGACATGGCAATTAGGCAGGGCATTGAGGCAGGCATCAGAGCTATGGCCGGAACATCTAAACATCAGACAATTACGGCAAAACCCCCGCAAGAACAGCGCATGATGGATGAATCCTGCCCTGAGCCTGAGGAGGAGGAGGAGAAGGAAGAGGAGGACTCCTCTGATCCTCTGATCACCCTCCAAGATGACTCTGATCAGGAGGAAGATTTAGGTATCACCCTTCCTGAGTTAGCCATGTCGGATGACGAGGACTTGGGCCCAGAACCTGCAGTCTCCTCGGCACTGTTTCAGCCTGCCCTCTTCAGATCCTTATTACATAAGGCGAAAACCACGGCAAATTTGGTCTCACCGTCCGGGGTTTCTGATCAGACACCAGAACCAGACCCCATGTTTGAGCCTACGGCGTCACAGGCAGATGTGATCCCGGCCCCAAAGCTCTTTGTAGAGGAGGTCCTGAAGCAGTGGCGGAACCCAACATCTGGGTCTCTGTCCAATGCAACTGATAAACGCTTTTATAATGTTGACTCTGCTTTGGCCCAACACCTTACAGTGCCACCCGTGGACAGTCCGGTCCTGACCCTATTCTCCAACGGTCAGATGCCAGGGGAGCCAGAGGACCTTCTTCGCCCGGAGGACCGAAGAGCAGAGGCGACTCTTCAGAGGATGCACCAGTCGGCCGCATGGGCGTTGCGAGCTTCCTCCACCACTTCCTTCTTCTGTCGTACGACCGTTAAGTGGCTCTACGCTCTCCAGGACCACCTGTCGCCTTCTGATCTTCGGGCCCACCAGGACCTCAACAAGCTCCTGGCAGCGGCCCAATTTACATCTGATGCCACCTTACAATCTGCCCGCTTTGCGGCTAGGGCCATGGCGTCAGCGGTGGTGGCCCGGCGTCTAGCCTGGCTGCGCAGTTGGCAAACTGACACAAAGTATAAATGGAAGCTAGCCTCTAGCCCCGTAGCAAGCCAGGCACTTTTTGGTGAGCCACTTAACCGCATACTGGTAGAAACAAAAGATAAGAAGAAGGTCCTTCCTTCTACTAGCCGTAAGGGTCCGTCCCGTTCCACCTCCTTCCCCAGGAGAAGTTTCCGAGGGGCTTACCAGGGTAGTAATAGATTCCAGGGGCCATCTCAGTCCAACTTCCAAGGTCAGACCCAGGGCCAGTTCGGCTCACGTCAGAGATCTTCTTCTGACAGGCCGTTCCGGGGCAACCAATTCAAACGGCCCTTTAAAGGGGCCGGTGGTCGCCCCTTCCGCCGGAATAAATAGATCTCCGGCCGATCCTCCCATAGGGGGTCGTCTGGCACTCTATGCCAGCCGATGGGAGGAAATCACCAATGACGCATGGGTTTGCCAAACCCTGAAGTCAGGTCTTTCTCTGGAGTTTCTCTCCACCCCCCCGAGGTTCTTTCTGCGATGCCCTCTGTCTTCAAATCCACAAAAACGCGTTCTCATGAATCAGGCCATCCAGCACCTGTTGGACATTCAAGCCATCCATCAGGTGCCTGAGAACCAGCAGGGGCAGGGCTTCTACTCCATTTTGTTTGTAGTGCCCAAATCCTCAGGAGGGTGGAGAGCAATATTGGACCTTAAGCGCCTCAATAGGTACATAGTCCACAAGAAATTCAAAATGCACACCCTGCAGTCAATTCTGGCAAGTATTAGGAAGGGAGATCTACTGTCATCCACAGATCTCTCGGAGGCTTACCTCCACATCCCAATTCGGCCATCTCACCGCCAGTACTTGCAGTTTTGCTATGCAGGGGTGCATTATGAATATGGGGCACTCCCCTTTGGCCTGTCCTCAGCGCCGAGGGTCTTCACTAAGGTCTTGGCGGCCTTGACCGCTCACCTCAGGTCCATACCCATCAGGATCCAGTGCTACCTGGACGATATTCTCATCTCCTCAGCCTCTCCTTCTCAGGCTGAGAGAGATGTTCAGGTAGTGCTTACCACCCTTGACCACCTTGGCTTCCTGGTCAATCGAACCAAGAGCCAGCTTAACCCATCTACCACGATCGTCCATCTGGGGGCGATCATTGACTCCCTGGAGTGTAAGGTGTATCTGTCCCAGGAACGGAGAGACAGCCTATTGGCTTTAACCCAGCAAGTTCTGAGGCAAACCTTAGTTCCGCTGAACCTGCTGTCTTCCCTCCTGGGGAAGATGATTTCAGCTATCCATATAGTCCCATGGGCACACCTACACTCCAGGGACCTTCAATGGCTCCTTCTCCCCTATCAACGTCAGGGTCGAGCTAACGCCCCTAAGAAGGTAAGGCTTCAGACCTCCGTCAGGGAGTCATTGAAATGGTGGACCACGTCTGCGATTCACAGGAGCACCTGTTTCCTCCCCCCACAACAGATTGTTGTCACCACTGATGCTAGCCTGTCGGGGTGGGGGGGCCCACGCAGACTCTCTGGTGGCTCAGGGCACATGGTCGCAGTCTGAGGCGACCCTCAGTATTAATATCTTAGAGTTAAGGGCAGTATCACTTGCCCTGCAACAGTTTCGCCCCCTTGTAGAGAATTCACACGTACTGGTCCTAACGGATAATGTGGCCACCAAGGCACACATTAATAGGCAAGGGGGGACCATGTCTGGCCAGCTGATGACTGAGGCCATGCAACTAGGCCTCTGGGCTGAACGTCACCTGTTGTCACTTGAGGCCGAGCATATTTCAGGGGTAGATAATGACAAGGCAGACTGGCTTAGCCGAAACCAAATAGACAATTCAGAATGGAGCCTGCATCCCACGCTATTCCACCAGCTAGTGGATCGATTTGGTCAGCCAGAGATAGATCTCTTTGCCACCCCTGACAATGCACAGTTGTCCAGGTTCATGTCCAGATACCATTCGCGGGGGGCGGAAGGGACTGATGCCCTCCGCTGTCGGTGGCCCCGAGGTTTGCTTTATGCTTTTCCTCCAATCCCCATCATTCTGCAGGTCATCTGGAAATTGTTGGAGGAGAGAGCCGAGATGGTCCTTCTGGCGCCCAACTGGCCAAGGAGAGCTTGGTACGCCGACCTGGTCTCCCTGTCGATCTCCCCCCCAGGGAGGATCCCTCCGACAGAGTGGTTGCTTGTGCAGGGGTCAGTGCAGCATCCAGAACCTCACTGGCTGCAACTGACCGCCTGGCACTTGAGCGGCTCACTCTGAGGAGCCGCCGGGTCCCTGAGGACGTCTTGGAGGTCTTACTGGACTCCCGCAGGCCGTCCACACAAAGAATTTATGCTGCCTCCTGGAGAGCTTTCTGCTCCTGGTGCGCCAAGGAAGGGCATTCCCCATTAGATCTGTCAATCATAAATGTATTGCAATTTCTCCGTCAGGGGCTGGCCAAGGGACTTTCCCCTAGCACTCTCAGACGTCAGGTAGCCGCCTTGTCTACGGTTCTATCCTGTCCGTCCCTGGGGACACTCTCAGCCCATCCCCTGATCTCCAGGTTCCTGAAGGGAGCTGCCAATCGATGCCCCCCAGTGATACACAGGTACCCCACCTGGGATTTGACCAAGGTGTTATCAGCTCTCACAGGGGGTGTGTTTGAACCTTTGGACTCCATTCCTCTAGATTACCTGTCATACAAAGTGGTATTCCTGGTAGCAGTGACTTCTGCCCGCCGCATTTCTGAACTGGCGGCCCTTTCTATCAGGAGTGACCTTTGCGTTTTTCACCAAGATCGGGTGGTCTTGCGATTGGACCCCACCTTTCTCCCAAAGGTGAACTCATATTTCCACCGGGCCCAGGAGATTGTATTACCCTCCTTTTTCCCTAATCCGTCTTCTGACATTGAGAAGCAGTGGCACCTCCTGGACGTGAGGCGGGCACTGGACATTTACATTCAAAGGACCTCTGCCATTCGCAAAACCGAGGCCTTGTTTGTCTCTTTCCACAACAACTCCTTGGGGAGGAAGGCTTCCTCTGTCATGGTGGGTCGGTGGATCCGTACTGTCATTACTGTTGCCTATGACCACCTTTCTCTACCACGACCCACCAGAATTACGGCCCATTCCACACGCAGTGCAGCCACCACTGCGGCCTGGAACACGAGGGCCTCCATCGAGGAGGTTTGTCGAGCGGCCACTTGGGCTTCTCCAACGCCATTTGTCCGGCACTACAGATTGGACGCTTTCGCCTCTCAGGAGGCTGACTTTGGGCGAAGAGTGCTGGAACAGGTAACTCTAGAGGGTGGTGGCCCCAGCCAGAATCAGGACGCCCTCCCTGGGGACTGAAGTACTTTGCTATGTCCCAATCTTGGCGGCTAGCTCCACCCAGGATGGAGAATGAGACGTTGTACTCACCTGAGACGTCCATTCTCGTCCGGTGGAGCTAGCCGCCAAGTCCCTCCCTGTGTTTTTTCTGGCTGGACGATGCGTTTTTTTGCTTCTATGAGTCATTAGGCCCTAGCTTCTGGACTGTATTCTCAAATCGTAGATGGTTAGTTTTAGGTAGTTAGGAGTACTGCTCTGCAGGGTTGGTTTGTTATATTAACCTATATGGTCAATAAAGTTGTTGCAGTTTTTTTCGGCACATCGAGTCAGGCATTCGTTCCTCGTCAAAAGAGGGGGAACCAGGGCCTAGAGCCACTATTTATACTTTTCCAGACTCAGTCTCTATTGGCTGGAAGGCTGTGCCAATACCCAATCTTGGCGGCTAGCTCCACCGGACGAGAATGGACGTCTCAGGTGAGTACAACGTCTCATTTTAGCATTATGGCTGCATTTGAAGTATTTTACACATTATGGCCATATCATCCTTGCAAGTGAGCAATAGAGTGTTTTAAATTTGAGTAGTTTAAAAAAATAATCTCGTCAATTATTCAGAAAACTTCAATTAAAAGATAGCTGACTTCTTAAAGTTAGCTTGTAGAATTCAAGACCTCAGGGGAAACTATCATATCTTCTCTGCAGTAAGTAAATTAAGAGTGCTTGTCAAAAAGGACAAAGAACTTCAAGAACTGAAGAACTGCAATTATAATAACCCCAGATAGTAAATGCTGCATAATGATGGCAGATATTAGTAAAATCTAGAATCAAGTCCAGAATATTAAAAGCAAATATGATTACGCAAAAGGCAGAATAGAAGATAAGATGTATGAGGTTGGTAGGACACAAATAGCTTTTAAGAAGGCCTCTTCCGCTCTAATATTATTCTGATTTATTAGGATTACAACTTCAAGTATATCAGTGGTGGGATTCAAATTTTTTTACTACTGGTTCTGTGGGTGTGGCTTGGTGGGCGTGGCAGGGGAAGGATACTATAAAATCTCCACTCCAGGGGAAGGGTACTGCAAAATCTCCATTCCCTTCCCACTCCAGGGGAAGGATACTGCAAAATCCCCATTTCCTCCCCACTCCAGGGGAAGGATACTGCAAAATCCCCATTTCCTCCCGATCAGCTGGGACTCGGGAGGCAGAGAATAGATGGGGGCGGGGCCCGTCAGAGGGGGTATTTACCGGTTCTCCAAACTACTCAAAATTTCTGCTACCAGTTCTCCAGAACTGGTCAGAACCTGCTGAAACCCACCTATGAAGTATATGTAAAACTTTTAGTCTCAACACATCTGGAAAGCAATAGATTAAGGAAGGCTGTCTTAGAGATCACCAGATGGCAACAGAGAGTGAACCTGAATGAGCACAAGGTAGAGCTACTGTTAAGGCCTTGTTCATTATCACCCGTAATGTATTGAACCATAGTTAAAGTGACCAGATTTTCACTTTGGTAAAGCGGGACACCATTGACGGGGGTGGAGATGATCCATGCCTCCCCTTTCTGCACCAGGACAAAAGACTTCGGGAAGGACTTTCATTACTTCCCGGATTTTGCTCCGAAACCTCAAGCTCTTCTCCCTTCCTTCACTTAGCAGCCCCACCGCCCCGCTCCACACTTAAAGACCCTTACCGTTGCCATGGCCTCACACGCTCAGCCCCGCTTGACAGCAACAGCCAGGAATGCGCTTCTGGAGGCATAGAAAGAACAGCGGCTTTGGCGGGTCTGGCCGTGTCCTTTCCTGGGTCTGCCACACGGGGGGAAGGAGCGGAGGCATGGGGCACCCGCCAGATGCCGCCCCCGAGAGAAAACCAGGCCCGGCTGGCAAGGACCAGGAAGGATTTTTCCCGCGCCGCCAGCTAGCTTGTCCTCCGGGCCAGATGCAGCAGAGGCGAGCCCTGGCCATGGCAGTGGTAAGGGCTGCGATGAAGGGGAGGTGTTTGGCGGGTGCACAAAGCTGCAGCCTCTGCTGCGTCTGGCCCTTGGGCACATCGGAGCGCGGTGGGGGTTTTTCCCTGCCCGGCCCGGAGCTGTTTCCCTCAAGATCCGCTCGAGGGAAGCGAGGCGCTTTGCACAAATTCAAAAAGCGGGACTTTTTTGAAACGCCACGGGACAATTTGTTTAAAATCGGGTCTGTCCTGCCAAAAGCGGGACATCTGGTCACCTTAACCATAGTTCAAGTGACATTGACCTGGATCAGAGATCTACCTGCAAGGTTACTGTTCCCCCCCCACCTCTTCATCTGTTCCCTGTTAGAAGAAAAGTAGAATAGGTGTTTGATGCTGGATGCCAGTGTATGCATTTCCAAGAGAAGTAGCTATGCTAACAAGAAGGAACAGTCTAACTTTCTGTTCTTCACTCCACTTTAGAAGATTTTCTTCCTACAATTACACCCACATGCCTTCTACATAGTACATGCTCAGTTCCCTTCTATCGTTTTGCTACATATCCATCTGCAGAACAATGAGCTTTCCAATGACCTTTTTAGCAACATAATTAGATGGGTTGATTGCAGACACATATGCTAATTAAGCCTTGCTCTTTTTAGCAACATTGGTATAAGTGAGTGAATGTACATGTAATTCATGTGTTGACCTTCACACACCCCGCTCTGAGATCATTCTTTGAACAAATGTATAAAATATGTCTAAGTGTACTTGTTATCCCAGTTCAAAATGGGTTATAGAACATTTTGGGGCAGTCTACTTAATTTAACCATAATAATTAAGGAGAATTATTTTCACTAATACATAGGAACAGGACTTTCAAACTTCTTTCTATAAAAAGGAACAACTCTTGCCTATCCAAGTGATAAAGTTTCTCTCTTAATGTTAGATGGCCATTCTTCTTTGTTTATAAAGTATACATCCTGATAAATAGCAGAGATGACAATCTCAAATCAGGGGGGAAAACCATCAGTTCGCTGCCTTGAGCATTCTCTAAACTAGCATTTGTATGCTTAGGAGTTAGAATTATGCACTTTTGAAAATAAATCCTCTTATGCCTTGAATGATCATAAAAGAACTTTGAGGAGTGGGTGAAGGCATGGGTTAGTTGACATTGTTAGCTCAGAAAAAGAAAGGGTCAGGGAGAAGGAAAATAAAAATTGAAGCGTGGTTGTGAATAATTATTATTTCTATTTTCTTGCTATGTGTTACCAGGCCTGAATCAAAAGTTTTTATTAGTGCTTGGCTGCAAAATTCTATTTCATTTTTTTCCCTGCCAGTTCTCATTTAGCTTGAGGGAAGATAATGTGTGTCTGAAATATCTTTCAGAAGACAGGAGAATTCTGAGGAACTATCCTGGATGGAGTTTGATGATGCTCTTGCACTTATTGCGGAAGCAAAATCGCGCCGAAATCTTGCGAGGGGACGCACGCATATGCGAGATTTTGGCGCGATTTTGCTTCTGTGCATGCGCGAAAGCAAAATCTCGCCAAAATCTCTCTTGTGCGTCCCCTCGCAAGATTTCTGCGTGATTTTGTTTCTGCGCATGCACAGCAGCAAAATCGCCCAAAAAATCACCAAAAAAATGGCGATGCACATGATGGACCGGCAGAGAGGGCTCCGGAGCAGTTGCGCAATCGGCCGCTCCCTATTGGAGCTGCGCAATGGGCAGCTCCGGCAGGAACCCACCTCTGTAACAGGATAAGAATCTAACATGAACATGGCATAAATATAAAATTGTTGAATGATATCATGAAAAAGGCAGCTAGTAAGTGTATATGTATTATTTTTAAAATTCACCTCTGTTTTATTTCTGCCCAGCTGTTCAGTTCTTTTTATTTAAAATCCTTTCAAATTTTGTTCTGGCTTTCATAAGACACAGCAGCTTTTCAATTTCCCTTCTGTATCACAAATCAATTAGTGTTAAATCAGCCTCCCATGTCCTGAGATCACAAATCAATTTGTGATAATTAAAGCACTCTGTAAAGTTTTGTTTTTCTTCTGCATTTTAGCACTAGGGTATGACAAATAAATTGGTCATATCAGCTAAATTGTTTTGATTCAGAAAGTGTTTTATAATTGCTATAACCACTGTCCATAACTCTTGAAATTCTGGGAGACAATGTTATGTTATCATTACTCTGATATATACTAGCTTAATACTGAGTTATTTATTTTGTTGCATTATTTAGGAGCCGTGGTGACACAATAGTAAGAATGCAGTATTGCAGGCTAATTCTGCCGACTGTGAGTGGTTCGATCCTGATAGGCTCAGGTTGACTCAGCTTTCCATCCTTCAGAGGTCCCAGATTGTTGGGGGCAATATGCTGACTCTGTAAACCACATAGAGAGGGCTATAAAGTACTATGAAGTGGTATATAAGTCTAAGTGCTACTGCTGTTTCAGTGAAGCAGCATTTGTTTACTATGCATTAAACCTGATTTCAGGTATACCTGGAACATTTTGGAGACGTGTTCCTCCTTCTGTACAGATGCTTTTTTTCCTTCCCACCAAACCCAATGTTGCTTGTGAGCACAATTAAAGATTTAATGATGGCCAAGATCCAGTGACTATTAAATTTATGACATTAAATCCACAAACCTGAAGAGAAATAAGCATAGCTTGAGGGCTGTTTTTCCTATTAATCTTTCACATCCTCCTCTAAAGATGGATCAAAATGCTGCCGGGGGTAATCAGTTTTTGATACACTTGTTTTCTTTTTCTTTTTGGAGCTGTTAAATTCTTGGGACCCATTCAACTTCAATTGCCATAAAAGCTCCCAAAGGATAGCCAATACAGGATGCTGTCGGGATTTACAAAATGTAGAGAATGTGGTATTATAGTTTAACACAATCAGGACAGCGGTGAAATCTACTTACCTACCAGCAGTGTAGGCTGGTGACGCCCAGGGGGAGGGCCTTCTCTGTGGGAGCACCCACCCTCTGGAATCAGCTCCCCCCAGACTTAAGAACCATTCACAACCTGTCCACCTTCCTCCATGCCCTCAAGACGTATTATTTTTATCAAGCCGGGCTGGCGTGAAAAAGTTTTTGGGGTTTTTAAAATTTTAAGATTTTACCAAATTTTAATTGTATTAAATCAGGGCCACATCGAATATTTTCTTTTAAATGTATATATATATTAATGTTTATATTGTGTTTTTACTTGGCTGTTCACCGCCCTGAGTCCCCTGGAGAAGGGCGGTATATAAATTTAATTAAACTAAACTAAACTAAACCTTCCCTACCGGTTCATCGCATGTGCTTTTTCATCCTTTGCACATGTGCAGAGGGTTAAAAAAATGGCGGCATGCGGGTGGGTGGACGGAGCTTCACCCTACCGCTGCTACTGGTTCTTCAAACCACCAGCGGCCGCCACTACCGGTACGCCTGAACCGTGCCGAACCGGTAGCATTTCACCCCTGAACCAGGAGCTTTTCAGTTGGAGAAGTCTTGTGTTTAACCATTTTTTAAAAAACTAAAAATCTGTATTCTCCATAAAAGAGAACTCTTCTGATCTCATGGAAGACTATAATGCAGCTTTCCCCCTCTGGAATTCTCCTGACGTATTGGGAGTTGAACTTCCCAAATTCTAATTATTAAGAGAATTGCAGACTGAGCACATCCAGAAGGCATCATGTTGGAATATACTGAATTGTTGGTTTTCTTTTGGTGCTTTGAGAATGTTTTGGAAAAAAGGTGATTTGAGGCGATTGCAAGCTGAGGAAACTGTTAAACCTCTTTCAAAATAATGCACCATAATAAAGTACGATAAGAAAAGACCAGATTAGCTTGACAAAAATGCAACATCTAGCTTTAGACAGCAGTCAATTAAATGCTTCTGGAAAACTGAAAACTGATAACTGATAAAAATGTCTTCTTTCCTTGTTGCTTTGCAGCAACTCATATTCAGAAGCAATTTTTATAAGACTTCTGAAATACTTTGTGTCAGTACTATGTTTAAAACTGATTGGGTTACTAATGTATAAATAAACCACTAATCTACAGTATGTTTGTGTTAAAAAGTGGTATTGCTTTAAATTGTAAGCATTGTAGGCTTGCTGATTGTTATAAAAGTGAACAGGTTAGCCTGAGTAATTGTGCGTCTGTGTGCTTAGTGATTGCTTCTACTCATTGCTCCTATATCTGTTTGAAGACTTAAGACACTACCGGAAAGAAGTTCAAGGGTTTTGGATGAACTGTTTGCTGAGTGAATAGCTAAGTGCTAAGAGTTTGACTTTGTGTCTTTATATTAAATAGCTATCTGTTTGCTATTTCAAAAGAAGATAAGTTAAAGAAAGATTCTTCGTGGACTGTTTGTTTTGAAGTTTTGCCAGTTTATTTAAGTAAATTATATTTAATACTTTGAAGACTTCTGTTTATTGACTCTATAGTATCGAACAGCAATGCCACATTCCGTTGCGTATATTCATTTCACAAATACATAACCTCAACACTTTGCTTTTGAAAACAAGTGGAATAGTTGAACCAAAATTATTTTCTTCCTTGCTTTTTATAGCTGTTCTTTTCCTGCCTGCAATCAATTCACTGATGTATTTTCTGAAGAGATGAAAAAGTGCCAGAATGAATTAAATAAAAATAAGCTGATTCTCAAACTGGTAGGGCTACGCCAATATCTACCTTACTGATACACTTCACCTGACTTTAAGGCATAAATTTAGATAAACTACAGCCCCATGTCCCTGAAGGTCTTTTCTTTTTAATGAAAGTTTTAGTGGTTTTCCAAAAAGTGTGAAACTATAGTTGGAATGACACTGTTAAATCTATAATATAATTCTATCTTTGGCACTATAGATAGTAAAAAAAAAATTGAAGCAGCAAGACAACTTTATGGCAAGAGAAGAAAGCACTTACCCCCAAACAGAGCAAAACAATAACGGGGTGAAATTACAATCCCTAAGCTAATGCCATCATAGGATTTATTTTTCTTTAACTTCTATGCCTTCAAAATCTTCTCAAGAATGTTGCCCATTTTGTGTCACTTAGCCATTAAAGTGGAAGACCGATTTTGCGCCCTATAAAAACATCAAGAAGCCATGAGGAGAGAAGAGTAAGTTTTCCTAAAGAAATTCATATTTCCTCAAGAAAAAAAATGTAACTCAATGTACAATTTTAGCCTTGGGCATTCAGATCATCATCTGCTTCCTTACATTGCATTTTTTGGGGGTTACTTTCTGTTTGGGTCTTTCTACCATCTTCCTTGTGAGACTTTTTCTAGATCCCAAATATTTTACTTGGTCATCAATGTTCTGCCTAAGTTGAGACTTCAGATGCTTCCTATTAGTAATCACTTTTAAAATACTGTATCAAGAACAACCAAAAGTAAATTGTTGGCTTATCTGTTCTTCTGTCACCTGCAAAAGATTGTTAAAGAGGTTGAATTGCTTCAGCATTTCAAAAGGACTCTCTTTAACTCATTTGAGCTATGAACAATAGAAAGTTTCTGATTGCCACACCTGCCTGGCTATTTTTGGTTAATGTCAGTGCAATTCGCACATATTTTTTTTTCTCCTTCAAGACTGTCCACCTCAGGGAAATTACAGGTCTGTAATTCAAATTTGACCTTCAAAGGCTGAAAGCAGCCTGGGCCAGATTTCCAAAAGGCATAAAGCAGCTGTTTACTGACTTTGAAGACTGATGGATACAGTATGCCAAGATACCAAAAGGAATAAAAATTCATGACAATGGGGCTTTCCAACAGCAACAGTGGATCTTTGTCTTAATAAAGGAAACCAAATCACAATACAATGGAATAAACAGTTAATTCTCATTTGTATTCTTCAGTATATGGAACCTTCCTAGAGAAGGAATATGCATAGACAATGTATGCAGACCAGTTTTATATTCAGTGAGTAGAATCTGAAAATAATAATTCTCTTTCCTCTGGAGCTCAAATAATTACAGGAGAAAGGTGAATGTCATTCCTTCTTCCATTTCTCCATCAGGATAGTGTGGGCTAAGCAAGACCCATTAAGTTTCCATGACTGAGTTTAGCCTTGATCCTGTGTCTCCTGATCTTCATCCAACACATTGCACTTTACCAATTCTTTGAAAAGTGTCTCTAAAATGTATGATTTTTGAATCTTAGGTGTTCAGACATTCCAAAAATTTGTTTTTATGTAACTTTGGAAAGCTGCCAAAGTCCAGTACCTGACGTACAATCCACTAAGTTAGCACTTCTGGAAAATATGTCTTAAGTACCAAAGATAGGTAGTCCTCGACTTATGACCACAATTGAGCCCAACATTTATGTTGCTAACTGAAACGTGTGTTAAGTGAGCTTTGCCCCCATTTTACGACCTTCCTTGCCACACTTGTTAAATGAATCACTGCAGTTGTTAAGTTAGTAAGCCGGTTGTTAAGGGAATCTGATCTCCCCACTGACTCGCTTGTCAGAAAGTTGCAAAAGGTGATCACATGATCCAGGACAATGCAACCGTCATAAATACAAGTCAGTTGCCAAGCGTCTGAACTTTGACCACATGACCACGGGGATGCTGCAATGGCCGTAAGTGTGAAAAATGGTTATAAGTCACTTTTTTCAGTGCCGCTGTAACTTTGGTCACCAAATAAACTCTTGTAAATTAGAGGAGTACCTGTACTAGTCCACCTGAACTCACTTTTCTCCTTGTTTGGTAGAAGTTTTATTAGGAAGGTAATAGCAGTCAGAGTTATTTCTCTCTGACAGATTGTGCACCTTCCTTAAACCTTAGCATTTTGCACTTTGCCTTCTGAAACAACTTCTCCCAGCTCGTTGTGGCTAATAATATGCAACTTACATGGATGAGTCAGATCTGCATTGCAGAAGTCAAATACTGTTTTGCAAGGAAATCTTGAACATGTCAAGGTTGACTCAGCCTTCTATCCTTCCGAGGTAGGTAAAATGAGGACCCAGATTGTTGGGGGCAATGCAAATATATACATTGCTTAATGGTGTAAACCGCTTAGAGAGTGCTTGCACTATGAGGCAGTATATAAATCTCACTAATAAATAAATAAATGTAGTGCCAGCATGAAGTGACCTGACAAAATAAGAGGACAGGCTTTGCTCATCTCAGGAACTTAAAAAAAAAAGACTTATGACCTCAAATGCCTTTCCCCCTTAAATTAGTAATACATTTAGGTTAGCAACACTCTTTCCATGGTTGTAGTAATTTGACAAAAGATGAGGGCCGACAATCTTTTGAAGGCTGCTGGCTGTTTAGCTGGGTTTGGGAGAGGGTTTGGTAAAGCAGAGAGGATAGAGATATGAAGCAAGCATAGCTTTGAGGGAGATAATAATTTTTGTTTTGGGGTTTAGATTTAATTGTGTTAGCTATTTTAAGATGACAATCACAATTTTCATAGGGGAAACTTTTTCAGGAGATATTGGGGGCCATAAAATGGTTTTTGGGGCTGCAACAGGCAGCTAAGTCACAGATTGCTAAAATCTGATACAGAAAATATAGACATCTTTTAAAAATAGAGAAACAACAGGACTTCACTATTCCTACGAACACTATTAATAGTTCAAGTATTACCAGTAAGTAAATGTAACCAAGTTTTTCTATTAAATGCTTGATATAGAATTTTGACCTGGTGATTAAAAGCTGTCACTTTCTTAAATCAATGAACCTACTTTCAAGAGTTTTCAAGGATGTTGAAGTCAATGGAAAAATCCTTGTTGGTTTAACTTTCATCTATTTATTGTAGATTTGCAGACTAGCTCATCAGTAAACATTTGAAAAAGCCATTTATTTCAAAATTCCAGAAAATTTCATTCTGCTTGTTATTTGCTTTTTATAGCAGTTGAAAAATATTTGACATTTTGCATATGTTTTTGATTAGGAAGACTCCTAGATATGGCAACACATTATGTTGCATAACATTTACAAAGTTATCATTAAAATAAATCCCAGTCATGAAGAATAACCTTGATAATGAAAACCAGACGATGAATTATGAATGATGAATCGATGCTAATGTGATATTTTACTAAGCAAATCATCTTTAATGGAGGCTCCCATATTTTAGTATATCAAAACTCCCTCTCAAAGTGCTATAAAACACAGATTTTTCAGCAGTTGCAGTCACATAATACCTAATTTAAAATAACAGGAATATTATATGACTATTTGGATGCCTTTTGGAGTAAAAACACTAGTTTGATGTTGTAAAGTCAACAAAGCCATATACTTTCATGATCTTCAGTAGGGTTGAGAAACCTACAGCTCTCCAAATGGTGCTGAAGAACAGCTCCAAGCATTTGATGGCTTGGTATTAAAATCATCTGGAGGACCAGTTTCACTCTTCATGGACTTCAATCTATTTTATTAAATACATACTTTTATGAGATTAACACAATTTTAAAAATTGCCATATACATATTATGACAGAAACAAAATCGGCAACATGGAGAGAATTATGGGTTCAGTCACTGATATTCTAAGGAACAGATAATAATAAGAGGATCTGCAAACAGAATCTGTTGAGGCGGAAATACTTCTAAATTGTTTGACCTGATAGAAGACACATTTCTAAGGAACTGGCACTGTATCTTCCATGCATTTGTGCTGGCAAAAAAAGGGAATATTCTCCCATTAATGATTATAATTTTGGATGAAGGGAATACTTGTACAGGATGCATGCCACTTTCAGCTGTATATATATTGAATTTTCCTTTAAAAACAGCTATACACTTTCAGCTGTATATTTTTAATAGCTAATCAATTAAATCTGATGTAGTAAGTCTATGTATTTCATAAGGCTGAAAGAAAGATATATTTGGGATAAAGTGATTAAAATGGAATATAAATAGAACTAATCTAAGAAAAAGGTGATGGGAATAACTTGATAGAGGAATCAAAGCAAGAGCTATGAATAAGGGAAGAAAGAACATATCCTCCAAATTTAGATAGCAAGCTATATCAATACTCCAAATAGCATTTAAAGATAGCAGCAGTAGATGACCTTATTTGACCTTGGAAGCTGAACAGGATTTATCTTGGCCTGTACTTGGATGGGAGAGTATAAGACAATGCCATGACTGTACATGGGACTGGGAAGGTAGCAAAAAATCCTAAGAAGCAGCAATAGGAAATCACTTTTGTACCGTTGCTAAGAAAGCTTCATGGATGTGTCCCTGAGGTGACCAGGAGATGAGCTTGACTTGATGGATACTTTATATTTTTTAATGATGATAAATAAACTTGCAGACAGCATGGCATATGGATCAAAGCAATCATTTCTTCACTGACAATGGGAGCATTTTTCAATTCGTGCTTCTGCCACTGTATATTGTCAGGGCTGTAAAAGGCATTTCATCTGTTTACTGCCCATTGGAGTCGTATGAAACATAGAGTTTGCACATTAAGGGAAAATGTGTAAACCACAGTGAGAAAGTTGATGTGAGCTATTGATTCAGTTCCTTTTCATGGGATGGATGAGTGGACAAAGTGGTGATGGTGACTGGCAAATTGGAAAGGCGGAAAAGTGAAACACTGCTCAGTCCACACCATAAAATTCCCATAGAAAGTGTATGAGCCCTATATTCTGCTTGCCTTTAGTTTTCAATGACTTTTAGTGCATTAGTACTAGCTAAAATGGTGGGGATTCTTTTAACTAATGAAGGATATTTACAGATTTTCAATTATAACAGTAATTAGGCTGTTGGTTTGAGCTCCGAGCTTGGCAATTTGGTTGCAAACGTTTCATCACCATTCGAGGAGACATCACCAATGTGTTTTGAGTTGTGCTCGTTTGTCAGAACACAGGTCTTTAAATACCTTTTTATGAGATGCAGATTAGTCTGAATGTTGTTTGTTCAGATATTTCTGAGTCATGATCTGATTTTGGACTGTTTGATTGGCTTGCTGTTGTTGCTGGGCTATCATTAAGTACCCTCTGTGTGATGCAGAATTAGGATTAGAATTGTTTATCTGGGTGCTTCTGGATGCTTCTTCTCATGGTCTAGTTTCAGCTTGTTTGATAGTTTGAGTGCTGGCTGTTGTTTCTGAGACATGGTCCAATTTCTTGTGAGCCAGCCAAGACAACGCATGTTGCCCCAACAATTTGGTTCCACATTCTACTAACCTTGGAAGGATGGAAGGCTGAGTCAACCTTGAGCTGATCAAGATCAAACTCCTGGTATATGGAACAGAGTTAGTCTGCAATTCTAATCACTCTGCCCCCATGCCTCTTAACAGAAGTAAGACAATAAGTAAGAAAGGATCATTTAATACTATCTCACTTTGAAATCAAAATGCAATCAAGAATGTGATTTGTGATTGTTTCAATAACAAATATAATGCTATTTGTTAATATGCACTAAATCATGATTTATTTTGGTTAAAAACTGCTGGAGAATCTACCACCTATATAGGCAGACTGTTTCACTGATGGAGAGATCTTGCTCTCAGGAGGTTTTTCCTTATAATTAAATGGTCCTAAACACTCAAAGCTATATTCAAATGCTGCCAAAAAGAAAGGTTGGGATACTAAATTTGGACCAATGCTTTATATTTATCATGACAAGTTTAGAAAAACAATTCATGACATCAATTAGTTTTTCAGTTTACATAGGTGAAACAAAAGGGTGCTTTTCCTAGATTAAACAACATTGCGATGATATGCAGTATGCAATTGTCCACTGTGGTTCATGATGCCAAAAGCTATGTGTTTTACATTTGCTATTCCTCTTTACCTTGAATCATCCCCCCCCAATTAACAGCCAAGCAAAATTAACTACTTCATAATGTCATTTGGAATTGTGCTAGGTATTTCTTCTCTCTCTAAAAAAATACATCCTTTTAGTGATAGGCCAATTTGGCAACTGATCTTAGACTCAATTGCTGATTCTCCTGGTGTTCATTTATCCTCCCTCACATCTTCATTTGATGCAAAGTAATGAAGACATCGGGTTTAAGACTACCTACACACTGCTTTGATAAAAGATAATATCTTTTTAATGCAGTATTAATTCTTTTTCTGTCCTACAACTACATTTACTTTGAGTGACTTATACCCATTTTGTCCACGCGTTGCTCAATCCTGGCAATGTATAATCATGTCTCGGAACTGCTGATGGTGAGCTTTAGTTAAATGCCATTCCAGCCTTCCAGAGCATATCAAGAACAATATTTCCCAATAGTGGTAATAGGAAAAAATATTTTAATTAATGTGTGTTTAGGGAGAAGCATAGTATGTCTTTGGTTCCTTTTTTGCTCACCACTAATGATAATATCTCATAACCAAAACATGTTTCCCCCACAGCAGATAAATTTGCATGTGCAGATTTTGTGAATATTAACCAAAAACTTAACCAACAACCAACATGAATATAGGATAGATAAAACCGTGCACGATGCATTCAAGATAGCTGAAATGAGAGGCAAAATTCACTGGCAGGCAAAAAAACAAAACAAAAAAACAAAACAAAAAACAAAACCTGCATTGCAAGAAGACAACAGTAAAAAATACAACATTGTGTGAAACAGTTGATGTATCTGCAAAATAAAATAAAAGCATTTCCCTAATTCCCTAAAATAGTGTCAGTTTTGGCAATCAAAAAGATTGGCTTTTCCCAGTTCCTAAAAGCCTTGGAGAAAAACAACAACTAAGGACATTTCAGGGGAAGGTTGATAAGAGCTAGATAGGTAAAGGTGTAATGGTCTGGGAGAATAATCTTGGGGCATAGGATGAAGAACCACACCCAGACAATGGTCAGATGAAAGGTATCTCACAGAGAATGCATCTCAGAAGGGACTCTTTTCTGGCAAGTGAAGGCAGAGAAAGGAGAAGTGTGTTCAGATGTGCAAGGCTCTTTTATTATAACCTTACAATTAAGGCAGTGTGAATACTCATGGTTTCAGTTTTTTGCCTGGACTGTAGAAGACTGACAGAAGGCTTAAAATGCGAGGTAGCAATTCCAACCCAAGTGAAAGTAGATGTGGCTCCATCCATAGTAGCTAGTTCTGAGTTAGAGAAACTGTCCCAAAGGACTCCCAGCCATAGAGAGCCCCTTCCTACCACCTAATTCTTTCTAACATGCTTTAACCAAGGCTGCTGCCCCCTCTTCCTCCAGTAAGGAATGTTTTCTCCATCCTCCACAGATGCAATAAGACCCCCTAGTTATGATGCTTACTACTGAACAAACAACTTTGCTTTGTTACTGGCATACAGAACTAGAAGTTAAAATAGTTCTATTTTGCTGTTTGCAATAAACAAGAAGCATACTAATCTATAGACAGATCTGCACAAATACATAATAATGTTACCACACAATAGCTTTTGAAGTAGTCCCCTATCCACAGATGTGTCCTTGGGAAATGCAGTTTCTATCTCTCTATTATCCAACAGCCAACAAACCCCCCATCTTTTTTATACAAAAAAGTGCATTTTAAGCCCCAAATATTCGCACAATTCAACAATCTTTGTTGCCTTGCACAGAGAGCACACTCCATCCTCCTCTTCTTCACGCTCTGTTTGATTCCTTTGTCACTTTCGTGAAGGCTTAAATCCAAAGCCAGGTTGGCTTCTCATCATCTCTGCTAACCCAGTCGGTGTTCTGACCCAGCTGCCGGACCAAGGAACACAGCACAAACCATGTCCAAACAAACCTTGTTTAATATGCACAAACTACTAATATCTGTCTTAGCAGTTGTTTTAAAGTCCATGAAATAATATATCAGTCTTTTCAGAGCAATAGCTCTTAATGAGGTTTCTTAACAGCCGGCAATAGTCCAAACAAAAGAACTTAAATCAGACAAAGCATTTTTCAGATAACAGCAACTTAATCACATGAACCTTGCTGTTTTTTGGCGAAAGGCCCAGGAGCAATTTGTAGGCAACTTTCACGAGTTCAAATGGAGAAGAGACAGAGGCTTGAATGCAGAGATCAGGATGCGATATGAACGGATTTGTTTCCTGCAAATTGGTCAGTCCTTTTCCTCACTTAAATAGGCTATGGGATTGGCCAATTAACCCCAAGCCTTACTCCCGAGTAGACCTTCTCCTCAGGAATCATTCTTGCCTTTTGGCAGCTCTGTGTGTACACACATTGAGGACAGGTTCTTCTTCTTCTTCTTCTTCTTCTTCTTCTTCTTCTTCTTCTTCTTCTTCTTCTTCTTCTTCTTCTTCTTCTTCTTCTTCTTCTTCTTCTGCTTCTTCTTCTGCTTCTTCTTCTGCTTCTTCTTCTTCTTCTTCCTCTTCTTCTTCTTCTTCCTCTTCCTCTTCTTCTTCCCTCATGACAATCTGGAGGTTCGGAAGGCCCTGGTTGCATCTCTGGCTCTGGCATCAAGTCTTCTCCAGCCTCCTCACTGTCAGACTCTGGTACCAGCTGCACAGGCCAATGGCGAATCACCACACCAGCCTCCTCGCTGTCAGAATCAGCCACCAGCTGCACAGGCCGCTGGCGGGCCACAACACTCGGATCCATCCAGGTGTCACAAACTAATCTCCTCTGACTGTCCCCAGTACAGTTCATTTGCACCTACTGTATGTTGCAGGCAAGCAGACCAACAATTTGTCTCTCACTTTAAATTTCTGACTCAGTTTGATCTCCTCTGCTAATCTTTTTCTTAGCCGTTGCTTCCCATCTTGGTCTCTCTGGGTCAAAAATGTCAAACACTAGTTTGGTGTAGTAGTGAAGATACTGGGCTAGAAATCAGGAGACTATGAGTTCCAGCCTTCCCTTGGGAATCTAACTGAGTAACAGTTATCTTTTCAGCTGCAGAGAAAATGTAAAGAAGATTCATTATATATAATGCTTTGAGTTGTCCACCTCCTTCCCAAAGACAGAATGTAAATAAAACGATGACCCTAGGTCTATGTTTTTCTATGGAATCCCACACTTCTTATACCCTTTCCCCAAGATGTGATTTCCATTTCTTCCTCTCAGCTCCATGGGCAGCCTTCCTCAGCTCTTTCGAAAGTCCTCAATTTTGTTTTTTCTATTCTGCTTCCTACCTATTATGACCCATGGGCACCCAGATGTCTAGCCCCCATGTTGTTTCTTTGATTTCAGGGCAAATCCCTACCGGTTTGCTCAACTTTATTTATTTCTACAACTTTACTGAATCCCCTGGAGGCTTGCTGGTAATTCTGCACAATCAAACCAAGCACACAGGAACGGAAAAGACAATCCAATTATTCAAGTAACTGAGTGTTCCACAGTGCCGAAGCTCAGCAGCAACAACCACCACTATCGCTTCCTGTTTGGTTTCTGAAATTATATAAGATCTTTGCTGGAGGGGATGTGGGGGTGGAGAGGAAGGTTGGCGATCCTCAAAAGAAACTCACAGCTTTGCAGTGTAATTGGAATGGCCTCTTTCTTCGTGTCACTGAATGTAGAAACCATTATATATATTTAAAGAGTGTTCTAATCTGCTGTATGTGTGTTTATTTTGTCTTCTTCCCCCTAATACTTGATTTATTTCTGTTCCACTTCATTCTTTTTTTACTTAGTTATCTAGTACAATGCCTTTGAGAATATGGAAAGTTCTCTGACATACGAGTTAAACAGTTAAAGTTAATTGACATGTATACATCTTTTTAGAACAGGGTACCATTACCAAAGCAGTAGATCTGCTGTTTGTTAGGACAACCCAATAATGTAATATAGCTATCTATGCTTGTTTACTTTCTTTCTTTCTTTCCTTCTTTCTTTCTTTCTTTCTTTCTTTCTTTCTTTCTTTCTTTCTTTCTTTCTTTCTTTCTTTCTTTCTTTCTTTCCTTCCTTCCTTCCTTCCTTCCTTCCTTCCTTCCTTCCTTCCTTCCTTCCTTCCTTCCTTCTTTCTTTCTTTCTTTCTTTCTTTCTTTCTTTCTTTCTTTCTTTCTTTCTTTCTTTCTTTCTGGTACAATGAAAAGAACATCTTTAATGCAATTAATATTTGCTTGTGATAAGAGGGAAAAATATGTGATCTGCTTCTTGTTTACAAAGCAATGTGAAAATTGAAAAAAAAACCTCAAAGAACTGTTAGTAGATAAAACATTCTTCTTGATGGGTCTTTAAAATTTCTTTAATGTTTTATTTGTTGTATGTAAAGCTGAAAAATACAACCCTAACCCTATTAATTACATTGATTAATAGTTGAGAACTCTATGGTGTCTTGATGAACGCCGGTGAAATGAAAGATGCAGCACTGAGAAAAGTCCACTTTAAAGGACAAGCAAAGTTTACAATCCTTGAATATCCACTTTCCCCCATAATGTAAAAGACAATATCATTGTATTAGGGCAAGAAGAACCCTTGCACCCACCCAGAAATTGGATTTCAACTCAATCCCAGTCAGTACAGTGGAAGAGAGGTACAATGGGAAATGTTTCAGTAACACACAAACATTGTGGCTTCCCCTGTTTGTGTTGAAGGCACCATTTAAGGCCCTTCTGGATTGAAAGGATTAGCCAGTAACATTGCTCGTGGGATGCCCATGGGACCTTCTTTCATGTCCCCATCCAGGAGCTGGAGCAAGTGACAGGAGCTCACTCCGCCACGCAGAAGCATTCGGGACTCAAACACGTGTTTGCTAACCTCTAACCCAGTGTCAGGGACACAGTGGCTAAGACGCTGAGCTTGTTGATCAGAAAGGTCGACAGTTCAGTGGTTGGAATCCCTAGTGCCGCGTAACAGAATGAGCTCCCGTTACTTGTCCCAGCTTCTGCCAACCTAGCAGTTCAAAAGCACATAAAAATGCAAATAGAAAAATAGGGACCACCTTTGGTGGGAAGGTAACAGCGTTCCGTGCGCCTTTGGCATTTAGTCATGCCGGCCACATGACCACAGAGATGTCTTTGGACAGCGCTGGCTCTTCGGCTTTGAAACGTAGATGAGCATCGCCCCCTAAAGTCGGGAACGACTAGCACATATGTGTGAGGGGAACCTTTAACTTTTACTTTAACCCAGTGTCATAACCATGTGAATCACAGAGTTCTCTTTAGCAAGATTTATTAAGATAAAAGGATAAGCATTCCCAACAAGTGAATTAATTTTCTAAATGAAAATTTAGAAGTGAAATGAAAATTATTCACTTGTTGGAGCGATTATATATCTCAGTATATATTTAGATGGTAACTTTCTGAATTTCTCATAACTTGACATGATGTACCAGAAGGGAAACATATATGGAATCTGAGGCTAGTTGTTTATATAATAGCTGGATCTTATTAATCTGAGAATCATTTATTACACCTGCAGAGGTCATCTTTCCTTCTCATATACAGATTAATTATTAATTTAGAAGAAATACGTTGTAGAAGATAAAAATGGAGATGGAAGGTCATGTTTATTTCACTCTTCTGATTTTTGCTCCCTCAGGAAGGAAAAATCTGACAAAAGCTTTGATAGTTCTTTCATTGTATTTGAACCAAAATTTTTGTAACAGAGGCATCTGCTGAGAGAGTTAACAAAAATTTAAAATCTCGACAGCATAATTGTGACTGACAGCCTGAGGGTATTTTTTTGTTTTGTTTTTACCTTTCTGCAGATGCCTATGTTTTGAAGTTTATCTATTACTTATTCGAATATTGAAAATGAGAGTTTTCAACACAAAACTGAACAAGAACTAAAGAAACATGATATTCTCTGTGTATCTTTATAACAAAGCTTTTTGTTCAGTACTTCACTTTTCATGAAGATAATATACTCGAAGTAAGCAAGTATAGCTCTATTAAAATGAGCATGAATGTTATTGATCTGTAAGAAATCTTCTTAGATTTAATCTCCCCCCCCACTATGCTGTATATATGTATATTGTACATTGATTGATGATTGATTATGTGCAATCAAATTGTTTTCAACTCCTAGCAACCCCATAAATAGATTTTTTGCAGGATGATCAATGCCTAATCTGTTCTCTCAAGTCTCCCAAGGGTGCACTATTTTCCTATTTTATTGACAATTCACCCATTTTACAAAGATATTTCTGGACTCTTTATAGTCACTTTTCATTTTTACCACCCTGGAAAGCTCAATATAAATCTGTAAACTTAGTTCTCTGCTTACCTTAACTTTTGGTAATTTATGAACAATTTAAAATGGTGTTCTTCAAAGCAGGTCATTAAGGAACTCCTTATTTCCCTTCAGGAATAAAATGGTCCATTTATTTCTATTGTTTGTTTGCTGTTTTTGAACCACTTAGCAAAAAGAACTTTTTATGCCATGGCCATTAAGTTGCCATGGCTAAGAAAGCCTTTGACACATATTATTGTACTGCCAACTTTCCGTGTATTGCTTCTAAATTAAAATGAATAATTAAAATTATTTTTTTTTAAAAAAAATTGGTAAATGAGTTGTTGATAGACTTGTTGGTGTTTATAATTTCAGCTCATTAGCTCCAGCCTTAACCCAAGATCAGTAGTGAAATCCTACCAGTACGCCCCGGTTCGGGCGTACCGGTAGTGGTGGCCGTTGGTGGTTCGGAGAACCGGTAGCAGCGGTGGCAGCACAAGGCTCCGCCCACCCTCCTGGACATTGCCATTTTCTTGTTTTTAACCCTCTGCACATGTGCAAAGCCTTCTGGCATGTGCAGAGGGTGAAAAAGTGTGTGCGATGGTGGTGCACGCACACAAAGCGCACACTTCCGAACCGGTAGGGAAGGTAAGTAGATTTCACTGCTGCCCAAGATGGCTTATTTTCTCAGGATATAATGGCTTGTGATTTCACTGTAATTTTGACATGACACAAAAATCAAACGTGAAAGGACATCCTGCTGTGAATATAATCACATAGTATGCTTTCATTATGGCAATTCACCTGAACTCATGTAAATTCTTCTTTCAATATTAAAGTTTATAATTTACCGGTAATTGGCTAGTGTCAAGGTGGAAATATGATCTGGTTCATCATTACATTAAGCTGGTTTACCTTTTGAAAAAAGACAGGGTTGTTAAACAAGCTGTAAGATGTAGGATTCAGACATCTTTCCAAATAAACTCTGCTAAAGATGTTCTGTCCTGATTATGACAGCCCTGCTACATCTTTAACCTAATTTGAACTAGAAATTATTATGTGTCAATGTATTGTATGTCCATTCTGTAGGAGAAATTCATGTAAACCTGCAACAGTGATACATCTAATACAAAATTTTGTATTTTTTCATCAGGTCAGCAAAGCAAAAAAAGTTGAAACATGTAGCTGTAATCTACCTGTTAATAGTATATTATATCCCTTCCCTTTCAGACTAAAGAAAAAATCCCAGTCTATTGAAATTTCTGCATCAGGTTATGAACCTCTGCCATCAGCAGCACAACATGCCCTGCAACCAACTAAGCCTACAGCTCTTAACAACACAACATCTGAAGAGCAGAATAACACTGCAAATTCCCAGCGGCGCAATCCACGGAAGGGTGAACTGAAGAGATACTACACAATTGGTAAGTGAACGGACTACTTTCTCCATCAAAAATATCTAATGGCCTTGTCTTGTGGAATGATCAGTGGAATATTCATTCGTTTGCTGGATGAATATTGGAATGTGTCTTTAAGTGTTCATCTGTGCCTACAGTAGCCAGATCATGATCTGTTTTATTCTTCCATTTTAGCAGCATGTTAGGTTTAGGAAGGTACTAAATGTTTAAAGAAGTGCACTTTTTCATCTCCTAAATAAGGCTTGTGCAATATTATAAATGTAATTAGTAACCAATTTTTAATGAATGGCAGATTATTTTCTAGAAAAGCAAGAGACTAATAGAAATGGAAAGTTATGATTGCTACCATTTTGTTATTCTGTACTCTGATAACATGACCATTGGGGATGATTCACAGATATGAACATTGCTATGATTTTTAGACTGCATTTATTTGAAGACATATTATTGTAGGAGGCAAATTGCCCAGGCCTGCAATGTCTTGTGATTGCATCTAATGCCTAACACATTACAAATGAAAGGCATCTATTGTAGAGAAATTATATAACAGGAAAATGTACTCTCTATTATTTATTTTTCTAACCAAGAAGTATATGACTATGATCCTCCATACTTCCTTGAACACAGTCTGAAAATGACTTGCATAATAAAGATGTATATAATAATTTAATTTATTTTTACATAATACCTCTAATTAATTTTTGATTGATGGTGAGCCATCAAGTCAATGTTGACTCTTAGCAACCACATAGATAGATTTTCTGCATGGTAACTGTCCCTAGCCTGGTTTTTTGGATGTTCCAACATTGTCATTATAACAATCAATCCACTTTACTGATAGTCATCCTCTTTCCTTCTTCTTTTCCCAGCACTAAAGCCTCCTCTGGTGAACTAAATTTTATAGTTATGGGGTCTGTTTTTAAAGACATTTATTAGGACCTGTGAAGCCTCAATGCCTCTCTATTTTTCTGCTACCTACCCCAGAATGCAAAAGGGAGAAAATTGGCTAATGCTAATTGCTTTGTCTTGCTCTAATCACTTGTTTTTTGTCAGGAAAGGAAAAACAACCACAGCCCATAAATTTCTTTCTATTTGGACAACATTCAGGCCTACATTATTAAAGTAGGACAGGATGTACATCAGGTGATGAAAGAAACCATGTTTCAGCTTCTCATTTACAAGACTTGTTCGTCTTGCAACCACTTGCAACTACTTCTGAATCTGGTGTACATTCTCTGTACTGTTTGTAGTGGCAGATTATAGTGTTGGCTTGTAATATTTTAAAAGTTATTTCTGTTGGTGAAGTATAATAACTAAAATATAGTAAATGAAAATGCAATGGTGGAGTAATGTACCGGAAGGCCACTAGGGGCCGCTCTAGGAGCAGGACCAATGATCGCCTGTGATTGGACGAGCGGTTTGACAGCTGACTATAAAAGGGAGCTGTCAAAAAGTGCCCTGAGTTCTAGTTAGGAAGTGGTTACTGAGTTGTAGTTCATAAAGGTTATTAAACATTATGTTTAACGGCAACTGCGGAGTCGCCTCAGTCATTGCGCCCACCGCTCAAGCTATTTAGTAGGTGGTAATACAGAAAAGGCAAGGATATATACATAATAATGATTAAAATAAAACTCAGGAGAAAAAAAAAGATATTCTGGTAGAAAACAAGACATCTGGTCCACTTTGACACTGAATACCAGGAAGAAATAGTGCTAGCTTTGTTTTTTCTGGACTTTGCTATTTCTAACTTAAACGGATATAGATTTGACAGTATTTATTGTAAAAAAAACAAACTGTCTGCAAATGAAAGCTGCCAATGCTCTACTTTAATTTCTTGCAAATGTTTAAGCTGGCATTTAAATGTTTGTAATTTTTGAAGAGTTTAGCCTGAGTAATAAATGGGAAGTTCATTTTTAGTATCAGCTGCGAACCATTTAATGCTCTGGGAATTTTGTACCAAATGAAGAACATCCTGAAGTGCATCCACACCAGAGGAGAAATTAGGTTTCGGCTTTTGCACACAGCAGTCATAAAAGACGAAAGTAATTTTTTATTTTTTTTTATCTGGAGCCAGAAGTCAATCTGGCACTGTGTGACAAAATTGCTAATCAACAGGAACTATATATTTTTTTATTACTATGTGCTTAGATCAGAGGTTTATAACAGGACCAGTTGCCATACCCCCACAAGAGATAGTAATACATTTTTCACAGACAAAAGGAGGGCAAATAATCCTTAGCTATTAGTTTTTAAAGTCAGAAGTAATCTAGAAAAGAAAATGAAAAAGTGAGAGAAACAAATATTTGCTCAGAGGCTAAACTAGTGTTTATTTACCCAGTATCTGGGATAGGAGATACAGTATTTTGTCAGCAGTTGCCTCTCTAAATAGAAAAATCCATGAACATTCTCTCTCTGAGCTTACTTAGCTAGTCTATCCAGGCTCCCACTTCTGATTTTGAGTAGAATATTGTATTTATTTGGATGGAAAATTAGGAGGAGCTAACTCTTATTTCCTGTAGCAATTAGGAACGCTTGCAGCTTTTTGTCCCAATTTTTGTCCAAACTGTATAGTATTTGTGACAATTTCCTGGCTTCGGTTTGAATTTCTGGGCTGATGTGACTTCATATTGACTTGGAAGATTCTTAAGGTGGAAGGTTTTTGTGACAGGTGCACCAGGTAGAGGAAAGTTGCAGAGATACTCTATTTCTGGGGCAGGTCAAATGGCATTTATGCAGTTTCAGTCTGCAGCATATCTAGCTAAGTTTTGAAATGAAAACTCAGATAGTTGTACCTCATAAAGTAAACAAATTTTAATAGATAGTAAGCAACAGCAGTAGTTTTGTGGTATATCCATTTTTATAGGAGCAGGACCTGCAGAGCCTGGGGGGAGGGAGTTAAGAAAGAGAGATCAGCCTAGAATCATTCCATTTCCACAAGCCATCTTAGTCCAACCCCTCTTAAATTCTGTTAACTCTTATCTAGGGTCAATTTAGTGCTGACCATTAGTGGAGTAGATAAACGTCAGACATGAAGAATCAGAACCACATATTAAGTTAACTTTAATTGACCAGATATTTTGTGTGTAGGCTTGAATAAATCTGTGCTGCAATTTAATGGATGGTCCTGATCCTTTATCCTCCAGATTAAGCTCAACACTAAATTTGTATGAGATAAGGGTCAACAAAATTTAGGAGGGTTGGACTTAGACCATTTGTGAGAACGTAATGACTCTAGGCTGCTGATGCACTTAACTCCACCCCCAGCTCCACCTGCTCTTATCCTATATGATCTCTCATAAAGGATACCTGTGAGCAGATGCTTCTTACTGTTTGGCAATATGTAACATCTGGTGGACTAAATCATACAAAACTGGGTGTGGCCACTTTTTTGAAGCCAGAGGAAGCATTTTGATTGTTGTTTGCTTTGAGGGACAGAGAGAAAGAGATAGCAGAAAATGTATTCAGTAACTCCAGTTATCACCAGAGGGAGTAAAAGCTACTCTCTTGATTGGTTTGGAGCAACTGGGTTTTTTTTGCTCCTTAATACTCCACCCTCCACACATATAATATTCTGAAATATTCTTTTCCATTAAAAGTTATTGTGGTAGTTAGAAAATAGCTGTTTTCAAAAAAGTGGCCACACCCATGTTAATAGTTTTGGGAATATCAGGGTGTGGGGAGGGGAAATTATTTATTTTAATAATTATAGCATTGCATTTTCTAGTCCAATTTTATTGTAGGCCACCCACTGTCTGAGTCTGGTGGTCCCTAAATTAATTTCACTGATCTCAGGTGATGATTCAGAAAAGTTGCAACCACTGTACTTTTGATATGAAAACATCTAAACATTAATTTGATTCTGCTGAGCTGGAAAGCTAAGCAAATTAAAGCAGGTTATACGAGGACAGAAGGCCATGAAGAAATTCAAGGACCGTTCTCTCTCATTATTTGAATATATTTCTTCATTTAGGCATAGTGAAAAGCTGTCTCAGCTTCAGTTAGTAATATCTTCTACTGTTGGAGCTATCCCTCAGACACTGGAACTCAACTGTCACCTGTGTTTATTGTAGGATTTAATTCCTAAATCGTCTTATACAATGTGGCACAGTCCACAAGGAAATTCAGAATAATGTGTCCCCTGTTCCATTTGAAAAAAAAATTGTCCCCATTAAATAATTTTCAAATTGCTCCAGGTTATCCATAATCCTAATTCCTTTTACTAGAAGGGAGAGTAAACCTCACTTGCATTGACATTATTAATTGTACCAGCTTCTTATTCAGTTCAGAGAATATACATATTCAATATATTTGGTGCAAAGAATGGTAGGAATTTCTGCTTGTACCTTATTTTTCTTTTCTTTGCATGCGCAGAAGCGTCGAGTGCCTGTGTGAGCGGGCGCGAACCGGTAGCAACGGGTTTTAGAACCCACTACTTATACAGATGTATGCTAACAGTTTAGGGCAGCAATTATTCAATATTTATGGCCCCTACTGTTTAATAAATATAGTTGTTAATTGGCCAAATATATTCATAATGAAACATATAACAGTAGGCAGCAGCAGCAGCATACCATGAATTCAATGTATCTAATTGGTATGCCAGCTATATTTTTTAATCTATTCAATTTGCATAAGATAAAATGTCTTTCCCCAGTACTAAAAAAAAATTGTGGCGAAAATAATTCGCTTCTAAAGCTGCAAAGCTGCAGTATGATTGTTGTTGTTTTTTTGCTGAAAGAACATGAACATACAATATACTTAGGTATATAATTAAAATCTGATGAAATCTGATGACAGATTAATGATCTTTCCTTTTTTAAATAATCAAAACATTGATTATTGTTTGTTTGATATTGACATTCATTGCCTGTTTATTTCCTTTTAATTCTTTCTAAAAGGATCCACAGAAACCATTTCCAAAAATTATTCTCTTTGTGGAAGAGGTGGCAGTGGTGCAATGAATCCCCTACTCTAGCCTCTCCGAGGTTGAACTCTAATTAAATAATGTTGAATTATGATTCCTGTCACTCATGAACAGCCTGAATAGAATGACGAATAGCATCGGGTTCAGAATGATTTAGTTTCTTTCTAAACCACAATATCTAAGACTTTTAATCAAGAAATCATATCTAACAAACTTCCTGAGTGCAGCTAAAGCCAAATGGGTGTACAATAATTCTTAGGGAAATTGAATTCTTTCAATGAACTTTATACAGATATATATCTTCTGAGGTTTTCTCCTTAGTCAACTTTGTCATTAGTCATGCAATGAAATAGAGAACAAGTAAGTGAAAACAAAAGCTTCACAGAAGTTTTACAATTGTCAGTACAAAAAAGGAAATATTTCTGGTAAAATATGCACTATTGAAATTCTTTGAGAAATGTTTTTCTCCATGAATTATTAGATCAAATTATAACATGTAAGTACTAACTTTTCATCAAAGCTTAGATAGAATGATGGATGATATCTAGCTAGAGATAGAGTTAGAGATGCAAAACATACAGAATTATATATAAAGTGATATGTGGATGTGGTGGAAACAGGTATAGTTTAGGATTGAAAAATATGGATAAACATCGTGAATGATACTAAGCTAAACTGAGCTAAACTAGATTTATCTAGATTTCTTCTTCGTCTTTCATGCAAAAGCAATTTCTTTTGCTTACTATTTCTTACTCCTTTCTGTACTTTACACAAAGTTGCTAATTCCAAAAGAGAATAGTATGATGGGTTACGTTATGTTTACCTATATGAAACTGTTTTGAATTTTATCCTGGCAGTCAGAATTCACCATCTTGTTATGTGGGGTTTAAACTCTTGATCAAGGATACACTAAGTGAGAATAAAGTCCAAGCACCTCTAACTGTATGGTTGTTGGATGGTTTTAATATTGTGTTTTTAATTTTTATATTTGATTTTAAGTAACATTTATAGTTGGTTATTCTTGTATTTTTCTCTGTTGTACGCCGCCCTGAGTCCTTCGGGAGTTGGGCGGCATATAAGAAAACCAAAATAAATAAATAAATAAATAAATAACTGTAGGATTATAGGAATAAATGGAATATAGTCAGTTAGTGAAGACAGTGCATTTGAACTGAGATAATGGTGCTTTGGTTATGGAGTAGAGCAAAAATTTTGATCAGTCCAAGTTTTATGTGAAGACTAAAATATCTTTGTTGAGTCAACAAGTGATTCACGTGCCACGTTTTTCTGTCCTGGACCCAAATTCTTTTGGAGTGGCTATTTCTGTTTAATGTAATGCCACTCTCTTTTCATTTGCATACATCACAACAGTACTTGGTGCATTCCAAGCAGCAGAGCCACTAATTTTAGATCTCCACAAATATTCCAATTGTACTTTGTGTACTGGGTGTGCTTCAACAATAGTTTCCTGTTTTTGTACGTTTCTTTTCTGTGTGTATCACAGCCAACAGGTACTAAAGGGTGTACATTGCCATTGTGTAAAAACAGAACATTTCTATAAAACAGTATGTGATAGGTTAAATTACAGGTTATTTTCATGATTAGCAGCCAAAAAACTATAAAGTACACCCAAAAGTACTCAGGAAGCAAAATCTTTGTTGACCAGTGTTACAAATACCTTATGAATTAACCATTGTTAAAAACCCATTATGCTTATTGAGGCTTTCTGAGATGGCTTGAAACCTTTTAATATTCAGCAAAGTGTCACTAGGTTCGGCTGGTAAAATGCCTTTGTTCCAAACCAGCTACTCTTAGATTTGTAATGGAATGCCCTGGGGGGTTAAAATCAATGTATAGCAAGCAATATGTATGCAACTTGAAGCAGACCCCTTGCAGAGAAAGAAACACTTGGAGCACATTGACCGATTGTAACTCTCAGCCCATACAGGTTGGTTCAGCCATGGAGTGTGGGGTGGAGTGGGATGGGGGAAATGGCAGAGATAGGGAGGAAGGGGGAGGAGGTGGAAAATCATATTGAACAGAATTGGGGGAACGCTCCTAAATTTTTCATTTTCATAATTCTTGCACTTGTTGCCCACATGTACCTTAGTTTAAAATAAATGAATGTATCTGCAGAGTTCCAGGTAGTAGGTTTGGACAAAAAAAAATATTTCTCTTACGTTGCCGTATAGTTCTTGGTATTATTTATTGAAGTTGAAGTGAATTAGGCAGCCACTGGCTTTAATTAGATTAAGAGGTAATCTGGTAATTGTCTACTCTGTGATAGATGCTACAAATTTATTTAAATTGAATTGGGATGTGAACAGCAGCCTTGATTTTGCTTCAAGGAATGAATGACTCTGTTCTTGGAAGGGGTTCTTCATATATTCTTTTGCATTCCTTATGCTATATAATACTGCTAAGATTGAGTTGATTGATTACATGTCATCAAGTCATTATTGACTCCTAGCAACCACACAGATAGATTTTATCCATTATGATCTATCCCTGTTTTTTCAAGTTTCTAACGGTGCATTCATCTCCTCTATAATGGAGTCCATCCACCTTGCTGCTGATTATTTTCTTCTTATCTTTCCTTCTACCTTTCCAACATTATAATTTTTTTTCAGAAAAATGACTCTTTGCATAATATATCTGAAGTAAGATCATTTCAGTCTGGTCATCTGTGTCTTGTATGGGAACTGTGATTTGATTCATTCAATGATCCATTGGTTTGTTTTCTTGGTTGTTCAAGGTGTTCTCAGGAGTCTTCTCCAACATCAAAGTTCAAATGGATCAATAGTCTTTCTATCCTGCATCTTTAAAGTCTAGCTCACTTCCATAGAATGTCACAGAAAATACCGTGGGTTGCATGATTCCATCTTCTGGGGTGGCCAAACTATGGTTCTTTGAGGACCTGTGGACTTCAACTCCCAGAATTCCTGAGCCAGCCATGCATTCTGGGAGTTGCATGCATGGCTAGCTCAGGAATTCTGGGAGTTGAAGTCCACAGGTCCTCAAAGAACCATAGTTTGGCCACCCCTGGCTATAGACATATCATAGCATTTGAGTAACTTGATTGAGAGATTAAGTTAAGGGACATTAAATCATAATTGCCTTTTGGGTCAGAGTGCTCCATTCTTCTAGCATTAACATTTCTAAGATGGTGAGCATTGTAGCTTATATTCAGTATAACATTTCTGTCTCATGAGCCTATAATTAGGCAGGTTTCATTTAAAAAGTAAAAAAAAACACTGTTAAGAGTTTGTTTCTCTATTACAAAGAATCTCATGAATGTAGTAGCATTTTTTAAAATGTGAAAATGCAGTAATTGTGAAAATAGTTTCACATAAAACATAAGAGGTCTCCCAAATAGCACCAGTGGGTGATGTCTAGTTTGGAAATTGGCTTTGTTTCTTGCATATAATCAAAGCTATAGTTTTCCCAGTGGTAATATGTCTCTGTTTAAATTAAGCATGAGTTCTGATGACATCATGTAATTTTCGTTGGATATGTAAAGTTTTGTCATTGCCCTTTTGACTTCTGAGACTATTTTACAGCCTTAGTATCCCCTGAGGGGGTCTCCCATCCAATTACTAACCTAACCAAATCCTGCTTAGCTTCTCAGATCAAAGCTTGCCAAGTGCTGTGATAGCCACACTTGTTTATGCAAGTACAAATCTCAGTCACATTTAATATGACACTGCCCTCTGGTGTTTGCTAGTATATCATTCATTGCCGAATTGTCAAAATCTGTTCAGCTCACTTTAAGGTCTGTTGTAGCATACACATCGTGTAGTTAATGGTGGGCCATTTTCAATTTTACTTCCAGCTAATGCCCATGATTCTTCATTTGTCAGTAATTATGGAGGAACTTTTCCAAGCTTTTCCAAGTTTTATATTTATGTCACTTCAATACCTATTTGTGTTTATACATAGAATGCATAGTTATAAGTAATATGAAACATAGATGTAATCAGATATATACAATGATAACTCCTAGAAATTGTAAACTGGTTTTAAATTGCTTATCGGCAGATGTATTATCTCTGATTAAAAAGTATACTGGAGCAAGAACAGAATAGGTACTTGTGGCTCACTGATCCTTATAAGTTATCAGGGTAAGCTAAGAAGCTGAAATTTCATTCAGTAGTTATGGTTATAAACCCACAGATTGCAGGAAAGTACAAACTGATAAGTGCTTCTGTTGAAACAAATAATTTAATTGGATAGATTGCTAGTCTGAAAAAAAACTATACGTCTTGGAACTTAGTATACAGGAGACAATTGGTTTCCAAAAGATCTGAGGTTAATCCACAACCTACATGATTATATGGATTATGTAATGGGTGATACAAACGGTTCTCTAACTATAGAAGAATTTTGTCAGGATAGGCAACAGCAGTGGTTAATAGTGGTTAACAGGTTTTTAGTTTATTTACTTATGATGCAGTTATTTACTTAATATTTATTTATTTTTATTATTTTACTGATGGAATAAAAGCAGATCTAAAATCAATATGAAAAATATGTATAATAGTTATATAATGAGAAAAGAACCTAAATGTTAGTGATAATTAAAATGACCTAAATACAGACAAAAGAAATAAATGGGGGGGGGGGTAAAAAAAAGAGACAATATACTATCCATGTCATATCAATTCAGTCTTTCAAAATATAATTGACTAGCTAATACCCATTCTTCGCTACGAAACTATATGGGGCTTGATAAATTGACACTTAAAGCTTTAAAATTAATGAGTAGTTAAAAAACTGTATTATTTTGTTAGAGATGGTAAGCTAAGTTCTGTTACAGATGAAGACATTATTTGCATAGCATAGACTTTCAATTCGTCCCTCAGATGAATTGCTCAGGACCTCCCGGTAAACAACATTCCTGGTTTTGCTCTCTGGCTGGAGGATGACCAAGCTGTCAGGTGAACTGACTCTGGAGCATGCCACATAGAACTGGCTATGGGAGAAACAGGCAGCTTCCCTTACTTGTGTTTTCCTAATCGCATCTGTAAATCTTTTCCTGCGTTTTTTTCCTCTTTTCTCTTTAACTGGTGTCACAGTAGAAGGAACAGATTTGTCTAAAGTGAGGAGGAAAATAAAGGGGGGGATCTGTCTCTGCCTACCAGCATCCATTGATATTCATCTGGCTAGCGCCCTGTTAGTGTGAGAGAGTTGAGAGGTGTTTGGAAACTCAAACAGTATTTGCTGTGTGAGCAAGGAGGAGACAGGAATGAGTCTGTGCGTGGGTTAGCTCAACTGTTCTGTAGTAAAGCTGCTTGCTGCTGTGAAAGCAAAAGTGAAACTGAAACTCCTCTGCTTGTGTTTTGAATTTGGATCAGATTTCTTTTCAGGTTAGGAGGGGGAGTAGAACTCCTTAGCATCAGAGATTGTTAATAATAATATAAGAAATACTCATGCTCCGATGGTCATTTTGAAAAAATCCTTTCTTAGTGAGCACCTAGAAGCCAAGAGGAACAAACCTGGCAAATTTCATGTTTGTAGGCTTTACAGTTCTGGAGATTTTGTGATTAATGTGTGAGTGGTTTTCACTTTTATATATATATAGATTTAATATCATTAAACCTGGACCATAAGGGAAGATATTGCTTCACACGTTTCAGAAATAAATACATATCTTGATATCAATGGGTATCAAGAGAAATAGTTTCTTTCCATTTTTTAAATATTATCTTCTGCTGAGCATTTGGCTTTTCTAAGCTTTGAATTGCGTTGAAGTGCTTTATAAAGTGACAAATACATTTTTCAGGAATATAGTTTAACATAATCTTTATGTCATTACAACATTTACATCCAAAATTATATTAACAGATGCTATGATTTGAAACCCAAACAAAGATATGGACCAAATCATAAGAATTAAAGAACTGTCAAGTTTCTTTCTACACCAACAGTAAAAGATGATGTCCCATCATTTATTTATAATAAATAAATAATACTAAATTGTAATTATTTTATTTGTCAGATTTAGATACTACCCATCTCACTCTCAAATTAAATATATCACTGATCTTAAATTCAGTCTGAACCATATCACAAACCATTTCAGCATTCAACATGATTAAAGTACATTATTCTATTTTATCTGCTGTAATGTCCAAAATAACAGTTGCTACATGGGTATTATCAGATGCTTATCTATTTTTTTAACAAATCCAGACTGAAATGGGTGAATTTCGTAGCCTCCAAGATGGTGCTTCAGTTCATGTTTAAAGTCCACATTAATGTCTTTAACTTGCATCCTTGGTTAGTTCTTTCTTACTGCAACATAATGGAGGAAGCATAGAAAGATTAGACAATATTTTCTCTACAATTTTTGTAATGTCCAAAGCTGTACCAGCTTTAAAAAAAACTTTTCTGGGAGATCTTTTCTGTTTCACTATTTTATTATTAAGCATTTGCTGTTCAGTTACAGATGTCTCCATTTTAAATAACCAAGTATTAAAAAATCATAACATTAATAATTAATAGTCTGTAAGTACATAACTGACCATTTTTGGCATGAATTCCAGATATAAAATGTTATTTTTGTTATTTGAAACCAGTGAGCCAATGACTTTCCATCCTGATTCCCAATAGTTCCAGTGAATGCGTTTCAGAAATATTCGAATTGTCTTTATTATAGGCCAAACTGAGCTGCTCTAGATCCTTGATTTGAATTGGACCTTGAAACCTACTGATAACCAGCAAGACAACCAAAACACAGACCTGCTGAAATAGCCAAGTTTTGTTAGCAGCTGGATCTATTGTTTTGCTGCACTCTGCAGCAAACTTCAGGTTATGAATTGTCTTCTAAGGCAGTTCAGACGTAGCATGCATTGCAGTAGTCTAATTGCAGTGTGTGAGTTATGATTGCTGTTGTAAGGCCTTCCTGTTTCAACCCAGCAGCTAAAAAATGCCTCCATTTTGTACTTCAGTAGAATCTGTGAATTCAGAATATCACCCAAGTAATTGACCCTTTTATTTTAGAAGGGTTGCATCTTTTGAGAGCCAATTTGGGAGATAGGAACAAGCCAAATAGTTTACTTCTGAACAACTCCATTTTGCTGGATTAGCCGTGATGCACTAATTCCATTTAAATTGTATGAAATTTATCCACCAGGATGAGCAAAGTAGCCTTAGTTTGCAGGAGTCCCAGAAAATCTCATTCATTTACAATATTCTGTGGCTGTGCTATCCTTCCCCCCCAAAGGTAAGTTTGGAGACTAATTGGAAGTTGTCTAAAATGGCAAAATTGAGAAATGGCCTTTTTTAAGACTGTGAGCATTAATTCAAGACAATCCCTCCAGTATCCTTTGTCAAAAACAAAACAAAAACAAACCAGAAATCTCTACAAAATTAAAATTCTATGAACAAGAAATTTAGTATGACCACTATTTAACATTATTTTCAAGATAAATGCATATAATCATATCAAAACAAATAGAAAATAGTAAGAAAAAGATTTTAAAAATGCTAGAAAACTGCTTAATTTCAAATCCCCCATATTGTACCCCAACTGATGAGATGTAATCCAGTAAATTACAGTAAATTTACCAATACTGAGCTAGACTTGTCTTCACAGCCATCAACATATAGCTTTTATGGGATCTGATTTTCCTTTATTTATTCTGTAAAAATTCCTAATTTTTTAAAAACTGAATTTTCAATTCAAACTGTCAAAAAAATTGTGTATTTTTTCTAATACTTCCACGTATGATTAAATGTTCATTCTGCATAATAGAACTTTCTATTATATGATTAAGTATTTTTGGAATGCTTGATAGATTTGTTTAGTTAAACATTTAGTAATAATTTTCTCTTAAAATATACCTTGGATAAATTGTATTGATTTTTCCCATAATTTCTCCCATTGTTGTAATTGGTTTTTAGTTGCTTTCTCTCTGTGTCATATTTAATGTCTGTCTGTCTAATATCCTAGTAGGTGGGCATGATTCTGTACCAGTGTTTCAAATTCTGTCGTTTTGTATTAAAGACCCTCTTTTTTTTCTTAAGATAACTTTTCATTCTTCCAGTAATTTGTAAATAAATCAGTAAAAATTTGGCCCTACCAGAACATAGTTTTTATGCTACAGTAATATTAACATATTTACTTATTTTTTAAAAGACATATACGCCCCATTTTAAATATATAACTTTGAGCAGCTAACAAGCTAGTTCACAAATACTCTGTTATCATTACTTGCTTAAAGTTTGCGATTCTAATGACTTATACTCATAAACTCCACAAAGTTTTGTAAGCTGTGCCTCAACAGTTTCAGATTCTCCTATTTTTATTTATTTATTAAATTTATTTGCCTATTTATTCTATTACTTTGACATTTTAAGTATCTCTTAGCCAGTCAAAATCTTTGTGAACAATTAGTTCTTTAGTGAACACCAGTTCCTTTAAATGATTGGATTTTTCCACTCAAGGGCCATTAAATAAATTGAAATGGTTATTTTGGAATTTGTCCAAGTAACTTTTTACATTTGTATTGGTGCTGGTAGAATAATGATTGGCAACTGAGCCCAAAGCATGGAACTTCTGAGGAAAAACTGTAAAGTCTTATTCTATTGTGGGTTGTAGTTATTTATGGAAGGGCTGCAAGAAAACTATAAAGTTTATTGAGGTCATTATATTTCTGACATTTAAATGTTAACCTCATTTTTAACTGCTATGTAAGAGTGATATAATAAATGCTCCAAATATTGGATTATCTCCAACATATCTTAGAAGAAGATCAAACATTTTCACACTTTTTAATTGAGATACCATCTCCATAAATCTCTTGGATCTAAGAAAATAAGATGTGTGTTTTGAGAAGGACGGGGAGAGATAACGCTATTTTTGGAGAATATCAAGCAGAAATGAAATGAGGGGTTGGGAGAAAGCTACTGATTGTTATGATTAAATGTTGTGGCCCTACAGTTGTGTAGTCATTGTTCTTCTGAACAAGATGTTCCACAGGGAAAGAAAAAAAGATCATCATAATTAGATCTCCAAGCATACTTTTGCAAAATGTAAATGCAGCTATAGAATATTGGAAGTGAAATAATACTGGGGCAGAAAATAAAACACTTTCCAATGTAGCAAAATCCAGTTCCAAACACCTCATATATGGTAGGGCCGTGATGGCGAACCTATGGCACGGGTGCCACAAGTGGCACGCGGAGCCATATCGGTGGGCACGCGAGCTCAGGTCCGGCGTGCATGTGTGCACCAGCCGGCTGATTTTCGGGCCTTCTGGGCCCACTGGGAGTCATGAAACAGGCTGTTTCCAACCTCCAGAGGGGGTGGGGAAGGCCGTTTTCGCCCTCCCCAGGCTCCTAGAAAGGCTCTGGAGCCTGGGGAGAGCGAAAAATGGGCGTGCCATTGCATGCTGGGAGCAGGGGGGTCATGCGTGCATGTGCGGGGGTGCATGGAATTATGAGTGTGGGCACGCACACACGTGATCCCCCACATTCCCCCCCCTTTTGGCACGCGAACCAAAAAAGGTTCGCCATCACTGTGGTAGGGTATTGGGCAGGCGATAGCCATTCTTTCAATATTCTGTTCAACATTAGGTAATTAAATGCCATAAAAATGAAGCCATCTCCAAGCATAAGGAGTAATCCTGAAACTTGTTTTATTTTTCATAATAGAAAAAATGCCAGAAATTTGAGGAGAGCCATTATTGTTCCAATCTAAAAAAAAAAAAATCCTGGAGTCAGGCAACTATACACTAACCAGGTTGACATGAGTACCTGGGAAAATCCTATTAAAGGAGATTGAGGAATGGATTTGCAAGCACATAGAAAGGATGAAGGTGATTATTAGAAACCAGCATGATTCAACTAGAAATAGTCAAATCTTATTGTCTCTTCATAGTGCCCTTCTTGTTAAAATGAAACAATATGGGCTGGATGGCTTCACTGTCAGATGAATTTACAGATGATTGAACAACCATACCCAAAGTGTCCATAATGGATCTATTTCTACATGAAGTGAGAAAGCCAGTACGGCAGTGATGGTTAACCTTTTCGGCACCGGGTGCCCAAACTGGAATGTGTGTGCGTACATGTGCGCTGGCCAGTTGGTCTGGTTTCCGGCGTGTGCATGCGTGCTGGACAGCTGGTCTTTGCACTTGCTGGAGTGCCGGAAACCTGAAGACCAGCTGGTCAGTGCACATGTACCCACAGAGAGGGCTCTGCGTGCCACCTCTGGAACCTATGCCACCTCTAGCACATGTGTCATAGGTTCGCCATCACAGCAGTAGGGTATCCCATTGCTCTATCCTGGATCCAGTGCTCTTTAACTTCTTCATAAATAACATAGATGAGGGAATAGAATGGCTGTCCATAAACATTACAGATGGCATAAAGCTGGGGAGGATGTGTAATATTTGAAAAGGAAGAGTCATAATTCAGAAGAATCTTGATAGATTTGAATATTTGGGACTGATCTAATAATAATAAATACATGACAACAAATTTAAGGTTCTGCACTTAGATGGGAAAGCCAGATACCGAAGCCCAAAAATGGTGGGATTTTAGCAGTAGTACTTGTGATAAAGATCTGGGTATTCTAGCAGATTACAAATTGAACATGAACCTGGAATATTGCAGCTGTCAAAATCAAAATCAGGCAAAGCACTCTTGGATTGCATCAAGATCAGAGGAAGTAATAGTTCCACTCTATGCAGACAGGTCAAACCACATATGGAGTACTGTGTCCAGTTCTGGTTGCTACAGCACAAGAAGGATATTAAAGAATTGGCAAGATGGTGTGTGGCACAGGTGATGGAAGGCTGAATCATGTTAAGAATGGTTAAAAGAGCTGAGTATCTTTTACTTGAGAAGGCTATAAGCAGTCTTACAATACTTGAAGCACCATCCCAGGGAAGAGGGTATATATTTACAGGTGATCCACATTTAACAGTTCTTCAGTGGTTGTTTGAAGTTACTATGGTACTGAACAAGTGGTGAGGTAGTTACAACTGGACCTCAAACCTAGGGCTGTTGCAGCAACCACACAGTCAGGTAATCGTAATTTGCAACCTTCCTGCCAGCTTTTCATAAGTGAGGTCAATGGAGAAGCTGGTAGGAAGTAAGAAGTCATTGTTACATGAGGTCCTTGCTTAACAATGTCAATCAGGCATGCTGGACCTGCCATTGCTAAGTGATACGGTCATGTGTTTGTTTATTTACGACCGCATCATTTAATGACAGAGTTTCCAGTCCCCATTAGTATTGTTAAGTGATGGCTACCTGTATTTTTTATTATTATTTATTTTATTTTATTATTTGTTCTTATATGCCGCCCTACTCCCGAGGGACTCAGGGCGGCGTATTTTCCATAGCACATCATTGTATGAGACAAGAAGTAATAAACGGAAGCTTTACAAAGTGAGATTCAAGTTTGAAATATGGAGGACTTTCCTGATGTGAGAGTTATTAATCAGGGAACAGCCTGCTTTTGAATTTGTGTGTGTTCCATCACTGGACATTTTAAAGCAACAGTTGGACAGCCATTTGTCTGGAATGGCATGAGGAGGAAATTGCGCTAAACCTCCAAGGTTCCTTCCAATCCTGTTATTCTGTGACTGCAAGGCTCATATTTCTCACCTTAATCCAACAAAGGTGTCTGAAGACACTTCATTGCCAGACACAGAAAATTGAACTATTGCTATCAGTGATAAAATATATTGCCCAATATATTGAAACCAAGGGTGCTATTCTATACTTCCTTGGGAATCCAGTTTAAATATACTGCTTGATAGGAGGGCCCAACTTAAAGTCCCAGACTTTTAAATTAAAGTTTAGAAGACTCACACAAAAATAAAAAATGCTTGTCATCCAGCATCTGTATCACCTTGTGATTTTAAAAGGGAAATGAATCAGCAAGGGAAATTATTATGCTGATGTAAATAATTAATCACAAAAATGGTTTAAGGAAGCATCTATAAGGCTTAGTCTATTTGTGGAAACTTCATTTAAGACACAATTGAGTCTGCTGTCTCATGAAGGAAAATCAGATATGTGTGGGTTCACACAGTATGATAAGCTAAAATTTGTTGTTGTTAGTTGCGAAGTTGTGTCCGACCCATCGCGAGCCCATGGACAATGTTCCTCCAGGCCTTCCTGTCCTCTACCTTCCCCCGGAGTCCATTTAAGCTCACACCGACTGCTTCAGTGACTCCATCCAGCCACCACATTCTCTGAAGAAGATCCCCTTCTTCTTTTGCCCTCAATCGTTCCCAGCATTAGGCTCTTCTCCAGTGAGTCCTTCCTTCTCATTAGGTGGCCAAAGTATTTGAGTTTCATCTTCAGGATCTGGCCTTCTAAAGAACAGTCAGGGTTGACCTCCTCTAGGACTGACCGGTTTGATCGCATTGCAGTTCAAGGACTCGCAGGAATCTTCTCCAGCACCATAGTTCAAAGGTTTCAATTCTTTGGCACTCAGACTTTCTTATGAGTGCCAAAGAAAGCTAAAATACAGTGGGCTATTCTGTGGCTCTTTGTGCTGTACAGAAAAAGAGCAATTCACTTATGTTGCAGAATCGTAGACATTATAATCCAAAAAACCCCGACTGCCTGAAAGAAGGAAAAGCAAACCATTTCCAAGAATATGCATCCATGGAGTCAACAGGAGCCAAGTTCAGCCTGATAGGGTCTCTTTTCTGTGACATCAGGATCCAAGCAATTATGCTAATCTGGTGAATTGTGATCTAATTAGCCATGGCTTAGCATAATAGCATATGCTACCACCTGTAGCCATGTGAGAACTAGTCCATTTCAGGAAACCAATAAAAGAAAAATCCAGCCTACCTTACGTTATTGAAATGTCAGGTTCTGTGGGGTTTTTTTAGTTGGAAATAACTATATAGCAATTCTTATTTTAAAAAGCTCCTCTCTTTGTTATGCTATTATAATTAAAGCAGGAATGAAAAGCTGAAAAGTAAGGTCATAATCCAAACATCAGAGCAAAACTTCATCTTCTTACTTTCCATTGCATCTCTTCTGTTTCTTCATCTGGCTAAACAATTGGATGTCTTCCTAATATTTTGGAAAAAATGGCCAAGTTTTTATAGATCCAGGTAGCTAAAGAGTACTGTGGTGCCTTCCATGGAAGCCTTCCATTCTATTTATGTTTGTCTTTCGTTCTCGTTCACACATAAATTATTCTGCCAAATGGATCTCAAGATCAGAGCAATTTATATACCTTAAACAGATATATGCAAATCTGTGACATTTTAAAGATTTATATCTGCTTGCAAAGTCTGGAATTTCAACTGCAATAAATGTAGCTTTGTTTTTTAATGTGCAAAATACCCATCCACTGGAAGATAGCTATCAAAAGCCAGTTTCACAAGGGGGATTTTCTTCAGGAGGTGAGAGAGAAAAATTATGCACAGCACGTGTTGAATCCCAGTAATAATCTCACTCACAGAGCCACCAGTTGCTGTTTCCATTTTTAAAAATATGTACATCATATTCTGTTTTGCTGTTAGTGATGAGGATAACTCTGCTTCATAATTTCAAAACTAATTTGGAATTAATTAACGTTTACCATCAGTATTAGTAGAAGCTTTGCTGAGGTACTATGTTTAATGTTTTCTTATTCTACTGTGAAAAAGCTAATATCAAATTTAAGCAAATCACCTGAGAAGACATGGATTATTGTGTTCCATAAACTGAGCATAATGTTCAGAAAGCATCTGCATCAGAGGTGGGTTCCTGCCAGTACGCTCTTACCTGTTGGTTGCCGCAGAACCGAAGAAGCCGGTGGCGTTTGTGGCGCGGGGCTTCCCCCACCCGCTTTCCCCTGCCTGCCTAGACGCCGCCATTTGTGTTCTTTTGCCCTCTGCGCATGCGCAAAGCGTTCTGCTTGCGCAGAGGGCAAAAGAACACAAATGGCGGTGTCCAGGCGGGCGGGGAAAAGCGGGTGGGGGAAGCCCCGCGCCGCGAACGCCACCGGCTTCTTCGGTTCTGCAGCGACCAACAGGTAAGAGCGTACCGGCAGGAACCCACCTCTGATCTGCATGTAAATCTAGCATTGGATCTAACCAAATGGGCCTTTAAATTTAAAAACATTATTATTAAAAATAAATAAATAAGAAGGTCTGTCAATATTAGACCCAGATGCATGCATTATTCAATATTTACAATTGTCCTCGGCAACTTTATTCAAAATCATGAGAGTGGATATTCCCATTGTCATAGTAGCTACAAAATATGGGAAAATTCAAGATCCCATAATATAAACCAAAGAATCTGAAGAATTATCAACAACCTGGCAATCCATCTTATATTCAATGGTTTGTGAATCCATTCAAACCTGGAGCCCCTTTTTCATTTTAATCAGGTGAAGGGATTCATGATTAAAGGAGCAGAAAAACTACACAGCTGTTCCTGTCCTAAAGCTGTGAAGTTCTTGGTCCTAGACCCTTATATCTACATATTTAATATAAACACCTGAGATGCACACACTTCTATGAATGCAGGAAATCTGCTTAAGATGAAGTTCAGTTCCTTGGAAACCTGTATTTATGAAGATTATGAACATGGTCTTCCATTTTTTAGAAAGAGATAAAAGATATACCCCCGCTGTTCTTTTGCAATGAATTATTGATTGAATGGACCAATAGGAAAACAGAAGAGGATTCACCCATGCTTCATGCATTTTTCTACTTTTATACATGCATAAAATGTGAATGGGATTTTATGCACACCTATTTTATATATTAGATTTTAACGCATGTGCGGAAATGTATTCTGTATGTACAGATTTTGCCTTGTGCCTCTAAATTGAGATTCATTAAATGAAAACTTTTCCATTAATCGCCCTTCATACAGTCAATCAATACATAAAGCAGTTCAGATAATCTGTAATGTAGTGACCGCCTGTTTCAAAAAAAAATTCCAACCAGTTATGCAGAATATGATGATTCAGAAATCAATTGGTTCAGTAACAATTGTTAAATTTAAATAGAAAAAGTAGGGTTTTTGCAATAGCTGCAGAGAAGCTTTGTGATTAAAATCAGGTATTGATCGTGATCTGATAACCTAGCTCATTATTCAAGAAGGAACACTAATTTGAGTACAGTTTTGTTCATGAAGCGTATTTCATTTTGGACTTTTGCTGCAAATCTAGCAGCAGGTTTAACATATACATCCCATCACTGAGGACACCTTCCCATACAATAAATTATTTTAATTTATTTAAAAATTCCAATATTATAATGTCTAAAAACCAAGCTTTCAACCCAAGTAGTATCTTATTATAGACCTTCTCATTAGGATTACATTGTCTCTTCGCATGTTTTTGCTAATCCTTTTCATTTTAACATTTAGAACACCTAGAATTCAGCAAGAGGCAGAACCAGTTTTACTACTTTTTTATACGGGTGTGAAGAGGGGTGTGGAGAACTTATACTATAATTATAACTTCATATAACATCCACTTGCATTTGTGTTAGAAAATAGAATCCATTTATTCTTCTACAATTATGTTTATATTCCACGCTTCCTCCCAGAATTACAGGTGATGAAAAAGGGTTTCCCCTGTAGCTTTCCATTCAGATAATTAACTAAGCCAGGTCCTTCTATGTAATCAAAGCACATACTTGTTTAAACCTTGTTGTGGTGCTGTGAAAATGATTTGCCTTTCGCAATTACAGAGTTTCAATCCCTAAATGCCCTTGACTGCATTCCTTAACATATTTATCTGGAAATAAAAACCATCACATATAGTAGGATTTTCTTCTGGAACTTGCAGAAAGTTTATGCTCTGTAGCTTCTGCCACTCTTAGTATAGTTCAGTGAGAATGAATAGCATAAGCTTAGGGAGCTACAATCTTAAAATTGTCCACATGAGCAAAAGAGTCACTTTATACAGAAGATGGGTGGCATAAAAATGTAAATTAGGAAGGAAGGAAAGAAGGAAGGAAGGAAGGAAGGAAATATGAATGGGTGGCATAAAATTGTAATCAATAAATAAACAACCAAATGAATCATCCATCCATCCATTCATCAGTTGTCCTGTGTCTGACCAAAAGTTTATCTTGTCACAAAGGCCAGCAGGAAAGCCCAAACAGGACATGAAAGAGGAATCATCTCAGTTGTGTTTTCCAGCAAGGGATATTTAGCCTCAGATAAAAGAGATAATATCCATCATGATTAATAGCTGCTGTTCACTTTAGATTTCCCAAATTTGTATAATTTTTTTCTTGATTTGACGTGCATGTTCTATTTTATGTACTTACTTCTGTATAGTTTTGAATAAATCAAAGCTTTTTGGAGAGTTAACAAATGTCCTGTTTCGGTTCCTTTTTGTCATTTTTGAGTTTGAGAAACGTTTACATTTTGAAATTAGTCATAGCTTGTTGCAATTGCTAAATATTGCAAGGTAGTGTGCATGTGTTCCTTTGAGTTTTATTTTTTCATAAATATGTACATGCTCATTTTAAAGTTCTTGAATTTTATATGTAAAAGTGATAGAAAGCTACGCAAGTAATTTCCATCAACAGAGAGGTCATGGTGGTTGCCTATCCCTACTGTTGTGAATCTGTCCCTTGTTAGGTTTTGAGGTCATATAACCCTATTCCTTGTTGGAGTAAAATCTTAGTACATCTTTCTCTGTCCTTCTTAAATTTTTGTATTGGAAGACAGTTTCATCTGGTTCTCTCTCTATGCCTACAGTAACAAGAACCATAGTTTTTCCCTTAATGTTTGAGTTTGCTATGCTTTTGTATTTTTAGTTCCACTGTTTTTTTCCCCCAGTTGGAACTTATTTTGCATCCTATCTGGATAGGATGTGGCAAAATTTGACATTCTAAACGTCTCTCATTTACCGTATTTAAAGCCCTTCATGGCATGGGTCCAGGGTACCTAAGGAACTATTTCATCCCAATTACATCAGCCTATCCCCACCAAGGGAGGGGATGCTGCATATCACGTTCATCAAGGAATTTCAACTGATGGGAACTAGGTGGTGCTCAGCTCCTCAGCTGCTGACCTTCCCTCTGGAACATCTTATCCCACTCTTCTGGTTTTCTGGAAGAGTGTTAAGAACTAGATTTACCAACTAGCATGTTGGTCTAGCAGTTAAGGTCAGCAGTTTGAGACCCAAGTACCAAGTCCCATTCTTGCTACAGCTCCTGCCAACCTATCAGTTAGAAAGCATGCAAATGCAAGTAGATAAATAAGTACCACTTCGGTGGGAAGATAACAGCATTCCGTGCACCTCTCGGCATATAGTCATGCTGGTCACATGACCATGGAAGTGTCTTTGAACAACCCTGGCTCCTTAGGCTAGGAAACAGAGATGAGCATTGCCCTCTAGAGTCCAACAAGATTGGACAGGGAAACCATTTACCCTTTCTTTTTTTCCCTTTTTAATAGGGATCAAAAAGTATGATGTAGACCTGGGGATAGCTGTTGGCTTGAGGACACTCCTGCTGCCTTAACCTTTTCAGCCTTTTGAATGTTTAGCACTGAATAAGTTAATAGGTTAAATTTACATAAACAATTGAATAAGATAAACCTCATAGAACATACTGTATAGACAAAACAATTAGTTATAATATTAGTTAGCTATCACATGCTGATATTATACTTTGTTTCAAAGTGGACAGGTTTCTCTCACATTTTCAGAACTCTCAAATTAGGATGAACACTTGCGAAATGTGAACCCCTGAGCTCCATAGCTGAGCAGAAATTTTAACTGGTTCTCATTTCAGTATGCTGGGCATTATACTTCACTGCTTGTGTAAATTAATTCCAATAACTAGGTCAAGACATTTCAGCTGAAAACTAGTAAACAAGAATTCCGTGTATTAGCCAACAGTAAAGTTAGCAAAGTTGAAGTTAGGTAGCATATGTTATGAATCCAAAGTAAATGATAGAAGTGTTGAGAAAACTCCTTAAATCCATTATCTGATTTAAAGCTACAGTTTTTAAGGAGAGAGGGGGGGGGAGGGAGAGGGAGAGGGAGAGAGAGAGAAACAAGAAAGCAATTATTGTAAAATGGAATAGATACAGGAATGGAATATAAATATATGGAAACTAATTGGATATTAAGCATGTGCTATGTGCCATCTGTTCTGTGCCATCTCTGTTCCCTTATAAGTAAGAAAAAAAATAATGTCATTAGATGTAATTGTGTTTTAGTTGAAACTCGTGGAACTCTACTCTTAAAATTCACAGAAACATATCTACCTTCCTTCCTTCTTTCCTTTAGAAAGACGCTCGCTACGAGACTTAACTAATCACCACTGGGCACAGTGAAAACACCTGCAGTTTATCTTAAAAAATGCATAGGAAATTATCTTTTCATGCTTATGGAAAATAAAAACCTTTAAGAGCATTAGATCTTGAGTTTGTAAGCAAGATATAAGTAAGACGGAGACACTACATAGAAGTATAGCAACAACGTGATATATAAAAGTTAAAGATCAGTCCAGAGACCAAGGACAGGTTTCCTGACAAGATAATTAATCAGGCTTAATTAGAATAAAATTCAAATTCCAGAAACAACAGCTAAGAAACAAAGGAGCAGATGTAGAGGATGACACCCTGTAGGTTAGCACACCAATTTTATCATTTCAAATGTGATTATAAGTACAAATAATTTATAATACTCAACTTCTTAAAGTCATACTCAAATCCCAACTGTTAGCCATGAGACTAGCTAGGAAGAATTAACTTCTGACAATCAAATGCTGTTTAAAAGATTCAGTGGCCACATACTAATGTTTAGAGCTTTGTAGACATTTCCTTCCTGGAAGATGCTAAATCCCAAGGTTGATTCTCCAAGGAGAACTATTGTAGGGGCGACATGACAGCTAAATAATTTGATTTTCGTTGATTCGTTTGGGGATCAGGCCCACATGTTTTTAGGGAACTCATTCCAAAATCAGCATGGTTAGGACTGTAGCCTCCACATCTTCTCTTTGAAGTGTGGTGCCTACTGTGGGATAACTACACTTATTCTGTTATTTTTCATGTGCTTCTAATAAACAATGATGCTGAGTAGAGATTCAGGATTGATAAATGGAAATACTTCTTGATAGAAATAATCACAATCGCAAGTACAATCTGTTATCATAAGATGAAGTATCAAATTGGATGGTGCTTGAAGGAATAGTATTACATAAATCAGTGAAAGATAAGACTATCATGGCTACTCACTATGGTGTTATATGCTTCTTCCTTAATTGGGAGCATACTGATACTTCACTCAAGTGAAACTTGCAACTGAATTTCTTTTATGCTGGCAGTATTCCCATTGGTATGGTCACAAAATGTTGAAAATGGGGCCTTTGATTTAATTCAGCAGGGCTCATGTTCTGAAGCAAAAAACACCCACCTATATCTGCATGTGTGTATAATATGTACAGTAATAACATTTCTGTAATTTCATTGTACTGCAGTTCAGACTATGCTATTGGAGATGGGTTTATCAGGAAGGGGAGAGTGTCTGGTTTTGTCTGATTAGAAACTGTGGGAAATTCTGTTTCAGTGGAGTTTCATCAGCAGCAATGTTGTTGATATGTGCTTTAGGCACAATCACAATATTGTGCAACTGCCATGAATAAGAAATAGGAGCCTGTAAATTCTTGTTTTCCTCTTTGTTTAACCACTAATTTTGCTTCCTTTTATCCCTTATTGCTGATGTTAATTTAAAATATTTCCTGTAAGGCTGGCTGTGAAATTATTATTATTAATTATTATTATTATTAATGTATTATTTCTCTATTACTTAAACTTACATACTTACATTCTGGGTGTCATAGAAATAAATTTTCATTGTGTATAACATTATGCCCCTTTTTATTTTTCTATTTAGTGAATAGGAAGATGGCAGCAAAATGTATTGTTGCTATTTATTTTTAGAAAGAGATGGGAAAATAATCCTATTTGTATTTAGTGCCGAAAGCTTATTTTCTCAGGTTTGTGATTAATCAGTTAATCCCTCAGATTTGTAACTATCTCATTACTAGTAATACTTGTGTGTTCTGGTATAACATGTAGCAACCTAAGAATATGAAAACTAAATCTATCTACTTAGAAGTCATTTCAGTGGCTATAATTCAACATTTTAAGTTAATTAAAGTTAATTCATCAGAAAGTTGAGCCCATAATTAAATCAACATTAAAATAATTGAGTTTTAAAATTATAAGTTTACCAGGTATCTGAAGATTTTATTTATTATATTGTTGTAAAACCTATATCGGACATGGCAATATTTTGATACCATATACCAGGGGTCCCCAAACTTGGCAACTTTAAGACTTGTGGATTTCAATTCCCAGAATTCTCCAGCCAGCATAGCTGGCTGGAGAATTCTGGGAGTTGAAGTCCACAAGTCTTAAAGTTGCCAAGTTTGAAGACCTCTGCCATATACAATGCTTATTAAAATTATTAACACTCTAATGTTTAACTAATTCAATCAATTGAATATTCAATAAAAGAAAGACATATTATCAATCTTTATTTGTATTTGAAGATATTTTGATTCACACAGTTCATTTAGCCATAACATGGTTAAATTTTGGTTTAGCCAGTTGCTTGAACCCAGATATCACAATTAGTAAACCTTTGTTAATATGTCAATTGTGTTGTTTGAACATGGCCACTGCACTGTATCCAGTAGTCAATGGTGAAACCAATTGGGGTCTATCCAAGAGACAATACATAAGCAAACTGTGGTTTAGTGCAATAGGTAAGGCATTCAATACATAAAATTTTTACCTTGATTTTAAATGATACAGATATATAAGTTTTTTGTATGATCAGCAAGCTTATTCAGTCTGGGTACTTGATTGTATAAAAGTTATTGTATGCCTACTATTATAGAAAATTCTGACTTTCCTCCATATTGACAGCAGTTATTCACTGGGTAGAACAAAGCAAAATAAGAAAAAATATTTCTTTTTAACTTCTCAGTATTAAGGGATTTTTTAAGAAGACATCGAACAAGATATCTGATAACAGAATTGAGTTTATGTGTTCATGTAAACCAGTGGTTCTCAACCTTCCTAATGTCGCGACCTGTGCCCTGCCCCCACACCCCTGCCGCGCCCCACCCCGCCACCGCGCCTGCCACCACAACCCCCGCCCCACCGCTGCTGCCATTTGGGTTCTTTTACCTTCTGCGCATGCGCAAAGTGTTCTGCGCATGCGTAGAGGGTAAAAGAACCCAAATGGTGGCGTCCGGGCGAAGTCTCCCGACCCCTGTTAAAGGGTTATTTGACCCCCAAAGGGGTCACGACCCCCAGGTTGAGAACCGCTGATGTAAATGCTATCTTCCTTTTATTACTGTAAATGTCATATATTTTAAAATTGTTATTTTATGCACAATATTCTGTCCCTCAATTTAGCATCTTCTATCAATATTTAAAAGTAAAAACAATAGTATAGAAATTAATTGACTTCCGGTTCCGGTCTCGTCGGCGTCGCTGGCGCTCCTCGCAGGGCGTCCTTTCAACTTGCCGTAAAAGCCGCCAGATCAGCTGTCTGGCGGCTTGAAAATCTCTCCCCGGGCGAAGGGGAGAGATGAGAGCGTGACAGGTGGGGTAGAGCCCCCCTAGTGCCCTAAAAGTCAACTTAGGGCGCGTAGGGTGAGGGCTCCCCAAGTAGCCTGTCTGCTGCTCCGGGAAGCTGGAAGCCTCCGCTAGAAAGCGGAGCAAGATGCCGCGGCCACCGCTGCTGTTTTAAAGAGGTACAACTATTTTAAAAATACAGAGAGCAGCCAGAGAAAGACAGGAGTCCTGGAGGTACTAGCTTGTCCTTTAACTCCATTCCTGGGTTTTCATGATGGAAGAAACAAAGTAACTTAATAAGGAGTGGCAACAAAATGGCAATTGGAAATGTTGGTGCAGAAGAGAAAGTTATTTTTGCTTTGCTACCAGCCCTTTCCTCTGGAAACCTTTGATTTGAAGAATGATTTTTTTTCCTTTTTCTTTTTTTTCCTGATTGATCTATAGTTTTATAAAAGATAAAATTTAAATAGTTTTGGACTTGGAAAGGAATTATTTTTTAAAGTAAAGATCTGGGTTTCTTTTTCCTCTCTGTCTTTTTTTTTTAAAAAAAACATTGAAATGGCTTCTAAACTTGAAAAGACTGTAGTGAATAAAAGAACTGAGTACTCCTTTGATCATATTGTAAAGAAGCAATCTATGCTTGATTTAACATCATCAAAGTCTTTAACACCTGAGACTATTTTTAATACATTGAAAGCAATGAAAAATGAGTTAATTTTAGAATTTAATTCAAAACTTGCTGAAATAGAAAAAAAATGCAGGCTGCTATGGAAAAGATGAATTTACAATTGAGAGCGGATATGGTGAAAGTTTGCAAAGGATTAGCAGCAAATATGGAGATTTTGGAGAAGGATTTGGAAAAAAATAAGCAAAATTTAACAATTTCAGAGGAATACATAACCAAGGTTCAAAATGATATATTAAAATTGGAAAAAGAAGCGATGATGTCCCAATTTCAAGAGATGAAATTTGCTATAAGAGTCAGGGGCTTGAAGGAAAAAAAATTTGAAAATTTGAAAGAAAGAATGACAGAGGCACTGGAGCAGGTGTCTGGATTGTCAAAAGATGAATTGGCTACACAAATTGATAAGATATACAGAGTTAATTCTTGGTATGCAAAACAAAACCATTTGCCAAGGGACATTGTAATATACTTCACTACCAGAGCTTTGCGGAACAGAATCATACAGGCGACCTTTAATAATAATCTTCAGGCAAATGGTCAAGAAATAAAGATATGGAAAGAAATTCCTGCCAAGATGCTTAAAGATAGAAGAGAATATTCCTTTCTGGTCCAGGAATTAAAAATACAAAATCTACAATACAAATGGAATGTACCAACAGGAGTAACCGTAAAATTCTTGGGGAAAAGATATGGACTAAATACAATAAAGAAAGCTACAGAATTCTACATCAATGTTTTAAAGGCTGATATCTCTAAAATTCCAGTAGAAAAAGGCATGGAAATAAGGGAGGAGGAGAAGGGAAATCCAGATATACGTGATCAAGAGGAAATAATTCCAAAGATTCCAAAAGAGTGGCAGAGCCAGACAGATGTTTGTGACGTGGAAAAGGAGACGGAGGAATGGGATCAGATGACAGCTGAAGCGACAGATTTGAAATGGCCAAAGGATAGATGGTGTTGAAACTTTTAGGATGGTTGGAAAGATGAACAAGATTGTAAACATTTTTTCTTTTTTTTCTTTTCTTATGTTGTATTAATATTGTTTATTAATGGTATTATATTTTATTTTTAATTGTTTTTTAGATATATATTATATATTCTGGAGTTATAAATTTGATATAGTGTATTATTTCGTTATCATTAATTTGAGGATTTGAAATATTAATATTGTTTATCGATGGTATTTTTATATCAAATATTTTGAAGTTATAAACTGGATATAGTGTAATATTTTGGTATCATTATTTTGAGGATATAGGGCAGTGATGGCGAACCTTTTTTTCCTCGGGTGCCGAAATAGTGCATGTGCACGCTATCACACGTGTGTGCGTGCCCACACCCATATTCAATGCCCCCCCATGCCCCTGCTTCCCCATTTCCTGACTTCCGGTGGGCCCGGTAGGCCCATTTTTTGCCCTCCCCAGGGTCCAGAGGCTCCCCTGCCCCCCTGGAGGCCCTCTGGAGGCTGAAAACGCCCTCCCAGAGTCTCCGTGTGAACCAAAAATAAACTGGTAGGCGCCCACATGCATGCTGAAGCTGAGCTAGGGCAACAGCTCGCGTGCCAGCAGATATGGCTCCGCGTGCCACCTGTGGCACGCGTGCCATAGGTTCGCCATCATGGATATAGGGATTAAGTTTAAAATTTTAGAGGCATAAAGAGTCGGTTCTTATTCTTTTTATTATTACTATTATATATTTTGGTTATTATTTTTAGTATAGTAGATAATATATATTTTGAAGCTGATACTTTAAGGTATAGGAATATTGTTATTAAGGTGTATTTTATGGTTTGAGGTTTAGAGGAAATGTTATACATATAATTTTATGTTATTAATAAGTTGGTGGATTTTAAGTTTAAGTTTAAGGGTGTTGAAATACAAGGGGTTAGTTTTTAATTCTTAATTTCTAGTTTTATTTTATTTTTTTAATCATTATTAATATATATATATATTAAATATTGGGAAGTTAATATTTTGGTATATTCTAAAATTATGTTATTAATATTGTTTGAGTTTATGACTAAGTTTAGTGTATGAGGTTCATCTTTGTTTCTTTTTTATTTTACTTATTTTTGTTTTTCACTTGTTTACTTTCTCTTTAATTTTTAACGTTTTGAATAGTTTTAAAAATTCGGAGTTAAAGATGCCAAAAAAATGAGGGATCTAAGAAGTTATTTTAATTTAATTTAAATTTATGTTATTGAATACTATGCCCTGTACTTTTTCTGGGAAGTCCGGGGGGGGGGGGGGAGGGAAGGGAAGGGAGTGGGTTGTGGGAAGGGGGGATGGGGGGGGAGAAAATTGATAAAAATGCTTGTACTTTGTACTAATAAAACTTTTTGAATAAAAAGAAAAAAAAAGAAATTAATCAAAATATAATTAAAACTGAGCAGGTCTGTTTTCCGATCGCAATTAATTTCAGAAGGGTTTATTTACCTGTTTGTTTCTGTGTGACAGTTGTTCCAACTGCTTTAGCATTTGTCCTGCCAGAATTCTATTGATCTAACAGAATCTGATTAAGAGGGCGTATGGAACTAGAAGGGATGAAAAAGAAACAATATAAAAAGCATTTCTGAAATTATAGATGCTATTTGATATTTACTTTACTATTCAATTTCTGTTAAATGTACTTCAAATCAGCTTTCCCAGTGTCACCATTTTCAGATATATACTGTACATATCTGAACTCAGGATGCAATTAAGTATACTACATTTTCAAAAGTGTTGAGAACCTGATTTAATTCAGACAGTTTCCTTCAGAAGGCAGTTATTAGAAACTGATATTTTTTAATACATGAAATGATTTAGAAATGTACTGATGGAACATTATCTCCATCAGCATACAAATCCATAATTGGCTGGATTTGCATTGCTGTACCTGCTAAGCCTTAAATTATAGATGACAATAAATGGATTGGAACTTTTTGATGGATGGATATTGGTATGAATATTTTGGAGGGGAACACTAGTTCTAGAGAGCAGGACACTGATACAAAATAAACAGGTCTTATTCTATGCTTTAAATTAAGATTTATTATTTTTTGCTGGGGTTTGGAAAGAAAGTTGGATATTTTCTCTGAGAAAAATGGGTGGTTCAAAAAATGTGAAATATAAACAAATATTTTTCGTTTCTTAAACTATGTTAAGCTTAACATCATTTACTTTAATGTAACCTTTATTTTGAGACATGCATTATAGTTTAGCAAACATGCATTATACCTTAGTAAGGTAGCCACCTTGATTGACACAATTACATTGGAGCTCATGCAACACGGTAAGCAAAAAAACCCATAACTAATCACATTTCAGCATATGTAGTGAACAACAAAGATTTGTTTTAATTGCCTTAAAGGTCAGGATATCCTTCTCATACCCTTAATGCCACTCAGAATGTTATACTAGAAGTTATGAGAGTCCCTCTGTGAGATGGACGTTTTCAAAATTCAATAAGTAAATAAAAATACAAGAATAAATAAAAATATAAGAAGATGGACTTAACATTAGAAGAAAACTGTGTTGTTGAAAGATCAATTCATTATTGGGATCAATTTCCTGAAACCTCCTAAGCAGAGGTTATCCAAACTTTTCAGGACCTTCAAAACCATTCAGAAAGGATCCATTGGCTAGCAGTTGCCATAATAAAGTGTCTGGCAATTGATCATGGAAGGGATCTTCGGTCTTCCTGCTTCCATGAGCTGCTTTAGTCCAAATTCCCAATTTGACAGCAACATAAACACAGCACATCAGCTCTGAGAACTTAAAACGACCAAAATCAGTTTTGAACGGCTTTCTGTTGAGAAGGCAACAATGGCTTGCAAGTCTCATTTAGTCCAACAGACCTATTTCTTTCCAGTGGATATGTTTTATCTCTTTCAATTCTCCCATTTGTATTTTGAAATCTTACCTAAAATCTTTCATCTGAGAGACCAGTACTCCAAACACTTCTAGTGGGAAGGAGGAGCTAAAAATATTTTGCTATATAAAGCATTGTTTGCCCCTGTGACTATGTAGGGCAGATGGGAAGAAAGCTAACCATCAGACTGCAAGAACACAAGCAAGCGGTCAGACACCCAAACTCATTGGTAGCCTCACATTGCAATGAACAAGAACATACATTCAATTTTGCAGCTACTAAGATTGTTGGCCATGCAGGTACAAAGATAGCCAGGGAAATGATTGAAGTCTGGGAAACGGACCCCTTGTCAGTTAACAGGAGTGCTGATTTACCACCAGTGTCAGGTACTTAGGAGCTGGGGACTTGGCAGCACAAGGAAGCCAATAGGAAGACACCATATAAATATGAAGCATAGAATAGTCCAAAGCAGATTCTGGTAGAGAGAAGTTCCATGATGATGGACTCCAGCACAAGTCCAAAAACTGGGAAGTCTAAACCTCTAGCCCTGGTGACTGACCCAGATGGGATCTTGCAAGATGAGAAGACATTATCAAGAGAATTTTGTTGCCAATCAAGAATCAAGTCTCTTTCTTACTGCTTTCTTTCTCTGTTTGCCCTCCCCGTCTGCATATCTACAGTATGGACTAATAAGATATTTTAGTGGGAGTTCTTCAAATAACACCATCTCATTGTTCATGGAGATGCTGCCAAAATTCAATTAGCAAAAAGAATTTCTTGAGATAACAGCCCACTTCCAACATAATTTTTAAAAGCTGAGAAAGAACTGGTGAACATGAAATCCACATACATTGCCCTTGGAGATATAGAGTGCAGTATTTTTTAAAAATCATTTCTGTGTCCCTAAACTTGTAGTGTATGGCACTCAAGTATCCTGACTGCGTGACAAAGGCATATTCCTCATAGTTCCTCATAGGAGGACCAGGCTACCTCCAGGACCGCATCCTACCTCACACTTCCCTTTGACCGGTGAGGTCCCACAGAGTGGGCCTCCTCCGGGTCCCGTCAGCCAAACAATGCCGATTGGCGGGGCCTTGGGGGAGGGCCTTCTCTGTAGGGGCCCCTGTTCTCTGGAACCAACTACCCCCGGAGATCTGAATTATCCCCACCTTGCTGGCCTTCCGAAAAGCCATTAAGACATGGCTCTTCCTGCAGGCGGGGTGATTTTGAGACGACATTACATCCGATATCTCCCCCATGTATGTATGGTGTTATATATGTTTTTAATTAATTGTTTTTTAAATTGTTTTTAATGATTTGTTTGGTTGTTTTCTTAAAATGCTGTACACCGCCCTGAGTCCTTAGGGAGTAGGGCGGCATAGAAGAACCTCCAAATAAAATAAAAATAAAATAGTTAGTGTGATGTGGAAAACCATACATTGGCTTGAAACACAGTCTCTAAATTAGACATCCAGGCTTGCAAAGAAAAGAGTGAGCATTCTTGGAGAAAAACACGGCAGTGATTATCCTCTTGCATCCTGGTTAAAATGTGCCAAAATGACTGATATTAACCTTATAATTAACAATCAGAAGTCACTGTCTATGGGTCCATTTGGTGATAACTATAACATTTGGAAGATTGTTACTTAAGAGTAAAAAGAAGCAAATGAGTTAACAGATGAAAGAAAAGAATGTATATGAAACTAAGAGAAAAGGGAAAAAATGAATAGATATGAATGAAAATTTTACAGTTAGATACTATATAGAGATCTGAAGGGGAAGATATAGTACGAATTGGGGTCCATCTATATTGCTATGGGTATATATGAATGCAGGATTTTATATATTAGTGACATTTACTGACATTTACATGTTATACTACTGTAAATGATCATAATGGAAGAACCAGATTTAGGGAAGAATTGGGAAACATTCTGAATGCAGGATATCTGTTACTAACATGAATAGGTTGGAATGGCTTTGAAGATCCGGTTCTGCCACAGGGCATGAGGGTTGCAATATGTGACAGAGCCTGTGGGACGATTATGTTGATGGTTCAGACAGTTTTAGTTACCTTGGCTGCTGTTTATGTATTTATTGGGATGTCAGATGTTACTCTTTGGAATAGCATCCTGCTGAAGCAAAAATAAAGTCATTTCATTTTTGTTTGTGATGAACTCCAAACCAGTTTCTGAATGGAAATACCCAACTTAGTATTTTGCTACTCTTTTCATTGGATGAACTTAGATGAATGCAGACCAATGCTTTCTCCTTGTTCTGCATCCAGTTTAGTGACTCTCCAGAAAACTGCAGAGATTGAATTTCAGATTAGTACTAATGCTGAGATGTGTCCTTGAATTATTAAAACAAGCAGGGTACTGTTTTGCTTTTTCAAGATAGATGTTCATATTAGTAATGGATCTCAATAGAATTTGATGCCCTAATGCATTATAGAACTAACTCTAACTAATTCAGGTTTTTTTGTAACCACACGTGTTTCCTGTGGCTAATGCTGGAGTCAGTCTTGTGGGGTGACTGAATCATTAAAGTTCAGAGAGCCTGTTTCCTAAAAAAGGACTTCTGCTAAACGTTCATATATTCAGCATTTATTGTTTGTTTTTCTGAAGATATCAACAGCAATGTCCTGCTCACAAGTGAAAGGTATGTTTGATCTACTTTTCTAAAAATACTGCCGCTGTTTTAACAAACTTTTAATTTTGCAAGTCTGTATATATTTGCTTAAGTGAGAATCCTAATGAAAGCTACAGGATTTACTCACCAGATAACTTAGTAAGAATTGGGGTGCACAATCAATCTTACAATTCAATTTGGTAGGTGAGCAAGGAAATCATTCCGAAAGGAGACAGAAGTATTTTCAATATTTTGGGACAAACTGTTTATTCTTAATTGATTACTAAATGGCAATAAGGACTTTTTAAAATCATTTAAATATGGGTAGTCCTCCACTTATGACTACAATTGAGCCCCAAATTCTATTGCTAAGTAAGACAATTAAATGAGTTTTTCTCCATTTTAGGACCTTTCTTGCCCCAGTTGTTAAGTGCATCACTGCAGTTAAATTAATAACATTAAGTGAATCTGGCTTCCCCATTGATTTTGCTTATCAGAAGTTTGCCAAAGGTGATCACATAACCCCAGGACACTGCAACTGTCATAAATACAGGCCAGTTGCCAAGCATCTGAATTTTGATCATGTCACCATGGGAATGTGCAACCGTTATGTGAAAGTCACTTTTTTTAGAGCCAGTATAACTTTGAACAGCCACTAAATGAACTGTTATAAGTTGATGACTATCTGTACACTAGCACCACTTGACAGGATGTCAGATGCCACTGCAAATCTTGCCTTTGGGAATGCAGTGCAAATGTTCATTGAAAACAAAATGTTGTGCAGCTACTGCAATGGTATACTAGAAAAAAATATGGCTGTTGCCATGACTAGCTCATGAAAGCAGCTATGATTTTTCTTTTTAGTGCCATAGTAACTATACAGAGATAATACACTGTAGATTTGTTCCTAAAACATGTCTTCTGCCAATCCAGGCCAACATTTTGTGTTAATGCTCCCCTACACCTAACATCTTTTTTTTTTAAAAAAGAATCTCATATCAGCATTGTTTTTACCACATGAATACCAATTACGCTGTCTTATATTCCAGAAATAGCTGAGGTGCTCACTTTGGGGCCTATGGGAACATTTGTTCCCTCAAAGCCAAGGATGTGCATCCCACAGCAACCCCCCCCCTCCCAATTTCTTTATTTTAATCAACTTTGCCAAAGGCTTGTTTACTTTTTCATCCTAGCTCACAGACTTTTTGGAGCATAGCTTCCTGTTTGCTATTCAAGAATTTGTTTGAGTACAATATTTCCTTCAGCAGAATGCATTATTTTTCCTCTGAAAATAATCGGAACAAAATATGTTTATAAAGTTTGCCCAAGGATATCCATCTTATCACTGTCAGATGGTTAGGATTTGAACAGAAGCTTTATCGTTGTTGGTTTTTTTAAAATTCCTTCTAGGAGGGAACCATTTCAGCAGACTTTTCTTCATGAATATCTGCCATGGAATCCTATCTGGATTATTTCTAAAGCTATAAGGAGCCTTAGCCATCTTGGTTGGGTCTGTCGGCTTCATACCTCATATTTCATTTATTTGTTTATAGATCAAACTTCTTAACCACCTATCTCCTTTAGAGAGGGGCTCTTATTATCTTGTTACTTATACATTGTGTCTAGACTTGCAAAAATTTGCCAAATCATGTACAAGGCTCTGATAAATTGCAGGATTTGAAAGTATCCTGAACTATCTCCAGATTCCTTGGAGGTGCCCTTCCCCCCCCCCCCCAATAAAACATCCCCTGATAAGCCCAATCAGGCTTTTGAGTGCATGGCAATAAGGCCAAGCGCTTATTTCAGGGTTCAAAAAAATATAAGACAGGGTCTTATTTTCGGGGAAACACGGTAGATGAAATTGATTCTTCTCCCTGTCAAGTCCTCCCATTCTCTAGTATTGTTTCTAACAATTATTGCTGATTAATTGGAAAGCATTCTGAGGCCTGGGAGTAAGATATACCTGCTTCTGGGTAAAATCAAAAGACTTCAGACACATATCATACTGTGCAAAGGTTCTGAAGACCAATCCATTTTGAAGTAGGGTTGAAAAGATTCCTGTCTGGAGCCTGAAAAGATGGTACTTCAGCCATCTTCAGGGATTAACCACCATATCTGGAAAATATAGAAATTCATTTATTCCCTTGCTCAATTTCGGTCTATTTTTCAAAAATTCTTTAATAATACAGAAATTTGGCAGATATCTTACCTTGAAGGCAACTGGACTACTTTTTGAACTACTGTAGATGTTTATTAAATAGTCTGGAAATTTTGTCTATGATTTTTCTTTCTTTGATCTCTTTTTTGTTTCATCCCTGTTCCAACAGGCTTTAACTGGGAATCTACTGAAGATAATGATTAGCGTTATTTATTATTATTATGGTTTGTTTAGCCAGTTGTTTGGATTTGGCATTTTTATCTACCTAAAAACTCATTCCAAAAGCAGTTGTTGTTTGATGATATTAAAGATATTGTCACAGTATGCAAGCTCTTCCTTTTTCAATTGACGGATGTTAATTTTGTCAAAGCTGATGTTTACTTTGGTCCAGTCACTCTCTCTCAGCCCTAGAAGCAGATAAGGGCAAACCATTTCCCAAAATATTACCAAGAAGGTCCATGTAGTCATCCGGAGTCAAGACTGACTTGAAGGCACACATACATCCTTCAAAAAGAAAAGAATAAATATATGACTTATTACTGACATATCCAATATAAAAAAGTATTTCTTATTTACATATGGGATGTTTTGCATTCCAGGCAATGATCCAAAACTTAGTGAAAGCAAGTTATGCATTGGTAAAGAGTTATCAAAAGGTAATTTGTTTCAGTAGTTTATTGACACTGGCATTTTCAAAGGTTGAACACTAACTGTGTATAGTTTGCAAATCATGTTGTAGATATTCAGAGTAAGACATATTATACAATCTTGCGAAATGAGCATGTGGCAATTGTTGATACAGTCTTTTATCTTCAGATTTCTAACAATCTACATAATGTAATACTGCACAGCTGTATAGTATTTTATATATTACTGTAGAACCCTGGGAAATAAAAAAAACTCTGTAGTCAAGATAATATTTTCCTAATATAATTATTTTGACTTCCCCTATGTCTTCATCTTATTAAGAAGCAACTATATGCAGGGCATTGCACAGGCAACTAAATCATTTAAATAAAATAAATTAGAACTCTGGTTCTCTGTGTAATCTAAAAGAATGAGCCAGTATAACATAACTGGAAATTATTACTATTAATAATACGTGTTTTTTTGCCTTTTCTTCATAAAACTCAAAGTAACACACCAAGTTTTATTTTCAGAACAACTCCAAGTTGGTACTGTTTTAACTGTTGTGAGCTGCCTACAGTCATACATGTGATATAGAAAGACTATACAAATGGAATTAATAAATATCGTAAATAAATGTTACAACAAATAGCTATGTTTATTCACTGTTTAAGTAGACTTTCTTTTAACTAATATTTGTGGAATTAGCTATAGCAGTGATGGCAAACCTTTTTTTGCTCGGGTGCCAAAAGGGCACGCACATGCATGCCAACACCCATAATGCAATGCCCTCCCCCCACGCATGCGTGCACAACCCCTCCACACTGCCCCCTCCTGTGCATGCGCACAGACCTCACTGAAGCCTCCGGACTTCCGGTAGGCCCGTTGGGCCATTTTTCGCCCTCCCCAGGCTTCAGGAAAGCCTCCAGAGCCTGTGGATGGTGAAAAACGGGCCCAACAGGTCTACCAGAAATTCAGAAATGGGTCATTTTTTGCCCTCCCCAGGGTTCAGGAAAGCCTCCTGAAGCCTGGAGAGGGGAAAAAACAGCCCAACGGGCCTACCGGAAGTTTGGAAATGAACTTCCGGTTGGGCTGTTTTTTGCCCTCCACAGGCTTCTGGAAAGCCTCCTAAAGCCTGGGGAGGGCGAAAAAACAGCCCAACAGGCCTACCAGAAGTTTGGAAACGAACTTCTGGTAGGCCTGTTGGACCGTTTTTTGCCTTCCCCAGGCTTCAGGAGGTCGAAACAGCCTCCCCCGCCCTCTGGAATGCCGAAAATCAGCTGACCAACATGTGCGCCGGAGCTGACATAGGGCAAGGCCTCGCATGCCCTGATATGGCTCCGCGTGCCACCTGTGGCATGTGTGCATATGTTCGCCATCACGGAGCTATAGTCATCTGATTTTTCCACTGAGAATCCTCTATTTTTATTTTTTACAAACTAGCTATATAATATATTGGAAAGCATTCGGTGAAAGAGATCAGAACTTTTTATCAGCAGGGTCACTTTGAAAACTGAACTGAGACTAAATTTGATGTGGGTAAAGAAACTGGCAAAACAGAAAGGAAGATTGAGTTCAAGATGCAGGCTGCAGAGAAAAATATTTCAGAACAAACTCCAGTGCATTTCTTTGGAAGAGAGACTTGGACAATAGAGCCGAGGTGGCGCAGTGATTAAAGTGCAGCATTGCAGTTCAGCTGTTCAAATCTCACCGGCTCAAGGTTGACTCAGCCTTCCATCCTTCCGAGGTCGGTAAAATGAGGACCCAGATTGTTGGGGGCAATATGCTGAACTCTGTAAACCGCTTAGAGAGGGCTGTAAAGCACTATGAAGCGGTATATAAGTCTAAGTGCTATTGCTATAATAGCACAGAAGTCTGACACGATCTCAATTTTCCTTCCTGGTCATGTGACACAGAACAGATTTATTTTTTAAGAGGTTGAAAGAATTCCAGGTGGTTTTTTTTTCTGTAACAGGCTTTAAATCTGTGTTAAATTACATTTTGATATGCATGGCTTAAAAAATTTACTGAATATCATTCATGTGTTTGTATGGGAGAGAGAGAATAAGACACATATAGGATTCCCAGGTCCAGTCTTAGTCTACATGTACCTTCAAGTGTTGCACAGGAAGTATGGTTATTAAGTTAATAACTCTATGAACTGCTGTTCATTGTCTTATTTGATCTATTATGGATAAATTGTAAATTCGTGTTAGAGGTAAATTGTAGAGCGTTAACACATAGATTCTGTGATGGCGTCATGTTAAACTGATATATTCCAACATGTTAATTAACCTTTTCTTTAATGCTGTGTATACTATGGAATTTTGAGTTAATACATCAGAAACATACAATCATTGTCTGATTCACAGGGAGGCAACCTACCTGAGCTTTAATAATAGCCAAGAAAATTATTCTTAGACATCCAAAAACAATTTGAAGTCATACATTTCTCTTTTTTATATAGCTTTCAAAGTTAAAGGTCCTCATTAGTATTGATATCTGGCAGTTATAGTGAGAGGATGACCTATGACTAGCCAGCATGCTGATGCCCTGAGGCTGCTGGTTTTCCGGCTAGGCATACTCATTGCAAGAAAAGGCTAGGTTTTTCACCTTGTTCTACCTGTGCATGGAGTTAAAGGACTAAAGGGATCTAATTTCAGTCATATATGACTTTCCAATTTTAAGATCTAATTCAGATTTAATCAGTAGCAAGAAATTAATACGTTTTCTTTGCCATGTTTGCCTGAGTATAAGAGTGCCATTGTAATTTGGAAAGGGTGCTCCAAACCAGGATCACAACTTATTCAATAGATGTATGTGCATACAGAATTCTCAGAAAGCTCAAACTGCATCTACTGATGCTTTTTGCCCACTATTTACTGTTCAAATTTACTTTTATAGGCACTCTATTTATCCATGAAGTTCTTACAAGCCATTATTATATATTTTCTGTATTTTTTTTCTTTTTCTCTTCTAAATCTTCGTTGTTTTAAAAGCAACTCTTTTCTATCTTTCTCAATTATTATTATTTTTGTCCATTTTATCTGAAGGTAAATGATGACTCATTCTACTAGCCAACAGAAAAGTATCTATCTATCTATCTATCTATCTATCTATCTTTCTATCTATCTATCTATCTATCTATCTATCTATCTATCTATCTATCTATCTATCTATCTACCTACCTACCTACCTACCTACCTACCTACCTACCTACCTACCTACCTACCTACCTACCTACCTACCTACCTAATCATCTATCTTGTCATATAGGCAAATCTGTCACAGAGGCCAGAAGATACACTGAGACACAATGTCACTTTTCTTGATATGGATTACTGGTCATACATGGAGGGAGGGAAGTTGGAGGATGTAAGTGGACCCAAAGAAGTAATGTAATGCTTTTTGAAGATTTTGCATCTGTATATAAGATCTTTTGCAAATGTTATCCCCCCACCTCCCTAAACTTTTAAATTCAGGGATTTCCCCCACCCAAACTCAGAAACTCGACACTTGTCTAATGAGCATTTACAGTTGAAAAACTGGCAAGTGTTGTAGATGCTAAACAATATAGCATCAATAATATTAATAATATTTCTCTGAAAGCGACTGGGTTTTCATTATCTAGCAAATCCTCATTTTTATCCAGCACTAAAATCCACTTTGTTTTTCCTATGAAAATAACCCTGGAAAACAGCTCTCTGTAGACCCACCAGAGTGGAAATGGAAGCCTTAAAACTACTAATAGGTACTACACACATATTGGCAAATTGTACAAAGAGTTGTAATGGGCTCTGAGAATAATTTTGAGAAAGAGGATGAGATGCCATAGCCAAGGCAATGGTCAGAGAAGAGAAATCTAAATCTAAAATAGGAATGTAATTTGAGAAAGCATCTTAGACTGGATCCTCCCTAGTGCTACTTAGGATAAAGGCTGGAAGGGAAAGTCACATTCAGAGTTGAAAGATTCTGTTACTCTAACCCTATAATAAAACCTTTAGTATTCATAGCTTTGATGGTCAAGTCTGGTTTACCTGATAGGGCTGATAATAATGCTTAGGTACATCCTGTGAATAAATTATCATTATGCTGCAGAAGATTTTGCTACCATAGATTGCTCAGTGTCTTCTGCAATCTAATACTAGTGTAATAACATTTCTGTCCTTACTGGATAATCTAAATGTAGACAGATGGTGAAGTAACAAGGCAACAAATTTTAAGAAATACTGTATGTAAATGCGAGTCGAGGAAGTTAAACAACACTGTTTTTCTGATAGTTTTGTCCAGCTGCTAAAGATGCAAGGCCCTGCTGGAAAACAATTTATCTGAATATCCTCATCCCTTTTTTATATATACTTTATCCAATTCAAAATAAACTATTAAAAAAGTCAGGTTAGTGTAGTGGTTAAGGTGCTGGCCTAGAAACCAGAAGATACTTGACCAGTGATGACGAATCTTTTAGGCACAGAGTGCCCATACCAGAAGGTGCGCATGCGCCCGTGCGCATGCACGCGTGCCCCAGAGGATCAGAAACCCGATGATCAGCTGGCCGATGCACATGAGCGCCTCAGAAACCCGGCGACCAGCTGGCTGAGCTGGGGTGATGGCGCGTATGCCCACAGAGAGGACTCTGCATGCCACTTTTGGCACGCATGCCATTGGTTTGCCATCACGGCTCTAGTCCACCTTCAGCATGAAGTCAGCTGGGTGACTTTAAGTCAGCCCCTCTCCCAGCCCAACCCACCTCACAAGGTTATTGTTGTGGGGAAAACATGAGGCAGTAGAGTTGGGTGTATTCATCGCCTTGAAACAGATAGGCACGCAGGCAAAGTTGCAATACAAATTTAATTAAAATTAGTAATAAAATATTATGATAACAGAAAAAATGGCTAAGAAGATGTGAGAAAAGGATTGCCCAAAAGTTTAATCAAGTATTTGAGTGGGTGGTGTAAGTTGCCTTTCTCAGAAGCTTTACAAAAAATCAAAATTGCAGCCGGAGGCCTGGCTATCCTACTTTGTAATACCTTATTATTTAAATTGATTATGAATGGGTTGATCCCAGGTACAAAAATCTTGATCATCCCTAGACATTAATATTATTAGATGATATTATTAATTAATATTAATATACATTGATTAATAGATAATAATTAACAGAGACATTGAAGTTTCAATATTCGTGTGTTTCAGTTTGGTTTTTTGTAACCCAGAGGTGGTAGCTGTACTTTTGGAGGTCAATATACATCGAAGGAACCCATAATTCAAATAATTCTGTATTATAAACATTTCCAAGTCATGATGAATAGTCTTATAGAATAATCTGACTCATTTGTAGTTTTTCCTTAAAAGAGGCCACATTGGTCACAGATAACTCTTGCTTGGGTGAGTCTTATTCAGCTGCCAACTGCAGTATAGGAAAAGCTGAGTTTTCACCTAGCAACATGAGCCATACAAGCCAAAATTAGTTCATTCTCCCACACCAAAGCTCTGTGTATAATAAAAAGGCGATCAGATCTTGGCTTTAAACAACAACAAAAAATTACAAGGAAATGACAGGAGAGAGATACAAAACTCTTTGTTTCCATCTAATTATCATCCAGATTTAGGCAGGGTAGGTCTCATACCCCTAATTATATAAATTATACAATCACAGAATATGGGTTGTAAGATTGTAATCCAATCCCCTGCTCAGTGAAAACATCCGCTAGTACAGCATTTCCAGTGGATAAGCAATCCAACCTGTTTAAACACTTCTGGCTTAAGCAGATTGCACCACTGTTTTGAACAGCCCTTCTGTTAGAAAATTCTTCCTGATGCCCATTCATAATCCTTGTAATTTATATTCACTGTTTTTATCTTACCTTATGTAACACTGAACACCATCTTGACAGTCCTTCAGAAACTTGAAGGTAGCTCTCACATTTCTTTCCAGTTCTTTCTTCTTTAAGCATTTTCAATCATTCCTCATAAGGTTTTTTTTCTACCTGGCTTCTTAGCATTTCGGTTGTTCTCCTTTGAACGTTCCAGTTGTCAGCATCGTTCTTTAAACAGCACAGAATATTCTGGGCATGATATGACCAATGCAAAATAGAGAGATACAATTAATTTTCCTGAACCTGCTGTAATTTTGAGTGCAGCCTATGACTGCATCTTCTTAATTCCCTTCCTTCCTTCCTACTGCACCACACTTGTAATCACCAAACCCACCCAGATATTCTTCATATCAACCCAGCCTATATTCATACCTTTGACTTTTCTATCCAAAAAAAGGGTTTTGTATTTGTCCGTGCCAACATTCAACTTGCCGCTTTTGCCCATTATTCCAGGTTGATAAAATCTTTCTAAACTTACTTTCTCCTAAGTTATTTGCTATTGTCCTATTTTTGTGTCATTTGCAACCAGTTCTAAATCCTTCTAATAATATACCGTATTTTTCGGAGTATAAGGCGCACCTTTTTACCCTCAAAAAGAGGGTGAAAATTTAGGTGCGTCTTATACACCGAATGTAGCTCCACCCAGCCACCCCCACCCTTTGGCCTCTACCTCCCAACAATTTACCTCTTTGCAGCAAACAGCAGCAGAGCCTGATTTGCACAAGGAACTAATTAGCAGCCTCCCAACCTACAGCTGACTGAGGCTTGCAAGCCACCTGGTAAAATGAAACTAACTACGATGGCTGTAATGAGACAAATTGGTGGGAGATAAACTGCGGGCAATGTTAGACTGCTGAAATTGCAAGGAGGTAAGCTGTAACTGCTGTAGCCTAGAGGTAGAGCTCTTGCCTCACAATCAGGAGGTTGTGAGTTCTATCCTAGGTAGATGCAGATTCTGTTAATGATGTTATTTTGTTAAATGTTTGTAGAGTGTTCAAATTATTAGACTTATTTTTTAAAGACTACTTTATTATTGTTCTAGACAACTTAACAAAATAAAGCAGCTTTTTAAAATAAATGCTTGCTCTGAAGAGGCCCAGTGCTATTGTATCTTTTAAATAATAGAGAATAATGTATACTTCCAGAAATTTTAATTAATTTTAACAGCTCTGTACAAGTATAGTCTGAAATGTAACAGTGTCCTGTTTAGTATTAAAGTTTAGTTACCTTGGAGTAGATCTATTTAAATAATTGGGAGGAGTTAGTGACATTCAAGAAAACTTTCTGGCATAATGTACATTTCTCCAATTCTTTGCTATTTCTATGGGTCAAGCACACATGCACAGAAATACACAGCAAATAGCGTATATCATCTGTGCTGTTTGCTGTTTGGCAAATTGCTTGGAGACAGAGGCCTTTTTTCCTTGTTTTCCTCCCCCAAAACTAAGGTACGTCTTATACTTCGGTGCATCTTATACTCCAAAAAATACGGTAGTTCACCTCACATTTTGCTATCTTCTCTAATAGAATCTCTTAGATGGAAAATGCTTTGCAGAAATCAAAGTGTATTATGTCCATTGTGTGGTCACTCTTTAAAAAGGAATATTGGGTTGGTTTGGCATGAGCCATTCTGATTTGTCCCAAGCCATGCCTTCTCTAACATTTTTTGAAGAACATAGGAGGAGCCTTCAAGATGATACTTTATGTTCCTCCAAGACTCTGAGATGTGACTGAAAATAGCCTTGAGACTGAAACTTTGTTATGGTAGCTCTGTAACCATCTCATAACTTATTTTGAACTGCCCTTTTCTCATTGTGTCAGTTGTTCTTGGGTCGATTTCAGCACAGTTCCCCTTTGCAGAGAAGGAAATTATATTATCACCATACCATTTTTCCAAGAAGTGAAACTGTCCCCTTCCTCCCGCTTCCTTTGGTACTGATATAGATAAACCCTACCCTCCTTTGTTGCTGTTAACTTCCTTTATGAGCGTAAATTCCTTTTGTGCTTTGAACTTTATTTCCTTCTCTCCAGATACTAACTGCTTGCTGGTACAACTCTTTAGTATTTACACCCATCCTCCTTTTCTTCTATGAGGAGTTATAAAGAAGTGCATAACCTTAACTCTAGGGCTACATGTATCGCCTCAAGGCCTTCAAATGTTCTGCCTAATTGTAAACACTATTTTCTTCTATTGTGACAGAAGAAAAATATTAAAAATATGGAGGGAAATCATATTCTGCTTTTAAATTTCATTTGAATTTTAAATTAAAATTATATGCACTGTAGCAATTTGAATTACATTTGAATTAAATTGCCTTGTTTTTCTCTTAGCCCCATTCATTATTCTGTGCTCTGTCATTCTTCGGTTTTTGTTTTGAAGATGATGCAAATCTCTGTATTACAATAATAATTGTTAAGATAGCCTCACTGTTAATTAAGTGGCTTGCCATTGTTTTTCCTTTGTATTTACAATCTAGTCTATAGCCTTGAAATTTCCTCCATTCCAATTATGTCTTGAAATTAGCCAAAGATTGACTAATTGCGAACCAGAGCCATAGGGGGGGGCGCGGTCGGATTGGGGGGAAATATAGCACAAATGGCACAGGTAGAGCAAACCCCCAAATCTTTGTAAATGGATAGAAATTGTACACAGGAACAAAGCAACAAAGCTTGTATCCCTTGGTCTCCACCTGCTGTGAATGTGCCTTGTGCTATGTACTAAATTTACATAAAATATGAGGCAGCATGGTGGAGTTGAAAAACCAAAGCAATTGTATTAGTCTGTCTGACTGCCAGACTTCCAGGAATTCCCTGGCATTTGGGGGTTTAGCTTGATCTAGGATGCTCAGATTCCCAGCTAAAACTATGGTTAAATTTGTTTTTGTGATGTGAGATTAATTTATTGAATCTCATCACATCTTGAGTCTGCTCATTGGTGTTCATGGATGCACTCTGGTAGTCTTCTGTCTGTCTGTCCTATGTAGTGGCTGTTACAGTTCTCACATTGTATGTTGTAGGCGACTCTTAGATCTTTTGATTACTTACGATGCTTTAATTGATTTGTGTTCTATGGTGATGCCATGTCGTTTTAATAGTCTGTTGGATGTTTTGATATATAGTTATCCTTTTCATAGTTTGTATTGGTTCTGCTGTAGTGGGTTGAGTGGTCAGACATCTTTTGATAAAATTGGGTACTACTGCTGCTGTGGATTCTTTCACTAGTTTTGGATCAATGGACACAAAGATCTGATGCGAGATCAGATGCAACCATATTTTCATCTTCTATTTTTAGTTCTTTCATTCTCCTGAGGCACTGTAGCAGGGTGTTGAGAGTTAAGTGTGAAATACTATATTTAGTTCTAAAATTGTTGTCTTGCATGTATACAGGGCTTCTTCTCATTTAAGTCAAAACAGCTTTATGAGTTTGAGGACAATGCTACTTCATACTAAATTACTGAACTGACTACATTGATTTACTGTATTAGAGAATAAAGTCTCCCATCCACATTAAAATTTTATATTTCATTATTGTTTTTATATAATTTAGCAATTATGCTAAAATCAAATATTAGTGTTATTTTCTGCATGTAGCTCAGAGAAGGGAAGTATGCCATTAATTTTGTCTGGTATTTTATTCTATATTGGTGGGACATATATTAAAAAACCAGTATAATCCTGCATTCTTTTTTTTCGTAAGGAACAACCAATTGCATCTCCCTTTACTGATAGCTCTTAAAGGTAGCTATGAACTCCTTGATTTTAGCACCTGGTTCTGGAGGATCTCTTGAAACTGTAGGTTCTTTTAACTATTACACAAATGACTTTGTTTCCTCTCTCTTACTTCTTTAACTTCCTTCAAATTTATCTTAAAGGCTGCTAAGCTTTTGAACTATTTATATGAACCTTTTGGCTTAGCAGCATATCCCTCAAGCCCAAACCTCAGTGTACAATACTAATATTAGAGTAAGGTTGATCAAACTCACTTTTACTTTTGAGTAAGCACACACAGAATCACATTGTTAGGAAGGTGCAGTTACATAATCATGCTGAGCATAACAAGTGCCCCAAATATGTCAATTGAATATATTTTCTTTCAGTTACCTATGCTTGCAATGTAAGCTTAAGTTTACAAGATAGTGAATTTTGTGGAAGTGAGACACACACACTGTAAACCACATAGGGTGTCTATCACTTTAAAAAATACTTCTAAATCGATCTGATACATCCTGATGAAAATACCTAATTTACCATTTGGGCATGCCTTTGATTTCAGAAAGAGATGGGGAGAAAGTGCCATCTTTATTTGGGCAGTATCTTTGTTGTGGTCAAAAGCTTTCTCCCAACTCCTTCTGACTGAAGCAGTTTCCTTAGCAGCTTCACAGAAGGATTCCAGGATTTACTTTTTTGAGATTTCCTCTGCTGGCTTACAGTTGCCAAGATTTATCCCATCCCTCGCTTAATTCCTGCAACTCCAGGCACAGTCAGAAATTCACAAGCCATAAGTGCCGGGAGAGAAGACCGCCACCTCCTAAGGGGAGGGCGCGCACATGTGTTGGGGTGTGTGTGTGTTGGTGTGAGAAAGGAGAGGGAGGGGGAGAGAGGGTGCGAAAGGCGTGCAAAAGTCCTCACCTTCAGACACGCGCGTGTCCAGCCCTGCGGGGATCTTCGCTGAGAAGCTCGAGGGAGGCGAGCGGAGGCCTCTCGGCGCCTCCTTCCAGCCACACCCACCGTAGCCGCGCCGCTCGGTTCCTTTCAGCGCCGGAGACCTGAGGCGGCGTCAGCCCCAACTTTTGCCTAACTTTTTTTTTTCTCCCCCGGCCGCGCCGCTCTCCGTTTCCGCTCCGAGCTCGGCTTCTAGTCCGCCATGAGGCGGTCGCGCACGGTCCGCGCAGCGCGATAGTTCACCGAACTCGTCCCGCTTCCTAGCTGCGGAGCACGGTGCCCGAGCCCCCATGGAGTACCTCACCACCTTCACGGGCAAGAGTGGCCGCCTGCTGAGGGGCACCGCCAACCGTCTCTGGGGCGCCGTCCCCGGCGCGGGGAGCCTCCGCCAAGTCCACTTCCAGGATTCCCAACACGACGGGGCGCCTTCGCCGCCCGGTAAGGCCTCCCGCTTGGCAAGATACTTGGCCCCAGCTGGGCCGGCGGGTTTCGGGAGGGAGGAGGAGAGGGGTTTCCCCTGTTCCTTCGTAGCTGGTCAATCAGAGAGAAAGAAAACGTCCGTCCTTCGCTCCCTCCCTCGTGTGGGACTACACTTCCCAGAATGCGCGAAAAATTCTAAAAAGTTGTGTTTTCCAGCCTTTGGAGGGCACTCGGAGAAGGCGCTGAAACTCTGGGCCTACCCCTCCTCTGCAGCTTTGATCAAATGCCTCTGGTGTATTTGGACTGGTTTCGTTCAAGACTTTGCGCGTGAGAGATTTTTATGAGGTGTTTACATAAAAGGGGAGAAAAGGAAAGGGGCCTGGAGTATGAGGAAGTGGGTTGAACTCAAGGGAGACACGCCAGTGCATATTGAAGTTTGGGACAAAACTTCAGGAACCCCCCCCCCCCACACACACCCCTCTTCTCTTTTCTGGTGCTGCATTTGACCTTTTGCAGCTAGAAAGGGGTTTTTCAACGTCCTGTACTCCGCCTCCTCTGCTACTCTGTGGCCTATCTTCCCCAGCCAAGACTTTCCTTGTTTAAGGAATGGAAGTCATGGGAGGAAGGCCCAAGCCAGAGGGGGGGGGGGGAGTCACCACTGGTGCTGACACCCATTTATTTTATTTTATTTTATTTTATTTTATTTTATTTTATTTTATCTGCTAAGTAGGACAGCCTATTGCAGTGTTTCTTTAACCTTTTTCTCTCTTTTAAAAATTATAGAAGCTTTTGTTTACATGGTCTGTATTTATCAATATTTACCAGATTAAAAATTAAAATTTATTTATTTATTTATTTAATTGCATTTGTATGGCATCCAACTCCCAAATGGACATGTTTGCAGGTTTACTGTTTCTCACGATTTTTTGGTGGGATTTTAATATTGTGCATTATTTTTTTCAAGGTAGACTGGCAGATAATTTTGATTTTGAGGCACCTTGAAAAGGTCCTGGGGCCCAGAGGAACTAGGATCACACTTTAAAATACACTGTTCTATTGGACTATTCCTGCCAGAAAACTTTGGTAGCTTTTTCCCCCAGTTCTTTTTCTTTGATACAGCAGGGAAAATGAATATCAGCACCGTCCTTGAGAGATTCTCAGTGTAGGAGCTATACCTTCTGCCTCTTGTCTTTTCTTTTGAATTCCACTGAATAGTAATTTCTGGATCCACATATCACATCTTAGTTTATTAAACAAGCCATAGTAGCCTTGTTCCTATTACTGCAGTTTACACATTACATTAACTCAAAATATGGTTTATTTATTTGATAAATTTACATAGCCTTATATGTTTGGTTCTGAGTGGTGTAGAAACACAAAACAAAATCACCAGAAAAATAACAACAACAAAAATGTTAACAAGCATTTGAAACAAGTTGAAACACATTCTGTAATCTGGTTTGTTTTGCATTACCATGATGTGTGAATGTATTATGTTTTATTTATTATGTAATTTTTTTATTTTTTATTTATTTATTATGGTTTAAACAAACTGATTCTGCTTGATTCTGGATACTGTATATAATCAACACCAAATAATAAAGATAGAATAGAATAGAATTCTTTATTGGCCAAGTGTGATTGGACACACAAGGAATTTGTTTTTGGTGCATATGCTCTCAGTGTACATAAAAGAAAAGATACATTTGTCAAGAATCATGAGGTACAACATTGTCATAAGGCAATGTTGTACCTCATAATTGTTGTACCTCATAAGCAATCAGGAAACAATATTAATATAAATCATAAGGATACAAGCAACAAGTTATAGTCATACAGTCATAAGTGGGAGGAGATGGGTGATAGGAACTAGTGGGAGGAGATGGGTGATAGGAAAAGACTAATAGTAATAATAGTAATGCAGCCTTGGTGAATAGTTTGACAGTGGTGATAAATGATGCATCCCAGTACATGCATGTAAAACAGAAATAGAACAAACATTTTCCAAACAAAATCTTACATGGATTTATCTGTCAACCTGATCAAAGGTCTTAGCAAATATCCAAGTTTTTAATGCCTGACAAAATATCAGGATCGTTGAGGAAATACTATTGTAGAGGTCTGGCCACATGACAGAGGAAGCATAATAACTAATAACTGTCAGGAGATACGGCAGTGAAGCAAGGAAGTCACTAATGCATGGGTCCAGAACTTCTTTAGTTTCTCCTTTTGTGGTTTTGTTTTGAATTAAAGTAGCTGTAATCATGTTTTCTCCTTATGGGCCATGTATTGCATGCTTCTGTGTTTGCCTCATAACATTCTGTGTAGCCACAGCCACAGAAAACGTCATATGTCTGTTTGTGCAAAGCAGTGTATTCATAAAGATTTTAATAGTTTTGTAGCTTTGGGGGAAATTATTTTTAAGCAAAGGTGTACTAGGTATGTTAAAAGTTAACACAAGCTTTTTGTTCAAGTGAGTGATAATAAAATTACATAATATAAAATGTCCATGTATTATTGAATCCAATGTTACATTAGGATAGAATCTCAGGGATTATTTTCTACTATGTACTTTAGTATGTTTAAGATTAAATAAGAATAATATAAACATATAGTACCGAATTTTTTGGAGTATAAGACACACCTTCCCCCCCCCCAAAAGAGGCTGAAAATTTGGGTGCGCTTTTTCGAAACTTTTTTTCCAGCCCTAATGAGGTGCTAACGATCTTCCCGGCTTGCAGGATTTTTTCATTGCTACTCCCTCCAAAGAACTTTTTTTCCAGCCCTAAGTCTTTACAGGCTTATTTTCATTGCTACTCCCTCCAAAGATGATTTTTTTCAGCCCTAACCAGGGGATAAAATAATGTGCTGAAACTGACCAGACTAAAGACACTAGCCAGATGAATACCTGGTAGGTAGATTTTCCTCCCCCAAAACTAAGGTGCGTCTTATACTCCGAAAAATACGGTAGTCGATATATCTACAAAATCAATTCATTTGTATAGTTTAGAATTATCCAACTATTCAAAATTTAATGCTCTTGTATTTAAATTTTCACTTACTTTTTAAATATTTTAAAAAATATATTAGGGTAATTTATATTTGAGGAGTGAGGGTCCCCCCCCCCCAAATTAATATCTAGCATGGCTATGCTTCGGTGTAGATATCTTGATATCAGAATGAGCTGGGATATAATTTAACTACAGGCAACTAATTTATTCTTTAACAAGCCGGAGTATTAATGGTAATGTTTTGATTTTAGTTAAAATCTTTAGTTTTTAATTAACTTCAATATTGTGTGATGAACAAACAGAAGCTTTGTTGTTATTTTTAATTTGTAGTTGGGGAAATTATCAAATTGTAGTTTGAAATCCTGTATGGTTCTTTCTAGTCATAGTTTAAATAAATAGCAGTTTACCTAGGTTCGAATGTTACAGCAGTTGGAAAGCATGCAAATGTGAGTAGATAAATAGGTACCGCTTTGGCGGAAAAGTTACTGTGTTTCTGTATTTTCATGCTGGCCACATGATGACATGGTAGCCTTACTTAAAAGGAAGCATACCAATAAAAGTATGACAGCCCCATCCCTCCCCTCCCTTCCAGGACAGAATCAGATCTTAAAGGACCTTCCAAAACCCCAGGTGAATGAGGGCTTCTGGAGAGAGAGGGGTGTTGTTCCAGAGAATAGAGGCACACTTGCTTTCTCAGTCCTACAGGGTAACATTGTTTAATTGAGGGATCCGGAACATATCTATTCTGCTTGACTATACTAGGCGGGGAGAAATTATTGGAGACTGACAATCCAGATAATCAGGCCCTGTGCCATCAATGGCTGGTATTCTAAATTTTATTTTGTTTTCTATGATATTGTTAAGCTGGTTAAAAGCTATAGTAATTATAAAAATGCTGGTTTTATAATGTCCTTTGAATCTAAATTTACACTAAGAAGTTATTATTAAGCAACTAATAGTAGAAAATAAAATGCAAGATAGGAATTCTTGTACAGTATTGTAGAATAGGTTCTGTGCTAATGCTTTAGTTTGTAGCAAATTGTGCTTATTCATTTCATATGTTGCAATTCCTTGTACAGTGTGAATTTACTTTTTAAATAAAGTTATTTAAAGAAAAAGCACATTGGTAGCATAAAAGAGGACCTAAAACTTGCATTCCATTAATCTGCAGTACAGGAATTCTGGGTTTTCATTTGTTTCTCTTTATAGTGCTCTCATTACAGGGCAAATCATTTTAAAATTATATGTTTTTCAAAACAGGCTTGTTTGGTTGTGAGTCACTTGTTGCAATAAAAGATTTTTTTTAAAGTGGTGGTGTACAAGTTCATTATATAAGCCTAAGAAGTTATTTAGATCCTGCCCATAGATTTTTGCCATTAATTCTGAAAAAATGTAAAAAAAATTAAGCCTGGAAAATGTTACAGTGGCCTGTTTGGAAAGGGTCAGTCTAGGTACCAATACTAAAAAAAGTAAGACTTAACATTGTATGTATACTATCATGCAACACTAATTTCACATGCTACCAACATTAAGTTGGAATACATACAATGTTACATTCTAATGCATTTAGAATGCATTATCATGCAGCATAGATTAGAGTCTTGTATGGAAAGAGAGATGGCATATGAAGAAGGCTTGACTTTCGTCAAGCCGAACAACCATGGCAAAAATAAAAGCTAGTGTGTGGATTGGTTTCTCATAAGTTCTCTCCAGATCAAGAAGGGCCAAGGATCACCCACAAGATTGCTCTGTACAAAATCTCTCTGTGAAGAAATCATAAAATAGTAATCTCCAGTGGGTTTGAGAGTCCTGGGAGTCAGGGGAAAAACATCCTGCTTAAGCTGCAGTTCAGAGCTTTTTAAAAAAAACTCTGGGTCACCCATTTCCATTTATAACTGCTTTAGGAAGATGCTTGTTATTGATGTTCTAGAACTTTCCAAGGGAAAAAGTTTATTACACTGGGAGAATTTCCACCTATCCTGAATGAAAGATATTTTACGAAAGCTTCAGGGTTTTTTTAAGCAACATTAATTTCTGGAATACAGCAAACGGGTATGTTTGAAAGGTAAGGGGCTAGATAGACTTGAAAGACTAAAGTTTTATAACAATATAGAGTTTGAAATTAACTATAGGAAATATTCCCATGGGAAAGTTTTGCTGATTGGAAAATAAACAGGCAGACATAAGAATGGACTTTGAAGGCTGATTAGAGAGAACCAGTGAGAACTAAGAATTACAATTAAAGAAGAAGAGACCCATTAATATATGGAGCAATACTCTTCGGTTATAAAATAAATTAAGGCTATTTGGGAACAAATCCCCAAATTACTTTCTGATACTATAACAGATGATGCAGAAGAATAACAGATTTTATTGGATAAAACAAACTGATTACATGTAGGTTTGGATTTTAAAAAATGCCAAATTATAAAAGTGATATGGAAAAACATGTTGTAGATATGAAAATGTAAATGCTAGAATATAAGAGTGATATGGAAAAAGATACCACATTGGATTTACAAATGAAACCAGCTGAGGTCTTAATAATTGAAGGGGACATACAAATAATAAACCTTAAGAATAACTGAGCCTAGAGCTGAAGAAGCTTCTTGGATGAGAAGTGAAACGTCTTCAAAGAAAAACAAAAAATCCAGTTGCCTCTTGAAAAAGCACCTTTGGGACAACTATGACCTGGATGACTGACAATCTCCATAGACATAATAGAGACTATATCTCTTTTCCAACTCATTGACTCCAATTTTAAAGCATGGCCATTTCTATATCTAAAACTAAATATGTTCTGAGATGAGCAAATAGAAAAAAAGGGTTAGACTCTTTTTTTCCCCCGTTTTCTTTTTTAGTCTCTTAGTGCACCACTTATAAAACTCCTTTGCATTTCTTGAAGTTATTACGGAGTTTAGTTTCTTATAAGTTGGAAAAAGGACTTAATCAGATAAATAGCAATAGCACTTAGACTTATATACCGCTTCATAGTGCTTTACAGCCCTCTCTAAGCGGTTTACAGAGTTCAGCATATTGCCCCCAACAATCTGGGTCCTCATTTTACCGACCTCAGAAGGATGGAAGGCTGAGTCAACCTTGAGCCGGTGAGATTTGAACAGCTAAACTGCTGAACTGCAGTGCTGCTTTTAACCACTGCGCCATCTCGGCTCTTGATAAACTTTGCTTAATTTTTGATCAGTGAGAAAATGTGGATTTCTGAACAGAATTTACAAGTCAAAATGGTGATCCCGAATGGAACATGCTTCTCAGCAACTCTGAGTGATGTACCACTTGTTAAATGTTTTTAAATGTTTAACAATAGAAAACAAAAAAATAGCATAGCTGTATACAAAAGGTCATACTTGCCATTAAAGTGTTATACAGCTGTGTTTGAAAAACTAGCTAAAGTTAAGGACTAATCTCTGAAGCTGATTTTAATTTACTGCAGATGACAGGCAGGCTATATGTAATGAAAATCTAATTAAATATGTTAGAGAACTGTGATAACCTTGCCCTATATTGAAAAAACTTTTCATCTAGTTTCTTATGATTTAATAATACTTTGGAAGGCTTGCTGATATTGATAAAGTTAAGTCATTTCTAAACACTAAAGTGTAATAAATTTAGAGGAATGAAGTCTGTTGTGATAGGTAGTTGACTTAGGCCGAGCATACTGGCTGATAGCTATGTAACTGGTGAATTACATGTCTGCAAGTGATGCTGTAGTCGGCAGTGTGTGACAATCCTGAGATGAGGGAAAGATAAATGTAATAATGCATGCTTTGCCTCAATTTCTTTCAGATACCGGCCAGAAGAAGACTCTAGACAAGAAAGATGGGAGACGCATGTCTTTTCAAAAGCCAAAAGGGACTATAGAGTATATCGTAAGTTGCTGCTCGGGTACATAATTTTCAAGATACATTGAAAATGTGTTAATGGGATTCATAAGTACTATTCTGAATCTTTTCAAACATGATGTGGAGTAATTCTGTTAAACTTTCCAGTCTTCCTGTGGATGTTATATACCGTATTTTTTCAGAGTATAAGATGCACCTTTTTTCCCCCTAAAAGAGGCTGAAAATTTGGGTGCGTCTTATACTCCAAATGTAGCTTTTCCGAAGCTTTTTTCCCCAGCCCTAACGAGGTGCTAACAATCTTCCCGACTCTTTCAGGCTTGCAGGCTTGTTTTCATTGCTACACCCTCCGAAAAAGGTTTTTTTCAGCCCTAACGAGGGGCTAACGATCTTCCCGGCTTGCAGGATTTTTTCATTCCTACTCCCTCCGAAGAAGTTTTTTTCCAACCCTAAGTCTTTGCAGGCTTGTTTTCATTGCTACTCCCTCCAAAGAAGATTTTTTTCAGCCCTAACCAGGGGATAAAATAATGTGCTGAAGCTGACCAGACTAAGGACGCTAGTCAGATGAATACCTGGTAGGTAGATTTTTTCCCTATTTCCCGCCCCCCCAAACTAAGGTGCGTCTTATACTCCGGTGCGTCTTATACTTTGAAAAATACGGTACTAATACAGTAGTATAGTAGATCACTGTTTTAAAATATATGCCTTATGTACTTTTAAAAGACATCAATAAACCCCTTATTGCTTCTAATGCTTTTAATATTGCTAATAATCCACTGAGTGTAGATTAGTATAATTTTGTCCCATTTTACCAGTGTGGTACACAAATATTTTTGTTCTCTTATATGTTTCATTGACATTAATACATCAGGGACCAGTTCTGTTTTTTAATCATCAATAACTAAATACTGAACCTGTATGTTCTTCAAATGACCCTTAAGCAGACATATAGTCAGCCTTAAATTTCTGGTTACTAAGGGAAACTAAAAGTCTGAATTAGGAAATAGTTTATTACATAATACCTATACATTTATGGTTTTCTAGATACAGAATTTTCAAATTGTAGCACTGTAAATCAGTTCAGTGTTTTCATTTTTAAGTAGAAAAGATTTGTTTGAAATGAAACAGTAAAAAGCTGGCTATTAGGATTCTATTTCTATGTATGTACTGTGAGTGTTTTTGTGACAGTTTAGACAGAACTGACTGTACTCTAAAGTTCTATTGCTCTTTTGCTTTCCATTGCTGAATTTCAGAGATACTGATGAGTATATAACCATAAAATGTAATTAGGAAGTGAATTGGTTCCTTCACTTTAAATGAATTACTTGTACAAACAATCTGATGCAGAGTGGTATCAGCTATCACGCTTCTGCATTTCTAACAAAATTGCTTTGAATGACTTGTATTAAACTACACAAGCAGAGCTTTTGTGTCAATTTTACAGTGAGTTTATATAATGTGTGTGTTAGTAAAGTTATCATCAGATAATAAGCTTGTTCATGAAATTGTAATACACTCAGATTTTGATTTATTTCACTAGAAGAAAAATATAGCCACAGTTTCCAGTAATCAAACTCCTTTCAGTGAATTTGGAAGTGTTCAGTTGATACAAATATGAAATATTTAAGTAATTTGTACCATTGTACCAATTGTAAGAAAATTTACAGTTTTCAGAGTGCATACTACAAAATGGTCTCTAATTACTTTTGCAAGCAATTGAAAATAATGTTGGTAAGACTTGCTATTGCCAGCCTCATTAACCTTAAAAGTGTTTGTATCAAGATATTAAAGAGACTGGAAATGTTTCATTTAGTTTTTCCACTTCTATCTCAAAATAACTAATAACTTGTCATTATTACATAGTATATTAGGACTTCAATTTGCTTATTGTTTGTTACATATTTGTGACCAGATTTGTTGGATTTTTATTTTATTTCCAATTCCCAATAATTCTCAAATTATTAACATAAATTTGGAAATATAAAAATGTGTAAAGATTTCTTCCATGTATTATTTCTTCTCATGAAAAAGCCTGTAAGCATATAAGATTAACTTATTAGAAATCCTCTCTGATAAATACATGCAATACTTGGAAATCTTACTTTTCTATTAAATTATGTACAATATTTTCCTTTGGGGAAAAAAATTGAAAATACTATAAAAGAGGAAACAACTTTTTGGAAAAAATGCTATAGATGACACACACTCATAATAATGTACTTCTGTAATCCTGAAAAATTCTGGCTTGTTCACTCCAAAAATAGCATATATTTCCTGTGATAAGCATTGTGATTAACCTGATGAACTGATTTAAATAATTGCTAATCGCAATTATAATTGTTTATAAAAAGTAAGACACATCAGTATTCTGGTACTTAGAAACTTGAGCGATGATCAGACTTTTGTCAGTCTATCCTTTTTTACATTTTTTTGTTGAGGGTCTATGAAAAATATATAATAAAGTAGGATTTTATCCACTATTCATTAATATAAGAAATCATAGGATTTAGAAAAAGTGTACAACTTCCAATCTGTTGTAGAAAGAAGTACTGAATAATAAAATACAAAACATGTTGCAGTCCTACTTCCACGTGAGTTTAAATTTTAGTTTATTTTAAGTGTCTTATATAGAAATATTGTAGCGCTTACAGATATATAACTATAATCCAATGGCCCTAAATATAGCTTTATCTGTTGGAAATTTATGCACTTTTTATTTCTATACATATATTTTAAATAAATATATTTAGGAGTTCATGGGCAGTATTAAAATAATCCACAATACACATTTTAATAAACATAAACATAATGAACACTCTACAGACAACCCAATCACATTCTCCACAATAGATGTTGGCAGTCATGCCTTGGTAATTAACTGAATCTTGGCCAGGTTTCAATAATTAAAAAAAATAAGGATTTATCTTGTGTTATCATTATGTATGTTGCCCATAATGATGTGACAAGAAGATAAATGTCTACTCTTCCCCTGCTCCATCTGAAAATATGAGACAACTCATACAATATTCAGAGACTCAACTCTGTTACTTAGGGAATTATAAGACAATAGAACTTTGAGTTCGGCTTAGAAATGAACAGAGAACATGATTCCATACTTGATTCTCCCTTAACAAAGTCGTTCAAGGAGTAAACTTGACATTTCGTTTGTGGAGTTATTATACAGAGAGCTTTTGATTTCTTGTAGTAAATAAATATAGACTTGTTATCCAGTGGTCAGACTCATTTTCATAAATATCATATTTATCTGATACAGATATGAAGTATTTAAGTAATTTGTATCCTTGTATTAATGTTGCAGATTTCAATTACAAAATGGTCTGTAATTCATTTGCAGGAGATTTAAATAATGTTGTCCATTTATGGGTATAAAATTCTATTTGAAGCAAGCTGTTGCATTAATTTCTAAAGCCAGAACCATATATATATTAAGCCTCAGTTTTGTTCAAATTCAGTTTAAATTTATTATCTTTTTCTACTCAAAATTAAGTCTAGATAGTGATTTTTTTGCTTGTAAAACCTTACTTGGTACAAATGACAAGGAGAAATAGAGCTGGGTACCATCCCGATGATCTTTGCCAATGGTTTCAAGTATATTGTGAATAGGCACTCTGATGCCCTTCCATAAGTTTTCATATTTCCATACACTACATTCAAGCTAATAGAGGTCAAGAAAAAGATATCTGAAGGATATTGGAATTGTGCAGAATACAGTGACACAGCTTCCATGAGGTTCAGAATAATTTTACAATTTCACTTCTTGGAAATAGTCCTAATTTTAGGAGGTGAACTACCATTTTTCTGCATCTTCAATCACACAGTTGGTCTAGCAATACACCATGTTTGATGGAAAAGATTGTATCTGAGTAGCCTAAAGTACCTCCTATCTCTGCCCTTTTGATTGCCCACCTATCCATTGCTGCTGGCCCAATCCTGCCTGCCATTGCTGCCCCCATTGCACCACACATCACTACTGTACAAGTGGGGGCGTTCTTTCATGCTGGTGCTGCTGAGGCTTTTTAGGCCCTCCCTTTGTGCCATCCCCAGATGCAAAAGAATGATCTGGCTAGAAAAGTCTTTCTTTCACAATGGCACAGTCAGGACAGTTTGTCATACTGGTCTTCTTTCACAAAAGAAGGCCCTGGGCATGGCATGGAGGCCCTGGATGGGGCAGGAAATTGATAGATGACACAGCTGCACTTGCCCGAAAAAAGGCAGTGTGAAAGAAGGCCCTGCCCAGTACAGTAGTGGCATGCATTGTGGGGGGCAGATCAGGCAGTGGGGGCACAGGAGACAATGGGTAGGCAGTCAGCAAAAAAAAAAAAGTAATCATAAATGCCAGTGAAATTCTGTTTATATGATTGCAGGGACATTGCAACAGGCAGAACTTTGAAGACTGGTTTTAAGTCCTTTCATTCAGTGCTTAGTAAATAGTTAACAGACTCTGAACAAATGAATATTAAGCAAGGACAGCCTATTTACTGTTTCAATAACAGGTATCAGTTTAGAAAACCTAGCAATTTAGCAATTAGATTGCTGGAAAAGTACAAAAATCTCTCTCTGTGTGTGAGTATTCATTATTTTAGATCCCTTTGGGTGAAGTATCTGGTAGATACTTTGCATGAAACAGTACAGATAGCCTTTATTTAAACTAGGCTTACTTTAGGCAGGGGGAAATGGGAGAATAATTTTAGAGGCACACACAAAGATGACTATATTTAGATGATGATATACATATTAGCTATATATTTCCTATCATGTAGGAATATTATTTTTCAATGTGATAAATCTGTACCAATTACCATATTTTTTGGATTATAAGACACTCCGAAGTATAAGATGCACCTAGCTTTTGGGGAGGAAAACAAGAAAAAAAAATCTGCCTCTGCCTCCCAGCAATTTGCCTCCTTGCAGCAAACAGCGTGGTCAGCTTCAGCACAGCCTGATTTAGCACGAGCAGCTGATTGGCGGTTGTATTGGCCTCCCAGAATACCTCCTATCAGCTGTTCCAGGCTGCGGGAATTGCCAGTGCCTGCCGGCGCCGCTGCCACCTATCGCCGCCTCCATGCGCCCCATTTTCAGCTTCCGCACGCCCCATTTTCAGCCCATTCTAGGCGTTCCGGGCCAAAAATGGGACGCGCAGAGGCCAAAAATGGGGCACACTGACACTGAAAATGGGATGCACAGAGGCCAAAAATGGGGCACGTGGAGGCGGCAATAGGTGGCAGCGCCGGTGGGCGGCAGCGATCCCCACAGCATGGAACAGCTGATAAGGTATTCCGGGAGGCCAATCCAACCGCCAATCAGCTGCTCGTGCTAAATCAGGCTGTGCTGAAGCTGACCACTCTGTTTGCTGCAAGGAGACAAATTGCTGGGAGGCAGAAGCCGAAGGGTGGGGGCCGGTGGGTGGGTGGGGCTTTGGCAACATTCGCTGTATACGACGCACAGACATTTCCACCGACCACCCCAAAATGCATCTTATACCCTGAAAAATACGGTATTTATTTGGCTTTTATGGTGCTCTAATTATTGTAAAATCATTACCTACCCTTCAGTATTTTGTAAATGTGGTTTATAGAAGGTTTATGAAAGATAGCTATTAAAAAAACACTAGCTTGCCCCTTATTACTGTAACTTAAAATATTCATTTTAAAATACAAAAATATAGATTGCAGGTATTCCAAAGTAAAAATATCAGTGCTTTAATGATACTGATAAGAAAAATATATGTTACCAATAACTAAAGATATTCAATTTCCTCTGATTATGATGAGTGTATTGCTGGATAGTAGTATTAAGTCAGTTTTGCTTGTTTTGCTTGTTTTTAATTAAAGAAATTGTATAACAATAGCACTTAGACTTATATACCGCTTCACAGTGCTTTTCCAGTTCTCTCTAAGCGGTTTACAGAGTCAACATATTGCCCCCAATAATTTGGGTCTTCATTTTACGCACCTCGGAAGGATGGAAGGCTGAGTCAACCTTGAGCCTGATGAGATTTGAACTGCCAAATTTCAGGCAGCAGAAGTAGCCTGTAGTACTGCACTCTAACCATTGCGCCACCCTTGCTCATATTCATGACAATATTATAAACACAATATCTTTTTTAAAAAGCTGCATGTTTTTTTTAAAATACATGGATATAAAATGCTTTGCCCTTTTAGGCAACTAAAATCTAAAATTTGTAAATCACAATTGTTTTCTATTAAGTGAAGTTGACAGACTTTCATTTGATATTTGTTATATTTTATATTTTGTCATTTCTGTCAGGTGAGTTATGTTCTTTTGTTTTGTTTTTTCAAAATGAATTCTGTCATGTTGTGGAAACTGACTAAAATTCCTCAAGCATTGTAACTGAAACAATAATTTCCATTGTTTCAGACTGATGTCTGTTTTCAGGAAGCACCGTGTTGGCTAATGTCCACATCATTTTTAAAAGACTGGCTTGATTGGGGTTTACAATAAGCAAAACGTTAGAGTCTCAATGAGTCTGCAGCAAATGCTTCAAAAGTTTTGATATCTATTTGACAGGTAGTTGTCTTTCAGCTTCTTAGTGTATGCTGAATCTAATTAAAATTCTTCGGTGCACATTAAAAAATAACGTTTAATAAAAAAAATCAGAAATAGTTTATAGAGCTCAGGACATGGAATAACCAGATAAATTATTCATTAATTCTGTTTTAATGAACTGGTGTTGCTGTTGGAGGGCAAAGTTTTATTTTAATCTAAACTAATCACATTTTATAATGATTAGTGTTTTGTCCTACTCCCTGCTCCTTTCTTTCTTTGGAATACCAGGTAATCCCCATTTTATGGTAATAACAGTTTGTATGTCAAATTGGAAACATCAGCTTTTTATTCCCAGCACAGCAGCTAAGAAAATATTTAAAATTTGAGAAAACTGCATGCTGCTGATTAATTTTTAGAAGAGCTTATTTTTTAAAACAATTCTATTAGAATTGGTTCTTAAGTAAGTCAAACATTTTTAAATTGTTCAAATAAAATTGTAGGCATCTCAAATATTTGGTTAGTTAGTCTTTTTATCTTTGAAATTTATTCAACTCCAGATTATTCAGAGCAACTGAATTATTGTTTTACTGTATTTCAATTCTACTAATAAAATGTAGGCCTGTACATTTTTTTTGGCTGCTATTTTCTTTTAAAAATACACAATATAGTGCTAGACTTTCAAGAATGTAGGGAAGACTTGGCTACATATCACTTAATTGCATTTATGTTCTCTAAACAGGTGGAGTCAAGAGATTCTTTGAATACTGTGGCCTTGAAGTTTGATACTACACCTAATGAATTGGTGCAGTTAAACAAGCTGTTTTCCAGAGCAGTTGTTCCTGGACAGGTATTGTCTATTACATAAATAAAGTACAGTAAAAATAGATGAAGAGTAATTAATGGTTTATTGAACATTATATGCATTCCTTCCTTTGGCGATGACTATCTTGTGACATTAGTGGATCAGGAAGAAGGGGTAAGCAACAGTGGTGGGTTCCTACCGGTGCCGTGTGGAGCACAGCTCCGGTAGGAGCCCGGCGATGACGTCATTTTCTGGCGCTTCTCCGCGTCCTGAGCTGTTGGGAAAAAGCCCTCCCACCGGCCCTTGTGTGAATACTGACCTTTATTCTTCCTCCGAAGCACAGCTGAGAAGCTCCTCAGCTGTGTTTCAGCTTGTAATGTCGTCCTAAGCATGCGCGGAAGTGAAATCGCCCGATGGAACGCGAGTTCACTTCTGCGCATGGTCGCGATGCGCACCGGTAGCAAAAATAACCGGAACCCTCCGCTGGTAAGCAAAGAACTCGCTGGCTTGGTACCATCAAAGCTGATTAAAAGATGAACGTCCAACAACTGAAAGAAGTTGTACTTGACAGGGGAGCATGGAGAACACTTGCCTATAAAGTCTTCAAGGGTCGGACATGACTGAATGGTTAAAACTAACTAATTAATAAACCCCAGATCCATTTTAAAAGTTTAAATAGAAAAGAATCATGGTTCTAGCAAGTTATCTTAAGTAACAGGACAATTCTGTAATAAAAGAATAAGGGCATACATTTATCTTTAACATTTTTCAAAGTTTATTAGAAAAATTGTTTCTATACAAATTCTTTAAAAGGGAAATAAAGTCTTTATTGGAGTCAACATAACATGAATGAAATTCGTATCACATATAAATGTGGATGTGAAATGTGGATATGAAATCCTAAGCAAACTCTAAAAAGCTAGTTGAAGATAAGCACAATAAAATATGGATTATCCTTAAGGCATTTCATGAGATATCAGATAATGTATAAATAATCCTGTACCATTTCTAAATGCCTACTGATTTATGCAAAAACAAATTTTTGATCACAATATTAAAAAGTTTGTGGTTTTGTATAAGACATTTATGCAGACATGTCTTTTTGAACCATGTGCAAATAATGTTTTAATTTTAAATTAATAATATCTACATCTGTTAAATCAGATTTAATAAAAATGTGTTTTTATAGGTTTTATATGTTCCTGATCCAGAATATCTTTCTAGTGTGGAGAGTTCCCCCTCACTTAGTCCTGAAAGTCCTTTGTCACCTACATCTTCAGAAGCTGAGGCTGAGAAGACAGCTGTAAGTGTGTGTGTGTGTGTGTGTGTGTGTGTGTGTGTGTGTGTGTGTGTGTGTGTGTCTAAACACATCTGGAATTTTAGTATGCAGGTCTCATTGATGTGATCTGAACTGAGGCAAACTAATATAAAAATCTATTTCTGTTTTCAAATAGTTTGAAAGGTTGATGTGGATGTTAACATTGGACAGCAGTGTTGATATTGTTAATATTAAATAAAACTATAATTCTATATTGCTTTGTGAAATACTGTAGACCTTTCATATACCAACTTGTGATTTAATAGTGTGTATAATTAATTTCTAACACATATAGTGATGTTTTAAAATGACTCATTTTTATCATTGACTTGGTTTTGAACTTCTCTTGTTATACTACATGGGTTTGGCAAGGATAAGCTACATTTATAAAACACATCCTATTTTTGGTTCCATCACTGCAGTTTTTGTTTCTGTAGGATTCAGATGGGGCACAAAAGAAAGAAACAACAGCCATACCAGCATATCCATGTGTTCGGTCTACAAGGGTTGTGTCATCCACGTCAGAAGAGGAGGAAGCTTTCACAGAAAAATTTCTCAAGATCAATTGTAAATACATTACTAGTAATAAGGTACAGAATGATATGTTTTTACATAAAATAGTGTGTTGCCTAAATTATTTGAGAATTTTCCTTTTATTGGGATAGAAGAATTTTGGTAATTAATTGATATTAGCTATAAATAGAGGTTAACCTTACAACTTTATCAAAGCTATACATTGCCATGCCACATTCATCCACTTTGTCACAGTAATGGTGGCAATATCTAATGGAAAAAAAGTAGCAGCTGAGTTGAAAGATGCAACAGACACACATATTTTTATTGACTATGTGGACCATGGAGTTCTGTCATCTTTTTATAAATACCATATTTTTAAGGATTCTTGCATATATGCTTCCATAATCTTAATATTTAGACTGTCTTTTCTGTTCTCAGACAATAAAAAAGGATATACTTGTGCTATCTTACAAATGTTAGAGAATTCTTAACCAGTTATGCTATAGAAACATTAATTCACTTCAGGCATTGAAATCTAATAGCCACGGCCCAAACCAAGCAAGTTTTCCATTGAAAATTACCATATTTATTGGAGAAGAGGATGTTCTCTGAATTTAAGATGATCTCTCCAAAAGGAAGACAAAACAGAAAACAAAAACTTCACAGACAGGAAGTCCTTATAGTGTCTAACTTTCCCTCCTTGTCAATTTTTTATTAGCAATTCCAGAAGAATCTAATGTCTTCCTTAGAAGATATGTGCATAGGTTTTATTGTGTCTCTGTGCGTATAACTTGCAGAAGTCACACTCCCCTCACAAAAAAATGAAGCAGGGGCACTGTTAGGATAAGAAAAAAAGTACTAAATAAACTCTTAGCTGCCTCTTTAAAAGATACCCCAGTTAATTAATTAATTTTCCAGCTGCATTTATTCAAGATTGCCGCTCACATACAAATAACTCTTGCAGAGAACTACTCAAAATTGCATTCACATTCACTTTCCTCCTTCCAGCAAGGAAAGGCAATAAAGACAAGAAATGTGATAGAAACTAGGTAGTGGAAATGCTGCTATTCTTGAGAATACCTTTTTCTTACCCAATGCAAAAAGCTGCTGCTGCTTAAAACAGGAATGACTAAGTGGTTGAAATGTGTGGGTTTTTCCTTCCCTCTCTAGTTTCCTCCTTTCATCTTGCCTGTATCAACTTTTGCTTCCTCCTTTTTTTCGTCCTTTCCTTCCTTTGACCTAAGGACTCAACAACACACAAAACATTTTTCCCTGTAGATTTTCCTCATGACAGTAAAAGCATAAAGTAAAAACATATATCAATTCTCAAATCTGTACTAGATATAACTCAGTTCATATCCTGCCCTTGTGCCTCTTTTTCCTTCCTCTGACACTTTCTATGGTGAACTGAATAAAAGTCAAGAGTTTTAACATAACTTTCCAAAATAAATACTTTTGAATATCTGCAAGCCTAAAGGAGAACAACCAAATTGATCTTATAAGCAATGAAACAACTGGTTTTTATATATTGATAAAGGCTTCATTAAAATTAACTACAATATGTAACTTGATTTCATTTGTGGCATGACTGCTTTTTTAAAAAAATGTTTTATATTATATGGAAATGTAACTGCTGAAACTTTAAGTTTATACAAAGACTAATTAAAGTCAGTTCTATTCAATTAAACAATTTAAATACAAAATTATCTTACAGTACCATTTTACAATATTTTTGAATTATGGCTAAAACTTCCTTTTCCACAGCAATAACTTATATATATATATTGGTATAATGTTAACTAGGCAAAACTGTTTTTCCTTAAATATTATATTTCCCAGCAATTTACAATTTTTCAATGGTTTATAAGAAAGCTGAATGTGTTTGTTAGACTTTAACAGAAGTACTCAGTATTCATTAAACAATGAAGTGATTAGATCACTTCTAGACATAATTTGAAAAGATTTGGTTTATTTTTCCAGGAAGTTTGATTGTTTTTTTCCCTATCTTAGGGAACTGTCACCGGTGTGCTCCTAGTGACACCAAACAATATAATGTTTGATCCACATAAAACAGATCCATTGGTTAAGCAAAATGGCTGTGAGGAGTATGGCATCATGTGTCCAATGGAAGAAGTGATGTCAGCTGCTATGTATAAAGATGCAGATGGATTCATACAGGATTCGTTACCCATGTAAGATAGATTAGTGTATGTATGTGTGCACATCTCTATCTCTCTGTGTGGGAGTCAAATGAAAAAAAATTGCATTTGCATGGCAGCTGTATTAGTTACATTAATCATCAAATCACCCTATGTTGTTTTCCTGAGGCAAACCTCCCCCCCCCCCCCAACTGCTTTTATGGACTTTTGGGACAAAGAGGTTTGGAATCACTAAATCAGTTTTTATGACTCACACCATAGTTTTTAAAGTGACCACAATTTTGCTTTCTATCCAGAAGCATTAAAAACCAATCTTTATGAGAGGATTACTAGTCATTGAATCTAAATTATTAATTCCTTTTATTTTTAGAAAGTTACTTTAGTCATGTTTTCTGATTTGACATGTTACCAGATTCTCATATTATCTACATGGATTTGTGACCAGCTTTATTAATCACTTTTAATAAAATACTGGTTGTTTTTGTGACACAATTATTATGTATAAGTAGAACTTTGTTTTATTGGTTAGCATGGAATTCTCCATGCAAATTCTTCTCCGTAGAATTTGCCCCAAATAATGGTTTCTTTAAAGCCTGTAAATACAAAAATAAAAACTTCACACAAGCTGCAGAAGTTAAATTATCTACAGCTACTCCAACAAGAATGAGAAATTCTGTCCCTCATAAGGTAGCTCAATGAGTTACCTATGTTTGAATTTAAGACTATTCTATAAAGAATCCTTTCTTGAGCTACAGGTGGGCTAAAAATTAAGCTTTCTCCATTGTACCCCACACATTATGGAATACAATGCCCACAGAGGTGTGTCTGGCTCTCTCTTTTCTAACATTCAAGATTTTAAAAACCATCCTTTTCTAATAGGCTTATGGTACCTAGCTATTTTAAGCGCCATCCTGTTTATTTCTACTCGTGTTTTATGTATTTATTAAACACAACTGGGATATCTCTTTATTTTATTGTACACCACTCAAGCTCATATAATTATTATTATAGACACTTTTGCAATAAATAAATCTTGTCCACTGCTAATGGAGTGGGAGGTGGGAGTGTTCTCTACAGAGATATATTGTATAACCGCTTAACGAATAGTTATCAAACTGGTTCTATTAAAGTGATCCCAGTTTTAAAAGAAAGTTATGTGCATTTTGTTTTCTCAGGTTATAACACAGAGGTCTTCTTTACTTTTTAGTGATGTAGGTCAGTTATCTGTAAAAGATCTCTGCCACTTCAAGAAAATTACCAGAAGTAATACTGATGAAATGGAATTAAGAATGAGAGATACAGGAAATGATAGTGCCAGTACTGCTCCAAGGAGTACAGAAGAATCTCTGTCAGAAGATGTTTTCACTGAGTCAGAACTGTCTCCTATACGGGAAGAGCTTCTGGATGATCTTCGACAAGACAAATCTTCTGGAGCTTCATCTGAATCGGTCCAGACAGTAAACCATACTGGCGGAGAATATGTAAAGGATATTTCAGACTCTGTTAATAATATTGGGGATTTAAACTCCAGTGGAGAACAGCCTTTGAATGATGGCAGCACTTCTGTTAATGATACTGTGGACTCGAAAGCAGCGGAGAAAGCAATGAAAGAAGTTCCGAATATTGTAGAAGGATCTATTTCTGATGCTGAAGCACAACATGGGACATGTCAGGAACCTGTAGAAGGAAATGTTCCAGAGGGTGAGCAGCATTTGGATTCTGAAAAAAGTGATTCTCAAAAAGAGGTCACAAATGAAGGGGAAACTGTGAAACTGCCAACTCAAGATTCTGAGACAGATACAGAGATGCTGCGGAAGCTTTGGAAGACCCATACTATGCAACAAACCAAACAGCAACGGGATACCATCCACCAGGAAGTGCATAAAGAAATGAAACACAAAATGGCAACAGTAGATGGAACTATAGAAGGTAAGAGTTAATATAACCATAAAATTTCTTAATAAAGCTTAATTATTCTTTGTGCACATGGTTGGAAAAAATATTGTTATATTCCCAATTTTATTGTAATCAAAATGCATCATGGGGTAATGCCAGAGGTGGGTGTCTCATTATGTAACAACCGGTTCACCCAGCACCGAAAAGGTGAGCTCGCGAACCGGTCCGAAACAGCGGCAGCCCACACTGGGTAATGCGAAATGTACTATTTCTGAAGAATCTGATTTCTGTGAGATAAAGCAAAAGTCGACTCAGTGTTAACTTTTAGCAACATTTTTCTACCACTGTATTGTGAAGGGCCTTGTCACTTGCCACAAAAATCTTTATAATCATCATCATCATCATCATCATCATCATCATCATCATCATCATCATCATCATCATCATCATAATAACAGAGTTGGAATGGACCTTGGAGGTCTTCTAGTCCAACCCCCTGCTTAGGCAGGAAACCCTACACTACTTCAGACATATGGTTATCCAACGTCTTCTTAAAAACTTCCAATGTTGGAACATTCACAACTTCTGGAGGCAAGCTGTTCCACTGATTAATTGTTCTGTCAGGAACTTTCTCCTTAGTTCTAAGTTACTTATCTCCTTGTTTAGTTTCCACCCATTGCTTCTTGTTCTACCCTCAGGTGCTTTGGAGAATAGTTTGACTCCCTTCATCAATTTTCATCAATTCAGAATCCAATCCGGGTTCGTCCCGGTGACCTGGCTCGCTAACAACTGGTATAAACAATAAAAACAGGTGGTTCAAAAAATATATAAAAACTATCCGTAGTCAGTTTAAAAACACAGAATCATAATCAGGTGCAGATTTCATTTATGTTAGCTCAGTGCAGCCATTGAAAGAACTCCCCATCGTTGCTGGAGCAAGCATTGTGGCAGAGCCATTCAAGGCTTTGCTAGAGGGTTAGAGGGATGGGACAAATCTAAGATCAGGGAGGGTTAATGTTCCATAGGACAGTCCCCATGGCAGCAAAGAGTCTCTTCTTGGGACCCACCGTCTCTTTTATAGATGGGACACGTAACATGGTTCTCCTGGTTCTGGATGTTTTTTTGATGCAATCTATTCGTTGCTTCTGTTATCTTCCTTGCTACGTCCCTCGCCTGACATTCCATTATTAATTTGCATCACATTTATAAAATAAATGTTTTCTTCTTGCTAATCCTTGCCTCTTATTTTTCCAGAACTTATTGGTGGTTCTTGAAGTCCATGGTATTCTTAGTAACCTGTCTCTATATCCATAATTCAAAACATTTCCCTTCTATGTCTTGGTCATTTCCAACTATTTCTCCATTATTAGTGGCAAAATCATAGCTTTAACTATTTGGTATCTATTGTCAGAAACATCTTTATTTTTGAACTATGTAAGTTTGCACAAACTTTAAATGAATTAAAAGAGTCTAAATTATTAGAGTAAATTAGAGGTAAATACAGGATGGGAATCCTATTCATTCCAACTTAATTTCTTAAAATAGTTTATTTATGATAAAGGTTCCTCAAAAGAATAATCATATGTACTGGTATGCCTTTCAGACTTAATATATATATTATTTTACATAATTTATACAAAGGTTATGCTGGATAAATAAAGCAAAGGTATATTTTAAATTCTCTTGTTCTCTCCATTAATCATGTTACATTTCTAGATCATGTAACACTTACTTGTATTGTTGACAAAGAGCTGTTAGCACTTTAACTGCCTCTTATGCCATTAAAGTGTTTAATGGATGTTTCATCTGGGCCTGGTATTTTTGACTGCTGGTTTATTACCTCCCATATCTTTGCAGTGTGGCTGTTTCTGAATATACAGTATTGTTTCTACAAATGTTTCTGTTTTTTAGTGCCAATTTTAAATAGTTTTTCCATCTCCCCTTAAGCAAATCTTATCTCAGTAGCATAGCTTCCACATTTATGTTTAATTAGTCCTACTTTTAACCATACATTTCTTAAAAAACGCTACAGTGCTAAAAGTATTGTGTTTCTAAAAGTTACTTGTATCAGTGTTGATAGAATATGGTTGCAGCAAGTAATGATACACATGGCACTATGTTTCCTGGATAGTATTAGTTATTAGGACTTTTTAAATGTATATTTTGTATTTAAAGATATTCATCATCATGAAATGGCTTCATGCTTTTGTATTCAGGCTTAGCCTTCACATGAAATTCCTTTCTTCCAGAACAAAAACAAACACATAGAGCAGTTTGTGAGAACAGGTGGTTTGGAAGTCTGCAGGTGATTTGATATTTGAGACGCAGTGGTGAAATCCAAATTTACTACCGGTTCTGTGGACGTGGCAGGGGAAGGATACTGCAAACTCTCCATTCCCACCCCACTCCAGGGGAAGGATATTGCAAAATCTCCATTCTCACTCCACTCTGGGACCAGCCAGAGGTGGTATTTGCTGGTTTTCCAAACTACTCAAAATTTCTGTTATCGGTTCTCTGAACTACTCAAAATTTCCGCTACCGGTTCTTCAGAACCTGCTGGATTGCACCCCTGTTTGAGAGGATCATTGTTTAGAAATGTTTCTTCTGCTGGCCAATTGTTAGCCCGTCAAGATAGGCAAGGGTTGAGAAACAATCACAGCAAGAGAGTCCAGGAATATTCTTCATTATTAATTTATGGGGTAGAATAACAAAAACTTGAAAACTGACAAATTTCTCTCTGCCCCATTTTAAAATCAGGGTGGTGTTATTTTTAGTTCTTTCTCAAGCTTTTGTTTCTTTCCCAGAGTCTGAGTAGCAATAGCAATAGCACTTAGACTTATATACCGCTTCATAGTGCTTTACAGCCCTCTCTAAGCGGTTTACAGAGTTCAGCATATTGCCCCCAACAATCTGGGTCCTCATTTTACCGACCTCAGAATGATGGAAGGCTGAGTCAACCTTGAACCGGTGAGATTTGAACAGCTGAACTGCAGCTAGCAGTCAGCTGAAGTAGCCTGCAGTGCTTCACTCTAACCACTGCGCCACCTCGGCTCTATAACCTTTTGTCAAAATCTCTCCTTAACAATGTCAGGTCTACATTCCTTTGTGCTGATTAACATTGTAGTAAATGAATCATGCAACATTTGTTGTATGGTCATATATCATAAAAGTCAATGGAGACAACTTATTTAATTGTAAATAGAGAGCAGGAAGTCATTTGTTGCATCATACGTTGTAATGCATAATCAGGCAACTGGGGGTTGGGCCATAGGAAGCATAGCTGCCAATGTAAGGTAATTTGTTTAATAAAGGAAAACAAGTGGATGCAAGCTTCCTATGCTTAAATGTTTACATCCACTTGTTTTCTCCCCCCCCCCAATAGATTTGGGCTTAAGAGATAAAGTCAATATTTTAAGACATGCAAAATACTGGTTTTGCTACAGCCCTCCCAAAATAAGAAATATGGACCTGATTTTAGGGATTTGTGGTTTCATGGGTGTCTTAAGTCTCTAGTGTGGTTTGATGAATCCATTTCACTATTTACTTTCCAGATTTGAGATCTGACGCTTTGGGATTAGAGGAGGTGTAAACAGAGAGCTAGATGTTCACATGTAGCCTTCTTAACTGCAGATTGTGCACCCATGCTATAATAGCTAAAGTTAATATTAAGCAGAGTAACAATATCTAATCAGTTTTTAAAGGTGCACCCAAATTTATCCAGTAATTAATTTAATATTTAATAATTAGCAAAGCAAAATTGCCAATCACGGTCTGGCATTTTATCTCTTTATAAAAGGTCCTCTAATAAAAGAGAAGAGAAGACATCGATTATACAAGTTCTTGTGTCTCAAAGTGGGCAAGCCAATGCGAAAAACGTTTGTATCACAGGCAAGTGCATTGATGCAGCAATATGCACAAAGAGATAAGAAGCATGAATATTGGTTTGCTGTGCCATCAGAAAGGTAAGATGGATATTTCCTATGTATGTGTATTGTAGAGGAAGACTTTTATCTTTCCATTTCTAAATTAATATTAAAGCTATCTTCAATTGAGACAATTCCACATCCTTCTGAATTTAAAGGTTTCGACTATACAAGAAATATTATTTTATTGCATCTTGCCATCAGTTTTTTTAATTCAGTGTGTGGTGTTTTTTTGCTGAATTGTTGCTTGTTTCTTACTTGGTAGTTTCAGAACTTTTCTTGATATATTTTCTCTATTTATTAAAATTGGCCATTTGTTTTCTAGTGGATTAGATTCAAGTAAACGATATAAAGATTATAGAAGACCTGACTCCTTAACTGTATGAGATGCCGTTGCCTTATTGAAATGATCATCCAAGCAATGGATCATTTATTATGAAATTATATTGGGCTAAGTTTTTTGTACTGTTTTCACAACAATAGTCATTCAAACTTTTGGGTATTGTGTTCTTGTTAATTGCCTCTTTACAGATAGTCTTTTCTTATCAACCAATCATTCAGCCACCATTCGGCACTGCACATATGGTATTTATGACTAATCCTTGAAGTTCTGGTCATTACAGAGTCCTCGCAGTCACATGATTGTAATTTGGGCATTTGGCAACTGGCTTGCAGTTGTGACAGTTCAAATGCCTTGTGGTCAGGTGCTCACCTTTTGTGACCTTCTCTGATGGCTTCTCTCAAGCAGAAGCCAGCAAAGAAGGTCACAAATCATTCTGCTAAGTCCCCCATAGACTTCCTGTGCTCATGCCAAGCTGTGGCCTGGTAACCTTGTTTTTATATCTTTTAACCAGGCTGACCCAAGTGATGCTGCCAAGGTTCTTTACCAGAGTTAGTTAAGTGTTGGAAATTTGAGAAATTCATGGATAATAAGAGAATCAGAATTTCCGTAGGTCTGAATCTTTTCTGAAACAGAATGTCTAGAATTACCACTTTCTCAGTGATAACAATAGGAAGAATTATTATTTTTTTCTCTTACTGTTTTTCTCAGAAGCATTTGCCTGGGCACTCTGGGAAGAACATGCCAGACCAGATGAGCAAACATCTGTCATGGCTGATTATAAGTTCTTAATCTTTGATTTATAGTATCATGTATTTGAGATAAACACGCCTTTCCTGTCATGTCTTTTTCTTCTAAAGAAACCCCTTGAATCAAGCTTGATTATGTTGCCTAAATACTAAGCAAGTCCTACCCAACTTAGCTAGTTGTCTAATCCTGCCAACTAGATGTGTTGTCCTCTTCTATTCACTTCTTGTTTTTCCTAATGAAACTAAGAGCCCTTTTCAGATTTATAATCTGTTGAGGATGCCATAATCAGTACTAGTTATGTGCTAAAATACTGAAAATATTGTCCACCATAGTTTTAGCTTACATTATAGAATAGACTTTATATGAATATTCTTTCTCTTGATTTTCAAAGAAAAGCATGAGTAACCGACAGTGAAAAGATACAGTGAATTACTACTTAAAAAACAATATTTCCAAGTTTGTGCAAATCTGAATGGGTATCAATTTATTTTTCATTTTCCCTTTCAAAGGACTGAACATCTGTATGCATTTTTTGTTCAGTGGAGTCCAGAAATATATGCAGAAGATACGGGAGAATCAAATAGAGAGCCAGGATTTATCGTAGTAAAAAAAATTGAAACTCAGGCGGGTGAAGATTCAGTTAATGAAACAGCTGTTAAGGAGTGGGAGGTAAGTAAATGCTAGTTATCAACTTTAGAAAACACAGCATTTGTTTAAAATTATTTAATTTCTACATGGAGAAGTTTCATCAACTAATATTGTTAAGTAAAAGTTGCAAATACATGTTTATCTAATGACTGCGTAGTTTAATTTTTCTCTGTTGTATAATAGTCTGGGTATCTCAGTGTATAATGCTGTTTGCCTTTTGTGACTGTAGCAAAGGTCAGGCAGCAGTTATATGTACACATATGTAAAAAATAGTTTGCTTATTTAAACATGAAAATCCAAAAGGTTAGGGGTGACTTGAAAGACTAACAAGAGCGGTAAGCATTTTGCTTACCAATCTTTCATTCCTAAGCAGTTTTTTTTTCACGGATTATTGGGAAAGAATTGGACATTTCTCAGTTGTTAATACTGCTTGTTTTCTTATCCAATTCCAGTAAAATAGCTCCATGTTTTTCTCCAATTTACAAACGTTATTTCAGACTTTCAGACATGCAATTATTAATTTGAAAAATAAGTGTTATCATAATATACATTATAAATAGAGGATTTTTGGCTTAAATTATTACTCTTTAGACATATAGTACAGACAATATTGCAAATAAAAAATAGATAAGGATATAATGGGTATTAAATATCAGAAGCCTGGAAAAGTTTCCATTTTCCACAATAATAATTCAAAAACATGCTTTCCTTAATTTGCATTCATATTTTAAACAGTACAATTTTATGTATTGTGTAATGTGACTAGCTTATTGTTCAACTTTATTTTAAAGCCATTTTTCAAAAGCAAAATCACAATATTCAGAATAGTAAAAGCAGTTTATAATAAGGTGTTAAAACATAAGCAATTCAATTAACACTTCAACAGACATAATACAAAAACCACAAATTAAAACAAAGATCCTAGATAATCTTGAATCAAATCAGAAGGTATTAGGCAAGGTGCTAGTGGTATCTAAACAAGATTGGTATTAGTTATATTATTTTCGTGAAATTTTGAAATCCTCAATTGCTACTTGGATAGTTCAGGAACTAGAACAGTGTTACAGGGGGGAAAGTGCAGGATGAATACCTTGTCCTATGATTCATATTCTTAAGATATCAACAAAAGGTCACAAAAAATTACAATTGCATATAGAAAAACTGAAGAGATACCAGACCAACATGTCACTGCAATAAATGTACCATAAACCACATAAGGCCCAGGAACATACCCAAAATGCATGCATACCAAAGTTCACTGTCTAAAGCCATATAGAGAAGGTACTCCAAAAGATTGTAATCAAATAGGCAGAGGAGTATACAAGCATGTAGTGAATACAAAATGGTATGTAAATATATACATGGTTTCTTAGTTATATTTTCATAACAACAATAGGAACTTAGAAATAAGTTTAAACAAAAAATTGGTGTATGTGCAGAGTCAACAGTGTCAAAATGATGGGAACAACCAGGCAATCAAAGACCTGCCCATTTTAATGTGTATTGTACACACCAATGGGCAAGTAGCAGAACTTTGATTATGTCAGTCACAGCCATAATTTTGATACCTTGCACAAATGTGTTGCTCCCAATATTCCCATTAACCAGTCAAATAACCATAGAACAATCTAGAAGACACCACATTGTTATGTTTAGCTTGGGTATTTGTGTCTATTCTGTATATCGTCCTGTGACCCAACTATTCAGTTGTCAGGATGCTGAATTTTTAGAATGCCTTTTGAAAATAGAACCTGTTTTATTTTAAAGACATCTCAAAGCTTAAAGAAGCAGAAAATATAGAGTGCATTTGTAAACTTAACCACAGCACATCACCAAAACCAACATTGTACTTATCATTCTTTATATTAACTCTTTGTTTCTTTTACCCATGCTCTGAGATTTTCCTCTGTACTTCAACTTTAGCTGTTCATAGGTCTTTTACTTTTATTGAATTTGGGTTACAATGCTACTTTGTGTTCTTCCTTTTCTTCCAGGATAGATTCATGCCAATTCTTAATTAATTAATTGTTTGCTGGAACAAGATAATCTTGACACCAGTATTTCAACTATTCTTAAATTAGAGGTTTCATCTCAACTTTTATTTTTTTTGGATTATTACATTTTTGTAGCTGGTTAACATTTGGACTGGAGCACTGTCCTGATCCATTAATTACAAGACCTAGTGGCCTCAGTGTGGTGCATTTGTTGTTGTTTATTCTTAATTAATAGATATAAGTTGTTGTCAGGATCAGTGAATGTAAGGTTTAATTTTCCTTCTAAGCCTTGGTAATATCATTTATTAACCTCTCCCAATATTTTTAGAAACTTCAGAAAAACTCTATCAATGCTGGGCTATGGTAATTGAACAAGATTGGTAATAGACAGGATGGGAAGAAAAAGTTCTTCTTTATCATTCTTAATAATATTTAAGGCAAGACTATAACTGTGACAAAAAGCTCTTTTTAACCCAACATTAAGCAATTTTGTTTTCTCCATCAAGCTGTTCACAGAAAAAGTAACTCAGAGGTCTTATTTTGTCTTGTAGCACTTTTTTCCTACAGTTCCATTGTGTTAGAACTATATAATTAGACATTTGCTTAACAAAGAGAGAGAAAATTACTTTGTATCCAAAAGAATTTGGGGTGGACTTCTGGAGAAGAAATGGTGAACTGGGGACAGTTCTTTTAAAAGCACTGCAGCAGAATGAAGAGCTTGTGAGTGGAGAGGCTCTTTGATAATCTTCTCAACACAAGAAGACTTAAAATTGACCACAAGTGCTTCAGACAGTTGTTACTCTCAAGGCCACAAGATAGCAATGTCTGGCAAGTTGAAAGTTCTGCAAGACAAGGAAGTAACCATCCTGTTGAAAGTGCAGTTGAAACCTTCAGAAAGGACTTTGGGGTAGCATAGTTCTTTTTCTAAAATTGCTTGTTAACTGCTTTTTAACTTTAGGAACCTTTGGATTAACAAATCTGAAACCTCCAGGTGAATTTCCTTCAAACTTTAACGAAAAAAAGATTTAAATACAAGTTTAAGGATTTAAAAACAAAACAAAACAGAATAAATAGTGAAAGGGTATGTAAAAGTTTGATTTTTGGAAAATTACAAAAACACTAAAAGTTTGAAATGAATTTGAAATGAAAGAAATTTGGAATTAATTATAAAAATCCTTCCCATGGGAAACTGTTTTTGTTTTGAATTTTTTGAAACAAAACACATGATTGGATGAGACTTTAAAGTTGGGACAGGATAGGAAACCAGAAGGAAATAAAGATTACAATTAAAGGAGAACACTTAAATTTGCCTTACTAATACAGAATGGAGAAAAATAAGCAAAATTTAGCCGCCCAGTGTCTCCTGGGAGTTGGGCGGCATACAAATAGAAATAAATAAATAACATTGGATATGTTGGTCAATACTTAAGAACAGTGGACCCAGTAGTTAATTTTAAGAGTGTCTTCTTCTATAGATAGACTTTGTTTAAAAGATGCCACCAAAGAAGGGACAAGTTTCACCAGATTGATCTGAAAGTAGATTAAAAAATGACAGGCTACAAGAATGATATGTAAAAATATGCTACACAAACAAATGAAACCATCCACTTTCTTAATGATTAAAAGGGATACACAGATAACAAACCAAAAGAGTGACCTGGATAACTTTCTTATGTTTGATTTACAAAAGAGATTTGTTAAAGCTTTGAAAATCTTGTGTGAGAAGAGACAAAGAAAAAATGAAATTGAGTGTAAGACATTATTTGAGGGGACTAAAGATCAAGATTGTTAAAAGTATAAGGGAGGAATATAAAGTTGGGTTATTTGATCACGGTTAAAATACATGTGTTGTTATCTCTGATAACCCTTTATAGAATTTGGATCTACAAAGTAGTTCTAAATATTGCCCAGGGCCTGTATTATGTTCCACAAATGAATCACAAGGTTTGTGGAATATCATAATTTAATTGTTACTTGCTGTTAGAAAGCTATAATTATATAAAATGCATATGCATTGATATAAACTAATGTTGTCCTAAAGAAACTATGGAGCTGTTTAATAACGCATACATTATTTTATTATCACGTGCAATTCATGTGGCTGTGGAACTTTTCCCCCTTGAAATATTCTAAAGCAAGCAAGAGGAGCAGATTTTTTAAAAACCATTCTCATGAGGCTCCCAAATGTATAGGGCAGTGATGGCGAACCTTTTTTTCCTCGGGTGCCAAAAGTGCATGCGCGTGCACTATTGCACATGTGCGAGTGCCCACACTCATAATTCAATGCCTGGGGAGAGCGAAAACGGCCTCCCCCGCCCCCACAGAGGCCCTCTGGAGGCTGGAAATGGCCCATTTCCCAACTTCTGGTGGGCCCGGTAGGCCCATTTTTCGCCCTCCCCAGGCTCCAGAGGCTTCCCTGGAGCCTGGGGAAGGCAAAAACGCCCTCCCCTGTCCCCCCGGAGGCCCTCTGAAGCCAAAAACACCCTCCCAGAGCCTCCGTGCGAGCCGAAAATCAGCTGGCTGGCACGCACATGCACGCTGGAGCTGAGCTAGGCAACGGCTCGCGTGCCTGAAGATATGGCTCCGCGTGCCACCTGTGGCACGTGTGCCATAGGTTCGCCATCACTGGTATAGGGGAACAGCCAATGTACCATAGGATATTCTATCACCCATAGAAGACCTCCTTTCTGCTTCTAGAATACATTACAAAATGTAGGCTTCTGTGGGAAGAGGAGATTGCACTTTTCTTTCTATATGCAAAATTAAAAGAAAAAAAAACAGCATTTCTATTTAGTTTGCTACCAGCGGTTTTCCATACATGTATTCACACACATGAAAAGAGCAAGGAATGGCAGGCTTAGCTTTAATAGAAGATGGATCCTAGTGAAATATGTTCGCAGTCCAGTGGGAAAGCTCAAATATCGAGGACACTCACTGATTAATAGTGGGAAAAGTCTGACTTCTAATTAAACCTTTTTACAGAGGCTTAAGGAGATTTAAACACCATTGATCATTCTGGAGCAGAAAACCTGTGTTCCTCCAGATGTTGCTGAACTAAAATTTCAGACAGTATGACCAATGGTAATATATGTAGTTGTGGTTCACAACAATTGCAGGTTAAAGAAAATTAAGTGAATTCAACAGAAGAAAAGGTTTGCATCAAGTAGGATTTGCATTGATTTGCATTGGTTCTTCTCTAATTTTTGAACCCTAGGTCTACTTCATGGTATAAAGGCATATTTGCAGCATTGCTTTATACTTCAAGAACAGTAGTAGTAATACATACAGTTCTCATCAGCTGGTTTATTTTTTCTCGTAGAAATTAAAATATGAAAGGTTACATTTGTTTGAACTTGTCATTCAGAAAAAAATAACTGAACTGTAAGGGTTGTCCATTAATAGCAATTAATCACAACAAAAGCTGTTCTCAATGTATGTCAACAAGGATTGTTACTTTTATTTTTAAAAATAAAAATGATTAGTTTTGATAAATTTCTCATTGGATTCTAAAAGAGTAGTGTGTCTCTTTAAACTTTTTTGCTCTTTAAGCACTTTAGTGCACTGCAACCTCCCTTGAATATAGAAACGTCTCTGTTGTGCTTTCCATGGAAAGACACACCCCAGGATGAAAACTCTGCTCACTCATTAGTTGTTTATCCTGTCAATCAATTCAATGCAACTAGCACAATGTTCTGTCGGCCAGGAGAGCTTTGCTGTGCCTGGAATTAAAAGCAGATAGTATGCTGAGGAGAAATACTCATGTGAAGCTAAAATTAATGTGATTATTTTTTTTCCAAAGGAACTAATTTTTGCTATGGCAAGAAAGGAAGAAAGCATCACTCAATGAAAAATAAATATACTTTGGTAATTCCTTGAGAAATATTTTGAGAAATATTTATGTTATTGTTACTATAGTGCTATTGTAATCAGTAATGATGCCTGCTTTTTCTTTTAATATTCATTATAGATCAGAATTTTAGAATCTAATTAAGAAACTGCAATTTAAAACTTTACTATTTTAATTTAAAAGTTGAAGTTTAAAATGATCTGATTTAAAACAATGTAATTGTGGTAGATTTCGTGGGCAAATATATTTTGGGAAGTTTTTTACACTGACTTGCCTATTCTGTTATATTGCTGACATGGCGCAGTAGTAAATGTAAGATAGTTTGTGATTTTACATGCTTTCCAAGTGTTAATATGAGATGTGGATAATCTTTGAGTTTATGCATCCTGATACACAGGATGTTTTTTATCCTATTGAATCTTTTTTTAAAAAACGGAAATATAATACAGCCTGTGGTTAATGTCTATCTGTCTACTTCTGTGGCTTGCATGTTCTCTGACTCTCAGAAAGGGGAACAAAACTTCATCTGGAATATTGGGCAGGAGTTCTGTAATGAGACATCACGTTTCTAAATACTGCATATTTCAAACTGAAATTTTAGGTCTTCCAATAATTTTTGTGAAACTTCTCATCTCCAACAATTAAATTATCTCTTTATCATTTGCTTCAGTGTGTTGGTTATGTTTGTGTAATGCCACTTGCAAATAGCATAGAAAATGTTACTTATCTCTGTTGTGTATTTGGGCTGCTCTGAAAGGGTGGGGTACTCTTTGGAGCATGGTCGAGGCATTTGGGGGCTGCTGGGAGCAGAGTACCAGGAAGACCTGATGGTGAATGGAAGTGAAGTTAGAAACAGTACTTTATTGTACAGTACTTTTTTTTCATTAGTATTTATTACAAGATCCCTGTATGAGACATAGCCTCTGAAACTATGTGAAGTAGATCTCTTTATGTTAACCAGAAATATGTGTTTTTCAGTCTCTCAGTATTAATTTATAAAGTTTAGTTTTTCTCATTTGCTTATATAAGAAAAGAAATAGCAATGAGCTGAAGGTTTCCTGGGTATTTTTTCAGGCCGTACCATGTATGTACTATTCTTCTTTTTAAGGCATAATATGAACTGTAAAAAGGGTAAGAAGATACTGTTTTAAAAGTTAGAGGAATACGGTGATAAAACTAGAAATGGCTATATATTGTTTCCTGAGGAACTTCTTACCCATTCTATATGGTGCAAAATAAATCTTTCTTCTTTACTGATAGCAGATGAATACCACTATAAGTTATATTATAAAATCAGTGATTTCTTATATTGTAAAATAACTGATTTAACTCACCAAATGCAAAAGACTTGTTTTAGCACAGTGTGCTAAAAGATCTTGCAGAAGTAGCTTCAAGGACGGTTTACTAAACCAATGCAGAAAGCATTGGTTTTATTTCTAGTTTGAAATAAAAGCTTTAAAAAAACATGTTTAGAATAACCATTGACTAACAGGATTGTTGGCATTATATATTGCTTATGCAATAATTACACACATGAATCTTTGGCTTTTTAAATCGCTATTGTACATATTTTCCATATAGCAGATTAAGATCAACAACCTCATCTTAGTTTTATAAAATTAGTCTGGTAACTTCTTAAACTGTAATTATGTAAATTGATTTAACTTCCCAAATTGCATTATAAAGTCTCCAATAGAAGAAAATATAGAATCTTTTAGGACAGTGAAGAACAACTGAAATTGTTTATGTTGGACTGTAATAATTTATTTACCGTAGTTGAATGTTCCTGCCATATTAGTAATTTAAATTAAATTTTGGATATATTTGAAATAAAAAAGATATTAAATCATACAAAATTATTACTATTGTTATAATTATTATAGAAATCTACTAAGGCTTCTGCTCTCAAGGGCATCTATCTCACTAAATTTTGTAAGATGTACTTCTGAGCAGGCATGAGCTTATATTTAGATAAAATGTTACAAGAATCTCTGGCCCATACTTGTTTGCCAGATAAATTATACAATGGCTATTTTTAATGATATTTAAACAATGGAAGGAAAAAAAAAATCAATGGAAGAGGAGAAAGGCTATTGAGAGGACTCCTGGAGTGCACTCACAACTAGTGCAAAATAACTAGCTAATAATAACTAAGATACCACCATATCACACATTTTGCTACATCGAGCACTGACACCTCTTTCTGCTGTACCTGCATCTTTCCCTGTAACATTTTTATTGATCTGAAAAAGGTGAGAATTACTGCTTTTTCAAGAGTGGCTTCAGTTGCCATTTTATATATACAGGATAGAGAGAGAGTGCAAAACATCAGCAGGAGCGCACCTAGCAGAATGGTAGGATAGTGCAAAAGGAAGGAGCCTGGTGGAAAATGAAAATGGAGGGCTGGTCCAGTGGTTCTTCCTGCTCTTAAAATAGCTGCAGCTTTGTGATGCTGGGGAGTGTGTCCATTTCACTGCTCCATGTGCCAGGAAGCAGAGCCTGCTGGAAAATTCTAGGCCTGATTTTGCATCCAGAAATGGTATGGATACCATAATTGGTTTAAGAAATCAGCCAGCACTAGCTAGTTTATTCCTGTCAGGTTTTTTATTTTCTCACCACTGCAGTTTTGTGGATTCAAACTGAGCCCTGACGAACCAAACTTGAATCTGAATCTTCTTGCAGCTTATAGTTGGCAATATACTGTTTCAAAATATTGGCGGTTCTATAGGCTACCAGGGTATTAAATTTTATTTCCATACCATATGATTTTACCATTTAGGATACTTTATGTGCCAATGCCTTAGCTGTTTTTGAGACTTTATTCATTGAAAGTAAAATGTTGCTATTACAGCATTGTCTGGAGGATGACAAAGCACTGTTGCAAATGAAGTCCAATTTCCATAAAATTATAATAAAACTGGCTTGAGTGTGAATATAAATATAATACTAAGGCTTAAATATTTATTGTTGTGAGCTGTGGTGTATTTATAGTATATAATCTCTACTTCTTTGCATAGTGAGAAATTGCAGAGCCATTGGTGCACAACTTTGAAAAGAGCTATTACAGAGGATTGGCAGCAATATTTGCCTTACATGGAGATACTCAGCCTGACTACAGATGAATATAGACATACTTTTTGCAATAATCTACTGTGTCCCTATCAAACACCCTGAGAAATGCCCAAATTCCGGGAGTTTTCAAATTATTTTCTGTGTTTTTCATTTAATGAATTTTTTTCAAACTAACAAGAAATCTCCTGACAGAACAATTAATCAATCGAATAATTTGCCTCCAGAAGTTGTGAATGCTCCAACACTGGAAGTTTTTAAGACGAGATTGGACAATCATTTGTCTGAAATGGTATAGTTTCCTGCTTGAGCAGGGGGTTGGGCTAGAAGACCTTCAAGGTCCCTTCCAAATTCCAACTCTTTTATTCTAGACCAGGGATGTCAAACTTGCAAACCGGATGCATCACATGCTGGCGACGTCCACGTCCAGTTTAGCGAAGGGGAAAAGTCTCAATACGTCACGTGATGACGTGAGTTTGACACCTCTATTTTAGACGGAATAGTTGAAATCCATCCCCCAATTAAGAATAGGGTTAGTCTGCCAGATTCCAAGCTGAGGACTTTAACATTCAAGAGGTATCTCCTGAAGAGAAACATTAAATATCCACACTGAACTAATCACTCTAAAAATTGCAAAATAAAGCCCTCATTTAGCATACTGTGGGGCAGAGGTTTTTTTTGACATGAAAGCAATCCTCGTTGCCATATCATTATAACATATAATACATCATAATAGCCATAAATACCACATTTAACCAAATGATTATGTGGTTGTATATTCATAAAGTAAAATTTAACCAAGTTACCTAAGAAATATTATAAAGCTTCACATTTTCAAAATCACAAAGTTATATTCTGAGGTAATTTATGCTATTTGTTATATTGAAAACTAATTTGTGGTCTTGTTCTTTTTAGGCTAGGTAGTCCTCAATGTAGGATCATAACAAAGCTTGCAATTAGTGTCATAGAAGTTAGCCAATTAACCCAAGTAATATTTTAAAGCTTCACATTTTCAAAATCTGAAGTAATTTATGCTAATCAGAAAATATTTTTGCTTTAATGAAGAACAGGATATTGTATCTCTTTGCGGTTCCTCTGAACATATTTTTCATAAGTTGTGATGGTCATTAAGTAGGTCACCATATGAGAGCACCTGATTTTATGACATAATTTGCAGCAGTTGTTAAGCAAATGCATTGTTCACTATGGGCATTTTTTGCTGGAAACCGGGAGTAAACGCTGCTTTCTGGCTAAAAACATCATAAATTACAGTCACATGACACTGGGATGCTGCAAACTGCTGTAAATATGAGCCAGTTGCCAAATGACCAAAATGAGGTTATGTAACTCCAAGGGGGCCATTTAAATTTCCAATCTGGGTCTTAAATAGCTTTTCTGCATTTCATCATAACTTGGAATGGTTCCTAAGTGGTCATTTGAAAACTATATAAACTGAATTACTATATCATTTTAAAAAAAATCCAGGTTCAATTCACTGAACTATTTTTATCAAGCCGGGCTGGCGTGAAAAAGTTTTTGGGGTTTTTAAAATTTTAAGATTTTACTAAATTTTAATTGTATTAAATTAGAGCCACATTGAATATTTTCTTTTAAATGTATTTTAATGTTTATATTGTGTTTTTTACTTGGCTGTTCACCGCCCTGAGTCCCCTGGAGAAGGGCGGTATATAAATTTAATTAAACTAAACTAAACTAAACTAAACTGCCTCGCTTAGCATTGGAAATTTTGAGCTCAATTGTCATAAGTCGAGGACCAACCTGTAATTGCAAAAAGATTGTTTTTGTAAAACTTTTTGATATTATAAAGCTTATGAGCAGAGATCCCTTCTTTGGGTTGTTGGGATTGGGCTTTTTTTCTTCATGTATATTCATGACAGCTATTGTGACCAGCCAAATTCTTTTTTTCTCTACTGCAAAGAAAAAATAACTCTGAAAGCAAGATTATATTGTATAAATATTAAATGGTGTTATATAGAAAGGTGCATGCCTCTGTAACTATACTATGTAAGTGTGAAAGTTGTCCATTATATATTAAGAGATTATATATTAGGCCTGAAGACATTGAAGAATAATGAGCATTTAAAAAAAAAGCCAGGTAGAGAAAGAATTCTCAAATGTCTGCATTCTGCAGAACCCTAGGGTTCCATGACAGACTAAGGAAAAGAAAGAAAAAGGAAAACCATTGTTTTTGAAAAGAGATTCTGGGAATCTTTTCTTTCTTTAAACAGGTTCCATAGCCTGGTAAAATTGGAAAACCTCAATATAGCGTTTCAACTTCTGCTTATTTTAGAGATGTGAGAAAATTATGACCCTTTAAATGATGTAGATACATCAGTGGTCTGAGTTTCTGAAAGTTCTTAATTTATAAATCTTCAACCTTCCTTTCTGGCCTGTTGACTGCAGAAATTGTTGTTTTGATAAACAGAAAAGATCATTTGTTTTGATAAACAATTGGAGAGTGTCGAATGAATATGGAACTAGTTTAATACCCAGGCGTTTCTACCTTTGTTTTATTATTACTTTGCTTGCTAATGATATGCATACAGTCTGTTTTGCCAGGTTTGAATTTATAAATGCATATTAAAGTCATCTCACCATATGTGAATCCATTAAGGCCTAGATCTGGCCAGCTCCATGCTGTTGTATGCAGTTGGATTCATTCTGTCTTATTTCTTTTTACAACTTACATAATACAGGTTTCAACAATAAAATGCAGTTTATATATTTTGATAAAACAGATATTAAATGTTTACTGGCTATTGTTTACAGTTACTCCTTATTTTTCTAGAGGCCTGAAATATGTTTGTAAACTGCATCTGTCTATAAATTTCCCTAGAGGACATTTGATTTTTTTTTATAAACAATGATTAATAAGATAGCTTACAAGATTAGTTTACAAGATTGTTAGGACAATGTGGTCATCGTAACCCAGGATGTAAATTCCACATCTTTCACGTTTAGTACCGTATTTCAGCAATAGTAAGATACTATCTGAAGTCTGAAATGGCTGTCTGAAGTATAAATGCCTTTATACATTTCTCTAGTCCAATACTACCCATCCTTTTAATGCATAGTGAAATTCATCTGCAATTTAACTGAATGAGATGTGTTTATGCTGGATTTCATATTGTCCGGCTTGATTTACCTACCATATCTATACTTCACATGATTTTATGTCCTCTCTTATTTGCCGTTTAGTAAGCTAAAGAGACCCAAACATGGCAATGATTGAAATTGTTCCAATCATTTGATAATTTTAGTTTCCTTTTTCTGCACTTTTTAAAATAATTGCTTTTATACAAGGCCTGTATCTGCTTCTTTTTCATCAATTAGCATTCTTCCCTAAATAAAAACAGCAGGTGGTATTTATGTAAGGAAACAGTTCATGAATGTGCATGCTTATATGTTTACCTAGTAGATTGTTTTTATTCTGTTATACAAATTTATTTGATTATTTTATTGGAAATTCTGACTGTTGTATGTCTATATGTGTTTTATATGTGTGCACTGTATCACTAGAATGTTACTTTTATTTTTGTTTCATTGTCAATTTCTTTCTCCCCACACCTTGTTTTACTTTGCCACACTCTGTTGTTTCTTTTATATTGTTTTATTTTTATTTTAAAACTGTGAATGGAATTATTGTCTTCCTGTCTCCATATTCAGGTAGTGTCAGTGGCTGAGTATCACCGCAGAATCGATGCTCTAAATAATGAAGAACTACGTACACTCTGCCGACGTCTCAAGGTGCTTTCTTCTCAACTAGAGATTAGAATTTTTGTTTTGTTTTAAATATAGTGGTCCTGATCAGAACAAGCCGATATTCAGTTATTTTGTCTTCATTACTGTACTGAAATAAGGCAGCAATAACTTCCTCATAGTTGTGTTTCCCTTTATGAAGAGACAGGGTTGTTCTGGTGACATTTTTGACAATTGAGTCACTTTTAGAGCTGAGCCAACTTCTGCAAGTTTGAAGTAAATTTCCAGTGATAATGCAAGTGCTTCTTTTGGCGTTTTTGGCCAAATTTTGAATAGTTATATACTACTCTATTGCAAGGACTATGCAGACCTTAAGTTAGCCCATAAGATGTAACTCAGGAAAAGATTAGTGCAATTCCTGAAGACTGTAAAACCAGTTGTTGAATCTTCCTGGCCAAATTTAAGTTAAAGATTGCCTGGATTCTCACAGAGATATTCCTGGAAAGAAGAGTAGAAGTACCATCCCAATACCTAGGAGGCTCATGAACGTTTGAAATTTAAGATACTTAGATTAGCACATTCAAACTCTTCCACTTTTGCACAGCTGGTTTATCACAGTTTATTTTACTACTATGGAACAAAACAGTTATATTGTTCAATATTAACTGTTGTTAATGTTAACTATGATGAATGAATCAAACTACTTCAAACATTTCTAAAGCTGTCCTGTAGTTTCATATTTGAATATAACAGGTTGTTGTGCATGTTGGCCTTGTGGCTCTACAGAAGCAGGAGAGACATTATGTGAGAGAAGACTGGAATCATTGACGTTTGTCTAAATCAGCCCATCCATATCAGGGGTCTTCCAGATGGCTTGAGGCTACATATCATAGAATCGCCTATCTGATGAATTCCCATGTCTTTGGAAAAGTTATTTGCAAGGCTATAACTTCACAATGAGATTTATTTTATTTTATTATATTATATTTCTGTGCCGCTCAACTCCCGAAGGACTCTGGGCGGCTCACAACATGTAGAAACATAAATAAAACATCAATATAAAAAGATTAAAATTTAAAAAGCATAAATTAAAACATATTAAAAAATTTCAATCATACCACAGTCATGGGCCGACCTCAACTGTTGACATCGGAGGTCAATGGTCCCAGGCCTGTCGGAACAGCCAGGTCTTGGTAGCTTTCTGGAAGGCCAGCAAGATGGGGGTAGTACGGATCTCAGGAGGTAGTTGATTCCAGAGACCCTGGGCCGCCACAGAGAAGGCCCTCCCCCGTGGGCCCGCCAGCCTACATTGTTTAACTGACGGGACCTGGAGGAGCCCAACTGTTGGTATTTCCTTTCATTTTTAGCTTGGTGGCCATTGTCAGTAGGTGCTGTAGTGCCATCTGTATCCCTCTGAAATCTAATGTGTATATATTAGTTCCCATATCTATTGTATTGTTGCTATTGCCTGACTGCTCTCTGTGTTCTTAGTGTTTTACAATGAGCTATACCACCATTATATACCTGCTTGGCCAGTCTTTCATCTCCAATTAGCCTAAGAACTAGATCAGATAAGCCTGGTATGGTATGAGCTGTTCCTTATAATGTTTTGTCCTGGAACTGATTGGTTACTTATAAATTGATTTCTCATGAGCTCTATAAGGATATCAAATCTCAGACTGAGCTTAACTGTGAAGTAAAAGCTCGGTGAAATGGATACAGGAAGCCTTTGCTACAAGATTGGTATCTGGTTCTGCTGGGGGCTGCCTCTTCTTATACAAGAAGGTAGAGCTAGTCAAAAGTGAATCAAATCAAAGCAATTTGGCTTACATGGTAGTTGTATACGTGGTACTGACCTTTCTGTGTTGGCTGTCTGTAAAGGAGACCTTTATCATCAGGTAACCCATTTTGGAAGTCCCATTTCCTTAAGATACCTCTACCTGAACTGAATCTTTATCTCCTGTTTTGTGCACAATTATTTCTGCAAATCCTGTTACTTTTCCCTGTTGTAACATCCTTCTCGTACTGTTAATCTAAGCCTCACAGTCCCTTCTCCAAGTTCAGCTATTTTATGGTCCTCTGCATCAATTCCACCACCACCACCCTCAAACCATGACTTAGCAAAGACCTGCGTAACCTCACTGGCCATTTTCCAACATTGTTCCCATTTTGATGGTTCTTGTGGATACCTGCAATCCATGGCATACACTGCAGATACTTTTCGTCCTTTTACTGACCGTGGTTTTGGCATTCCTTTTTGCTTCCTTGCTACTTTTCAGGCCAGGAAGAGATTTTATGGTATTCAAAAAGTGCTGCAAGTTGTCAATAACAATAAAGATGATGATGATGACATCACATATTTGCTTCCACAGATTTTTCCATTAGTGTTAGTTAGTCCTTAAGCTTAAGGTAATTGTACCTTGTGGACCAAATTAAGGGGCTGCATACTCCATAAACCTTAAAAACTGGCTTTGGGTTTGCATTCTTTCTTCGTCTTTTCTTATTTTTTGGCCGTCATGGTTTAGACAAAAGAAGAAAAGAAAAAGTGGTTTTGAAAAATCAGATAAAAATATTGAATCAGTGCACAGGCTGTATGAAATGAAATTAAAAAACATCTAGGAGCTCTGCTCTGAGCAATTTTATGTTGTTTTGAAACTATTCACAATTTTTTTTTTTTCAAAATGATAATGACTTTGTCACATCTGAAGATGGGAGTTAATTGAATAAAAACTTTACAAAAGAGAATGCAAAAGAGCATGTCTTAGGCTCAATGGCTAAAACACCTTAAACCCCACCCCTTAACTGCAGACCAGCTGAAATCAGTTACATAATAGTAGATACTTTTTGTTTCGTCAAACTGGATGTGTATTTTCAATTTTGTTTCTCTACTTTAAGCTGATACCTTATAAGCCTATTAGTATTTATTGCATCTCAATATATATGTGCATATGGAAGATGATGTATGCATTATTACTCATATATTTAAAATTTCAGAAGCATTTTCTAAAGCTTTATGAAATAGAACTGCTACTGAATTAATACAGTAATAAACTATCTAATGCAGAGAGTTTAACTACCGTATTTTTCGGAGTATAAGACGCACCGAAGTATAAGACGCATCTTAGTTTTAGGGGAGGAAAACAAGGAAAAAAGGCCTCTGCCTCCAAGCAATTTGCCAAACAGCAAATAGCACAGATGATAATTAATTAATTAATAAGCGTTCTTATACACTGTTATACAGTTATACATTGTTTGCTGTGTATTTCTGTGCATGTGTGCCTGACCCATAGAAATAGCAAAGAATTGGAGAAATGTACATTATGCCAGAAAGTTTTCTTAAATGTAGTCACACTAACTCCTCCCAATTATTTAAATAGATCTACTCCAAGGTAAGTCAGGATTTAACTCTTAATACTAAACAGGACACTGTTAAATTTCAGACTATACTTGTACAGAGCTGTTAAAATTAATTAAAATTTCTGGAAGTATACCTTATTCTCTATTATTTAAAAGAAGATACAATAGCACTGGGCCTCTTCAGAGCAAGCATTTATTTTAAAAAGCTTCTTTATTTTGTTAAATTGTCTAGATTTACAGGGGTCTCCAATCTTGGCAACTTTAAGACTTGTGGACTTCAACTCCCAGAATTCCATAGCCAGGGAAGCTAACAAAGCTGGCTGTGGAATTCTGGGAGTTGAAGTCCACAAGTCTTAAAATTGCCAAGGTTGGAGACCTCTGGCTCTAGAACAATAATAAAGCAGTCTTTAAAAAATAAGTCTAATAATTTGAACATTCTACAGACATTTATAGTTATTCACTTACTGCCTTGCATTCAGTTCAGCAGAAAATAAAAATCTGTGTGTCTCTCTCAGCTATTTGCCTCTTAGTTTCACTTTCATTTTAGCACGTGGCAAATCAGCTTTACGTCGGGAAGCTGCTAATGACTTGCTTGGCTTTACAGGCTTTTCCCTCTTTGCTGCAAACAGGTAAATTGCTGGAAAACAGAGGCCAAAGGGTGAGGGTGGCTGGCTGGGTGGGGCTACATTTGGTGTATAAGACGCACCCAAGTTTTCACCCTCTTTTTGGGAGTAAAAAGGTGCGTCTTATACTCTGAAAAATACAGTAAGCATTTAAGCCTCTATAATGAGCCATGGTGGCATAGTGGTTAGAATGCAGTACTGCAGGCTACTTGTGCTGACTGCCAGCAATTTGATTTTTACCAGGCTCAAGATTGACTCAGCCTTCCATCCTTCCGAGTTTGGTAAAATGAGGATTCAGATTGTTGGGGGCAATATACTGACTTTGTAAACCGCTTAGGGAGGACTGTAAAGCACTGTGAAGCGGTATATAAGTCTTAGTGCTATTGATATTGCTATTTATTTCAGTGTAACTAAAAAGTATACATTCTGTTTTTATTATTATTTTGTCAGTTTTTCTTAACACAGAATTGGATCAACATTTTAAAATCTTTTGTCACATTTTGAATAATATTTGTAGTTAATTATTTGTGGAAGAAAATGCTTTTGTAGTTTTGCTCATTCTGCTGCTAAACAGCTAATATTTCAAGAGGTTTGTTTTTGACATAAATCATGAGTTAAGACCATTGATAACATGAGAGGTTAAAAGAAAAACCTTTGAGATCATGAATTCAAGAAATCTGCTGTTTTAAAAGCTTATTTTAAACTGCATATAGTACTTAAATAATGATGAAACCCCATCTAGAAAAGCCAGCGCATTATGTTAGTAGAAATTGGGGTGGGGGTGGGGGAGCAACTGTTAATAAAATATCAAATGGCATGTGAATTATTTGCTATTGATGTGGCTGTCAAATTTCCTTATAGGATATCTATAGAAATCTGTCATTGGCATTTCAGAACTAATTTAGTAACTGGATAAACTTTTCATTATTATTTAATATCTCAAAGATACAAGTTTTTATCAGTAAATGTTAGTTATATAAATACTTGCTAAGTTCCTTTTTTCAAGAAAACAATTGTCAAACAGCCAGATCAAATGGTATTCCTTAAACACAGTTAAAGGGTCATATATCCATGGACTACATAGTCTTCCTTGTTTTAATTGGTAAATCATTTTGTAAGTAGGATACCTGTTAAACACTGCCTGGAAGCATTTTAGCAAAACTAATTTAAAATAATCCCTTTGCTTGTATTAGCTGTGATTAATGTTACTGATAATGAATAATTGTTGGGCCGAAGAATTATAGAACCTGTTGAAGTAGAATAATCATTCCTACAGCATGACAAAATTTCTAACTGTTGTTATTGGAAACTTGTGTTGGCTGATTATGTAAAGCATAGCATTAATATTTGATTTAGATTGTTGAAATAAACGTTCCTTACCTTGCAACTAGATTAAATGTGTGCATTCAAGACAGATCATGTCTTGGTAACTACACAGACAGATTTTCTCCAGGATAAATCTTGCAATTATTATAAATCATTTGAATTAACCCACTTAGCTTGCAATGCAATTCAACTATGGAGTTTTCTTATTTTACAATACCATATAACATGTTTATTGGAAATGCCATACAGATTATTGTCAAATCATATAAGTGTATGTGTATATATCATTTATAGTGTGGACCATAAAGATACAGCAGATAGAAAACAGTACTTAGACAGTACTTCAACTTGAGAGACACTGTCTAAAAAGTTGCAATATTCCTATTGCAGCAATATGATTTTTCCATATGATTTCTCTCATAGTTCTTGCTGATCACTTGCTCAGTAGATATAAACAAGATGTATATAAGAGATGTGAACAGCAGTTCTGTGTTGGGTGGAAAACGTTGTTGTATTTAGGTTCTATTAATATTACTGAACGTTTAAGAGGTCTTCCAGTACCTCTAGGATAGGTGCATCAAGTAGAATACATCTATTTTCAAAAAATAAAATGAAATGAGTTTTAAACAGAGAAGCATTGAGTGGAGGGGTAGCCAGATCCTTCCTTATCCAGATGTTCCGTGCATGGTCTGCTCCACCCAAATCTCCAGCTGTTTCCAATTTTATACCTAGTTTTGAAATTGGAAATGAGTGAAGCCAGGAGAGAAGTGATAGGTTTCAATGGGGAATGGATGATAAAAAATTGACTCAGAATCTCGATCTTTTCTACCATTTACCTACATGAATTCCTGCCCAGTATAAGATTTTACACATTGTTGCAGGGGCATACATCTTTATTCTCAGGTAATTGTATTATATTTTCACGTGAATGTTTATGCGTGCAGCAAGACTGCATAGATTAAGATTAGAATGGACATGCACAATATTAAAAGCAGTTTATATTTAAAATAATTTAACCTATAGGCTGCATTTTTTTTTCTTTTTCTTTTTTTTTTCTTTTTTTATGTAAGGTTTTTTTTTTTCAAGAGACACTAGTTCTGTTGTATGAGTAGTCAACTGATTCTTTCTTAAGGATAGATTTGGATATCTTCTGTATGCCGGGATACAAATATTATACTACTGAAGTATAATATTTTTGAGAGAATTCTATTATGTTTACCTCTGAGATTCAGTTTTAATCAGGATCAAATGGTACCTTAAAATTATAGGATACAAAAACACAGTTTAAATAACAGAAATGGATCAAAGCCTGCAATCTCACATTCTTTCAGTGATGGGCCATATCCAAATTAAACATAGGAATCTGGCATTGTATCTAATATTTAAAACATTTCACAAGTTGTCAGGTAAGCAAAAATTTTCAGTTTTACAGGATGAATGTGATAAGGAAAGTTGTTTTGAATAGCATTTTGAATGCTAATTCAACTTTCTCCCCTCCATGCAGATTACTACAAGAGAAGATACATATTCAAAGCAGGAAACAACTATCAAAACCGAACTGGAGCCTGAAGCATTTCGGCCAAATCTTAGTGATCCCAGTGAACTGTTACAATCGGATCAAATTGAAAAGGTAGCATATAGAAAAAATACGGCATTCCTTATATTGACACAGCTTTCACATTGCAATAAAAATTGTTTTAGAAAATTGAATTGAAACAGTAATTGTTGTTTACTAAGGATGTGCAAGAAACAAAATGCTTTGTTTCAAACATAGGACACAATACTTGAAATATTTTGAATTGGTTAAATTCTAACATAACAAAATTCAGAACCCTTCCAGCATTCAGAATATGAATGAAATTTCAAATGTTTTGCATATTCTGCCATAGAAAGCAATGGGAATTCAAAGAGTGATTGGAAAAATGGGAACTCAAAAAAAGCATCCTTCTCCCTTTTTATGTCAATTTGGAATGTGTAACATTCAATGATTCATCACATTCCAGAAAACTATAGAACATTTCAGTCCTCCTCTCAACAGAGTTGAGCAATTGCAAGAGAAAACTCCTCCAAACTGGAAGTGGTTCAAGATGTGCCACAGATGGTCCAGCTCTGAAACTGGTCTGTCTTACTTAGAGTAACATACTGAGGACACCTTGAATCAGTTGCAGTTCAGTAGATATAGTTACAGAAGTTACCAATTCTCCTCCAATGGCATGATCTGAAGGAGGTTTGGTGTGATCTGGAAGGAACTTTCATTTCCAAAATCACCGAATTTTGTGTATACTCTCTGGTAATCTATTCTGACTCCTGTTTGACACCCTATATCAGGGGTGTCAAACTCAAGGCCTGGGGACCAAATCTGACCCGTGGTGTGCTTAGATCTGGCCCATGAGGCCAACCTGGAAACAGCTAAGGACCGGCCCGCGGTGTGTCTGCCAGCGAAAGTGGAGCTCCGTTTTCACTGGCAGAGGGTTGCAGGAGGCCGTTGCAGCCGAAAATGGAGCTCGGGAGCCTGTTTTTGTTGACAGAACGCTCGGGCCGCCACAGACGCCCCTGACAAGAGTGATGTTGAGTTAGCCATGCCTATCCTGGCCACGCTTCCAGCCCCCCAAGATCAAACACAACCCTGATGCGGCCCTCAATTAAATCGAGATTGACACCCCTGCCCTACATAGTGGAAATCTGGACAAGAGCATTGGTTTTTTTGTAAATTTAATAGGGAGCATTTAAAAATTAATAGGGAAACACAAAGCATTATTTACCTTAACACAGCATGTGAACAAGACCAGATAAATAAATACAAACATTTCTGGCTATTGGCTTGAAGTTTCCTTTTGTTGAAATATAGTGTACAGAACTGCATATAGCATTCTGCCAGGCATAGTCAGAAAAAAACTAAACCAAAAAGATTTTGCGCCATGGTGGCACAGTAGTTAGAATGCATTATTGCAGGCTAATTCTGCCCACTGCTAGAAGTTTGATCCTGACCAGCTCAAGGTTGACTCAGCCTTCCATCCTTCCGAGGTCAATAAAATGAGGACCCAGTTTGTTGTGGGCATTATGCTGACTCACTCTCGTTAGAGAGTGCTGTAAAGCACTTTGAAGAGGTATATAAGTCTAAGTGTTATTGCTATTGCTATTAACAAATGAAAACACACCAGTATATACACAGCCTGTAAGCTCTACTTTCTATAAAGAGCAAAGCATTTGTAAAAAGCAATGAAAGCTACTAAGCAAACAGGGAAATAGTTGCTATATTTGGGATTATTGCTACTGAACGAAATGAACCACACTCTGAACCACATGAGACAATTCCTAGGAATCAATATGGCTGCTTCTCGGTATTCTTTTTTTTAAATTGGTCTAATATTAAAAACACAATTAATAAATGAAGCCATGAAATGTTGCGCTATCATTTTCAAGCATGACCTTAAAATTACGAAAAATAAAGCTATTTGCTCTTAACATTTCACTTTGGCTATTCAATTCTTATTTTAAGTTAGAGATCTGAAACAGGTTTTAATATTAAACATTTCTAGTTTGAATCATTATATTTTAGGCCAAATCCAAAACAGTTGACTACAATTCAAAGTAGTTTGTTCCAACCTTAGTACAAGTATCCCAATATTATCCAACCATTCCAGAAGCAGCATGAACTCAAAATAGTCTTGTTTCAAATTCAAAACAGGTCTTTTAAGATTGAAGAGAGTCTGTTTTGAACTCAAAACACTTGAACATTTCCAAAGTCATCAAAACAATGTTGTAACTATTCCAGCAAGGATCAAACAGCTGTTTCAAAGTTGAAACGAAGCATTTCACACACAAAATCACATTTGTAATCCAAAAACATTTCAGATTCAAAACTTTCTGTACATCATTATTATATGGTAAGTAAAGAAGCCTAATTTGGCTGCTGCAATTGTTTATTTTATGTTAAAGCATAAAACCAAAATCTGAATCGATCTGTTTAAAATGTACTTTTTTGGAATAGTATTCTATCTGGAATAGATAGAAATGTTACTTGGATAGAGAAAACACGGTTCTAAATGAAACAGTTCTGAACTAACTCCAATGCATAAAGCTGGATCTGTTAGTTGTAATCATGAGGAGATTATCTAAATTACAACTTTAATTGTCCACAGAATCATTTACAGATCTTAGGATAATCCTAGTGGATCCATTTTTATTTGTCTTGAGGGTTTTTTCTCAGTAACTGTTCTCTTGATGAGGGGAAAAAAGAATAAGGCTTATTAGTCCTTAAGTATTCCTCCATGAACATTGGTCACAATAGGCTTCTATTGTATACCCAATAGGCTTCTAGGACTTGGAAAATATGAAGCAACAGTGGAAAATATAATTCCTGTGGAATTTCAATAATTTATTTACTGCTTTTGTTTGTAAGCCCATCTTGAAAAAACTCAAGGCATCTTATATCAGGGGTGGTTTTAACTTACCTTCCCTACCAGTTTGCAAATGTGAGCGCGCCTCTGTACATGCACACAGCCTTCTGCACGTGCTCATTACTCGCATGTGCGCCTTCCACGCATGCGCCCAGCCACCAAAAGGTGGCTAAATAGGGTGGCATTACATCCAGGCAGTTGGGCGGGCTCACCCGCAGTCTGCATTACCGGTTCGCCCGAACCAGTCCAAGCCGGCAGAATACCACCTCTGTCTGATATACATGAAGAGCCCTAAAAGAATAAAATAATACAGTAAAAAGCATAATAATATAAACAGAAAGAGTTAAAACTAACCTTGAACCTGGTATTACTCAATCTCTAATTACTCCTTGAAAATATTTGTGGCTTTCTTAAACATTAATAGAATTGGAGATACCCAGATTGTTGGCGGGAGATCCTTCCAGAGGAAACAAAAGACTTTGGGTATCTAGCCTGCTGTCTGGTTTCCAGAAAAAGCCCCAGTATATTTTTTCAGCTACGAGATAGGCAGCAAATCTATTTGATAAATAAAATGCAGTTAGAATGGACAATCCCTGAATGGTACTTTCAGTATGTCAAGTAGCTTTTAGTGACGTTAAGTGCCATGACTTGCAGTTTATAGTTTTTCTATGAGATGCTATATTTTGCTGCATGTTGTTTGTACTTGCTGCAAGCTATGACTTTTACTAATAAGTAAGAGAAAAAAGAAAGGCCATGTTGAGGTGAATAGAAAAAGTTCTGATTTTTGTCTCATCCAAGTTGTTGCATTGTTTGTCAAAATATATGTAGGATATTCAACAATACAATTTCAGTTCCTGAAGCAGTGTAATTTGAACAGGCTAGGAGGTTTAACCTCAATAACCACAAAGGGCAAAACACAAAATCTAATACTCTTCTCCTAAAAGCATTTACTTGGAAATAAAACCCAGGTAATTTCAATAGAACTTAAATCCAGGTAAATTACTTAATATGGCAAATTCATTTTGCCTCTGTATAGCATAAGGATTGAAAATGTTGCTATAAAGCATCAGGCATTTATAAGATTTAGTATAAATATTAATGTTGTTGGGTTTTTTTGTATGTTTAACACAACATGTTTTGTCCCCATGAATTAAAACCCTTTCTAGGTTAATCACTTTGTTCAGTGCACATCCCTCACTTGCACCTGTGTTTCTTTAGCTGACAAAACAGCTCCCTCCTCGAACTATTGGCTATCCATGGACTCTTGTCTACAGTACTGCAAAGCATGGCATGAGCTTGAAGACTTTGTACAGAACTATGGCAGGCTTAGACACACCTGTGCTGCTGGTTATCAGAGACAGCGATGGACAGGTATGGAAATTGCAATGTTCACTTTTTCTTTCCTTTGCTCCCCATCTTCCCCATAACAAATCTTAAATTTTAAGACAACTTAGCTATCATACAGGAAAGCTCAATGTTGTTTTAATTTTTTTAAAAAAAAAGAAAACTCAGTATAGCAGGCTGATCATAAACATAGTGCAAAACACCTATAGCATTTTAAATGAGCATTCCTTCAAGCTGAACTCAAGCCCTGATGGCTCTGTAGCTGTTGCCATATATAGCATTCCTGGCAATAATACCAAAGTGGTTTTCCACTACCCTTCCTTTTGGTACTTTAAAAACAAAGTAACTTCAGTGCAGTACAGTATATTTACCTGAATACTTGATTGGAAAAATATGGAAGTGTTACTATTTTTATAGGGGGGAAAATTCAAATCAGTTTTTCACCACAAATGTGTTAATCTACAAAAATATCAAGGGATTTGTTCCCTTTATAATAAGCATATAGATTATTTTTGAAGGCCTGGATATATTTTACACTTCCATAGTAATATTTAATATTAGAGACATGGTGGGTTGATATAAAACAAGTAGGGGGCTGCTGCGGTGGCTCACATGGTAAGAACGCTGGGCCTGCGCACTGCTGAGGTTGACGGCTCGATTCCTGTGAGCATATAAACCGCGTAGGGACAAGAAAGGAGCCTCCCCCGTTTGCCTACCGGCATTCAGGCATCCCACGGGTAAAAATCACACCGCCTGAAAAAATTCCTTTCACAGAGGCAGGCATCCATCGGTGATCCCTGGCTATCACGTGTCATACGTAAATAAATAAATAAAGTTTTCTGGAAGGGATAAATTAGACAAATAGTACAACCATTTAGAGAATTATTTAAGCTGTTTTGCTGCTACAGCTTGACTTCATGTGTGTTTGTGTGTGTGTTTGAAAAGTCTGAACCCAGTGCAGAATGGGACAGTTTAAGATAATTTTAATTCACACAAGCAGAAACATTTTTGTTTTCCATCACCCACACAGAATCTTCCAGTTTTGGAGCTCGATGGGTGCCTAAAAAGAGGGGTAGGGGAGAAATATTGGTACTTACTTTAGGGGAAAGCTTGTGGAGGAATATTAGATTTCAAATCTTTTCTCAAATGAGAGCAATCCTTATGATTTATCATCTCTATTGCATCTTGGGATGGTTGGCAAGATTGTGGGGAAGAGAGATGAATACAAAATCTGAAAGGAGGCTTCATAGAGAAAGCCAAAACCTGTTCCATGCCAACCCAAAACGCAAAACAGAAGTTACAGGAAAGCAAATTCTTGCTGTCTGTTAGAAATTAGGAGCAGTTCAGCAGTGAATCAGTGATGCAGCTTCTATTTGTTGGATGTGAGAGCCATAATGATGTAATGGTTAAAGTCACCAGGCTAGAAACCAGAAAACCGTGAGTGCTTGTCCTGCCTTAGGCATCAAGCCAGCTGGATTACTTTGAGCCTCTCAGTCCCAGGAAGAAGATAATAGGTAGCCATTTCTGAATTCTTGCCAAGAAAACTGCAGGGGCTTGTCCAGGCAGTGACCAGAAGGCAAGACTGGTTTGAAGCTATGCATTCATATGTGTGCGCATGTGCACACACAAACACACATCTGTTAGATCTATTTACACAAAATTCTGCTCAGTCATCTGATGTTTCTGTTTGGAATTCTGCAGTAAGCAGAGGATTGAACTTGACACTAAAATATCTCAGTCAAATTCTCTTTACCATCACTATAATCACGTCACACTATCACTTAACCTCTTCTAGAGCAATTTTTTAAAGAACAGCCCACGGATTCATTTTTTAAAACTCTTCATTCTTATTAGCATTTTGTTACTTTGGTAATTGAGCATTTACGCCTAAGACTCAAAAGCAAAAAGGAAGTGTATGGTTTCTATTGCATTGAATGAAAAGGGAGAGTAGGAGGAGTGGAAAGTCATTGTTCACATGAGACAAACAATAGCTGGCAATATTCCTGCATTCCTTCCCCCTCCCAACTCTTTCCTTAAATAAGCGGAAGGCATACTGAATCAGTCAAACTGGACTGATCTCTATGTGATAAAACCTGTTGAGAAAACAAGTGCAATCAGACTGTGCTGACCCTGTTCTGATGATTTTCTATCTAAATGCACTAGTCCTACCTTTCCCACCTGACACGTTCGCCCCAAGAACATTGGAACCTGATTTGGCAAGAACAGAGCAAACATTAGAGATGGCAGCCAGCTACAGCTTGTTAAAATGTTTGTGCTAAGAATTACCTCCTCTTAAAGGAGTTTTCTGCTCTTTTGTTTGCTGAATTAACTGCCATCTGGAAGCCTTTTCAATATTTTAGTAGATCTTTTTCGTCTACAACAAAAATTAAATTCCATTAAATACCTTGCTGAAGTTATGGCTTAGTTCAACCTGATGGTTGCTTGCGCTTTGAACTTCATGGAATGAATAGAATTAATTCCTGATAGTTCCAATTAATCTAATCATGTTCATGGGATAGATTTCCTATATATTATGCACAAAAGCAGTGGAAATGTCATACTATTTTTATTCTTTTCTTTAGATTTTTGGAGCTCTCGCTTCTGAACCTTTTAAAGTGAGTGATGGGTTTTATGGCACGGGAGAAACCTTTCTTTTTACATTCTGCCCAGAATTTGAGGTAAGCGCTTAGAAAAAAATATCTAAATTATTTAGAAAATATATGTGAGATTACATTATTTATGAGTCCCACCATTTTATGTTGCAATAAAATTATTTAAATTCCAGTTAAAAATAAGCAGAATCCCATTTTGAATAGTGAGGCCTATTGTTTAGAATTTAGATTGCAGTTGCGATGAAGGGTTACCTTACATTTTCCCATGAATTAATTTTCCAGTCGTAAAGCTATTATAAATAAACATACACAGCCACAAAACCAATAAAGAATGATGTTGAACACTACAAAATAATTAGTGGTAAACATTCATAAATCCTGCTCTTATCAGAACATCAGGGTTTCTATAAATTACTGAAGGGGAATTAGGATTACTTTATGATTCACTGAATTTAGGGGGCTGGGATAGAAATTCAGGTGATAGATGGAATTTCAATATATTGAAATAAGTTTAGTTGGCTATCACAGTGAATAAGGGCATTCTTTATTGTAACATTTTAACAACAAATAAAGTTTCTGGATTTTTCTGAAGCAGAAATTGATAATGATGTCTTATGTTTGTTGTTCTTTTAGCAATAATTTCCTTTCATCTGTGTTTGTGTGTCTTCATTTATTTTACTAACCATTAGGTCTTCAAGTGGACTGGAGACAATATGTTTTTTCTTAAAGGAGACATGGATGCCTTGGCTTTTGGTGGTGGAGGGTTAGTAGTTCTTCATCATTTTTGTTCATTCTGATAAAGTGGTTTGATGCAACATTGGTATGCTGTTATACTCTTTGACTTCCTTATATATAGATTCCAAGTATCTCCATGCCCACAGTGTTTACTTTATGGCAGCCTCTTGCCAATGGTGGCATTTTTTTCTTGAAGAAGTCTGAAAGGCTATCTTTTCCTTTTTAAAATATTTATTTATATCCCAGCTTTATTATTTTTAGAAATAACTTAAGGCAGCGAACATACCAATATCCCTTCCCTCTCCTGTTTTTTCAAAAAAAAACCCTGTGAGGTAAGTTGGACTGAGCGAGGGGACTGGCCCAAAGTCACCCAGCCAGCTTTCATGCCTAAGGGGGGGGGGGGACTAGAACTCACCGCCTCCTAGTTTCTAAGTCATCACTGTCACCATTAATCCAGACTGGCTCTTACTTGGTTTAGTCTGTCTTACTTGGTTATTAACAAAGGTAAAAGCAATTTATTTTATGGGTTAGAACCCAGTTTTTAATGCAAAGCCAAAATGTGCTTTTCTTGGCCCAATTTCTGTTCAGCCTGCAGTCTCGTGGCTTAAATGTGTTACTACTGACTAACCACAAAGAAGATAAAGTTCTTGGTTTTATTCATTTATTATAACATTTCCATGGCAGACCCAGTTTGCCTTTGTGCATGTGCCATGCTAATATGAGACTGCTGGATCCGGGCTGAACAAGTCCAGATGATCCCAGATGCCAGGAAAGAGTTTGGGTTTTGTTTAATCTTCTCGTTGCCATTTTATCATTTATATCAAATATACTGTAATAAAGATGTCGTCATCTCAACTTCTAACAAAATTCTTAAAGGTGGTCACTGTTTCACCTTGACCAATTAATTGAAATGCAATCTGAAGCTTTCAAATTAGGGAATGAATTTTGAAGGGAAAGTTGTTGATTTAAAATTTGACCTACCATATTTTTCAGAGTATAAGACGCACCGGAGTTATAAGACGCACCTTAGTTTTTGGGGAGGAAAATAGGGGAAAACAATCTGCCTACCAGGTATTCATCTGGCTAGCGTCCTTAGTCTGGTCAGCTTCAGCACATTATTTTATCCCCTGGTTAGGACTTAAAAAAACCTTCTTCTGAGAGAATAACAATGAAAGAACCTGCAAGCCAGTAAGAGCTGGGAAGATCCTTAGCACCTGGTTAGGGCTAGAAAAAAACTTATTCGGAGCAAGTAGAGCAATGAAAAAAAACCCTGCAAAGACTTAGGGCTGGAAAACCTTCTTCTGAGAGAGTAACAATGAAAGAGCCTGCAAGGTAAGAGCTGGGAAGATCGTTAGCACCTGGTTAGGGCTAGAAAAAAACTTATTCGGAGCAGCTTCAGCACATTATTTTATCCCCTGGTTAGGACTTAAAAAAACCTTCTTCGGAGAGAGTAACAATGAAAGAGCCTGCAAGGTAAGAGCTGGGAAGATCGTTAGCACCTGGTTAGGGCTGGAAAAAAAACTTCTTTGGAGCAAGTAGAGCAATGGAAAAAAAATTCTGCAAAGACTTAGGGCTGGAAAAACATTCTTTGGAGAGAGTAACAATGAAAAAGCCTGCAAGGTAAGAGCTGGGAAGATCTGTTAGCACCTAGTTAGGGCTGGGGAAAAAGCTACATTCGAAATATAAGACGCACCCAAATTTTCAGCCACTTTTAGGGAGGAAAAAGGTGTGTCTTATACTCCAAAAAATACGGTACATTTGAATACAGTAATGGGAAGAAAAATATTTTTAATATCTGGCAAACTAATTCTTTTCACACTGCAGGGGTGAATTTGCTTTATGGCTTGATGGAGATCTCTATCACGGAAGAAGTCACTCTTGTAAAACCTTTGGGAATCGCACACTTTCTAAGAAAGAAGACTTCATTATACAAGATATTGAAATTTGGGGCTTTGAATAAGTATAAACTGTTAAACACTACAAAAGTTTGTCCCAAACCTGATCCTGATCAATGCAGCTCAGAAAACCCTTAAAGCAATATAATGTAGCTTGTTTTGCAATGCCTTTCTACATTTTCTGCATGACCATCAACATGTCTTTCACATCAGCATATTGGAGTGCAACTGACACTTCAGATTTTATTTTCATTTTTGAAAGTTACAAAGCTTTCCAATCGTAATTCATTATTTCTTTATGAGAGCCAGGTATTTATCATCATGTCATTCACATATCAGTTTGTTAGTTCTCATTCTCACAATTCAGAAATTTCCTTTACTTCTGTTTTAACTATTTCACTGAAACAACATTTAAGCAACATAAAATCTAATTGAGTTATACTGTATGTACTTGGCCTAAGTAATATGGGGAAGAGATGTTCATAATTTACCAATTGATCAGTCTTGGCTGTTTATTTCAATCAAATATCACCACATCTTTAGTCATATGTCATGAATTGGTATCTGTTGTATTTTACTGTTGAAACATAGCTGCCCTATTGATTGTATTGAAGCGTTTTGCACATGCCATTAAATGATCTGCAGGCTTGGGACAAATGCTGGGCAAGGATTCAGCTACGTGATCAAGATATATAATACAGCAATGAGCAACTGGAAAAGTAAGCATAATGCAGTGAGTAATTCATAGTACATATAATACCTTCTTATTGCTAAAGCTATGAAACAGATGTGTTTTTCCAAACATATAATATGCATCAAATTTATGCGTTTGTGTGTCTGTGTATATATCTACATATGCACACACATACATAACACACCACTCTGTTTTATAGTTCTTCCGTTGTAGCCTTGTAGCACATCATCTCCAAGAATTGCTCCTGTCCAAAACAGAAAACAAAATGTGATGTTTTTCTCTTCTTTTGAGTGGATCTGTGTTGTAAAACTGCAATTTGCACCAGCTCTGATGCAATGGGGTAACGTACTCTAGATAGACATCATAACTCAGTAGATGTGTTAATATGCAAAATTTACTGTTCTGTGACCTCAAAGCAAAAAAAAAGAAAAAGAAAAGTTATAGTAAATCAGTAGCTCTTGTCCACTTTTGTAGAAAAACTAAAAAGCCATTGTGGCAATAGCAACAGTTGTTTCAAAGCTTATATTCTATGTTTATGCAAAAGAATAATAATTTAAAAATGCTGTTAACTGTGACAGTGAATGACTTTGTGCTGAAATCTCAGCTATTCTATTTCAAATGAATATTGTATATATTAACTTGTACATTAATGTTTAAAAGTAGTTTTTGTTATTTTAGAGGGGGGAAAGTATTGATTAACGGGTTGCTTCTAGCACTTTAAATTATTCTAGCAATGGAATAAAAAGCCAAATGGCTTAGCTCAAATAATTAGCTATAGTTGTATAGAATGTTACTAGTACAAGTTGTTTCAAAATTATCTGGGGAATGCTTACTGCTGTGGTAATGGAAAAGAGAATATTTTATCCTATAATATGCTCATGCTTTATATTGCTAAAAAAAAATACACAGCATTGTTTTCTGTCTCAATGTATAGCTCTTTACTCCTATTAGTAGAATATATGTAGATTCAATGTTTACAGACAAAAGGAAATGTAAATAAATTAAAATAGCTTTCCCCCCCTTTTGGTCTCCCACAGCAGTGTTATTGTCTTTGTGGGTTCACTAACTAAACAATCCTGTGATGGATTTAAAATACTATAAGATAATAGTGATATAAAGCAAATAAATCTAAATTCACGTAATTAAACTTGAGTTGGGCTTTATTTAGACATACGACCATTTTGTAATTAACACTCAGATTGAAAGCATTGAATCATAGCCAAAATACTAGTAGTGTTGAACCATGTTCCTGCTAAAAATTTCTGATAAGGAATTGGATGTTTTTAAATATTGTTACAGAGCTGTTTATTAATGGTAATACACTTTGCCATGTGATGTGGGAGTTGCTGCTAAAATGTTCATTACAGCTGTATAGAAATTTCAATATACAATACAGAATGCCATTTGCCAGGGAAGGCAGCCTTTGTCCCACCTTTACCCATATCACCTTCCTTCCAGTAAGAAAAATCAAAGTGAGCTACTGCAGCTATAAAATAGAATTAGAATCCTTAAGCTTCAGGAAACATTAAAAATGCTACTAACATTGATTCAGAAAAAAATAATAGGTTATTGCCTTGGCATTAAAAAAAACAAAATATTTTCCATCTCAAAAAAGTCATTAAATTTATTTAATTCTTTTTCATTCATCCCATTGTATCAACTGAATTTGCAGTGCATTTCACTTCTTGTTAATATAAATAAGATTTTGAAATGGATTACATTCTTATATTTGACAGAAACATTTAATATATACAGCTTAATTTAGACCAATCAATGGTATAAACTGCTCCGTGAACTTTCATAATCCAAATCTTGAAAAATAATTAGCAGACATAAAAACCTAAAATAGTATCCTTGTCCTGGGAAAGCAACGTTTTTTAAATTACATTTTTCCAAACTTAATTATTTTATCTAATTGGTAAGGTAAATCAAGCTTTTATTCTCAATCTATGGATGCAGGAAAGTTTATTGATTAAAGATAAAATGTTATTTGCTTATAACACACTTCCTTTATAATGTTATTAATATTTCACAGCGCTTAAGATTTTTGCACATGATTTCTTGCAAGAATCATATTTTTGATACTTGACTGAAAAAACATTCAAAAGCTATACATACCTGCATGCACATATACTGATATTTGCATAGCAACTTTTAGAATAAATTTACCATCGTCTTGACACAAAATCATATATTTTTTCTTCTGTAAGAAGATGTAGGATCTTTCACTTTGAAAGACAACATACCATATCAAAATGCAATTCTTTTCAACAGCTGATAGCATTAAAAAAACAATATGGTTCATCTAACACTGGGACCCCAGTTGGCTCCCAAGGATACCTTACTTAATATCTCCAAGGTTCTGTTTCCTTCAACTAGTAACTTTTTACATTTTTTAATTAATTTTTAAAAATGAGAACACATATTGTAATGCAAAATGTTATCTTCCAGCATCATTATCATTAAGCTATCTTAGTAGATAAAAACGACAGGCAATTGTAACTCCGTATCCTGCTCAGAAAAAAAAAGTGCTGTTCATTAAAGAGGGGATATAAATTATATTCTTTTTGAGCAGGTGCTAGAGATGGTGAGAAATGTGGTAAATTAATTATTTATATGTGGGTATATTCCCATGGCAGCCATTTTAAGAATAGGCAATCTCTGAACACCCACAAGAAGTTTGGAAATTATCCAGTGTGCCCCTAACTCAAAAAATTAGGATCCCCTTATCTGAAAGCTACTTTACACATCTTTTAAGTAATGGCAATCGGATTTATTATAAAGAATTATTGTTATAACATCACATGTCCATGTACCTCATCACGTTTTAAAGCAGATTTAATGAGCTCATATTTCTGAAATGTTGGGGTCTAACATTAATTAAAATCACTTAATATAGCCTTAATGTAAGGCTGGCAGTAATCTAAGCAACAGTTAGCAAGGTGCTGTCCAAAATGGGAGTTTATTAACTTCACAAATTTCCCCAAAAGGAATTCACTGCCCTAAACAAGGCCACTGACTTAACAATCCATCATTACAAAATAGGAAAAGTATTTTTTCTGGTAGGAAAAGTAGGGCTGAACGTGGGCTTGTATATTTTTTGGGGGGGGGGGTGTTTCATTTTTTATCTTTCTCCATGGGTGCTTAAAAGTTTTTATCTGTCATTTTATCTGCTGGAGGTCTTCTAAACAAAAAATAAACTGGGATTGATGAACTTAAAAGAGGGAGCAACGACATCAACAGCCTGGGTTGCCTCATGCTCCCAGTGCTAACCAGATCTCTGAAAAATCCCCAAGTGTCTAGTAAACATCTGATCCATAAGGCAGCTGAAGTGAACCATCTTCTATATCATCTACATTCTTTATATAGAAATCTTACCAAACATAGTTAAACCAGATACTACCAGTACTGGCAGAACGATCTATGTACTAAATAAACAATAACATAGAAGTTATTAACAATAACATAGAAGTTATTAACAATAACATAATATGGAGATGCGATTGTTAAATATTAATAGATAAGAAGTTCTGAGTACCAATGAAAGTTTTGACGTCTGTTGATCTTTCTGATAAACATTCTGAATACAAGGATGCCCTTTGGTTTATTCTGTGAGGAAAAGGACCTTATTCTAACAAAGTTATTAGAACGGCATCATCCCGGCCTTGCCACAACATTTCTCCCTCAAAGTCTAGCATTCCATGTTTTCTGGCCCTCAGGAGTATTCCAACAACTTTATCTGAAATGTGAACGTATCTGTCAAAGAGATCACCAAAAGTGACTTGGATCTTGCCATCACGTCGTGGCTGAGCCATTGTTCTGATGATGAAACACATGTCTCTCATCTCCCGGTGGATGTGGCCCTCTGCTCTCTTGGCCCGTTCTGCTGTCTTTGTGCCTTCTTTAGGATGACCATAGCCTTCATCTCCTTTACGCAGGCGGGTGGCCATAGCGAGCTCATAGTCAAACTCCTCGCTGAAAGGGTTGAGTTTCTGAACGGTCACATGTTCATCAGCCCATTCTTCCCATCGCCCCTTTAGATTGTATACAGGACTGTAATTCTTAGACAACTTGAGATTTTTATTCATGCTGCAGAATAAGAAAAAGGAGGGGAGAAAAAAAACAGCTGCTGAATAGAATAAGCCTTTAGTGAAATATTTTGGTGGAGTTCATTAATCTGATTTACACCACAAACCGCTAGGTGGCGTGTTATCACTAATTCTAAATCACTTTATTTCCTTAGACGGTTTGCTGCCTCTTACCTGAAAATAAAATCTTACTATTTTGGATTAGACTCATTCATTTTAATTTATATAAGGGAAAAGTAACACCACTCTCATTAATTACATCTGCATGGCATGATTTGCTAAAAGAACTGAAGGAAATAAGGACAGATGGATTCCCTGGTCAATCTAGTCCAGGAGGCTGTTCTCACAGTGGCCAACCAAATGCACAAGGAAGCCCACTAGTCTCCCAGCAGATGCCTTCACAAGGAGTTCCACAGCCATCAGGTAGGAATTGATTCCCATAATAGCCATAAACTGGTCTGTCCTTTTTGAAGACAGGCTGGTAGCCGTCACCACATTTCATGGTAGTGAATTCCAAAGCTAAATTACCCCTTTTTATTTTAGATAAAAATCCTTTTATTTTTCCTAATTTTCCAGGATTCAATTTCATTGGATGATCTCGGTTTCTTTTGTCCACCTTATTCACTCCATGCATAATTTTATATACCTTGTTCATGCAGGGTTTTTTTAAATTAAAATGCCCAAATGTCACATTTCTCATATGGAAACTTCCAGACTTTGATCATCTTAATTGTCTTCCTCTGGATCTTCTCTAATTGTCTTCCTCTGGATCTTTCCTAATTTCACTATATTCTTTTTGAGCTATGGCATCTAGAAGGATAAAGAGCTGTTTTAAAACGTTAAAATACCCCTTTTGGAAAGTCCAGCACAACTTCTTCAAAGTCTTTCCCTAGAAATGCTTGGGTGTGCATATAGTCCCTTCTTCACTTTTCTGACTATCCTGTTGGAAGAGTCTTCAAAGGAGGTGACAAATTAAAATTTCTGGCAGCAAACTACGAGAGATATTAGAGTCATGAATGCTTTAAAATAAATGGGAACAAATTGGCTTAGAGCTTACACTTCTATTTATGAAAACAAACTATTAGGGCTTTTTTTTAGACTTCAGCATGTGCCTAAAAAAAGATGTGTGTGCTTTAAAAGTTATATTAATTTTAATGAGTTCACTGCTTACAGGAGCAGAAGCCAAAAAACTGAAAAAGCATGGGACTAAAAATGAAGCTTTATTGGTAAGCAAAAGCAGCACTGACAAAAAAGTCTTGCATATGTCTGTCTATACTTTTATTTTATTTTGTTTAGTCTTAGATTTGGGGGGGGGCATTAAGCTTGAATTCTTAGATCTTATTCAACGCAGTCTGTGTCTTAAGAAACTCACTTCTCAGAGAGCCTCTAGCCAAGATTGACAAGAAACTCATACTTCCTCTTCTCTTGATTCCCATCCTCTGATTCTCATTGGAAGTGAACAGTAGTTGTGTTTATGGACTACTTAGAAATCACTAAGGTATTCTCGGTCTATTACTTCTGCAGAATGTACTTTTTAGGATTGTTGGGTAGCATGAAGGTTCTATGGTATTTAGGTACAACAGGCTAATCATGTGTAGCTTAATTATTCAGCTGATTACTTAACTAAATTAGGGTTCTTCTATATTTGACCTTATCCAGAAATCTCGGCCTGAGCTGTACCTTGTCTGTTGGCATCCCCAAACTTAACAGCAAACTGGGATGTATTGCTATTGCACCTCCTTATCTTCCACTAGTCCATGAAGGTTTGTGGGATCAAATATTGGAGACAAAATATTCGCTTTAAGCAAGATAGTGATCCATATCCTTGTCTTGCTGGGGCCTATCACCCTACCTGGAAACTAATTGTCAAACAAATTCCAAAAGAGTATCATTAACCAGGAATTTACTTATAAGCCCAGATCAGGACACTAGTCGTTCCTATACTTCTTTATATCTTCAAGGACAATAACACACTTTAAATATATTTTGAATGAGTAACCAGGATGGTTGTCCACTCACTAACAATCACAAGTCAATTTATCAGCCCTTTTAGACAGCTTGGCATGCTAACAAATGTCTTTTGTTCTGGATACTTTGAGAAATCTGCCTCCAAAGCATTTAAATTACTTCTTGGCCCCTGGTACAAGTACAGAAATATTGATCTCTCTGAACATAGCCAAGTTTGTTTCCCCATCAATATGGCATAGTCAGAGGCAGAGATGAAGAGCAAAGGGTTGGGTGGGGTCAAGCTGACCCCAGTCTCCTCTTCCTCCTGACTGCAGGTCTCCATAGAGCAGGGGTCTCCAACCTTGGCAACTTTAAGACTTGTGGACTTCAACTCCCAGAATTCCTCAGCCAGCTTTGCATTCTGGGAGTTGAAGTCCACAACTTCAACTTGGCAGACCCCTGCCATAGAGCATGTGTGTCTCTGACATATCTATTGTCCCTTTCTGCTATCAGTTATTGTATCAGTGAGATGGGTGGGAAAGAAAGAGAAAAGAGAGAGAGAGAGAGGAAGGAAGGAAAGAGAAAAAAAGGAAGAAAGGAATAAAAAGAATAGGGAGGGAGGGAGGAGAAAGGGTAAGGAAGAAAAAAAGGGAAAGGAAGGAGAAGGAAAGAAAGAAAAAGAAAGAACTTTAGTTAGTACTTTAATCCATTCAAGTGAAACACTATCATCTCCTTTCCATTTTACTTGCCTTTATAGTGGGCTAAATTAGCACTGCTCTGTTTCCCAAAAGAATTCTTTACTGTTATAATTCTTGCCTTTCCTATCTGAAACCACAAGCATTTGACTCGAATAGAAGGATTCAGATATACTAACTATAGCATGTAGTTAGTCTTTTGTTTGTGTGTGTGTGTGTTTATATACTGTACATAGTAACTTTCTCCATCATGTCTCATTCAAATTCCTAAATGAGAATATGTTTTTGGGTTTTTTTTAAAGGAGAAAAGGACTCCTGTGAAATTATCCTGTTAGATTTCTGATTTAATTGTAGGATAGTAAGTGAATATTTAGAATTCCCTACCATTCGTGACTGATTCTCTGCTGATGTCTGCATTTCCTGGCTCCTATGCTTCAATTAAATCTTGATTAAATTAAAACAAGCAACCTATTACAGATGTCAAAAAGTCAAGATGGCAGTGACATCTGATTGACTGAAGCCTCCCTCCCTTTTTTTAAATGTGTATTAATGTATAGTGTGTGAAGGTGTTGCATGGAAAATGGACAGGATGGGTGCAGATGCATCCTGCAGACATGGGTGATTTTAAAGAGATACGTCAGTTTCAATGGTCTTTTTCTGCCTGGGCAACCAGGAAGGCTTTTGATCAATGGAAATGTGTACTGGAAGACCACACAAGCTCTGACATCACCACCACCTTCAACAATACAATAAGCTCAAAAACACCACCAAGAGAAATTAAAAACAACCACAACAATACTCAAGCAATCACAGAATAAAGAAGCTCTTTATTATTAGCACTTTCATTCAAAGCTGAAAGGATTATATTTCAATCTGTTTGTTTTGGGTGGGGGGCAAATGTAGTTGAGTGACCAGCAGGCATAGACAGCTGGGGAGGAAAGAAATGAATAGCCCTCATCTCTTTCCAAGCAACCCAAAGCCATTTCCAACCACTTGGAAATAACTCCAAGAAATACAGGTTAAACATAGTTCAACCCACAGAAGGTGACCAGTGAGAGTCAGAAAATTACTGGTACTCAATAAACAAAACTTGTATAGTTTTAAGTTACAATTAATATGCTAATTCACCTTTCTTCAGAACTACTTCCTTTGTTATAACAATAGCACTTTTCTTATATACTGCTTCATAGTACTTTACAGCACTCTCTAAGCGGTTTACAGAGTTCAGCATATTGCCCCCAACAATCTGGGTCCTCATTTTACCGACCTCGGAAGGATGGAAGGCTGAGTCAACCTTGAGCCTAGTGAGATTTGAACAGCTGAACTGTTGAACTAGCAGTCAGCCTGCAATGGCTGCATTTAACCACTGCACCACTTCAGCTCTTAGATGTTAGATGCTTACAATAGATAGACAGAGAATAGGTAGATGAATAGGTAGCTTTTATGGAAGTTTAATAACTGAAATAATATATTTGAAGTCTACAACTATTTCAAAACATAAAAGGCTTTGCAGAAAAGAGTTTTTAAAGCAGTAAGGTAACAAAATGGCTCAAAACATGTCTTCAAACTCAACCAACTTAGAGTTCAGAGTGTAGGCTATTCCCCCCCCCCCCCCTCATATTATACTTCTACTTCAGGGGTGTCAAAATGGCGGACCACGGGCCAGGTGCATCATGCGCAGGCCCCACCCACCCCAGCTCCGTGAAGGGAAAAATGTTGTGAAACGTCACGTGACGGCAATTTGACACCATTGTTCTACTTGGATCTCCAGAGGAAAATATTTCAAAGGTGGTTTACAAGAACTATGCTCAAGAAAAGACAAATAACAAATACATCATAAAAAGAGCAAAAGATAAATTCATCTACATATATATATATATATATATATACATACATACATACACACACACACACACACACACACATATGTATGTATGTATGTATATATATATATATATATATATATATATATATATATATATATATATGTATGTACTTGTTTTCTGGAGAGCCCCAGTAAGGTTTGACCTCACTAAAAGGTTAGAAAGGTTCATATGATCAGGTTAATGATTACTTACATCACTGGAATAGTTGCATTTTATTTTTAGTGAGTAATTCATGCTAACCTGGACCAGGTTCATGTTAACTTGAATGAACCTTTGCTAGCACTGATATATGCTAAACCTCATCTGTTTAGAAATGTTTGTGAATTATCAATGAAGCCATTGGACTTTGGGGAAACTTTCAACTGAAAAGTTTGAATGAAATTGTGCTCTCAAACACAGCAGGATATTGTCTCTGTCTTGCTATAGTTGCTCCTTATTTACTGGAATGCAGATCATCATCACCTGTTAACATATAGAAGACCCTCACATTCATCAAGCTTTTTTGTTTGACCATTACCTGATAGTTTGCTAGATAGATTGAATGAGTGAGCAGATTGGCCATGGTTATTGACATGATGTCTTACACACTAATGCAGGGCTCCCCAAACTTGGCAACTTTAAGACTTGTGGACTTCAACTCCCAGAATTCTCCAGCCAGCATAGTCTTAAAGTTGCCAAGTCTTAAAGTTGCCAAGTTTGCCAAGTTTGAAGACCTCTGCACTAATGTGTGAAAACCATTGGTTGCTCTGATAGTTTTGCACCATTTTGAACACATAGGAATGGCCCTATGGGATGCAATTATACACACATACACCAGGCTGGTAAGCTGTGCAAGAAAATGAATTGGGTTATTCTTGTAGTCAAACACAGAAAGTCAGGAATATTCTTGAATGAGAATGGAATGTCTCTTGGAATCAGAGTTTCTGTTGCTAGGCAGGGCAGTAGTTTATGTGAGTTGTGCCCAATTTTGCAACCTTTTTTTAAATCATAGTTAAGCAAAACACTGCAGTTGTTAAGTGAATCATGCAGTCATTTAGCAAATCCAACTTCTCCCATTGACTTTGCTTGTCGGAAGTTCACTGTGAAGCACAGAAATTGCAACCACACAACCCCGGGATGCGGCATACATGACGGTTTCCAACTGCTCAAATTTCAATCACATGACTGGATACTACGGCAGTCATAAATGGGAGGATCAGTTGTAAGTCACTTTTTTCAGTTTCGTTGTAAACGAATTGATATAAGTCAAGGACTACCTGTACATGAACAACAGTTGATTGGACTAAACAATTGAAGGAATGCTTGGCCCATGTGCTCCTTAATAGCATACGGCTGTCCCAGCCCTCAACCTTCTGCCCTGCAGATGTGTCCAAAACCATTACACATTGGGAAAATTGGGCTAGCAAATAAAAACAGCCGAAAGCTCTAAAATGAATGTTACCTAAAGTGCCTAACATTTTCCTCTGCCATCATTCTAAAACAGTGTTTCCCAACCTTGGCAAGTTGAAGATATCTGGACTTCAACTCCCAGAATTCCCCAGCCAGCATTCCCTGGCTGGGGAATTCTGGGAGTTGAAGTCCAGACATCTTCAACTTGCCAAGGTTGGGAAACACTGTTCTAAAACAAGGGTTAAATGGTCTCTTTGCAGAAACTATCCTATTCCAAATATAACTTCCTCAGTTTTTCTTTTTTAAAAAATGGATATAATTAAATATTAATGCAAGCAATTTTTAGATTGTTGCATGTTTTGGAAAATATAAGGATTTTTTCATATTTAAAGTTTGACCGCTTCCTGTATCTTTCCATTTTCACTTTCTGCTCCTCCATTTTCATTTTGGCTTCAGATGAAAATGGCTACTTGGAGATAATTGAATGCTGCTGCTATGGAGAAACAGCTCATCATCCCTTCCGTGGCCTATTTTTACACGTTGGCTCATCATTTAGAGCCCCCTCCAATCCCTTCCTCCATTAGTGTTCCAAAACATGACTGAGGTGGCATTGAATAGACAAAACCACATACTGATAACAGAAAGTCCTCAACTTACAACCATTCATTTAGTGACCGTTCGAAGTTACAATGGCACTGAAAAAAAGTAACTTATGATTGTTTTTCACACCTATGACCGTTGCAACATCCCCATGTTCCCCTGATCAAAATTCGGGTGTTTGGCAACTGGCTCCTATTTAAGATGGTTGGAGTGTCCTATAGTCAAGCGATCACCTTTTGCGAATTTCTGACAAGCAAAGTCAATGGGGAAGCCAGGTTCTCTTTACAACTCTTTACAACTTAACAACGGCGGTGATTCACATATCAAATGTGGCAAGAAAGGTCATTAAATGGAGCAAAATTCACTTAACAACTATCTCAACAATGGAAATGGTAGTTGTAAGTCAAGGACTACCTCTGGTTGTGCTGACTTCAGAAAGCACTACTATGTGCTACACAAAAGCATTTCCTTATAACAAGGCAATTTTGGAGAATTACAGTAATTACTTACTGTGAGGCCATGGGATGTTTTATCCTCACCACACTCTGTATTTCTTGGATATTGTGAACCCTGTCTAATCCATCCTCTGTGTCTTCACCATAGCCACTGTCTTCTGTATCCAAGCTGTTGCTACGATAGTCCTGTAGTTCTTCTTGTTCTAAAAGTTTCCATCCCTTTGTCATCTCTGATACCAGATTAGAGCACTTTCTCCTCCTTGTAGGAGACATTTTGTTACGAAGGATTTGATCAATATTAGTAGGGTCATTGATGATCTTTCCTGTCTCCGCAAATTCGTCTTGTTCATATTTGTTGCTGAGAAGACCAATGTCACTACTTTTTTCAGAGAGTGACCTTATTACACTTTTGGTAACTTCTTTACTTCTAATATTAAATTTCTCCAGAGTTTCTGTTGACTCACTTGGACTTTGTTCTCCATCTTTGTTTGACACTTGCTGTACTGAAGGAAACTGTATCTCAGTTTTTGACTGATCTGTCTTGAAAGTTGGCGAATGTTTCAGAGGTGTCCACTCTCTTGGATCATTTGGTGATTTGTCTTCATTAGGTACCCATCCAGTAGGTTCCTGAGCTTGCTTGGTGTTGTGTTCAGTTGCCCACTGCTGCCAACCTTTCGCCAAGCTGATAACCAAGCTAGTCATTCGGATTTTTTTGATGGCCCTCTTGGCAGGTGTGGTACACTGGTGTTCTTCTGGTGGCATGGCTTTGTCTACGGTTTCCCAACGTTTGCTTGTGTTCAAACTCACGTTCAGATGGTCTTGTAGCAAATAACAGGCAGGGAAGAATTGTGGAGATTTAAATAGATAGAAGGGTGGGCTGCATGAAGCTAGAAAGTATGTGAAATATTTCTCACATAGAAAGAGTCACCTTATTCTGCCAGTGATCTTTTTTTAAAAGGCCCAGCTTGTATTTCACCGCAGCAGTTGGACACTTGATATGGTAAATATGAGTGACGTAGTTCTCCCATGTCTCGGATGCAGCTGTGATGGAAATTGACAGAGGCATCTTATGCATTTAGCTTGACAGTGGAACATGTTCATGCTTTGCCTTACTAAAGAAATGGCCCTTGCCTAATTAGATAGTTTCTCTTTGCTGACTCCAGAAAAGCAAATGAGGGCATTTGTAATCACAATTCAAGAGGCTTTTTATTTTTAACTAACCTACTTTGTGGCTTTGTAACAATGCCAGGTTACTAAGACCATAAAAGGTGCCTCAGATGCAGCTCTTCCAATTGGCTGTGTTTCGTTAAAGGAAAGAAACCATATTAGTGCATTAACAAGAGGGGGGCTTTTGCACAGGTTCGCCTGGTGCACCAATTGCGGCCATACTTGGAGAGGGAGGCTCTACTCACGGTCACTCACACCCTTGTCACCTCCTGTTTGGACTACTGCAATGCGCTCTACATGGGGCTACCCTTGAAGAGTATTCGGAGACTTCAGTTGGTGCAAAATGCGGCTGCGCGTGCTGTGGTGGGTGTGCCAAGATACACCCACGTTACACCTATACTCTGCCAGCTGCATTGGCTGCCCATCGGTCTCCGGGTACAATTCAAGGTGTTGATCATCATTTTTAAAGCTCTTCATGGCTTAGGACCAGGCTATCTCCGGGACCGCATTCTGCCTCACATTTCCCTCCGACCGGTTAGGGCCCACAGAGCGGGTCTCCTCCAGGTCCCGTCAGACAAACAATGCCGGCTGGCGGGTCCTAGGGGGAGGGCCTTCTCTGTGGGGGGCCCCGTGCTCTGGAACCAACTTCCCCCAGAGATCCGAACCATCCCCACCCTGCTGGCCTTCAGAAAAGCCGTCAAGACATGGCTCTTCCTGCAGGCAGGGGGTTGAGACTAGTTCCATCTGAGCTCTCCCCCGGTATGTTTGGTGGTGAACTTTTTTTTTAACTTTTTAAATTCTTTTAACATTGTTTTTAATCATTGTTTATTGTTCAGTGTTCTTGCACAACGTTGTACGCCGCCCTGAGTCCCTCGGGAGTAGGGCGGCATAGAAGAACCAAATAATAAATGAATGAATGAATGAATGAATGAATGAATGAATGAATGAATGAATGAATGAATGAATTTATTTTATTTATTTATTTATTTTGTTATTCTTATATGCCGCCCAACTCCCGAAGGACTCAGGGTGGCGTACAACATAAGAGATACAAGAATAAACAAAATTTCAACAATTTAAAAACGGTACAAAATTTAAAAAGGCAGTATAAAAGCAACAACGACATCCATCCATTCAACCACATACATACTTGGGGGGTAAGCTCAAATGGTTAAGCTGTCCCCCCCACCTGCAGGAAGAGCCATGTCTTAACGGCCTTTCGGAAGGCCAGCAGAGTGGGGATGGTTCGGGTCTCTGGGGGGAGTTGGTTCCAGAGCACGGGGCCAGCCACAGAGAAGGCCCTCCCCCTGGGGCCCGCCAGCCGGCATTGCTTGGCCGACGGGACCCGGAGGAGGCCAACTCTGTGGGCCCTAACCGGTCGGAGGGAAGTATGCGGCAGAATGCGGTCCCGGAGATATCCTGGTCCTAAGCCATGAAGGGCTTTAAAGATGGTGATCAACACCTTGAATTGGACCCGGAGACCGATGGGCAACCAATGCAGCTGGCGGAGAATCGGTGTCACGTGGGTGTACCTCGGCACACCCACCACAGCACACGCAGCCGCATTTTGCACCAACTGAAGTCTCCGGATACTCTTCAAGGGTAGCCCCATGTAGAGCGCATTGCAGTAGTCCAAACGCGAGGTGACAAGGGCATGAGTGACCGTGAGTAAAGCCTCCTTCTCCAGATATGGCCGCAGCTGGTGCACCAGGCGAACCTGTGCAAAGGCCCCCCTAGCCACAGCAGAAAGGTGATGATCTAATTTTAGCTGTGGATCTAGGAGGACCCCCAAGTTGCGGACCTGGTCTGAGGGAGTCAGTTTCGCACCCTCGAAGACCAAGGAGGGACAGTTATCCCTCCTTGGTCCTTAGGAGGCATTATCCACAGCCACTCGGTCTTGTCGGGATTAAGTCTGAGTCTGTTCCTCCCCATCCAGATCTTAACGTCGTCCAGGCATCGGCACATTACATCAACTGCCTCCCTGAAGTCAGACGGGGTGGTGATGTACAGCTGGGTGTCGTCAGCGTACTGATGGAAACACACCCCATGCCTGCGGATGATCTCACCCAACGGTTTCATGTAGATGTTAAACAGGATGGGCGAGAGAACCGACCCCTGGGGCACCCCACATAGTAGGGGCCTGGGGGACGATCTCTGCCCTCCTGCCAACACCGACTGCATCCGATCGGCAAGATAAGAGGAGAACCACCGCAAAACGGTGCCTCCCACTCCCAACTCGCCGAGCCGATGCAGAAGGATACCATGGTCGATGGTATCGAAAGCCGCTGAGAGGTCAAGTAGCACCAGGATGGAGGAGTTCCCCCCATCCCGGGCCCGCCAGAGATCATCCATCAGAGCGACCAAGGCAGTTTCTGTACTGTAGCCGCGCCTGAAACCCGACTGATAAGGATCTAGATGGTCTGTTTCATCCAGGAGCTGCAGAAGCTGGGTCACCACCACCTTCTCTACAACTTTACCTAGAAAAGGTAAGTTGGAGACTGGACGGTAGTTTTTCAAATCAGCTGGATCCAGGGAAGGCTTCTTCAGGAGGGGTCGCACCACCGCAGCTTTTAATGACTGCGGTACGGATCCCTCTCGCAAAGAAGCGATGATCACCGCCTGGATCCAGCCGCGTGCCACCTCCCTGCTGGCCGAAACCAGCCAGGAGGGGCACGGGTCCAATAAACAGGTGGAGGTACCCATCGCTCCCATAGCCCTGTCCACATCCTCGGGAGAAACAGGCCCAAACTCTTCCCATAATGGTGGACTAAGACTCGCCCCTGTCAACTCTATGGACTCTGCCATGCCGGAGTCCAAATTTGACCGAATCTGAGCGACTTTATCCGACAGAAACTCAGCGAATTCCTCAGCTCTGCCTTGTAAGTGTTCCTCGCTCCCCCCTTTTGCAAGGAGGGAGCGAGTCACCCTAAACAAGGCGGCTGGACGAGAATCTGCGGACGCAATAAGAGCGGAAAGATAAGATCGTCTTGCCGCCCTTATCGCCACTAAATAAGATCTGATGTAAATTCTTAATAGTGTTCGGTCAGACTCGGTCTTCTTTTTCCTCCAGCGGCGCTCCAGACGTCTCTTCTGGCGTTTCATCTCCCGGAGCTCCTCGGTAAACCAGGGAGCTTTCCGGGATCCACTGCCACGGAGAGGTCGCTTAGGCGCAATTCGGTCTAACGCCCCTGATGCTGCGGTGTTCCAAGCATCCACCAGGGAGTCAGCCGAGTTGTGTACCAGAGTTTCAGGTATTTCCCCAAGCTCCCTCTGGAATCCTTCCGGCTCCATTAGGCGCCTGGGGCGGAACCACCTAGTCGGTCCCGCCTCCCTGCGGGGGAGGAGTGGGGTTGTGAAATTCAGCCTCAGAAGGAAATGATCTGACCATGACAGTGGGGTGGTGACTATATCCCTTATCTTCAGATCATCTCTCCACTGCCCCGAGAGAAACACTAGGTCAAGTGTGTGACCACCCTCATGGGTCGGACCTTGAATTACTTGGGTTAGGTCCATGGTTGTCATGGAATCCATGAACTCCTGAGCTGCCCCAGAGGTTTCGCCAGCAGATGGCAGGTTAAAGTCCCCCAGCACCATAAGCCTGGGGAACTCAACCGCCAAGCCGGCTACTGCCTCAAGCAGCTCAGGCAGGGCCTTACTTACGCAGCTGGGAGGCAGGTACGTTAAGAAAAGGCCCACCTGAACCCCTAAGTCCAACTTCAGAAGGAGCGTCTCACACCCAACAATCTCCGGGGCAGGGATCCTACGAGGATGCAGATTTCCACGCGTTATAATTGCCACTCCTCCCCCCCTTCCCTGGGGTCGGGAATGATGCTGCACCGAGAAACCAGCTGGGCATATCTCAGAGAGGGCTACTCCCCCCTCCTGCCCTAGCCAGGTCTCGGTAACACACACCAGGTCTGCCCCCTCCTCTGTGATTAGATCACGTATCAGGGGGGCTTTGTTGATAATTGACCTGGCGTTGAGCAGCAGCATCCTGAGCCCAGGGCCCTGAAAACCCTGGTTGCCAGGTGTCCGGGTTGAGCACGATGGAACCGGATCAGAGGGGCCGGAACAAGGGATCGCTTGTATACAGCGAGGTCTTATTCCCCGAGAGCGGCCCTCCCCTCTGCTCCCGCAATATCTGCCTCTTCCCATTATGACTGAGATGTTCCGGCTCTCACCCCCATCAGAGACCCCCTCCCCCTCCCCGCTGGCCCTCCCCCCTTCCTGCAGGCCATACATACCATTCTCTTCAGCCAGGATAATTTCGTTCCGTCCTCCCCCGCTTCTGTTAGTACACTCGGCGGGTGGGGGTGGACATTCAGACCCCGGCTCTACCATTATCAATGATCTTGCAGTACATACATATCTATCTCACTCATCCACAAACCACACACTCAAATCACAATCACACTTCCAAGAGGGGGGGGGGAATAATTTAAAATAGGATTAAGGGTTAAGGCGGGAGGCAAGTCTTCCATATAAAAAAGTGCGTGCTAGGAGAGCAAGTCCTGCGCATCTCCCCAGCTTCCCAGGATATTCTAAAGTCTGGGAGAGAGGAAAACCTCCCTTCTTCCAGTCGTCTTAAGGGAACAAACGCTCCTATTCCCATAGTCTGCAATTGTCCTCCAGTCCAAAACGGGTTCCACATTGTCAACACAGTTGCTGGTTCACCCAAGCCTAGCAATGGGGGGGGGGGGCAAGACATAGAAAGGCCTGCACTGTTGATTCACGGCAAGGCACCTCCTCCCCTCCACGGTGGCCCGTCCCCAGAAAGATCAGATTGTAATCAATAATTCCTTCAGGGGTTTCCAGTTCATTCAGCCTACCAGACAAAGAGGCAGCAGTGGCCGATATTCCAAAAATCTATAGCTTGGGGAACGCTGATCCTTAGTCCGTTCTAATATTCAAGGCAGAACCACTCAAAATGGCCCCGGCTGATTTACAAACAGTAGCCCGTCTTCGTCCCCAGCCAAGGGGGAGGGGAAAGATCACTCCAGGAGGAGGAATGAATGAATAAATAAATAATAAACAAACAAAGTGCTTTTCACTATTTTTCCTGCATTTGTGAAACCCCATTCTGCCCAGAAATCTAGGATAACTCACCATAGTGAACTCACCGCAGCTATCTTAACCACAGCCGTCTTGCCACAGCCAATTCGCCATGCCCACCTTGCCATGAGACAATTCACCATGGGACAATCCATGCAGGATAACAACGCAATAATTGTTATCTGCCACTGTTTTTTTTTCTACAGTATTTCCATTTTTGTCAATGAAGAAACAATGGCACCTTATCCCACAGGGAATTATCCACCGCGAGTTGTCCTGTGGTAAGTTGGCCCCAGCAAGTCCCAGCAAGTCTGTAGCCAAGTCCCATGGTGACTTGGCTACAGCGAGATGGCTGTGTCGAGTTGGCCACAGCGAATTGTCCCATTCTGCCCAGGAGTGGCTTCCAGGAGCTCAATAAAACTATCAAAAGGGGGTTCTGCAAGGACAGATTCTGGAACCATAAAGACTCATCAAAACTAATTTGGTCCTTCATTAATTTCAAGTTGTATTACAAGTGCAGGAAATCTTAATTTCCATTTTTCCCTTTTCTTAGCAGCCACATGGAGGAGTAACTAAGAATTTGGAATCAATTTGGGGGGAAACAATTGTTTTTCCTCTTTCTTTATTGATAGCTAGATAGGACTTTCCATGCAAAAAGCCTGAAACAATCTTATGTTGTGTTGCGAAATTCCCCTGTATTTATTGGTTGCTGGGTAGATTTTTTTTCCATAGAGAGAGAAACCTTGAAACGATTCCATGTTGCTGTGCGAATGTTCATGAGGAATTCAAAAGACCAATCTAGTCTGATAGTAAGCCAGCTATTTGTTGAATGGCAAAGATTTGGCATCTGCAGCAAACGAGAACTACAATATAAGGCATTAACTAGCATTGAGATTAGCAATAGGGGATCTGTGATTACAAAATGGCAGTAGCATTCCCACATTTCAACTTGCTCAAGTCATTTGCTATTATCTCGTAATTGCCAATAAAAAGTTGCTCTCCTGTGATTAATATTTGTCCGGTAAGAGAGGAAAGAACATCTCTCACTTTTTCCATCCTACATGCTTGAGATTTTGTAAGAGAAAGGCAATCATTGGTAAGTGATATAAACAGAGAGCTAAAATGGATCATATGAATCACTGGCTGTGCTAGAATTTCCCTGTAATCATATCAGATGCCAATTTTACATCGGACAAGAATAACCAGTATTGAAGTCTTTCATTTTATTTAGTTTACAGACTGATCCTAGAAAGGGAAAAAGGGGTAATCAATAAACTTAACCCATACTTTTTTTTTTAATTTTTTTATTGTTTTTTATTGAACACACAAAACAAGACAAAACAAAACGTATAACAAACAGGTGGGGCATTTGTAGCCCCCTTTCCATCAAAAACTGTTGTCGGATGATTACATTTTATACAGTATTTCGTTTAATATTCATATTACTCTCACATTACCTATCCTATTGTACAATATACCTTCTAAAACCTTTACAAGATTACATGGAAATACACCTTTATACTTTTCTTTTACTCTATCTTACTGTTAAGATTACTGTTAAGGCATTAGCATCCCCAATAGTAATTAAATTCTCTATTCCTAGTTCTGTAAATTTATCGTGTAATATTTTATAAGATTCAAATTATTTATCATTTGAGGCATAGTGTGTTGTGAGTATAGCAAGTAGTCTTAAATTCTCTTTTTTGATATGTACTTCTTGGAGAGCAATTACATTGATGTCAAGTTTTTCCTTTTTTTTGTTTAAAAAATGTCTGAGTTCTTTACTTCCGGTTATTAAGTCCATTTATTTTGCTGAATGTTATTTTTATTTCTTTGGACATTATTATTTATAATATCTTTTAGTATGCTTCGTCTCTCTTAGCACTCTGCCTTGCGTTTTCTCTTGCTGTCTCTGTTTCTTAATGACCTCCTTTTGTTTCTTCCTTTCTTCTACTAGATCTTCTTCTTCTTGGCTTCTATCTTCTAAATCTTCTCTGCTTTCCCTACTTTCTCTGCTGAGTTGTTCTTCTTCTATTAGGCCGCTTTGTTCACCAAAATTTCGTGCTTGTTCTACTGAATACTTTAAATAGTCAAAATCAGTCTATCGATCCCCTATAGTAATAAACTCTATTCACCAGAACAGAAGTGGTGCAGTGGCTAAATGCAGCCATTGCAGGCTGACTGCTAGTTCAACAGTTCAGCTGTTCAAATCTCACTAGGCTCAAGGTTGACTCAGCCTTCCATCCTTCCGAGGTCGGTAAAATGAGGACCCAGATTGTTGGGGGCAATATGCTGAACTCTGTAAACCGCTTAGAGAGTGCTGTAAAGCACTATGAAGCGGTATATAAGAAAAGTGCTATTGCTATAAGAAAAGTGCTATTGCTATATAAGCCAGGCTAGTTGAAAATTTAAAAGCAGGCACACATAACAATTGTTAGAGGAAACAAAATTGGTGGATAATGGAAGATATAGGTAGATTTAGGCTCATAATGGAACATGAAAAGTTCCCATTGCTCAGTGAGATGTTGCTAAGTGAGTTGGGTCCTATTTTGTGACCTTTTTGGCACAGATGTTAAGTTAATCATTACTGTTGTTAAATGAATCATCCGGTTGCTAAATGAATCTAACTTCCCCCATTGACTTCACTTGTTGGAAACCAGCTGGGAAGGTTACAAACGGTGGTCACACGATCCAGGGACATTGCAACTCTCATAAATACATGACAGTTGACTTTGATCAGGTGACCATGAGGATGCTGCAATGATTGTAAGTGTGAAAACTGCTATAAGTCACTTTTTTCAGTGCCATTATAAATGTAAACAGTCACTGATCAAGTGGTTGTAATAGTTCCATGTAGAGAAATATTGCAGTTCCTTGTAGGGACAATCGGTGGAGAATTGCCCTCATTGAAAAAGTAAAACGTTTTTCATGCCATTCTTGTCTTTTGAAAGGGATGTTCAGAAATGCATGCCACATATTAGAGATGACCAGACAAAAAAAATCTAAGTGATGGTTTCTTGCATTTGTCATACTACTTGAAATTGATAAACCATATGTTACTCTCTATGTAGTAAACCATTTCCCCAAAATGTCTGCTTCCATTCTCTAACAACCTAAAGAGCAACAACCAAAAAGATCCAAATAGTCGGGCCAAAAATGTTGCCCTTTTGGTGATGTGATTGTCTGACTTGAAGGTACTCCAGAAGGTTGGGAAGCTGAGTTGTAGTTCCTGACCTCTCAAACATTGCCTAATGTGCAAAACAGAATTTGCCTCTAATGACAAATATATAAGAAATCAGTGAAATATAATTTAATTATAATATAATCTCTGGAGTTCTATTTTTGCAGTCGTCATGGTGTAAAAAAAGACGTTGAGACTCTAGAAGAGTGCAGAGAAGAGCAACAGAGAAAATGATTAGGAGACTGGAGGATAAAACATAAAGAACAGTTTATTTATTTATTATTTATTTATTATGTACATTTCTATGCCGCCCAACTCCCGAAGGACTCTGGCCGGCTCACATCAGAAAGAAACATAAATAAAAAAATTTAAAAGTTAAAAAACAGAGTTGCTGGAATTGGATGTGTCTATAGTGAAAAGAAGGACTAGGGATGACATGATACCAATGTTCCAGTATCTCAGGGGCTGCCACAAAGAAGAGGAAGTCAAACTATTCTCCAAAGCACCTAAAGGTAGGACAAGAAGCAATGGATGGAAACTAATCAAGGAGAGAAGCAACCTAAAATCTAAGAGAAATTTCCTGACAGTTAGAACAATTAATCAGTGGAACAGCTTGCCTCCAGAAGCTGTGAATGCTCCAACACTGGAAGTTTTTAAGAAGACGTTGGACAACCATTTGTCTGAAATGGGGTAGGATTTCCTGCCTAAGCAGGGGGTTGGACTAGAAGACCTCCAAGGAACCTTCCAGACTCTATTCTATTCTATTCTATTCTATTTTATTCTATTATCATTTAATTAGGCAGATAAGCCACAATATTATCTGTCTATAGGTAGTGTTCAATTTATAGTTACAGTTTAGGCCCAGAACATCTGTGACTAATAGTACAGTTGATAAGTGAAATGCACAATCATTAAGTGGAAATCCTGCTTCCCCATTAACTTCGCTTGTTAAGCCCCTGGGAAAGTCATAAATGGGGATCATATGATCCAGGATGCTGCAAGCACCCACATTTTGATCACATGACCCTAGGGACATTGCAATAGTCATAAGAGGGAGGACCAGTCTTAAGTCGCTTTTTTCAGCACTGTCATAACTACCGTGTTTCCCCAAAACTAAGACCCTGTCTTATATTTTTTGAACCCTGAAATAAGAGCTTGGCCTTATTGCCATGTACTCAAAAGCCCAATTGGGCTTATTATCAGGGGATGTCTTATTTTGGGGGGAACAGGGTATGAACAGTCATTAAACAAATTGTCATAAGACAAGGACTCACTTTATTTGGAACTTGGCTTTATTGATGCCGAAACTGATTAGAGCTATGCAGCACTTTAGTTTTGATCCCAAACAGGTGCTACAGGGCTCTTGGTATCTCTTTAAAATGATTGCTATGCTTGCTCTCCCATATGCTCCCAAACACTTCTGGGGAAACCAATCCAGAGGGCTGCACAGCCTTCTCATGTGAAAGCCACTGATTTAGCATTCCCTCTTCATGGAAATGATGGGAAATTGTTGTTAAAACAATTGCTGCAATTATAATTCAAGGCAATGCAAGGAAAAATCCCACTGGCCTTGCTCAAACCTTGTTTTGCATTTGACCTTCTAAAGAAATGATCTTGCGGATTGTATGTGGGCTCCCCATATGAATTACATCCCTGATCCTACAAAGGTATAAATCACTGGAAGGACCTGCTCTTGAAAAGCGATGTTGTAAACAAAGTGCAGACTTCATGCATTGTCTTTATTTCTAGGAATGCCTCTGCCATGTGCCCCACTGCTACATTTACAGGGAAGGAGGCTGAGTGGTTGTAGCTCAATAGTTTTCTTGGATGACTATTTGTCCAGGAAAAAAAAAAGGGCAAACAATTTGCAAGGAATTAATTATAAGGAAGATTAAGAGGGGATGGACAAACCACATTGTCTTTTGTTAGAGTGCCCATCAAATCTACTAAAAAATCCCTATGTGGTCAAAACAGATTGGAAATGTCTCGTATTAAATTTTAAGAAGCATATTAAATTTTTCCAAAGCTCCGGAAAGCAAGACAAGAAACAATGGATGGAAACTAACCTACCCTGTTTTCCCCAAAATAAGACATCCCCTGATAATAAGCCCAATCGGGCTTTTGAGTGCATGGCAATAAGGCCAAGCACTTATTTCAGGCTTCAAAAAAATATAAGACAGGGTCTTATTTTTGGGGAAACACGGTAGAACTAACCAGTGGAATAGCTTGCTTTCAGAAATTGTAGGTGCTCCATCACTGGAGGCTTTCAAAAAGAGTGTGAATAGCCATTACATTACATTAGTCCTTGTATGTAATTTAGCCTTGACATCTTGATAGTGTTCCCTACCATCCCAAAGAAAAGGAGTAGAAATGATCATCTGCCCATCTTTTTTCCTCCCAAATTCCTCCCAAAGGCAAGTTGTTCCACTGATAAATTGTTCAGTGGAACGACTTGCCACCAGAAGTTGTGAATGCTCCAACACTGGAAGTTTTTAAGAAGAGATTAAATAACCATTTGTCTAAAGTGGTGTAGGGTTTCCTGCCTAAGCAGGGGGTTGGACTAGAAGACCTCCAAGGTCCCTTCCAACTCTGTTATTATATATTATATATATTATAAATAATTGATTTCCTATTGCAATACCAGAACTGATCTAAATTTTCCTCTGGTTAGAAATGTGATCAGGAGCACTTTCAATTCTTTTGATTCCCTACAAGACAAGAAAGAATGGATGGAAACTAATCAAGGAGAGAAGCAACCTAGACTAAGTAGAAATTTTCTTTAACAGTGAGTACAATTAACCAGTGGAACGGCTTGGCTTCAGATGTTCTGTGTACTCCATCACCGGAGGCTTTTAGGAAGAGACTGGACAGCCACTTGTCTGGAATGGTCTCCTGCTCAAGCGAGGGGTTGGACTAGAAGACCTCCAAGGTCCCTTCCACTCTGTTATTCTGTTAAGGGGGGGAGGTTGAAAATATATTATGTAAGGTTCTAAATCATGGCATTACAGCAGTTCTTTTTTTTATTTGAAAGAAATATTGACCACACAGTTCACTTGAACAGAGGTTATTGTGTGAAGTTTTTGTATGAAAATGACTCTGCACTTGACATGCACAGCTGCCAACCAGATGTCCCTGCCCATGGGAAGCTGTCAAGCTGCACCATTTTTCCATTTTTCAGCGACCAGTTTTAAGAGGAATAGTTTCTCCAACGTGGAAATAATATTTATTTTTAGAAGAAGTCACTGTGATTAATTGTTTTTCTCTTAACTGTCCTAAAATTAGAACTGGAGATTGTGCCAAGGAAGCCAAGATTCAAGGCAGACAGAAACTCAGGACAGATAGAATTGTTCTTTTTATATTCTTCATTATATGTGTCAGTTAATGGGCCAATATACATAAGTATATAAGTTACATATAGCGAAATCTTGTTGGTATGTTGTCAGCTAGGGCTAAACACAGACACACACCTACAGAGACACAGAAACACACACCTTGGGTGCATCCCTATATTTTATTACTGCAAGTCTTCCTTTCCACATGTGTATCCTTGTAAATAGTTGTCCATTCTTTATTTAATGAAACCACTCAAAATATTTTGGAATCATCAATAATCCGGAATGTCTCACTGTTAATTTAAAATACCCAGGTTTATTTTATGAAAGATTGGTATAGTGTTTGTCTGAAATGGTAAAGGGTTTCCTGCTTGAACTTGGGTGGGGGTTGGGGTTGGACTAGAAGACCTCCATGGTCTCTTCCAATTCTGTTATTCTATTATTCTGTTAAAACAAAAAATTGGAAAGCACCTGTTCCAATATAGAATCTTAGCTTGAGCCCCTCATACATTTTGCAAATGTTAACAATTTACTTAACCATTACCATTTCATAAGACAATATTTCATTTTGTCCAACAGATTCTTAGGCAACAAGGCTGGAATTGTCTACATTCGTGTTTCTCACTTTGGCAACTTTAAAACCTATAAACTCCCAGAGTTCCCTAGTCAGCCTGCTGGTTGGGGAATTCTGCAAATTGAATTCCATTAGTATTCAAGTTGCCAAGGTTGAGAAATACTGATTTAAATTCATCTTAGGTACTTTTTACCTTTCATGTTCCCCACTTTTTTTTAGAAGAAGAAAGGAGAATTGGTCAATTTCCCAGTGGCTATCAACCATTTCAATATCTGGAATCTAAATACTGATACCAATATTATATCTTATTTTAGAGTACATCTAAAATATGTCACTCTTTGGATAGAATAGACCCAGCATTCCCGCTTTGTGATCATATTAAAAGCAACTGTGTTCTCTTCGCTGATGATGTAAAATTATTCAACACCACCGACAATGCTGCTACCCTACAAAAAGACCTTGACTATTTGTCAGAATGGTCAAACAATTGGCAACTCCAAATCTCAACCAACAAATGCTCTCTCTTACACATTGGCAAAAAAAAATTCAGAACACAAAATACAAGCTGGGTGGATACGACCTCGTAGATGACCTTCACTCTGTCAAGGACCTTGGAGTACTCATCTCAAATGACCTAAGTGCCAGAGCTCATTGTAACAGAATTGCAAAAAAAGGCATTAAGAGTTGTTAACCTAATCTTGCGTAGCTTCTTCTCCGGTAATATTGAACTGCAAACTAGGGCATACAAAACTTTTACTAGACCAATTCTTGAATACAGCTCATCTGCCTGGAACCCGCACTGCATATCAGACATTAATACAATCGAACGAGTCCAGAGATATTTCACGAGAAGAGTCCTCCACTCCTCTGCTCGCAACAAAATACCTTATGCCACCAGACTTGAAATTTTGGGCTTAGACAACTTAGAATTTCGCCGTCTTTGATCTGACGTAAGCGTAGTATATAAAAGTATCTGCTACAATGTCCTACCTGTCAATGAATACTTCAGTTTCAACCACAACAATACACGAGCACATAATAGATACAAACTTATGGCAAACCATAATTGATTGCAGAAAATACAACTTCAGTAACGAGTTATCAATGCCTGGAATGCTCTACCTGACACTGGTTTCTTCCCCAAACCCCCAAAACTTTAACCTTAGACTGTCTACTCACCCCATTCCTAAGAGGTCTTTCAGGGGCGTGCATAAGCGCACCAGCGTGCCTACCGTCCCTGTCCTAATATTCCCTTTTATCCGTATTAATTTCATGTATTCATAATCATGTTTATACTTATATCTGTTATCTAATACATGCTTGACAACATAAATTAAAAAGAAATATAAAGAAATAAAATATTACAGATCCTTGTTTCTAGTTTGTTTTCCATAGATATAAGCTATGAAAATGCAATTTATCCCCTTTGGCATTCAATAATAAATGAGAAGTCGAGGTCTCATCATGTTCCCCGTAGTGCCTTTCAATTGATTTCTTTTTTAAGCAATGGCTTTGACCAGCACTAATAATTTAATCATCCTGGGCTCCCCGAAGCATTTTCTTTGTCTCTGCTCTGTTTCTATACACACAATGCTGCCAGATGAACATCTAACATGAATGATGATATCACATTTGGGTTGTTAAACTGCACTGATTTACTAGAAGACATTTTACCATTCTTTTTCTCCTAGTTGAATCATGATTCCCGAGGACTGCTAGAAAGCCAGATGATGGAGACAAAGGAAGCAAGAAGCGTAGATGCCTTCAAGGGGGTGTTTATAGTTAATTCACTGAATGCAATGCAACCAGTCTTCAAACCATTTCTCCTCTCTTATCAAACTTAATGGTTTCTAGTCTCATTATTGTACAATCAAATGAACCTTAAGTTCATGTTTGGTTATTTACACAGTGGTTCTGTAGCCATTGACATAGACACATCATTATGGATGTACTTGTGTTCATATGCACAACCACTTGTACACTTGTAGCAATAGCAATAGCACTTAGACTTATATACCGCTTCATAGTGCTTTACAGCCCTCTCTAAGCAGTTTACAGAGTTCAGCATATTGCCCCCAACAATCTGGGTCCTCATTTTACCCACCTCGGAAGGATGGAAGGCTGAGTCAACCTTGAGCCGGTGAGATTTGAACAGCTGAACTGCTGAACTAGCAGTCAGCTGGAGTAGCTTGCAGTAGCTGCATTTAAGCACTGCGTCACCTCGGCTTCCTTGTACATTATTGCACCACTCAATATACAATATACTGCACCACCCAATATACAATCTTGGGGGAGGGCAGAAGGGTTCCTTCAAGTCAATGCTGACTACTGGCAATTGTCTGGACAAGTCACTGCTGTTTTTCTGGCAAGATTTGGGAAGCGGTTTGCCATTATCTTCCTTCTAGAGTTGAGAGTGAGTAACTGACCTAAAGTCACCCAGCTGGTTTCATGCCTAAAGGGGGACTAGAACCTATGGTATCCCAGTGTTTAGCCCGATGCCTTAACCACCATACAGGGGTTGCCACAAAAAAAAAAAGAGGGAGTCAAGCTATTCTCCAAAGTACCTGAGGGCAGGACAAGAAGCAGTGGATGGAAACTAATCAAGAAGAGAAGCAACCTAGAACTATGAAGAAATTTCCTGACAGAACAATTAATCAGTGGAACAACTTGCCTCCAGAAGTTGTGAATGCTCCAACACTGGAGGTTTTGAAGAAGAGATTAGACAATCATTTGTCTGAAATGATATAGGGCAGTGATGGCGAACCTTTTTTTCCTCGGGTGCTGAAAGCGCACATGCGCATGCTATTGTGCATGCGCGTGTACCCATACCCATAATTCAATGCCCCCCATGCCCCCTACCCCGCTGCGAATGGGCATGTGACCACCCTGCGCTGCCCCTCTCCCTTCCCCACTTCTGGTGGGCCCGGTAGGCCCGTGTTTTGCCCTCCCCATGCTCCAGAGGCTTCCCTGGAGCTTGGGGAGGGTGAAAACGCCCTCCTCTGCCCTCCCGGAGGCCTCCGGAGGCTGAAAATGCCCTCCCAGAGCCTCCGCGTGAGCTAAAAGTTAGCTGGCTGGTGCACACACGCGCGCTGGAGCTGAGCTAGGGCAACAGCTCACATGCCAGCAGATATGGCTCTGCGTGCCACCTGTGGCATGCGTGCCATAGGTTCTCCATCACAGATATAGGGTTTCCTGCCTGAGCAGAGGGTTGGACTAGAAGACCTCCAAGATCCATTCCAACTCTGTTATGCTATGCTATGCTATGCTATGCTATGCTATGCTATGCTATTCCAAACTGGCTGTCATTTTCACCTTATACATAGTTAATGTATTATTACAGATAGTCCTCAACTTACAGGAGTTCATTTAGTGACCGTTGGAACTCACAACAGCACTGGAAAAAGTGACTTATGACCACTTTTCACACTTACAACCATTGCAGCATCCCCATGGTCACGTGATCAAAATTCAGACATTTGGCAACCAACTCATATTTATGCCTGTGGCATTGTCCTGGAGTCATGCAATCCTCTTTTGCAACTTTCTGAAAAGCAAAGTCAATGGAGAAGTCAGATTCACTTAACAACTGTATTACTAACTTGACAAATGGATTGATTCACCTAACACCTGTGGCAACAAAGGTCGTAAAACTGGGCAAAATTCACTTAACTACTCTCTCACTTAGCAACATAAATTTTGGGCTCAGTTGTGGTCCTAAGTTAAGGACTACTTGTTGTTCCCTATCTCATAGTAGATGGAAGCTCAAATATCAAAACAGTGTAAATTAAAAACATAAGGAAACATATCGGTTCTCCATTTTCAATCACAGCCTTCCTATTTATGGAAGAAATATTTAGTTCCTATTCTTACCTAGGTTTCATCCATTGATGGGATCTGTCTTTTCATGGCTTTAGAACAAATTACTTCTGCTTCAGTATGCTTCTCAAATCACATGTGAATTCCTATTTCATAGTCTTCTAAGATGAATTTCCTGTAATGGTCAATTTAAGCATTCTTTTTAAAAAAATGACCAAACATTATTCATTTCAGAAAATTAATTCATTTCCGCCCCCCCCCCCACTTACTTTGCTGACTTGTAAATGGAAATCAACCCAGGTAGTGGAAAAATACTTCAGTTGGGGGTTTAGAGAAGGGATGATTCAATAGCCCTTCTACCATGTTTCCCCAAAATAAGACCCTGGCTTATATTTTTTTGAACCCTGAAATAAGCGCTTGGCCTTATTTTTGGGGCGGTCTTATTATTTTGGGCCGCGTGGAGCAAGACGGGGCTCCTCTTGCCGTCTTACCTGATTTCCAGCTCTGTCTCCCTAACCCTAGCCAGAAGAAATGGCGAGGACCGGCTGCGCATTGGTTTAAATATTTTCAGGGGATGTCTTATTTTCGGGGAAACACAGTATACACTTTTTTCCTCTTTAAAAAGAGTGGTTGTTTTGCCGATGATTCAAAACCTGGCATTGCTCCTAGGCCTGCGTTAGGATAGTTGCTGAACTTGTTAGATTTATAGAGTTGTTGGTGTCTACATAAAATGACTTGTCTCATTTGTGTTATGGAAGGGAACAATGCAGAAAAGGTTGCGTAGCTTCTCTTAAGGTTTCATTTTGCATTCCTTATATTTGTGGTTGCTCCCATTTTTATTTTAGTGGGCAGATGTGGTATATAATTCTATCCAGTGCTAAACTAAATTGCTGCCTCTCCAAAATCTTTCTTGCCCAAAATGAGACCAGTAAGTTAAATGGAATATCTGATTGCTTGGGAGACCTATAGGAGAAAAAGGCATATATAAAGAAAAAGGTGATAGATGGAACTGAAATGAAAAAATATATACTCTGTGTGTGTGTGTGTGTGTGTGTGTGTGTGTGTGTGTGTGTGTGTGTGTGTGTGTGTGTGTGTATGTATATATATATATATACCGTATTTTTGGAGTATAAGACGCACCTTTTTCCTCCCTAAAAGTGGCTGAAAATTCAGGTGCGTCTTATACTTCGAATGTAGCTTTTTTTCCCAGCCCTAACTAGGTGCTAACAGATCTTCCCAGCTCTTACCTTGCAGGCTTTTTCATTGTTACTCTCTCCAAAGAATGTTTTTCCAGCCCTAAGTCTTTGCAGGTTTTTTTTTCATTGCTCTACTTGCTCCAAAGAAGTTGTTTTCTAGCCCCAACCAGGTGCTAACGATCTTCCCAGTTCTTACCGGCTTGCAGGCTCTTTCATTGTTACTCTCTCCAAAGAATGTTTTTCCAGCCCTAAGTCTTTGCAGGGTTTTTTTTCATTGCTCTACTTGCTCCAAAGAAGTTTTTTTCTAGCCCTAACCAGGTGCTAACGATCTTCCCAGCTCTTACTGGCTTGCAGGCTCTTTCATTGTTACTCTCTCAGAAGAAGGTTTTTTTAAGTCCTAACCAGGAGATAAAATAATGTGCTGACCAGACTAAGGATGCTAGCCAGATGAATACCTGGTAGGCAGATTGTTTTCCCCTATTTTCCTCCCCAAAAACTAAAGTGCGTCTTATACTCCGGTGCGTCTTATACTCCGAAAAATACGAGAATTGCAAGGAAGGAGCCTTCTGAACTCTCTTTCTCCCGACCAAACTATCTAAGCTTCACTACCTCTTTGCCCTCTGGAATGCAGCCCCTCCCTCTTGGGAATCCAGACTACATTCTGCCACAGGCAGGCAAGTCACTGGACCACTGATGGAGCATAGAAGAAGTCAGAGGATGAAATGAAAACTAGTAGGCATAGTAAAGAGCAAGAGAATCAGAAAAGTAATTACCAATGTGAAAAATTGAATACAAGATGGGTTGGGTAGGCCACAGAACTCTTTTATTAATATTGTTGACCCTTCGTTAGAATCTCCCACTTGTATAAAGGTAAGTGAGAAAAATTCTTTAGTTGCTGACCACTGTCCTTGCATTATCTTCTGTCAAATGTACATCTTTTCAAATGTAACTTGTTTATTTACATATCTTTTGGTTATGGGGCTTATCAGATTCATCAGAACGTATTTCCTCTTTCTGATCCACATCTTGCTGGCTCCATCTGCCTGTGTATAGGAGCTGCTTTGAAGAACTCACTGGAATTTGTGGCTCGTATGAGAATCAATGATTACACAAGCTGTTTCCCAAAATACAGATAGTCCTTGACTTACAACCATTAATTTAGTGACTGTTCGAAGTTACAAAAGGCACAGGGGGGAAAATGTCATACTTATGACTGTTGCAGCATAACCATGATCAAAATGTTGATGCTTGGCAACTGGCATATTGCAGTGTCCCAGGGTCATATGATCACCTTTTGTGACCTTCTGACAAGCAAAGTCAATGGGGAAGCCAGATTCACTTCACAACCATGTTACTAATCATTCACTTAACAACTTAAAAGCCCTAGTAAGACCCCACCTAGAGTACTGCATCCAGTTTTGCTCACCACACTATAAAAAAGATGTTGAGACTCTAGAAAAAGTGCAGATAAGAGCAACCAAGATGATTAGGGGACTGGAGACTAAAACATATGAAGAGCAGTTACAGGAACTGGGCATGGACAGTCTAGCGAAGAGAAGGACCATGGGAGACATGATAGCAGTGTTCCAATATTTTAGGGGCTGCCACAGAGAGGAGGGGGTCAAGCTGTTTTCCAAAGCACCTGAAGGCCAGAAAAGGAATAATGGATAGAAACTGACCAAGGAGAGATTAAACCTAGAAATAAGGAGGAACATTCTCTGACAGTGAGAACAATCAACCAATGGAACAGCTTGCCTTCGGAAGTTGTGGGACCTTCATCACTTGAAGAAGAGATTCAAGAAGAGATTGGACTGCCATTTGTCAGAAATGGTATAGGGTCTCCTGCGGAGCGGGGGGTTGGACTAGATGACCTATAAGGTCCCTTCCAACTCTGTTAATCTGTAATCTGTAAAAACTGTGGCAGGAAAGGTCACAAAGTGTGACAAACTCACTTAACCACTGTCTCTCTTAGCCACAGAAATCTGGAGCTCAATTGTGGTCATAAGTCGAAGACTACCTGTTACAGACATGGTACAGTTGCATTTTCATGCTGTCCTTTCTCTCTCTGTTGGGGCATCCCATAGAGGTGATAGACATGACCAGAGAGACAGAAATAACAAACATTGAAATGACAAAGAGACAGATAGGACTCCTCCTCCATTCCCAACAAGAACCAGCTTCCACCAAGACATCCTTGTAAATCGGAATTTGCTATAAGTGTGTAGCCCCCTCCCCTGTGTTTGTAAACAGAGTTCTGAACCTCTGGAGATTAAGTAAAGATCCCCTTTCTCTGCCTCCCTCTATAATTCTTTCCCCCTCGGTTATATAAACTGCTACAGTTTGAAACCTTTCCCAGAGTAAGGATAAATCATGCAGATCGATGTCTGTATTCCCAAAACGTACCTAGTTTGGTTCCATTAACCTTCATTTGGGCTTTCTTTTGGTTCAGCATTTTCTGCAAATCCAGCACAATTGCTTTGTTTATGATTCAACGTATAGTGCAAACTCATAAAATGGGTTAATTAAGGATGTTGTGTGAACCCATCTGCACAGTTGAGAATGGCCTATGGGGCAACCCCCATACCTCTTGGGAATATGTTGTAACCGGTCAGTTTTACGGCCTTGCCAGATGATTTAGCCTTTCACCTTCCTTTGGTTTTTAATATTTATTTCACTTTGTTTATATTGGAAGAAAAGAAATATATCTGACCAGGGACCCAAGAGCACATATTGGATTGTTTTCTTCAGCACATCTTTCTTAAATTAACAAAACTGTGTCAGGCAGCTTAATTGAAGAGAATTATTTTTTAAAAAATACAACTTTACTGAAAAATCAACATTTTCAACATGCAAGCAAAGTAAAACTATATGAATAAATTGGCTGAAGAACAACTGAAGAGTGTGTGGTAGCAATAAATCTGGAGAGGAATGTACATTGAAGCATTTAAACCATTGAGCTTCGACTCTCATCTTTCTCATCTTTGAGCTTTACATCAAGAGCCTCTCTCTTTAAAGTCACAAGACTGTACATTTTAGTCCTTTAAATCCATTTATAACTTTTAATTACCGAGCAGCAGGGGTGGGTTGATCCCGGTTCAGCCCGGTTCTAAGAACCGGTAGTGCCAGTGGCAGGAGGCTCCGCCCACCCACCCGGGACACTTTTGCACATGCGCAGAAGTGGCGTGCCCGCGTTTGCGTGAACCAGTAGTAAAGTGTTTTAGAACCCACTACTGCTGAGCAGGTAAGTCACTTCTATTGGGACAACCTAGGACAGTGATGGCGAACCTTTTTTCCCTCGGGTGCCAAAATAGTGCGCGCACACGCTATCGCGTGCTCGTGCGTGCCCACACCCATAATTCAAAGCCCCCCAGTTGCCCCACCCCCCTGTGCATGCGTGCGTGACCCCCCCACTCCCCCATTTCCTGACTTCCAGTGGGCCTGTTTTTTGCCCTCCTTGGGCTCCAGAGGCTTTCTTGGAACTTGGGGAGGATGAAAACGCTCCCCCCGCCACCCAGAGGACCACTGGAGGCCAAAATCATCCTCCCAGAGCCTCCGCGCGAGCCAAAAATCAGCTGGCGTGCACGCACATGCGCGCTGGAGCTGAGTTAGGGCAATGGCTCACGTGCCGGCAGATATGGCTCCGCGTGCCACCTGTGGCACCCGTGCCATAGGTTCGCCATCACTGACCTAGGAGCTGGGCTTGATGAAACGCAAAATACAAAATAATAATTTGGCAAGGCAAATAACAATATATTCTAACTTCTTTTCAACACCAGCATATTATTCCTTGATAAAATGCAACCAGCAAAATACAGACTTTAAGCAAAGATACAATTTTTAAAATTAAATGCATCGATCCTTTTATCATTTCCAATACTGAACTATAGGTTGGATGGACCCTGTACCATGTGGGACTTAGGACAATTACCATCTTTGCACAAGATTCCTCCAGAAAAGACCTTGCATTCGGAATACATGTGCACGCAGCAATTAGCCTAATCCTAACCCTAATCTGTTGCTGAATGTGATTGCCTTGCCTTAACTAATAGAAGGCCAGTTTTCCAGTGGAAATCTCATGGAAATGAATAGAATAGAAGAATAAGAATAAGAATAAGAATAGAATAGAATAGAATAGAATAGAATAGAATAGAATAGAATAGAATAGAATAGAATAGAATAGAATAGAATAGAATAGAATTTATTTACATGAATAGAATAGAATGGAATGGAATTTATTTACACTAGAATAGAATAGAATAGAATAGAATAGAATAGAATAGAATAGAATAGAATAGAATAGAATAGAATTGAATTGAATTGAATTGAATTGAATTGAATTGAATTGAATTTACACTAATCGGCATACATTAAAATGAAATTTTGTTGCATGCAGCTCTTAATGGGTCACCACCTCCAATATACACTACATAACCATGACAGAATAAATAATACAAAATGATGCATCTACTCGCATATATGACACAGAGAAACAGCACATGTAGAAGAGAAACAGCACATACATGTACATGGCGAGAAAAACGAATCTTGCAAGTTTATGAGACAGATGGCATACCAGACAGATGTTACAGAATCTGGTAGTCCTGATAGAAAATAGTATTTCCAACTGGTGATTATATTTTGGTTCCTGTTATGATGTTTCCTTGATCTTGTACACATCTTCTAAGATACCCTTTGTTCCAGAACCTGAAAGGTATTTAAATAAGTAATTTCCATTATTTCTGGCAAACGTGATGAAAAACACTATAGCTTCTGTTTATTGTAAAGCATCCATTTTATTTCCTTAGAACAGAGCTGGAGAGCATATGGATATGCAGGTTGTCTGTGAATTGCATATTTCCCAATAATAAAAGATGCCAAGAATTTTATCTGGAATGCTACTGTTCTAAGAGCCATGGTGGCGCAGTGGTTAGAATGCAGTACTACAGGATAACTCACTGCTCATTTCACGAGTTTGATCCTGACCGGCTCAAGGTTGACTCATCCTTCCGAGGTTGGTAAAATGAGGACCCAGATTGTTGGGGGCAATATGCTGACTCTGTAGACCACTTAGTAGGAGGGCTGCAGAGCACTGTGAAGCGGTATATTAGTCTAAGTACTATTGCTATTGCTACTGTTCCACTCTTAATTTATGGAATCCTTTTCTGCCCTATTTATTTCTTCTTTTGAAAAAGCAAAATTTCACAGTATCTTATAATGACATTCCATTTTAAAAGAGTCAATAAAGCAAGGCTGGAAGATCTTTCGGAAGAGCACTTATGGTACAGAATTTGTCAGCTAGAAAATAACATCCTTGAACTCTTTTGTGACCAAGGGAGCAGCCATAGTCCTACAACCCACCGGTGTTTGACAGAGCTATTAAAATCAGGGGTCATTTTTTTAAAGGACTGTGACCTGTTGAAAAGACATATTTTTTAAAAAGCAACTTATTCAAACTCAGTAAACAAATTACTTCCTTCTGCAAGACCAATTTTAAGGGGACTTAATTAAAACCGAAAAGGTGGATAGACTTAATTATAACAGCAATGAGTGTAACACTCAAAGAACTGAAGGACCAAGCTGGAGACAGATTGCCCTGGGGAAAAATAAATTTATCTACATGGTTGCTAAAAGTCAACCCCAGCTTGATGGCTTATAATCAAGCTGGCTTATAATCAATCAACCATGGTTCACCTGAACATTTGGAACATTTCTTTGCCTTTGTAAAAGAAAGCTACAGGAAGGAATCTAAAGGAACCTCCTATAAAGAAAACTCTTTCAGTCACCCTATCTTTGTCAAAGAAGAGGGGGAAAGGTTACACTGTGTGTGTGCATGCTGAAGGGAGAATTAAGGCACCATGGGTTTTATTTTTATTTTTTTTGTAAGAACTATTCCAAAAAAGACAGCTGCCATGCAGCCAGGCAACTAAGATACCAGCCAAGATGGCTTCCACTCATTTATTCTGAGCAGATCTAAATTTATTAAGTATTGGCTGCTGGATCAATGAGTCAATCTGTTTTCTGGCACAGCAGCAGATGCAAGTGAATTGCATCATTGCAAATCCCGCTTCTGTCTTTCTCCAGAATACCACTGACGTAGCCTAGCCAGTTAGGGACACAATCTTATACATACTGAGCTCATTAAACACAGGGGGTCTTCTAAGTAAATGCACATTGGATTGTACTGTAGCATGGCTTCACAAAATAGATTGTATACTTCTTGATTAGTGTTTTGAAAAAATATATATGCATGTGGTTAAAACTTCATTTTGCAAAATGGGAATGCATAGATTGATAGGTGCCCCTTGAAGCAGGCATGTGCAAGAACCATAAGGCTTATAGAGATGAGGTATACTCCAAATCAAAATTTATGGAAGGACCACAGATGATCTACTGCTGACAAAAGAGTGATAATCCTTTAGAAGGCTTTATTTAAAGGAGACACAGATTAATTTGTCTTCCTTGGCTAAATAAACACATAACTCATGTAGCCTGGATGAAGTTAAGCTCATTCCAAATTCTTCAGTGACTTAGCTGTAACAGAGAGTTCAGGAATCCTAGGGTTAATAAGGGCACACCAAATCAGCTGTAGCTGTAACATAGCACAAGCAGGTCCAGCCAGGAAAAACACACATATTAGTCAGGAACAAGACGGCTGTTACCTACTCATCCGATCTGTAATCTGAAACTGTATTTTTTTCCCAAAGTCAATTGCTATCTTGGCCCTGGAAAACATATGGTGTGCTTACATATCCATCTACTTAGGCTTGAAATTCTTTCCACAGCCTTCTTTCAAGAAGCAAGATTTAAAAGTGGAATTGTTCCTTTCCAAATCAAGAGACATACTGTTCATTCAGAAGGAAGTTACCTAATGATACAAGAAGACCTGATAAAATCAAATTGATTTTGAATTCAAACGGCATGTGTACCTCTCGTGTGCAAATGTCTGTGAGCATGTGAAGTTACCACTCTTAAGGAAAATCACTTCTGATCATTTATCCATCAGTTTTCCGTCAACTGAATTTTTTGGGAAAACACACTACCTAAACTGCAAGTTACAGACCATCTCAGTTCTGTGCAACATGTCTTCCCAAAGTAGCAGATCAATGTACCAAGTTGCTTCTCTATTTTGGCTTTATTCTAACTGTGATTTAAGCTATACGGGAGCAAGCAGTGTAATCACGTGAAATGTTAACAGCAATCTGATTCCCGAGCCATGTGCACTGTGCAGAAAACCAAGAAGCAGTAAGACAGAACCAGATCTTCTTTCAGATTGTATGTCCTAATGCCACACTGCGGGCTCCAAGCCAGTTGTTTTTATTTTTTCTCCAGAAACCTTGCCATCTCCATCATCAAGCAAACACTTGTTTTGCTTGTTGAGGCTCCAACTGATCCAGAATGCAGCCGCGCGGGTGGTTTCGGGGGCTAATTGGCGCTCCCATATAACACCCCTCCTGCGTGAGCTGCACTGGCTTCCGGTGGTCTACTGGGTGCGCTTCAAGGTGCTTGTTACCACCTTTAAAGCGCTCCATGGCATTGGACCTAGGTATCTCCGAGACCGCCTGCTGCCACAAACTACCTCCCATCGACCAGTGCGCTCCCACAGAGAGGGCCTCCTCGGGGTGCCATCAGCCAAGCAGTGTAGGCTGGTGACGCCCAGGGGGAGGGCCTTCTCTGTGGGAGCACCCACCCTTTGGAATCAGCTCCCCCCAGACTTAAGAACCATTCACGACCTGTCCACCTTCTGCTGTGCCCTCAAGACGTATTATTTTTATCAAGCCGGGCTGGCGTGAAAAAGTTTTTGGGGTTTTTAAATTTTTAAGATTTTACCAAATTTTAATTGTATTAAATCACGGCCACATCGAATATTTTATTTTAATTGTATATATATTTTAATGTTTATATTGTGTTTTTACTTGGCTGTTCACCCCCCTGAGTCCCCTGGAGAAGGGCGGTATATAAATCTAATTAAACTAAACTAAACTAAACTTGTCATTCTTGCAGACTGCTCTTTTTTTTTTGCTATGTCTTGTGAGTGCAGATAGGTGGAAAGTCTTATGCATTTTAGTCTAGAGGCAGCGTTATTCTGCACTTCATTGTACCTGCCTATTAGTCTGTTAGGGTTTTTTTGTTCCTGTTTAAAAGAGACAGTAAAGATTATGGCTAAGTTCCTGATTGATATGTCTACTAAGCTTTTCAAGGCTGGCAGCATATATCATGGTAATAAAGGTGGTTTTGGAATCTAGATAATTGCTACAGTTGTGATTGCTAATAAACAATTCACAGAAAGTACTTCAGACCTTGTGTGACAGCACCTCTGTGCTGGTCATTAAAGCAGAATCCTCTAATTTTCAGACCTTGGCAGGAGCCTGAAAAAAGATCTCTATGTTTTACAAGTCATGTTGACTATAATGGATTTTTTTTTTTGAAAGTTGAATGTTTCTTCTTCAGGCTTCTGTGAAAGCCTGAAGACATAAAGAGAAACAAAGAAATAAAGAGACAGGAAGAAAGATGTTTGTCTCTCTTGCACAAGGTCTTAAGAACTTGTGAATTTTTTTTTCAAGATATGCACAATCATAGTAATATCTTCATTCTATGTCTGGCTTCGCTGGACAGATCATTTCATTACTTCCTCGCTACTGCTTTTTGACTGCTACTCCTTCAGACTGTCCCACCTCATCAGAGGTGGGTTCCTGCCGGTGCGGTTAATAGCTGTTATTCGGCGCAGAGCCGAAGACACTGCTGCCGTTCACGTCGCGGGAGCTTTCCCCGGGTGTTTTCCCCGCCTGCATGGACGCCGACAATTGTGTTCTTTTGCCCTCTGCGTATGCGCAAAGCATTCCGCATGTGCAGAGGGCAAAAGAACGCAATTGTCGGCATCCATGCGGGCGGGGAAAGCGCCCGGGGAAAGCTCCCGCGCCGCGAACGGCAGCAGCGTCTTCGGCTCTGCGCCAAACAACAGCTATTAACCGCACCGGCAAAAACAGGCAGGAACCCACCTCTGCACCTCATAGAAGGAAGGGACAAAATGCCAGAATATTGCTACTTACTTCCCTTGTTTCTTCCACTTGGAGCAGCCAATAAATCATAACAACAGGGCCAGAAAAATGCAGAGACTGGTATCCTTCAAGATTATATAATGGTTAATATTTATCCATTCATTCATTCATTCATTCATTCATTCATTCATTCGTTCGTTTGTTTGTTTGTTTGTTTGTTTGTTTGTTTGTTTGTCAACAAGTGCAAGGAATAGCAATAGCACTTAGACTTACAGTATATACCGCTTCATAGTGCTTTACAGCCCTCTCTAACCGGTTTACAGAGTTCAGCATATTGCCCCCAACAATCTGGGTCCTCATTTTACCGACATCAGAAGGATGGAAGGCTGAGTCAACCTTGAGCCTGGTGAGATTTGAACAATTGAACTGCTGAACTAGCAGTCACTGAAGTAGTTGCAGTGCTGCTTTTAACCACTGCGCCACCTCGGAAACAGAACACATTAAAAAATGGCACAAATAAATGGATATAAAGAAGCAAAACATAGCCATAAACACATAAAATGAGTACATACAAATGGGTACAGTAGGACAGGGATGGTAGACACGTTGGTGCGCTTATGCACGCCCCCTTAGGGACCTCTTAAGAAACGTGTAAGGTCCACGGTAGACAGTTTAAGTTAAAAGGTATGGGGGTTAGAGAAACTAACAACAGGATCAGGTAAAGTGTTCCAGACATTTACTACTCTATTGCAGAAGTCGTATTTTCTGCAATCAAGATTAGAGCGGAATACATTTAGTTTGTATCTATTGATAGCTATTGTGTTATTGCGGTTGAAATTAAAGTAGTCGTTAACAGGTAGGACATTAAGGTAGATGATCTTGTGTACTAAGCTTAGGTCGGAATGTAGAAGGCGTAGTTCAAGGTTATCCAGGCCTAAAATTTCAAGTCTACTGGAATACGGAATTTTATTGCGAACAGAGGAGTTGAGTACTCTTGTAAAATATCTGTCAAAAATCGATTGAACAGTGGGCATCATGGATCTACCCATATCAGGCAGTTAACGTACCACTATTAGATATTCTTCAACTACAGAAGTCAGAATTTTTGGACAAATTAGAGCAAGAGCAAATCAGTACTATAGGTGGTCCTTGACTTACAACATTTCATTTAGTGACCATTTAAAGTTACAATGGCATGGAAAAAAGTGACTTATGACCATTTTCACACCTATGACCGTTTCAGCATCCCCATAGTCATGTGATCAGAATTCAGATGCTGACTCATATTTATGACAGTTGCAATGTCCTGGGGTCACATGATCATCTTCTGCAATCTTCTGACAAGCAAAATCAATCGGGAAACCAGATTCACTTAACAATCGTGTTCCTAATTTAACAACTGCAGTGATTCACTTAACAAGTGTGGCAAGAAAGATCACAAAATGGGGAAAACTCACTTAAGAAATGTTTCATTTAGCTACAGAAATTTTGAATTCAATTGTGGTTGTAAGCTGAGGATGATTTACTTCTGTATTCTCTGTTTTCTCTTTCTTGATGCCTAAAATTTCTTAATGCCATGTTCTCCTCCTCTTCCTCCTCTTCACTATCATCTCATTGGCATTTCTTTTCCTTGTAGGAAATTGACATATTGGAAATAATTATTATTGGAAATAATAATGCTGCTTCTTTTTTCCCCGTGAAGAAGTCTACCTAGAGTCATCAGAGAAATCTCAATGATGTCATACGTGACATGACAAGTACGTGACATGACATGTACAAAGATAAAAATAATTTGCATCAGTCAGTGACATCATGACATGGATGCTATATAGCCGTGATGGCGAACCTATGGCATGTGTGCCCAAAGTGGCACACGAAGCCATGTCGCCCAACACGCATGGCCTTGCCTGTTTGTCTTCCGAGTTTCTGGCACACATACATGCACGATGTCACCTGTCCTTCACGAGTGCAGCAGTGCCGAAAACCGGTGTGCGCATGCGCACCAACCAGCTGATTGTCGGGTATGCATATGCGCCAGAACCCAGAAGTTCAGCTTTTCCGGAGTGCGATCCCTTCCCACATGCCACAGTGCCGACAACTGGCCTGCGCATGCTGATCATCAGGCATGCATGCATGCTAGAACCCGGAAGTTCAGCTTTTCTGGAGTGTGGCCCCAATGCATGCGCGTGCACACGTGTGACTTTTCCGTGTGACCTTTTTGGCACTTGGTGTCAAAAAGGTTTGCCATCACTGCTATATAGTATTTAAACCAGTGGTTCTCAACCTTCCTAATGCCATGACCCGTGACCCACCCCCACGACCCCACCGCACCCCACCCCGCTGCTGCGCCCGCCACCATGACCCCCGCCGCCACCATTTGGGTTCTTTTACCCTTTGCGCATGCGCAAAGCATTCTGCACATGCACAGAGGGTAAAAGAACCCAAATGGCGGCATCCGGGTGAAGTCTCCCGACCCCTGTGAAAGGGTCATTCAACCCCCAAAGGGGTCGCGACCCCCAGGTTGAGAACCGCTGATTTAAACAATGGAATGAGAGAAAAACCAGGAAATGATAAATTAAGACAGCCTTACATGAACATTCTAAGTTGGAATAAAATGTTTCAAGCTGTCATTGCTGGAAAACAAAGAAATGACTTCATCCCTACAAATTAGGACTAGGAAATTAGAGCCATTGTCTGACATTAGCATCAATTCTGTCACCTGCGAAATATTTACTGCTGCTCTATCAGAAGCCCAGCCAAAGTTCATGGGTGCCAGGCATACACATTGTCATGGCTTGTCTGGCAATATCTCAGGATCATTGCTACACCAGCTGCCACTGTTTATTCTGTGTTCTTAATGAAATGTACTCAGAAGTTACAATGCTCAGAGCATCAAATCCTCAGCTGCTGTATTTGGCTTATATAGAAACTAGTGGAACATGCTTTTCTCCCTGGCAATATGTCTAAAAATACATAATATATTACATTCCTTCCTGATCTTTCCTTCCTTCCTTCCTTCCTTCCTTCCTTCCTTCCTTCCTTCCTTCCTTCCTTCCTTCCTTCCTTCCTTCCTTCCTTCCTTCCTTCCTTCCTTCCTTCCTTCCTCCCTCCCTCCCTGCCTTCCTTCCTTCTACATACAATGTAAATTTGGACAGAACAGTGTGTTCCAAAAATCCCTAAGCCATGTTTAGGGATGGCTCTATTGCTTTTTCTAAATCTCTTACACATAAAGAAGAAAAACTAAAACTCAAAGATGGTTACCTTATGGGACATGGTGGCACAGTGGTTAGAATGCAGTACTGCAGTCTACTTCTGCTGCCTGCCAGCTGCTTGCAATTTGACAGTTCAAATCTCACCAGGCTCAAGGTTGACCCAGATTGTTGGGGGCAATATGCTGACTCTGTAAACCGCATAGAGAGGGCTGTAAAGCACTGAGAAGCGGTAGATAGGTCTAAGTGCTATTGCTATTGTTTTTGAATCCATATCAAAGAAAGGTCTAGGCCTTGTGTGTGCATGTGGAGGCACACTCCCCCCCCTAAAAGAGGGTGAAAATTTGAGTGCATCTTATACACAGAATATAGCCCCGCCCACCCGCCGGTCCCCACCCATCAGCTGTTTTTGACCTCCGTGCATCACGTTTTTGGTCTCCTCATGCTGTTTTAGACATGTTGGAGGCTGCAGGGCTCACCACAGCACATCGCTGCCTCCGTGCCTCACATTTTTGGCCTCTGTGCGTCGTGTTTTTGGCCTCAATGAGTCATGTTTTTGGCCTCTGAATGCTCTGTTTTAGACCCATTCCAGGCTGTGAAGATTGCCACAGCACATCGCTGCCGATTGCCGCCTCCGTGCATCACGTTTTTCAGCCTCCATGCATCACATTTTCGGCCTCCGCATGCCCCATTTTTTGCCTCCGCACATTGCATTTTGGGGCAGTTTCAGGTGGCGTAGATTGGCACCACCTGAAACCGCCAAAAATATGATGCACAGAGGCCAAAAACGGGGCGTGTGGAGGCAAAAAATGGGGCGTGTGGAGGCAAAAAATGCGATGCGCGGAGGCCAAAAACATGATGCACGGAGAGGGCGATGTGCTGTGGTGAGCCCCGCAGCCTGGAACGTGGAGCATTCATAGGCCAAAAATGCGACATGTGGAGGCCAAAAACGTGAGGCACAGAAGCCAAAAACATGAGACCAGAGGCCCAGATGGTCTGTGGAAATCCCTGCAGCCTGGAACAGCTTATTGGAGGTATTCCAGGAGGCCGATCCACCCGCCAATAAGCTGCTCATGCTGAATCAGGCTGTGATAATGTGCTGAAGCTGACCAGGCTGTTTGCTATTTGCTGCAAGGATGCTAGCCAGATGAATACCGATGGATGCTGGTAAGCAGAGGCAGATTTTTTTTCTTGTTTTCCTCCCCAAAAACTAATGTGCGTCTGATACTCCTGAGCATCTTATACTTCAAAAAAGTACGGTGTGTGTGTGTGTGTGTGTGTGTGTGTGTGTGTGTGTGTATCTATGTATATATACATACATACAGTGTATGTATGTATGTATGTATGTATGTATGTATGTATGTATGTATGTATGTACACACACACACACACCGTATTTTTTGAGTATAAGATGCACCTTTTTCCCCCCTAAAAGAGGGTGAAAATTTTGGTTCGTCTTATATACCGAATACAGCCATTTTTGGCCTTCAGAAGTCCCACCCCTGCATCCCTTTTTTGCGAAAAATGGGCCAATTTTTCACAAAAATGGGTTGTATATAGGGTTTGGGAGGCCTGCAGAGTGCTCCTGGGGGCTGGAGGAAGGCAAAAATGCCCTTGTTTTTGCGAAAAATGGCAAAAATGGGCCGTTTTTCACAAAAATGGGGGCTTTTTTGCCTTCCCCCAGCCCCCAGAAGTACTCTGCAAGCATCCCAAACCCTCTGCACACCCTGTATTTTTGCAAAAATGGGCCCATTTTTGCAAAAAATGGGAGGCCTGCAGAGTGCTCCTGGAGGCCGGGGAGGACAAAAACTTTTTTTCTTACTTACCTCTTCAAAATCTTGGTGTGTCTTATACACTGATACGTCTTATAGTCCGAAAAATACGGTGTGTGTGTGTGTGTGTGTGTGTGTGTGTGTGTGTATACACTGTATGTATGTGTGTGTGTGTGCGTATATATATATATATATATATATATATATATATATATATATATATATATATATATATATATATATATATATATATATATATATATATATATATATATATATATATATATATATATATATATATATGTAGGATTTTTTGCTGATAAATGAAAATAAAGGGAGACTATTATAGATCTATTTCGAGCTTATTTTATATATATATATATATATATATATATATATATATATATATATACATACATACATACATACATACATACATACATACATACATACATACATACATACATACATACATATATATATATATATATATATATATATATATATATATATATATATCGGTTTATGTACATGCATATGCATATGTATATGTGGGTATATGTATACAATTACTCATAGCTTGCATGCTTGGCAAGGTTGACTAATATTCCACGAAGACTCTTTAACAGAACTACAAAACTGGCCCACAAATGTCTAGCTAGCTATTAGGTGTCAGCAAAACTCAGAAAACACTAACAATGTGCTGCCATCTAGTTGTCCAGAGTTTTGAAGCTTGTAGCTACAATGCTTGATCTCTGTGGAAGAGGTTGCTGTGGAAGAGGTGGGACACAGTGGATAATTTGTTGGGTTCCAGGTGTTTGAGGGAGATAGACTTCTTCTGAGAAAGGGTAAAACCTTTGCCTCAGATTCAAAGAAGAAAACTGACATAATCCAGGCTTCCATCCCAGGAAGGTTCACTATCACATATTGCAGCTCCAGTAACTTTCCAGGTACCCAATTGCTTAGTTGAGCAAGACTTGTAAATAAAGATGATGCAGGTGGAAACTATCTGAGGCTGAAGAACGTGGAGAGTGATGGAAGACCTGGTGAACTTGTATAATGCAGGATGTGATGCATGAGAATCTGGAATTTTCCCAGGTAAAGAATTTGGATTTCAGAGCTTGAATTAAAAGTCTCTTAAAGATGGGTTTTGATCCCTTTAAGATCCTTCAGTTAGAGATTTATTATCAGTTCCCTTCCAGTTCCTCAGCAAATCCTGTAAGTCCTTTCTAGCTAGTAATTTTCCACCTCCTGTTTATTATTTCCCCTTTTCTGTCCATACTGCATCGTGTTTGATGTCATCAGCAGTTGCCAAGGCAACACAGAATCCCAACTCAGGCAATTGAAAAGGAAGAAGGACTACATTTCTGAAATATATATTGTTTGCTTTTTCACTGAGGGTTTTTTTTTACAGGTCAAGATACTCACATCAGAATGTACCAAGGAAGGGAGAAATGGGATAATGAAAACCTAAAGAGAGGAAACAAAAGAGTGAAAATTATACCTTGGGGAAATTGTGTGCATTTTTTAAAAACTCAGATCATTTCATGTCCTCAGCAACACTAGAAAAAGAAATTGGTACTAAAGACTGAATTGAATGAAATATATAAATGTCCAAATAAGCCAAAGATGTAAGTTTCTCAGACAATAACATGCAAAGCTACAACTTGGTGTAAATCCATTACAGGGCGTGTGTGTGTGTGTGTGTGTGTGTGTGTGTGTGTGTGTGTGTGCGTGCGTGACAGTGGAATACAAGAAAGGCACTGAGATTTTTTTTCCAGAAGTGGCCTCCTATAGCACTAGGACAACAGAAGTTCTGAAATAAAGTAATAATGCTTTCAAATTTTAATATTATTTTAAACAGATTAACAAAGAAAATGTTGGAACAAGAGTTGCACTCTTGGTTATTCTCTTCCCATTGGCATCTGTTCTTGCATTTTGGTCATTGCAATTCAACCAATGTTAATTTTATGTGGATCCATGACATTTTGTTGCTTTAGAACAGTGGTTCCCAACCTTCCTAATGCAGCGACCCACGACCCGCCCCCGCGCCCCCACCGTGACCCACCCCACCGCCACCATTTGGGTTCTTTTACCCTCTGCGCATGTGCAAAGCGTGCTGTGCATGCGCAGAAGGTAAAAGTACCCAAATGGCGGCAGCGGGGTGGGGCGCGGTGGGGGCGCGGGTTGTGGGGCGCGATATGGCCAGGCTTGTGGCAGTGGGGGGGAGCTGAGGATGCCAGGGCGACCCCTGGGAAATGGTCATTTGACCCCCAAAGGGGTCCCGACCCCCAGGTTGGGAACCGCTGCTTTAGAAGGACATAATTGAATGTTTAAATGACTATTGCACATTCATTCATCTTATATAACTGTATTGGAAGCAGGGGTGGGCTGCTGGGGGTTCGCAGAGGTTCAGGAGAACTTCTAGCTAAGATTCTGTGCAGTTCGGAGAACCCCCAAATCCCACTCCTGGCTGGCCCACCCCACCCCTCCCAGGAGTCCCCACGCGGCCCTTTTGGATACAGGTAAGTGCAGGGTACGTGCGGAGGCTTGGGGAGGGTGAAAAATGGGCACACTGGAAGTTCAGGAAGGCTGGAAATGGACCCATTTCCAGCTTCCAGAGGGCTTCCAGAGGCTGGGGAGGCCGTTTTTGCCCTCCCAGAGGCTCGAGGAAAATCTCCGGAGACCTGGGAGGGCAAAAACGCCCTCCCTGCTATGGTGCAGGAGGCCAACTAGACAGCGCCCACCATGGCCACGCCCACCCAGCAGTCGGGCACAGAACCCCTTGCTAAAATCTTTGAAGCCCACCCCTGATTGGAAAAGTGTGTTATGTTTGCTTAAAAACAGCGATTTATTAATTGATTAATGCATAAACAGAAGTATAGCTAAGATTTGTATTATTATAGTAAGAGTTTTATTTGATGTTCTCTTACTTCCTTTTTTGTTTTTGACTTGCTTCCATTTAGAACATTAAAAAAAACTTGCTATTGAATCCTGCAGTGCAGTTCATCATCATCATCATCAAAAGGAGAAGAAGAAGAACAAACTCAACCAAGCAAGAAAATAGCAGAAGAACATCAGTGAACAGAATGCAACTCAGAGATATCTTGGAATTGAATTCATTGATATTTAATTGATGCCTCCTTCTATGGATGTGTTTTCTTATAGATTTTAATATGGCAGGTTCACCTTCTGGAACTTTTAGGTTATTTCTGAATAGCTTCCTTTCCTTTCTGCTGCTAGTCAGTATTTGTAAAGTGATTTTATGATGGTTTGTATCAAGCAGACTTGTATTGAATTTTTATATAGGTAGAACATAGAATCATAGGGCTGGAAGGGCCCTTCGAGATCTTCTAGTCCAGTGATGGCGAACCTATGGCACGGGTGCCAGAGGTGGCACGCGGAGCCATATCTGCCGGCACCCGAGCCGTTGCCCTAGCTTAGCTCCAATGCGCATGTGCATGCCAGCCAGCTGATTTTCAGCTCACACAGAGGCTCTGGGAGGGTGTTTTCGGCTTCCAGAGGGCCTCCCTGGGAGTGGGAGAGGGCATTTTCTCCCTCCCCAGGCTCCAGGGAAGCCTACTGGGCCCACCGGAAGTCGGGAAATGGGCCATTCCCAGCCTCCAGAGGGCCTCTGGGGGGGGGCGGGGGAGGCTGTTTTCGTCCTCCCCAGGCATTGAATTATGGGTGTGGGCACTCGCACGTGAGCGACAGCGCACGAGCACACGCTTTCGGCACCCAAGGAAAAAAAGGTTCGCCATCACTGTTCTAGTCCAACTCCCTGCTCAAGGCAGGAGTCCTTATACCATCCTGATCAAATGGTTGTCCAGTCTATTTTTGAAAGACCTCCAGTGATGGAGCACCCACAACTCCGGGAGGCAAGCTATTCCATTGGTTAATTGTTCTTGTTGTCAGAAAAGGTCTTCTTATTTCTAGGTTGGATCTTTAGTGGTTCTAAACTGGAGAAATTATCCAAGGGCATTTCCCTGGAATCATAGGGCTCTTTGCAATTGCTTGTTTGTGAGTTGAGGATCTACTTTGGGCCTGCCAGGTCCAGGATCAGGGGTGGGTTCCAGTTACCTTTGCTATCTTTACGCATTGTGACGTCTTGCGCGTGTGCCCTCGTTCCTCTCGGGTGCGCACACGCATCCCCTCGTGCATTTTTACTTCCGCGCATGCTCAGAAGGACGTTTCAGCCTGAAACACAGGTGAGGAGCAGATCAACTGTGCTTCGGACGAAGAAATAAAGGTCAGTATTAACTCGGGGGCGGGGTGGGGGGGCTTTTTTTCAAAGCAGAGGAGGAAGAGAAGCCATCTAAACCCAAAAAAATTGCCGAAAATTCCAAAAAAAGATGGCAGCACTCATGGACCGGCACAGACAGTACCGGAACCGTGATGCCAAAATTACATCCCCAGCGGGCCACTACCGGTGCGCATGAACTGGTCCACACCAGGAGGAACCCACCCCTGTCCAGGTTATAATACTGGATGTTAGGCAAAACGACAGTCTGCTTTTTTGTGTGGAGATAATGGCATTATTGTTTTAATTTTGGGGAGTGAAATGGTTCAGCAGTTAAGACACTGGGTTTGTCAGCTGGAAAGCCAGCAGCCAAGTCCAAGATCTGAACACCATGTGACGGGCTGAGTTCCCGTCCTTGGCCTAGCTCCTGCCAACCTAGCAGTTTGAAAATATGCAAATGCCGGTAGATTAATAGGTATCACTTCAGTGGGAAGGTAACAGTACTCATGATGTCATGCTGGTCACATAACTACGGAAATGTTTTTGGACGGCGCTGGCTCAATGGCCTTGAAACAGAGAGAAGCAAGCAATGACTAGTGAAGTAAAAAAACCCACATTATTTGGAAAAATAAGTAATGGGGTCAAATTGTTTAAGAACCACTGGTTTAGGGCTTAAGATTACAGCATATGTGTTGCAAAAATGTGGATGAAGGCACAGAAGATTAGTTTTTTGCATTTCTTTGATCTCATTCAATCTCAATGTTTCCAGCCTAGATATGGTAGTTCTATTAGAGTTACAATATTAAACAGAATTCTACACCTTTATTGACTCACCCAAGTACAAAATGCTGTATTGTATGAATGTATTATGTTTATATATACACATTTTGCTGTGCACAGTTGGTTCAGCTTTGACTAGCTAATGAGCAAAATATTTATCAGCTGAATTTACTGTATTCAAGTTTATTTCTCCTCTTTCAAAGACATTTCCCCCCAAAACACATTTAGACGTGGAATTCAAATAACTCATGACTCACAAATCCAGATGCTATATTGCCAAAATGTGGGTCATTGTTTGTATAAATAATGCTGTTTGTATAAATGATAATTTTACTAGCCACAACATCTCCTATCAGGAAAAAAAAAACAAGAGTGAACAACATATTGCCTGATTCACACATTTTGCTAAGCTATGAGTTGCTTAATTAAAGTTTGTTGAAAAATTGCAATCAGATGAAAACGCACAACAAAAAGCCAAAATGATATACAATAATTTTATGTAAAGAACTGTTTTTCATTTTTTTATGTCCTTGTTGGTTGTTTAAGAGTTTTGGGCTATTATAAATAGGTTGCCAAAGCCAATGACGCATTTTGCCAAAACAATACGCAATGTGTGAATTCAGCCAATATGTCTTCAATATCGCCTTCATTTCACCTTGAAGACCATATTTACCTATTTTAACTTTATGTTAAATTTAAGTTTATGATTCCTCTTGAAAAAGGAACTGTGTAGCTAGATAGACACATATCCCTATAGATTTTTCATAAACATAGACTTTTGAGGGTATATATCTGATGCATTATCTTTATATTTTCACTTGACCCCGTTTGCTTTTTCCAACTGAAAAGACTTTTAGAGCTACTGGTAAATTGGATAGGAGTTGTAAAGTGGAATTTCATTTACTTGTTAATTAGAGAATGTCTCAACGAGCTGAGTGGAAATAAAACCACCTGGACATGCGATTGGAATCTTAATTTATATGTGTTTTGCAGTAAAATAGTTGGCTGAATGGAAGTGCTTCATTGCTATTGAGGAGTTTTTTTATTTAGCTCACAGTGGACCTTTTGTATTAACTCTACCTCAGGTGCTGTTCTGACAGCATGTTCTATTACTCTGACCTTTCAGAACTTAATTGAAAGCAAATAGCTTGTAGATATTTGCACTTTATGTTACCCTTTAGGACTCCAGTGCCCCTTTAACAAGTTCGAGAGACACAGTAGACAGGCTTCAATCAGGCCCTGGAAATGAGTGGGATTTAAATCAGTCACAATTCTTTGATAGCTCTGCTTGAAATATATTATAACTGGGAACTTCTCAGTATGTGTGAAGGCTTCCAAGTCATTGTATGGAAGAAGGTTGTCTAAGATGGAGTCTCCAACCTTGGCAACTTTTAGACTTGTGGATTTTAACTCCCAGAATTCCCCAGTCATCAAGACTGGCTGGGGAATTCTGGAAGTCGAAGTCCACAAGTCTTAAAGTTGCCAAGGTTGGACATCCCTGGTCTAAGAATTGACAATGCTGATTATTACATTGATACTTTGAGATTTATTAGTGCAGAGACCTTATTTTTGCTTCTGTGCTATAATTGTTACCTAAATTGGGTGTTGATTGTTTGACATTGTTAGCAGGTTATATGAAGTGGGGCTATTGCTCATTGACTTAATGCTACTCATTAAATATGTTGCTACAGTTTCTTGCTACTCTACCGTGTTTTCCCCAAAATAAGACCCTGTCTTATATATTTTTGGAACCCTGAAATAAGCGCTTGGCCATATTGCCATGCACTCAAAAGCCCAATTGGGTTTATTATCAGGGGATGTCTTATTTTGGGGGAAACAGGGTATTTGTGTTGTATCTAGCACCAGAACCTTATGTCCTTCCCTCAGATAGTTAATTACACATAGTAAGATCAACATCAAATCAGAAGATTGTTGCATAATTCTCCTTTAGGAAAGGGAGACATTTTGGTGTAATGGTTAAGGCATTAGGCTAGGAACCAAGGAACAGTGAGTTCTAGTCCTGCTTTAGGCACCAAGCCAACTACGGTAGGTGACTTTGGCTAGACACTCTGTCTCAGCTCTAGGAAGGAGGTAATGGTAAAACCACTTCCAAAAAACCTTGCCAAGAAAACTGCAGGGAATTTTTCAGGCAGTTAGCAGGAATACAGACTGACTAGGAGGCAGCAAAAATAAGATAACCTAACTAAAATAGATAGATAAGATAAAGATGCCAAATTCTTCACCGGGCAGAACTGATATGCACTTATTTTCATACACATTTAGTATACCAATACAAAGCTGTGTGGATTTTTGAGTAGGAACTTTGCTTCAAGAAAATTCACCAGGGTTGAAGCAAAGCATCTTCTTGAAATTGCTTTGGGAAACAGGACAGCTGCCTCCTTTCTAGAACCCAACTCCACAATTGTTTTCATTGGCTCCTCACCCTGCCTCTTCTAAAACTTGTATTATCCAGAAGAAATTGTGCAGTTGGCAAGGCCACTACCAGGCAGTGTGTTCAGAGCTCCTGGGGAAAAGCAATGATTGAATATATGAATGATGTGCTTTCACTGAAGTCGGCTGATAGTGCCATTTCTCGTGTTCACATTGCCACCAATCGGTTGTAGTGCACATCCAACCTGTCCAAACATTTCCTTGCATTTTTAACCTTTTGCTTCAATTGAATGGCAGTTTTAAAAAAAAAATTGGGGGGGGGAGGGGAAAGAGAAGGAAACTCCAAGAAAGGCTCAGGGCTTTTTAGTATTCTTGCACTTATTTTAGTTACGAAGTGGCTGAAGGTATTTATTTATTTATTTATTTTTATTTTGTCAACACGTGTACAAGATAACAGGCATGATATAAACATAAACAAAAGCAAAGTATGTATAGGTAAATTTAGACAATAGGACAGAAGGACAGGGACGGTAGGCACGATGGTGCACTTATGCACGCCCCTTACAGACCTCTTAGAAACGGGGTGAGGTCAACTGTAGACAGTCTAAGGTTAAAGTTTGTGGGGTTTGGGGAAGAAACCACAGAGTCAGGTAGTGCATTCCAGGCATTGATTACTCTGTTGCTGAAGTCGTATTTTCTGCAGTTGAGTTTCGAGCGGTTTACATTGAGTTTGAATCTATTGTGTGCGCGTGTGTTGTTGCAGTTGAAGCTGAAGTATTCATTGACAGGTAGGATATTGTGGCAGATGATTTTATGAACTACATTTAGATCTGATTGAAGGCGACGTAGTTCTAAGTTGTCTAAACCCAATATTTCAAGTCTGGTGGAATAAGGTATTCTGTTGCGAGCAGAGGAGTGGAGGACTCTTCTTGTGAAGTATTTCTGGACTCTCTCAATTGTATTAATGTCCGATATGCAGTGCGGGTTCCAGACAGGTGAGCAGTATTCGAGGATTGGTCTGGCAAATGTTTTGTATGCTCTGGTTAGCAGAGTAATATTGCCAGAGAAGAAGCTATGCAATACTAGATTTGTCTATGTGCATCTTGTATTTCATTACAGTGCCATCTCTCCAGCCCATTATCAGTGCTCCATACTTTAGTTAAAGCCTAAGAGGATAATTTATTAATGGACTTCACGTATAGGATTATTTCAGGTGAGGAAGGGTGGATGACCGAAAACCTCTTCAGGATTTTAGAGCAGTGTAGAGCCTTAACAGCACTTGTCACATCACAACAGTAGGCCAATCTCAAAAAGATCAAACTGCCCCTTTCCTTCAATTGTGAAACAACCTGAACAGATTTTGGTTTTTGACAGAGTGAAATTCTTCAAAATTAAAATATGATCTTAGGTTATGATTTCAGTGAAGACGATCCTCCAGGGGCTCCAGAATGACAGCCGTTGACTGAAAAGCTATTGTTTTAAAAATGTATCTTTAAATTCATGCTCTTTATCGCTTGTCCCCAACACATCTGTCCGGAAGCTCAATTTATAGCTTTAATGCCCCGATTATGATGTTTATTATTCCCATTTGTAGACTTTTAGAGGGAAAAAAACTCCTGCAAATTTCTCTTTATTTTTGGTCTTATACTGACACCTAGAGGCTTTCATTTTATCTGAAAGATTAAGAAGTTTGTTCTTTCTGCTTCTTATACTCAAAGTTTCTGAAGAAATATTCAGTTATTGAATAATGCAGCCTACCTTAGGCAATGATGCTTCAGTCTCTCAGGTATTTTTGGATGGTGGTTTATACATACTTAACTTGATTTGCTTTGGGATATTGAACAGACGAGTCTCACCTATACCTAAGTTGGCAGAAAATTTCCTTAAATAATAAAAGAATTGGGTGAAACTCTCACGGGTGGAGTCTATTGTTCTTATACTTACTGGCACAGTGGCCTAACACTATGTGGGAAAACATTATTTTTCACTTGTCATCTCTCCATTGATGTACTTCCCATGCTTCTAGTGCAGGGGTGACAAACTGGTGGCCCACGGGCCGGATGTGTCATGCGCAGGCCACGCCCACCCCAGCTCTGCGAAGGGAAAATAACGTTGCGATACATCACGTGCAATGTGATGTCACGAGTTTGACACCCGTGTTCTAGTGAATCTTATTTATTTAGAAAACTTACATGGCCACTTATAATCTTAGGTGCTCACAACAACAACAACACAGGGGTGGGTTCTGACTTACCTCACTGCTGGTTTGCTTTTCCACACGCTGCGTGGGCGCAGTGCCTAAAACCCAGCTTCTGCACATGGGCAGAAGCAAAAAACAGCTTCTGCGCATACGCAAAAGTAAAAAACAAGATGGCGGTGCTGCAGGCAGCGCCATCTTGTTTTTTGCTTCTGCCCATGCGCAGAAGCTGGGTTTTCAGCACTGCGCCCATGCAGCTTAACCAGTTTGGGGGCGTGTCCAGCCGGTTTGGGGACGAGAGAACCGGTTTGGGGGCATGTCCAGCCGGCCATCGCTGCCGGTTCAGCGAGCGGGGGGGGGGGAATTCCTGCTCCCAGTTCTATAGAACCGGTCCGAACCAGCAGGAACCCACCTCTGGAACAACATCAATAAAACAGCAATAAAACAACAATGTCACCGCACAAAGCACCGTGGTGACATAGTACCCAATAGTTCCACATTGCTGGCTGCTCTCTATCCTAGCCCAATGCTTGGGACAAAAGCCAGGTCTTCATGGCCTTCTGAAAGACTAAAAGGGAAGGGGACCTCCATATTTCAGCCGGTAAACTGTTCAAAGCGCCAGAGAAACTACAACATAGGCATACCTCTAGGGTCGCACAAGATGACAGCATTTAAGGGAGGAGGTCTAGAGTATGTCATCCTGTCCAACCTGATGGGATGGGCAGATAACCTCAGTTGGAAGTGACTCCACAAATAACCAGAACCTCAATGCCATTGAGGGCTTTAAAAATGATAACTGGTACCTTGAATTTACCTGGAAAAAAACTGGGAGCCAGTGTACCTTGAGCAACAGCAATGTAACATTAGCAAACCAAGGGGCACCCAGAATTTCACATGTTACTGCATGCTGGACTAGTTGTACCTTCCATGTGATCTTCAAGGGCAACTTCATCCTAGAGCACATTGCAATAACCCAGTCACAAAGTGAGTCTAAATGTGTATTTCGTACTTCTATAGGATCTGCTCAGCCAGAATCCAATTCAGAGAGAAGTCAAGTGACTTTGTCCGCAGAGGTCTAGAATGGGCTGCAAGGGCTCACACAGCTTCTCTTTACACTAAAGGAACTTAGTCCTTTGAACCAGAGCGGCTCACTGGCTATGTATAAACTAAATAAGAGTGGAAAAGTAAATGTTGTTTACCATTCTTACATCTGAAAGTTAAATCCTAATATGTCCTTCGGATGAAACTGAGCTCAGTCAGTTTCATCCTTAGTTTTTTTTTCCTCTAGTGACACTTTCTGTCTCAGTGGTCTAATTTGATCTGCTGGAGTTTCCCAGAAAAATGGGGCACCCTGTTAGATTCACAATCGCCGAAAGTCCACATAGGCACAATCCAATCCAAGACCTTCATCACAGACTCATTCCAACATTGACATCTCTTAATGATAAAGAATGTAACAGCTACTTTTGATTATGTGGCTTTCCATTTTCTAATATTTACACAAATGCAGAGGATGCCAAACAATGCATTGACTTTGGATTGGTTTGTGCTGAAGCTTTACATTTTCCATTCCTATTCTAAATATTCAGACCCTCTGCTGGTGCATACATTTCGCATTCGGCAATTTTTGAAGACCACTTTAAGAAATCTCTGTCCCCATGAAGCAGACTAGTAAGGAAAAGATATCCAGCTTTTGTAAATCCTGGTCCAGAAATACATATATGCTTTTAGAGGATGATCCTGGTAGAGATCAGAGTGTTCTCATGAGTGTGAAGCAGGCTATAAAAAGAATTGTGTAAGTTTGGATGCTTTTTCGATCTCTTTTGGATATCTCTCTGCTTTTCCTTTGGCTGCTCTACTTGTACACTGCCATCAAGATGGTGTCTTATTATATGTGCTGGTTCTCCTTAGCATATTTGAAACCTATTGCATGAGCCTTCAAGTCAGTTTTTGACTTCTGGTGACTGCCTGAACTAGTCTGCAGTTTTGTTGGCAAGGTGCTTTGAAAGTGGTTTTCCATTTTCTGATTCCTAGAGTTGTGAGAGAGTAACTGGCCAAAGGACATCCAGCTGACTGCATGCCTGAGGTGGGACCAGAGCTCATGGTATCCTGATTTCTTAAATCACTATATCATACAGGTTCTTTTTGGGGGAACCTATCTGGCACCTTTAATCATCTTGTAATGAATGACTAACGGGTGTAGTTTCTGCTGGATATCATCCATGAAATGAAATGCCACCCATTATCCACACAGCCATGTTTGGTTCAAAAAGAGCTAATAATAATAATGTGAACACTCAGAGTTGGAAGGGACCTTGCAGGTCATCTAGTCCAACCCCCTGCCCAAGCAGGAGACTGCCTCTACCTAGGATAGAACTCATAACCTCCTGATTGTGAGGCAAGAGCTTCATTTCTAGGCCACAGGAGCTGAAGCAGCTTGATTAACATTCAGCACTATGGTATGCTGCTATGCATGATACATGAGTGGAGTGTACTAAAGCAGAATAAAGAAATCTCAAGAAGATGACATAAAAAACACCCCAAACTGTAAACTCTAAACTGTCCACTTGTAGTGATTGTTTCTGAGAAGCATGGTTGTTATTCTCCAATAGCAAAAACCTTTCTAAGAAAACTGCAGGGATAAGTCCTGGTAGTTGCCATGAGTTAACCCTCACTTGACGGTCAAAATGATTGAATGAATGAATGAATGAATGAATGAATGAATGAATGAATGAATGAATCAATCAATCAATCAATCAATCAATCAATCAATCAAAATGCAGGCAGAGGTTAAATTATTCTCTCTCTTCCTCTCTCTGAATCTGGAAATTGTCATTTTCACCTTATGGATATTTTTTTAGAAGTAAGTCTCAATGAGTTCATTTGATTGTATTCCAAGGCTAATTTGTATAATACTGAATTTTTCACTATCCTTAAGTAAAGCATGCTCCTGAATAGTGTAAACCTGTGGTACATAGATTTGAGAATATGATCTTTAGGAAACCTTGCTTCAAGGTTTTGCAAGCTTACTAGAAGTCATTTTTAGATCAAACGTGGAATGCAGGACAGCCAAAGTTAAATGTTTATTTTAGTTTCCCATGCACTCTCCATAAACCCCTTGTGGTTCTTGTTTGTTTGCTTTGTGTGCAAGTAAACAGGAACATGCAACTTCATTCTAATGCTATATAATGAAGTAAAGTAAATTGGACTTACTTGTATTTCCTTCTCCAATCTTTTTAACTGAATGCTTTTTCATTTTGTTTGTTGGAGATGGTCGACTATGTTTTATTCCTTACCCGATAAAAGCTTAGTTAAACTTTGTTCTTAAGCAGACATCTATTTAACTCAGGGGAAAAAAAGGACATCAAGTACAATTGACTTTTTCCAGTCAGGTTGCAGTGTTGCATGTCTGTCACTGTGTGGCAGTATGCCAAATAATAAGACAGAACAGGAATTTGTTGCAGTTGACCAGCAGTTGACAATATCAGAGGCTCAGATATTCAGTTTCCAGGTATTCTAAGGAGCCTCAGAATAACTCAATTATATTTTCCAACTTGATTTTAACAGATTAACAGAGTTGGAAGGGACCTTGCAGGTCATCTAGTCCAACCCTCTGCCCAAGCAGGAGACCCTATATCTGCCTCTACCTAGGATTGAACTCACAACCAACTGATTGTGAGGCAAGAGCTCCACCTCTAGGCCTTGATGAATGGACAGATTACGGATTCTTCTTTTGCCTTGAATGCCACCAAGGTAACAGATGTAAAATCCCATATTTGAAGCAGAATATCTTGTGCACTTATCATTTATGCCCATATGGATTATGAGAAGTCCAGCTGTAGCTCCTTTGGAGGAAATAGAAAATAGATAAGGAAAGTACAACATTTTGATGGGGTCTGGTCTGGTCTGGTATAGTCATATAAGACAGCTATCAAGGATACCAAAATGTATGACAAAATGTATGTACTGTATCATGTACTACAGACAACTTGTGGGGGAGACAGATCAAAGATTGATGAGTTTTAATCCTTTAGGTATGACTTCCTCCCTTTCCTACATCTTTTATATAAATCTTCCTTCCGGAAGCATCAGATTCCAACTCTTTGGAAGCTATAAGCAATATTATTCAGGATGCATCTGATCACTGTAAATACTTAGTGACAAAGCAAACACACTTTGTACAGTATCTTCAATCTGGATGGCACAAATAGCCTTTAAACCTTCTCCAACTTTTTATTCAAATGGGGCAACCAGCCTTATGCCCACAGACATACATAAGAAAGGAAGATGGGGATGATGACTCCTGGTTAGCTTTCCTAAAATTCCAGGCCTTAAATTTGCTCTCCTCATGATCCAGTACAAGTTGGAAGTTTCTGTTGTGTATACAGTGAGATGCCATTTCCCCCCATTTAAACTGAACCAGAATGTGAATTTAGGATAATATGTAGTTATGAATGAAACAAACTTATGAGGAAAAAATTATGTATAATTTGATTATTCAGCTTCCAGCTTCTTTCAAATGTTACAATCTTTAGTTATATAGTATCAACTATAACTATGCCTTAAATGTTCATGCCTACTTTAAGCTCATTGATCAATAACCTTCATTTTGTTTTATTTTATTTTACCAATCATTAATTTTTGAATTTAAAGATGGCTTGGTCCTTCAATGCTGAGGACTTGTGCTGTTTTTCACATATTCCTTTTTCATCAGAAAAGCAATAAAAATCAAACATTCAGTTGAACAATCAAATTATTTAGTCTATTACAGAATATCTCTCTCTCTCTCTCTCTCTCTCTCTCTCTCTCTGTCTCCCCCACCATTGGATCAATTTCAGAATATCAAACATTAACAAATCTCTTATTTGGTGACCAATCTAAAAATAGCATTCCATTCTATTTGATACAACACTCAAAAATCTTTTTAAGATCTTCTGACTTAATACAATGTTTATGTTTACTGCAACTTTCCTGAAATCGGGTTTCTCTCCCCCCCCCCAAATGTATTGGTCTATATCTCTGAAAATTGCTGGAAATGCTGAAATTTATAGTCTTAATATAATCCTAGGTTTTGGTCTATCATTTTTCCATCCAACAATAGATTAAAAGAAAGCTGCTTTGGTTGGTGTGCAATTTTATGATGTGATTAAAAATGTTCTGTTAGCAGACGCTTTGACTTGGAAAATCTGCAATCCATTATCCATTACTTTCATTATTTTTTAAGTTTTTGAATTCTAGTATTATCTTCTTGGCTTTAAGACTGAAAACAATTGTTCTAATGGTATAGCTATAAGTGATAACATGAAGCTATTGAACAATGCCACAGTAAAGGTGCTATATTTTATTATCTAGTTTATTTTTGAACAGCAGACAGCCTGTTTTATCATTTTTATTATTAATAATGATACCTATGGGAAAGTAGGGATTAGTAGAAAAATCTATCACAGCTAATTCCTCCAGAAGCACTGGGCTTGTAGGAATCCATCAATTTCTATTGGGCTGCATCATGTTCACTGATTTAATCCTGTTGAAAATGACTCTCTGTCAGCACATGGGGAATACATGGCAGGGGGGGTTAAAAATTACCTAGGAATGACTGTTCTGTGGGAAAACAGTGGAGGCAACATCACTGTGAGGAACATCTTTCATTACCTGATAACACTAAAATTTGAAGAACTTTAAAACTATAATTTGCTGAACATCTCATACCCTTGTGTGGATGAGTAAATAATGTGTTGAATAAGAGCCAAGACTATTTAGTTCAAGCTCTAGTCAATAAATTTTGAGGTGTTTTTGGACATCTTAATGCTACAAAGTTTGGGGGCTGTTATGATTGCACTCATCATTTCTGTTTCTCCTCAACTTCTTGGGTGAAGCAGAGGATACAAATATGCATTCAGTTTTGGTCGCCATGATGTAAAAAGGATATTGAGACTCTAGAAAGAGTGCAGAGAAGAGCAACAAAGATGATTAGGGGACTGGAGGCTAAAACATATGAAGAACGGTTGCAGGAACTGGGTATGTCTAGTTTAATGAAAAGAAGGACCAGGGGAGACATGATAGCAGTGTTCCAATATCTCGGTGCTGCCTCAAAGAAGAAAGAGTGAAGCTATTCTCCAAAGCACCCGAGGGTAGAACAAGAAGCAATGGGTGGAAACTAAACAAGGAGAGAAGCAACCTGGAAATAAGGAGAAATTTCCTGACAGTTAGAACAGTTAATCAGTGGAACAGCTTGCCTCCAGAAGTTGTGAATGCTCCAACACTGGAAGTTTTTAAGAAGATGTTGGATAACCATTTGTCTAAAGTGGTGTAGGGTTTCCTGCCTAAGCATGGACTAGAAGACCTCCAAGGTCCCTTCCAACTCTGTTGTTGTTGTTGTTGTTGTTGTGGTTATTATTATTATTATTATTATTATTATTATTATTATTATTATTATTATTATTATTATTATTATTATTATTATTATTATTATTATTATTATTATTATTATTATTATTATTATTATTTTCACTTGATCATCAATCAATCAATCAATCACTAAAAAGTTCAATCCTTCCATCCTAGGATTCACTGGCTGATGTATCAAATCATTTCCCCTTAGTGCAACTTTCAGTATAAACCTTATAAAATAAGAATATTACTGAAGTGGGACAGAACAATATGTACCAGCCCTGAGCATTCTTGAGGAAGGTTAAACTTAAAATAAGAAATAAAGCTGAATTAAACTGTAATAAATAAAACAAATATTTCAAATGTTTTCAAATACATATGACCCTTGTCCCACAAAAGAGAAACCTGGATTATGGATCTTGATAACTCCATGATATCTGATCTGAAAAGCCTAGCCACGGTTCCAGTTAAAAAGAAAAATAAATGTTTTAATACTATATTCTGGAGTGTCTCCAACAGAGCATAATTTTTCACATCCTCAAATCTCTGAGCCATATTATACTGGGGCAATGCCATTCTCTATAAAACTTTAAGGAATCAGCCTAGGGGTGAAATGCTACCGGTTCGGCCCGGTACGGGTGTACTGATAGTGGTGGCTGTCGATGGTTCGGAGAACTGGTAGCAGCAGCCACCGGCGGCAGCGGGAGGCTCGTCCACCCGCCCGGACACCACCATTTTCTTTTTTTTAACATTCTGCGCATGCGCAAAGCCTTCTGTGCATGCGAAGAGAGTGAAAAAGCATGCACATGTGCGAGCGGACCGAGGGTGAAAAAGCTCGTGTGCGTGCATGAGCGGACCGAGGGTGAAAAAGTGCATGCACGCACACTTCTGAACCAGTAGGAAAGATAAATAGATTTCACCGCTGAATCAGCCTACACAATAATATCCTGCAGTGAGATCACATGTTGCAACCCCCAGGGTTTGATTTAAATGCAGACAATTGGATGGTCTTTATTAAAAAGAATAACACTGTTCAATTTTATATCCATCTAATATCTGTTTGTATGTCTGGGCAAGACTGCTGATATGACACTTTGTTATAGATTGATCTCTGTTTTATTCATGGTTACTTATTCTTTTCTAAAGTCTTCTGCCTGAAATGTTTTAGGATCTTCCTAGACCAGGGGTGTCAAACTCGATTTCATTGAGGGCTGCATCAGGGTTGTTCTTGCCCTTGGGGGGCTGATTGGGTGTGGCCAGGGTGGGCATGGCCAGCTCAATGTCCTGCAGCCCTCTGCCATGCGGCCCTCCCGGGTTCTGCTTTCGCTGGCAGAAGGCTGCAGGAGGCCGTCACAGCCCCTCGCGAGCTCCATTTTCGCTGGCAGAGGCACCTCAGGCCAGTCCTTCACTGTTTCCAGGGCGGCCCTGTGGGCCAGAACTAAACATCCTGCAGGCTGGATCCGTCCTGCGGGCCTTGAGTTTGACACCCTTGTCCTAGACCATTCGTGGCAGGCTCATGTCAACTTACCTTTAGAAATAGCAACATATTGGCAGAAAATGATCTAAGGACAATTCCTGATTTTAAAAATTAAGACTAAACTAAAAAGAGTTCTGGCACTTGTAAAAGATATACAATTTAATATATCAATTCGTATACACCTGGAATTGCATACTAGAGAATGGAGATGGTTAGGGTGTATAGGGGGATTCCTTTCACAGTGTTTGTGATAATCTGTGCAACAAAAGAATCAAATAGTGAAAGATTTAACACTTTTACTAGAATTGTCCTTGAGAGTATGTAAAACTGAATGTCTGTAGAGATTCTCAGTCATCCAGGTCAAGGTTGTCCCAAAGGCATTTTTTGAGGAGGCAACTGGACTTTCTTGGGGGTTTTTTGAAGACATTTCGCTTCTCCTATAAGAAACTTCTTCAGCTATAACTGGATGGTGGGAATGGAAGGATTTATATTCCTTGCAGACAGCTGGTCATTTGCCTCCTTTTGGAGGGTCGTTGAAGCACTTGGAGGTTTATCTGTGTCCTCAGGGTCATCTGAGTAGTGCTAATCGTTCCTATAATCTGAATTTTTTTCTAGAAATCCATTCATACTCCCAGACCATTCAAAGGGTGTTCACTCCAAATTGCATAGCTAAAAGTCTGTAGAGATTCTCAGTCATCCAGGTCATGGTTGTCCTGAAGGTGCTTTTTCAGGAGGCAACTGGATTTTCTTTTTTTTTTCTTTGAAAATGTTTCGCTTCTCATCCAAAAAGACTCTTCAGCTTTGGATGAGAAGTGAAATGTCTTCAAAGAAAAAAGAAAAAACAAGGAAGTCCAGTTGCTTTTTGAAAAAGCAACTTTGGGTAAAAAGGAACAGCTAATTAGTGATGTTTTGCTTTATTTAAGATTAGTCTGTTCCAAAATTGCATTGTTGAAACTATGCAATTCAAAACAGCAACTAAAAACGAATAGAATAGAATAGAATCCAAGATGGCGCCGACGAAGGCTGCCTCAATGAAATGCTCTAAAAATGCTCTAAAAAATAACTCATTCAGCAAATATCATCATAGATCACACAGTTACTCCCCTTTTTTCTTTTTCATACATGCAGGGTTTTGTCTCTTTCATATAGAAACCTAATGTTCAAGACTTTTATAATTGCAACCCAATTGATTCCTCATACACCACCTCTCAGCATTCTTTACAAATCTACCCTAGTTTTATATTGCACTAAATCAGGGGTCCTCAAACTACCCCTGGGCTGGATAAATGCAATGAATTTTTGTGTTGCTGCAGAGAGTCTCCCCCTTCGGTGTCTTTTTATGCAGGCCGGAGTGGGGCAGAAATTCTGACTTCAGCCTCCTGGTGTGGGGCTTTGGGCGAAGGCTGGAGGGAAGCACCACTGGTGGCGAAGAGCCGGAGGGCCTTATTCCAGTGGGACTGCATCATGGCCTGGAACTGGTTGACCATCTCAGCCTGCTGAGCCTCCAGGCGCCAGTACCTGGCCTTGCACTCCCACAGGTCTTCCCTCTGCTTGGAAAGCCTATGCTCGTAGTCCTCAGTGAGGTGCCTCTGCTGAGCCTCCTTCTCAGTCAGATCCAATTTGAACTGAGCCAGCTGTTTTGCCAACTCTTTCTCATGGTGGCTGCTTAGCTCCAACAACTGCATCCTGTTGGGGCCCTAAGGAGCCCGGGTGGGCAGGCAAGGAGTGGCTGGGAGGGGTGGGGCGAGTAGAGGCTGGTGAGGTGCCCCTTGACTTGAGTGACATCAAGTTGGCCACACCCACCCAGTCAAATGACCACCTAGCCACGCCCATGTCATTAGGCAGATCATATTAGTGGTCCACAGGATTTAAAATTATGAATTTAGTGGTCCCTGAGGTCCAAAAGGTTGGGGACCCCTGTTTCAAAAAGTCAATACCCAGTTACCAGTCAACCATACCAAGTGATGGGGAGTTATAGAAGTTGAATCCATTGTAGCTGGAGACCAAGTCAGGATGGACACGATCCCTTTATATTTAGAGTTTGGCTAGTGTGTTGAATGGCATTTCTGAGTAATCAACACATCAGAGTTGAATCTCAAAAGAAGCTTGAGGATGGCTTTCCTTGTCTCCCTGAAAAACTCCAGTGTAGATTGCTACTTTGTGAATAAACAATTCTCTCTTTCAGATTTTCATCCCATAAAAATATGGTCCAGTATTTATTTATTTTTTGCAATTTTTAAAGAAAGACAGAAAGAAACACTATGGCATTTGCAGAAGGAAAAGGGGTCTTTAATCAAAACATAGCAATAGCACTTAGACTTAAGTATATATCGCTTCATAGTGCTTTACAGCCCTCTCTAAGCGGTTTAGAGAGTTCAGCATATTGCCCCCAACAATCTGGGTCATCATTTTACCGACCTCAGAAGGATGGAAGGCTGAGTCAACCTTGAGCCGGTGAGATTTGAACCGCTGAACTGCTGATCACAGTCAGCTGAAGTAGCCTGCAGTGCTGCACTCTAACCACTGCGCCACCTCGGCTCATAAACAACAAGCTTCTCTTCCTTATTTCCAGTTTTGCAACTCTTCCTGATTTCTTATTTTGCTGCAAGTGTGGCATTTGTTCAAACTGCTGAGAATAATATTTTATCATGATGCTATGCCATAATGGTCAGGGGATGAAGGCTGCTGGGCTATTTGCCATATCAAAAATTAATCAGTCAATCAGTCAGTCAGTCAGTCAGTCAATCAGCCAGCCCATTACTCAACCTAATGAGTTTAGAATTAAAAGGGAAGGAGAAAAAAAAGCAGTTTAACGATATTGCCAGTCTCAGATATTTTCCTTTTGTTCCAAAGATACAATATATGACTACTGCAGTTCATTTACAAAGCTCCTTAAAATTGTGGAAAAAAATACATATGGAATATGATACCACAATTTATATTATCAAATCAATCCCAAAAATATTACTAGAAGACAAAACCATTATATAGCAGCAAAGGATGTAATACAGATATTAATGATGAAGAGAAGTATACACCGAATTAAGGATTAATTTAATACATTGATACCAGGAACTGACAAGCTGTAGGAACTTCCTTTCCATGTATCACTGCGGATTTATTTCTTATTTGTTAAAGAGGGTTGGGAGGGGGGAAGTGACAGTGTGTTCAGAAAAGTTTCATTGGTTCATCACATTAAGTCAATTTCCCCCTCCTTGTTTGCAGGAATGTCAAATGAACAGCCATATTTGGCTCACATTCATATGTAGACAAGCATACCCACCAATGTGTGAAAGAGTGTGTTTAAGGTTTCCTTTGATGGCTATTTGCTGTCTCTTTTCATATGCCAGTTGTTATTTGTCTGCATTAAATCAGTTCCTGGAAGCAACTGGAAAAAAAACAACACTGGGGAGATGTTTGAATAAAGGCATGCTAAGTACTTGTGAGTGTGCCTGAGACATACAGTAGATGGAAATGTGGATGCAAATTTTTTTTGGGGGGAGGGACAGGGATGATCAAGCATTCATCAGGTAGGAAATTGTGCTGACTTGTGATTCTTACCTGCCTCTGTTAAAATTCCTGTGTCCTGCCAGTTGATTATCAGAGATGCACCTACACTAACAACTAAAAGCAATCACAAAAAAGCCATAATGAAGAAAGGAATTACATAATTTAAAAGAGCTCAAAATCCTGGTGAAATTAAAATTGAGTGAACCATTCAAAAAGTAGGGAGAAATTAACTTTTCTCAGGAAAGGGTAGCATAGCTGAGGAGCTACCTTTGAAAACGGTTTGTTTACCACCAGCTATGTCTTCCTTTCTGGCAGAACCTTGAATAAGGTTTTGGAAGATGATCATAATCAGTGCTTAGCTCCATGAAGAAGTATGAGGTCTTTTGCAAGGCCTGATCAGAAGCTTTATATTATGAAGGGGCTTCATAATATAATATAAGCTAACTTCTTTGGCATATTTTTTTGTTCTTAGTTGCATCCAGCTTCCAGCTTCATCAGCACCTTGGCTATCTCTCTACCATTGGAGGACATCTTCGCCTTTGGTAAACTAAACTACTCAAGTTCATTTGTAAATACAGTCTTGAATCTAAAAATAATAGCTTATGGACCTGCCTGGGAATATAGGCATGCAATCCAATAGGTACCATCAAGGAAAAAAAATGGCTAAGGTGATGCAGATACTGACTATATCTATTATTCATCCATATCCATTATAAGAGCAGAGGTGGCACAGTGGTTAAAATGCAGCACTGCAGTTCAGCAGTTCAGCTGTTCAAATCTCACCGGCTCAAGGTTGACTCAGCCTTCCATCCTTCTGAGGTCGGTAAAATGAGGACCCAGATTGTTGGGGGCAATATGCTGAACTCTGTAAACCGCTTAGAGAGGGCTGTAAAGCACTATGAAGCAGTATATAAGTCTAAGTGCTATTGCTATTGCTATTCTGTATCTTCAGATGCACTTTTTGGAGATTGAATCCAAACCTTGCATAGTCTAAAGGAACAGATTGGATGATTTTGGTATAACTAACACACACACACACACACACACACACACACACACACACACACACACACACACACACACACACACCTGTAATTAATGATGAGAAAAGAATTCTACTTATACCATTTGACTTTGCCCAACATGACTATGTATCTCTAAATAATATGCAAATATACATTGTACACTGGTTGTGAGAATAACCTTGACGAACAGGAGAAGAGCTGCAACCAAGACAACAATTAGATAAGAGAAGTCTAAGTTCAGATCCGGAATGTAGTTTGAAGAAGCATCTCATATTCGACCCTCCCTAGTTATCTTTGGAATAAAGGTGGAGGGGAGGCACTTTCAAACTTGTAAGATTCTGTTACTTTATAATAAAAGTAGTTTACTTTTCATAACTTTGATTTCCAAGTCTGGTGTATCTCAGAGACCTGATACCAATCCCTGCAAATATTTTATTTCTTTCTAGTCAGATAGAAGATCTTGCTTTGGCCTCAGATTTCTCTTTTCTGACCATTGTCTTAGTTGCAGCTCTTCCTCCTGTTCTTTAAGATGATTCTGACAGCCCATTATGTACCTACATCAGTGCAACAATTGAACCGATATAGGGTCTACCAAGGCCTTCTACCACATTATTTTCAAGCTGGTTCAATGCTATTAAGTTTTCAAATCATTATTTTTTTTGGAAGCTGGACTCAGCCTTTGCAAGGCACCAATGTTGTTCTCTTGCAAGCCAAGATTGAACAATAACATTTAGGCTCCCTCTGCCATTTGCTTCCTGCAGTGATGCATTCATCATGTCACTGCCTTGCTCTTAGGTATGCACTTAATTTCTTATGGAACATAACATCTGATTAATATGAAATATCATCCTCTTTATTCAGAGATTAGAATAGTTTCTGTAGAAATAATGGGATGGAAGTCTAGTTCCCCATGGACATATTTAAATGACACATTTTGGAAACACATAAAATTGTTATGGAAATGTAAGCCTTCTATTGGAAATAAAGTTGCGTGCGGAGGCCAACGGCAATGTCTTGATAATGATTAGGCACCACTTTTTGGACAATACATAGTAACCCCCTTCCTTGGCTGGTTTGCTTGGGCCAATGTCCAAGCTGCTGTAAATTGTTGAGGTTCCATTGAAGTTGGAGAAGTTTGGCTGAGTTGCATCACTACAGAATGTGGACAGGCTGTATAACTTATCTCCTGTTGGGAAAGATTTCAATGAAGAAAATTTCCTAGTTATGTGGTGCATAATCATCAGGGATTTTGTCTCTGGAATAATGTCAGAACTAGGATTTTCCTATCAGTTGCTCTCAGTCACTGCTTCACCCTTACAGGAAGGGGCAAACTGGTGGTTCTTTGGTTCTTTGAAGCTAGTCCCTGATAGCCTCATATTGTTCTTTAGTCCCAGTTACAGATGATGAGGCTACTGCTGTTTTAAAGACATGACAAGAAACATCGAACCAATGTAATTCACAAGGTAGCTGCATTGTATTTTGCTCTCAAGGATATAGTCCTCCCTCAGTTATTGTTGGTGCTGAAACTTATAAATCTTTAACAGGAGATGATAATATACATTTTTGCCCAGGTCTTCAGTTACATTTATGCTCTGATGTTTTCTTTTTGTTCACTATTAATGTGAACTGTTTTGTTCACTATTAATCCTATTATTATAATAAGGTTGTTCACTTAATCTTAATGCTATTTAAGATTCTGAAGAGTTGAAGACTTTTAGATGGATTTTTGTAACAGAAAACATAAAATCGCATCATAACGTTTTCCCTGTAAATTGTCTGTATCCTTGCTTTGGGTTTGTTTCATTAAGTGAACATGAGACTATAAATACTATGAATAACAGTGTTAATGTAATTCAGAGTATTAGAGGCTAAAAGATCCTCTTTTCTCATGTGATGATTTCCAAGATAGGAACATGCTGGATGGATCCTTGTCAAGTTAAAACAAACAAACTTGGTCTTCAACAGGGCAGAAGATCAGGGATGGACTACTTGCTTCTACTTTTAAGTCACACTTGAGCTGGTCCTCTTGATCTTGGCCTTTCATGAAAAGTTATGTTTAGCAACTGTCACAATCACCAAAGAAATGTGAGCCATGATTAAGGAGAGGAAACATCAAGGCAGGGCTAGGGGTGGGCTTCGTGGACAGAAAGCAGAAGGTTAAGGCATAATAATAATGCAGTCTAATAGGAATGCATGGCCTTCGTGATGACGGGTTGGGTAGGTGGATGTTAAATTTAGGCAAAGGAAAGCCGCCTTTTCAGGAATGTGGTTAATGAAGAAGCCATTTCTGTGTCACATTTGTAATAAATCCTCTCATGTATTAGAAAGGGTGTGTGTGAGAGGAAACTTTTTTTGTGTGAACATGGAAAGAAGAGAGTGAAGTAATTCACATTTCTTTCATTACTTTTAAATTAATATATACAGTAATTGCTCTAAAACAGGGGTCCTCAACCTTTCGGACCTCAGGGTTCGACCCCAAAATTCATAATTTTGAATCCGGTGGACCACTAATATGATCTGCCTAATGACCGGCTGGGTGTGGGTAGGTGGTCATGTGACTGGGCAGGCGTGGCTAACTCGATATCACTCATGTCGAGGGGCACCTCATTGGCCTCTACTTGCCCCTCCCCCTCCCTCCCAGCCACTCCTCGCCTCCCCGCCCGGGCTCCTTAGGCCCCCTACAGGAAGCAGCTGTTGGAGCTAAGCAACCACCATGAGAAAGAGTTGGCAAAACAGCTGGCTCAGTTCAAATTGGATCTGGCCGAGAAGGAGGCTCAGCAGAAGCACCTCACTGAGGACTACGAGCATAGGCTTTCCAAGCAGAGAGAAGACCTGCAGGAGTGCAAGGCCAGGTGCCAGCGCCTGGAGGCTCAGCAGGCTGAGATGATCAGCCAGTTCCAGGCCATGATGCAGTCCCACTGGAACAAGGCCCTCCAGTTCTTTGCCACCAGTGGTGCTTCCCTCCAGCCTTCGCCCAAAGCACAGCACCAGGAGGCCGAAGCAGACCCCAAGTTGGAATTTCTACCCCCCTCCGACTGACACAAAAAGACCCCGAAGGGGGGAGACTCTCTGCAGCAACACAAACGTTCATTGCACGTATCTGTCCCAGGGGCTGTAGTTTGATTTAGTGCAATATAAAAATGCAAATAATATTTCTGCGGACCACCAAAATTTTCTCAAGGACCACCAGTGGTCCACGGACCAACAGTTGGTGACCACTGTTCTAAAACACTGAATATATTATGTATGGAGTTCTTGGGGCTGTCTGAGCTTGGTTGTTTGCTTATTACCTGATTAGGTGACATCATCTGTTCTGGGGAGTGTGGAATTTATCCAGCTATATATCTGGTCTGGGATAGTCCTCTCCACACATAGATATCTCTATAAAATTTAACCTAACCTAGGATAGGTATGAATTTCTTGTCCTTCTGTAGTTGCTAGACTTCCTTCAGCTCCAGGAAATACCGAGGTGGCGCAGTGGTTAAAATGCAGCACTGCAGTTCAGCAGTTCAGCTGTTCAAATCTCACCAGCTCAAGGTTGACTCAGCCTTCCATCCTTTTGAGGTCGGTAAAATGAGGACCCAGATTGTTGGGGGCAATATGCTGAACTCTGTAAACCGCTTAGAGAGGGCTGTAAAGCACTATGAAGCGGTATATAAGTCTAAGTGCTATTGCTATTGCTATACAGCCAGCAGGAAGGAGTGATGGGCATTGTAACTGAAGAACATTTAAACATTGAAATAGAAAGATCAGCATTTCTTCAGACAATTGGCAAGCCTCCTGGAAACATTTAGTGATATAATTGTTATGGGGGGGGGAACATATGCAACATTTAGAAATCATAGAAGCATTCTGAATCCTGAAGATTAGTTCAAACAACCCAGACCAACGCACCTTCTTGGAGATGGGAGAGCAGGTTGTTCAACTGGGGGGAAGAGCAAGATGGCGACACACTAACAGCTTCTGAAATAAGTGCCTAATCTGTGTCAGGTCTTAACATTTCGGGCTTAGCCAGACACCTGCAAAATGCTACCTAAGAGCAAGACAAGACCAACCTAAGCAACGATACCAGGCCCCTTAAATCTAACAAAGCAGAGAAACTGATAAGGATCAACTCCTATGTCCCCATTGCAGAATCAACTAAAACGTGAATAATGGATCCATCATCCCAGGATTCCATTCACCTCCAAAGATTACACAACATGGAACCCACTAATAACATATTCCAAGTCCTTAACCCTCCAAAGACTCTGTCCAAATCATCCCCAGAGCACCAACTTAACCTCCTAGAGCAGTGATGGCGAACCTTTTTTGGTTCACGTGCCAAAAGGGGGGGGAATGTGGGGGATCACATGTGTGCGTGCCCACACTCATAATTCCATGCACCCCCACACATGCACGCATGACCCCCCTGCTCCCAGCATGCAATGGCACACCCATTTTCGCTCTCCCCAGGCTCCAGAGCCTTTCTAGGAGCCTGGGGAGGGCGAAAATGGCCTTCCCCACCCCCTCTGGAGGTTGGAAACAGCCTGTTTCCCGACTCCCAGTGGGCCCAGAAGGCCCGAAAATCAGCCGGCTGGTGCACACATGCACGCCAGACCTGAGCTCGCGTGCCCACCAATATGGCTCCGCGTGCCACTTGTGGCACCCGTGCCATAGGTTCGCCATCACGGTCCTAGAGCAAGCTTCTGGTGCCCCCCATAACAATAATGACACCAAATCTTTCCAGGAGGCTTCCCATCTGTCTACAGAAATGCTGATCTTTACATTGCAATGTTTAAGTGTTGTTCAGTTACAATGCCAATGACTCCTTCTTGCTGCCTGTGTTTCCTGGACCTGAAGGAAACTGAAGTCCAGCAATTGCAGAAGAACCAGAAGTTCATCCCTGCCCTAAAGTTAAATTTTAGGACAAAACATGGTCTGTCCAGGAGGGACTGGTTGTTCCTGAAAAGCAACAACCTTTGCATTTAAACGTAAAAAAAACACCATGAGAGTGGGTTCCATAAAACAAACTTAATACTGCAAATTTCATGGTTATTAAGAGCAACACTTACAAAATGCTGAATTCAGGGAATATTTATATCATTGCTTCTAATTAATCCAGGAAGAAATGTCTAGCTCACCATTTAAACTGTTTCAGGGCATGCAACAGCACAATAATATAAAATAAACTTGGACATATTTTGCATTGTTTTCATTGAAGGATTCTTGTAGGAAAAAATAGCAGTGATATCTGATTTTGAAAAAAAAACATAATCCCCAGACTTAAAGTATTATTGTTAAATGGGAAAAATCCAAATAACTAATGACTTGAACTTTTTTCAACTGGAATTAAAATCAAAACAGACAGACAGATAGAAACCAAATTATTTATACAAACTGTATACCTTCACCAAATAGGTTGTATTGAAACAAATTGTATCTAGTATGGAAACCTCCATTTGTGTTGGCCTTCAGCCATATTGGCCAGGAATTTGGTTCCTGCATTTCCAATACATTTGAGCTTGCCATTTTAGGAAAACTTATTATAGAAGTTTATGGTTGTATGAACATGATTTGAAAATGATTGAAAAATACTATTAAGATCAAAAGAAATCAGAGTGATTAAAATAACACAGAATTTCTTTAGCCTAGTAACATTCAGTATGATAGATTAAAAATCATGGATGACTGAAGTTCAATGTTTTTATATACACAATTTGCCACCAGTGGTTTCCATAATTTCCAAACACAGATTCAGATTATTTATTTGGCATTCATCAGAAGCATTTTGGAATATATATGTTTATTTTTTATTTTGCTTACACATCATTATGCAATTACATATGCTGAACATTGAAATCATATTTCTCTCAATGTTCTCTCAATGCTGTATGTATGTGTCTATATTGGTTGCTTGAGCAATGAAGTTATGGGTGCCCCAACAATGGAGGTTTTAAGAAGAAATTGGACAACTACTTATCTGAAATGCTATAAGATTTCCTGCTTGAGCAGGGGTTTGTAGTAGAAGGAAATGCCCTTCCAACTCTGTTATTCTGTGCAACTTCCTACACATTGGAACACAATATTTCCTTTTGATTTTGCACCAGTGGTGAGTTCCTACCAGTGCGGTCCACTCTATAGCACCGGTAGCGGCCCGCTGGTGACGTCACAGTACTGGTGCGGTTGGTTGCCGGTGCCTGGGCGCCGCCATTAAAAAAATAAAAAAAAATTGTTAAAAAAAATTCTGCGCATGACCAGAAGCCGAGCTTCTGGCACTGCACATGCGCTGCCTTCGTACCCCACAGTGAGTCCAAGCAGGGGAGGATGGCTGAGGGAGTGCATGAGATGCTGAAAGAATGGGCGGCAGGACCTATCTCAGTTCCCCTCCCTTCAGCAGTCTGAGAAGCCACGAACGCGCGGTGATGATCCCAGGCATTTTCGCATGTTCGAGGCTTCTCAAGCTGCTGAGGGAAGGGGGAACGGGTGGCAGGAGCCTAGGATCATCGAATGGGGATAAGCATTCAGGCCGGACGGAGCCTCCTAGAAGAACCGCTGCTGCGGTCTTGCTGCTTCCGCTGTGTGGGGCTGCGTTGTGGGTGGGCAATGCCCCCCCGCTTCTTCGGCCGCTGCCAAGCTCCCGATGCCCACACCCACCCGGTCGCATGGCTGGCAAGCCACACCCACAAAATAAGCCACACCCACAGAGTGGTAGTAAAAAAATTAGGAACCCGCCCCTGTTTTGCACATGTGCTAATTTTGTAGTGCAGTATGGCCTCAGATCTGCATTACACATTTTATGTTGTAGGCTGCAATCCTTGGGATAGGAACCCTGAGCGAATACAACATATTAGAGTTCCTCCTTCAAGATCAAGAGAGTTCTGATCCTCAACGTCTTATCGGGACTTTTCCCCCTTTGCTAAACCGGGTGTGGGCGTGGCCAGCATGTGATGCATCCGGCCCACAGTCCAGGAGTTTGACAGCGCTGCTCAAGAGCGAAATCTAACATTTATTTCCTTTCCCAGATGCCATGGAAAAACCCACAGCCCTTCCTTCCTGTGCTCTAGAACTAGGAGAATATTTGGGGAACAAGGGATATGCAAGTAGGCAATCAAAAGAATTGAAAGCATTCCTGAACACATTCCCTACCAGAGGAAAATGTAGATCCAGTCTGGTATTGCAATAGAAAATCTATTATTTGGGAGGAAAAAAAATGATACACAGATGATCATTTCTACTACTTTTCTTTGGGATGGTAGAGAATGTTATCAAGATGTGAAGGCTAAATTGCATCTACAGTAAGGGCTCGTGTTAGCATATTTTCCTTACTGGTAGTTCTCACTTACTAACTGCATCGTTTAGAAACATTCAAAGTTTACGACAGTGTAAAAAATGTAGCTTTCCAACCAATCTTCACATTTATGACCATTCCAGCACCCCATGGTTATGTAATCACCATTTGGTGTGTGTGACAAGTGGAGTTAATAGAACAGGTGGAAGAAGTAAAATTGTAAGTCACGGTCATGTATTGGTTCGCTTAATGACTGAATGGAAATGAGATTGTAAGCTTTTTTCAGTCATGTGATTTTCCACTTAGTGGTTTCAGTCCTTAGCAATAGAGTTATTGGTACCAGTTGTGGTCACTAAACGAGGAATACCTGTATTCATTAAGCTTTATCTACCTGCTGTTATGAACACAGGCAAATCTGGCAGCAATATTCTAACAGATTAACAGAGTTGGAAGGGAACTTGCAGGTCATCTGGTCCAACCCCCTGTCCAAGCAGGAGACCCTACATCTGCCTCTACCTAGGATCGAACTCACAACCTCCTGATTGTGAGGCAAGAGCTCCACCTCTAGGCCACAGCAGCTGCTCCTGGTGAAGAGACTTTTACATTTCCCCTCAAATAAACAAGATGTTTTATAACTCTACTACAAGAGTGAAAAATATTTTTGGGGACACCGAAACTCTTGCAAACTGCTGATACCTTCCTGCAAAGTATGTATTGCAATAGTCATTGTCCTGGGGAAATAAAAATGCAAGTTTGAGAGAGTCAGAAATACATCTAGCTACTGTATGTAGATACTGCATGGAAAATCAAAAATCAACCACAAGCATCAATGAAAGAACACCGTAATTATAGCAGCAGACAGCAAAATAAAACAAAAACCATAAAAAGGATATGCCAATGTGTGGAGTTTGTTCATCTAATTGTCAGCCAGGAGCTGTCTCCACCTCCATAGTAGTTCCCCATGTGTGCTAAAAACAAAACAAAACAAAACAAAGAGACTGGAAGAGACTTCTGAGGAGAGTAAATGTTTGAAATAGAAAGTTATAAGGCGGGAATTAAGTATTAGTTGTTGCTGAGAAGTTAACAGTTCGGAATGTGTGCCCTACCTAAGAGAACCAGCCTTGTAGAGGTGAAATTGGCAGACACATGCTTTAAATTAGTGCTTTTCAAACCAGGAAGTGGCAATTATTTGTTATGATTATTTGTTAAATAATCACATCTGTCCTTAATTACCACCTGAGCTAGCAGTGTTTGCATTTCTCACCAGTCAAAATTCAAGAGCAATAGGTTTGTAGGGGCAGATCTCCCAGCCCTTCTTTTGTGTGATAAGCAAAATAATTATTCCAGGAATGTGGGAAGTTAAAAGTTCTAAACGATCTCTGTCTATCAACACACAACACCAACAGCATATAAAGATTCCAACCCATACTGTTTGTAAGATGCTAGGTAATTTTTTTTTTCAAAAGCTTTCGGTAGTGTGCTATTTCAGAGAATTAACAGGTGATATGTCCTGTAGCCGTGATGGTAAACCTATGACACGCGTGCCACAGGTGGCACACGGAGCCATATCTGCCGGCACATGAGCCATTGCCCTATGTTAGCTCTAGTGCACCTGGGCAGGGCAAAAAACGGACCAACTGGGCCCACCAGAAGTCAGGAAATGGGCCATTTCTGGCCTCCAGAGCGTCTCCGGGGTAGCGGGGGAGGCCATTTTCGCCCACCCCAGGCTCCAGCCTCTGGACTCTTGGGATGGCAAAAAGCGGGCATACTGGGCCCACCAGAAGTCGAGAAATGTTGGAGGTGTTGTGTGTGCATGCGCAGGGGCAGGGCAGCGTGAGGGGGGGTCACACACGCATGCGCAGGGGGTTGGGGCACATGGGGGGCATTGAATTATGGGTGTGGGCACGTGCACATGTGCAACAGCGCATGCGCATGTGCTTTCGGCACCCGAGGAAGAAAAGGTTCGCCATCACTGTCCTATAGTATGAAGTCAATTAACAATGGAAGAGCGCAGAAATATCAAAACTGTTGTCCTGATTTTCACAAAACCAGGAATTTACAATTTTATTTTTATAACTGTAACTCTTAACATGCAGTAATATTAAAATAAAAAAAATTAGAAATTAGAAATTCTGACAAAAGGGTGACAATCATTTTATTTTGATCAACAATTAGAAAATTACATAAATAATAATTTATAAGAACAGCAATACTAAAAGTTGCATCAGCTGTTGCATTGTTTTTACTGCAGGAGCGTAACATTTAGCTACTCTTCAGAACGATGAAGTATCACTTGTATTTGAGAGAGATTTCACTCAATAGTTACCTTTTCTCCCTGCTATTGACACAATAGACATGTTCATATGGAAGTTAGAATAGGGTAGAAGATGATTGATGGCCTTATGCCAGTAATATTGGTAAAGATAATACCATGCAAGATTGGGCACTGTCAAATTAATAGTCTTACTGAAAAGCTCCATGAAAGACAAAATCCACTTTACTTTTTTGCCTGAAAATTAAATGGCATCAGTATCTAGACTTCGACCGTATTGCCCAAAATTGCTTCTCTTTCATACTATGCATACCAACCCTGTCTAATTTGGTGAGGTCCAGTCAGCACAATCATTGGCTCTGATATTAGGGAATTCTTAGGCTTCTATACTTAGAAATCACCAGCTTGGAAAGCCGTGGTTAGAATGCAGTACTGCAGGCGACTTCTGCTGCCTGCCGGCTGCCTGCAATTTGGCAGATTGAATCTCATCAGGCTCAAGGTTGACTCAGCCTTCCCATCCTTCTGACGTCAGTAAAATGAGAACCCAGATTGTTGGGGGCAATATTTTGATTCTGTAAGGGTCTCCAACCTTGACAACTTTAAGACTTGTGGACTTCAACTCCCAGAATTCTGGGAGTTGAAGTCCACAAGTCTTAAAGCTGCCAAGGTTGGAGACCCCTGACTTAGAGGACTATAAAGCACTGTGAAGTGGTATATAAGTCTAAGTGCTATTGCTATTGGAAAGGCAAGCATTCACACATTCTAGGTCCACCTCTTCACTCAGGTTCACTGAAGTTCAGGATGTATCACAGAATAGTAAAGTATCAACGAGAACTTTACTGAAAAAAACCTGGCAGAGAACAAACAAGAGTCTCAAATTTTATTTTTCATGCCTTTTTTTCTTTGGCGGGTGCGATCTGCTAGACACAGGTGAGTCATGGAAACATTTGGGGATATAGGTAGTGATCACCTTACAACTAGTCACTTAAATTTACGGCCCATAAAATACTTGTGGCTGTTGTAAAATGTATCACCTGCCTATGGCTCCATGCCTGCTTTTGGGTGCATGGCAACTGGCTCATCCCTACAATCCGTTGCAGCATCACATGATCATGTGACTGTGATTTGCAACATTTTTGGCCAGTTTCCAGCAAACAACATCCAGTTGAAAGAAAGTGTTTGTACATATGGTCACTGTGTTTGCTTAATGACTGAATTTGCTTAATGATCACCACAAAAAAATGTCAAAAAATCAGCTCCAGTCATTGGGTACCTAAACTTCAGAGCTGGGATTCTCATAACTTCCCTACCGGTTCGCCCAGCGCGCACACGTTCGCTTCGGTCTTGCACATCCCTTCCACACATGCATGCGGCCTTCCGCGCATGCGCTTTGCTCTCACGTGGGGCTTGCACGCATGTGCACAGCTTGAAAACATGGCTAAATAGGATGGCATAGCGCTGGGGCAGGTGGGCAGGCCCACCCGCAGGTCGCTTCTACCGTGGTCGCTACTACTGGTTCGCCTGAACCTGTATGAACCAGCTGAATACCATCTCTGCTAAACTTATTATTGTCATATAGGTTTATGACCAGAAATCCAGTTCCAATTATGTTCCTAAGTTGAGGACTACTTGTATAAATGTAATGCAACCATGTCAGGTTGTTGCGTGAAAGCGTCAAGTTTTCTTTCAGGGCAGATACTTTGTATTAGGCACACACACACACACACACACACACACACACACACACACACACACACACACACACACACACACACACACAAATAATATATCTAAGAAGACACTGTACTTAACAGACAAGGTCCCATTGGATCTATCTCAATATTTTTAATAAGTGATCTTGATATTCACACTGATGACTTTCCTTCTTGACTCAGCTGTCTCCCATTTTCACTCCCATTTATCTCTATATTTCTCTGACTTAGAGGGGGTTTCTTTCTTTTATCTTGTGCAAGAACAGCTTTGTTTATCCCATAACCAGCTGTTTTGTCAGACCACAAGCTACTCAACACGTAGCTTTTACCAGTTTTTAATTCCTGCTTCTTCCAAGACTTTCAGTCCATCAGTTTGCTTTTTTCTAAAGTGTTGCATGTTCTGACCTCGGCTAGCTCCTTAGAGTCTGCTATTTCTATCTTGTCTTCACCCCTGCTCTCAACTTTTCACATGTCAGCTGCAAATGAACTATTCACCCTAGGTATGTCTTGGTTGTGCAGCTGAAGGAATCTGATGTCTTCATAGATCCTATCCTCCTTTTTGTCTGACATCTATCAAACCTAAGAAAGCTATGATGCCTTCCTGATTCACACAGAATAACATTAGAGAATGTTAAAGAAAAAACAAGCCTTTTTCGTCCAGGATTCTGTTTCCCATAGTGGCTAGCCATATATTAGTAAGCAGTAAGTTTGCAGCTGTTTCTTTGTTAACTGATTTGATTAAGCCCGTTGTGCAAATTAGAACCATTAGAGAAAAGTCTGGCTGCAAAATTCTGGGCAGAGACTCGATGGCACAAGGTTTCTTGTTTTCTGTCTCATCTGTGGCATTTTCTGTAGACAACTCTGATAACCTGGAAGCAACCCCAATCCTTGAGTTGGTGGGTCTTGCCCAAACTTTAAAGACAGAAGTATTTTCAAAAATCTGAAAATTGAGGGAGATATTGAAATGGTCTTGAATGAGAAGAAGGACTAAAAGTGACAAGATAGCAGTGTTCCAATATCTAAGGAGCTGCCACATAGAAGAGAGGGGCAACTTATTTTCCGAAGCACCTGAAATCATGGCAGGATGCAATGGATCGAAACTAATCAAGGAGAGGAGCAACTTTAAACTAAGGAAAAATTTCCAGTGGGAACAATTAATCAGCGGAAAGCAGAGGTGGGTTGCTGCTGGTTTGGACTGGTTCTATAGAACCGGGAGCGGGAATTTCCTCCCGCTTGCCAAACCGGCAGCGATGGCCGGCTGGCCACGCCCCCAAACCGGCTCTCTCAGTGGCGCCTATGGTGGCACCATCTTGATTTTCACATCTGCGCACGCACAGAAGCTTTTTTCTTCTGTGCATGCGCATAAGCTGTTTTTTAAGCGGTGTGCATGCATGGGAGGAAGTGAACCGGCAGCGAGGTAAGTTAGATCCCACCCCTGGCAGAAAGGCTTGCCTTCAGAAGTTGTGAGGGCTCCAACACTGGAGGTTTTTACGAAGAGATTGGACAACCAATCTCTTGGTGTAGGGTTTCCTGCTTGAGCAGGAGGTTGAAGACCTCCAAGGTCCCTTCCAACACAATATTCTTGTGGCATGTGTAATTGTGCCTTGTTTTATCCAAGCAAGTCTGCTGTTTAAACCAATAATAAGGAATCAGCAAACTCACAGCAGCCTCTGCTGAAAGGTATGTGACATCTGATCCTGGAAACCGTAGTGAGTGATCATGGCTAGTAGCCATGACGGCTACTTGGAGGTTCAAAGGAACATTTAATTTTATTACAGCAACACCTTGAAATGAATCAAAATATATCTGGGAACTGAAGATTGAATGGGAGCAGCCGTGATCTTTTAATCCAGAAGCAGAAAAGAAGCCTCTGTAGCTGCCCACAAGTTCATTTCCCACAGAATAAAATAATCAGGTAACTTGAACACTGATTTGACACGTTGAGACAAAATGACTTGATTTTTTCTTTCTAAGTTGAGGTATTGCCTTAATGGTTTGGATTGAGCCAGTATTTTTAGGCAAAGGAGGGTCATTTTTCATGGACCAGCTGGCCACAGACAGATTTATTGCTAAGCTCTATTATCTGTGTAAGCATGTGGTAGATCACCACTCTTGATGATAGATTTTCAAAAGTTAACTCTGTGCTATGTGAAATAGTCCCTTTCATCCTTTCTGACTCTCCCACTATTTATTTTTCCTGGATTAGCAACCTACACTGTGGTCTATACCAGTGTTTTTCAACCTTTTTTGTGCAAAGGCACACTTTTTTCATGAAAAAAATCAAGAGGCACACCACCATTAGAAAATGTTAAAAAAATTTAACTCTGTGCCTATATTGACTATATATAAAGTAATTCTCTTGAATAGGAATCAAATAAACAAAAAGAAATTATTTTTTCTTTCTTTCTGTCTGTCTGTCTTCTTTCTTCTTCTTTCTTCCTTCCTAACATCTCTTTTTCTTTCTTTCTGTCTTCCTTCCTTCCTAACTTCTTTCTTTCTGTCTGTCTGTCTTCTTTCTTCTTCTTTCCTTCCTTCCTAACATCTTTTTTTCTTTCTTTCTGTCTTCCTTCCTTTCTAACGTCTTTCTTTTTCTTTCTTTCTTTCTTTCTTTCTTTCTTTCTTTCTTTCTTTCTTTCTTTCTTTTTTTCTTTCTTTCTTTCTTTCTTTCTTTCTTTCTTTCTTTCTTTCTTTCTTTCTGTCTGTCTGTCTTTCTTTTTCTTTCTTTCTTTCTGTCTGTCTTCCTTCCTAACTTCTTTTTCTTTCTTTCTTTCTTTCTTTCTTTCTTTCTTTCTTTCTTTCTTTCTTTCTTTCTTTCTTTCTTTCTTTCTTTCTTTCTTTCTTTCTTTCTTTCTTTCTTTCTCCTTCCTTCCTTCCTTCCTTCCTTCCTTCCTTCCTTCCTTCCTTCCTTCCTTCCTTCCTTCCTTCCTTCCTTCCTTCCTTCCTTCCTTCTGTCTTTCTCCCTGTAGGAGAAAGAAGGAACCTCTGTTGCCGTCTCCCGCGGGGCTGCAGCCACCCAACTGAGTCCCAGACTGTGGCAGCATCCCTGCTGTTCTCCGGCCAAGCGGCGAAGGAGCCCTGGAGCCCTGACGCCGCCCTGCATCTCGGTCTCTTGGGGCTTGTCCGGCAGCCTGCTGGGAAGGCTGCGATGCAGGGAGGGAAGGAGCTGCTATTGCCGCTCCGGCATGTCTCTGTGGCTGACCAGGGAGCCGCGTCCTTGTTAACAATGGAGAAGCTGCGTGGAGCAGAGGCGCCTGGCGAGCGAGGTGAGTGGCTGCATCGGCGGCAGGCTCCTGCCCGCGTCTCCCGCCCGCTTGCCCACCTCTTGCCTTAGCATTTAAAAGAATGAGAGGCGGGCGGGCGGGAGACGCGGGCAGGAGCCTGCAGCCGATGTAACCACTCACCTCGCTCGCCAGGCGCCTCTGCTCTGCGCAGCTTCTCCATTGTTAACAAGGATGCGGCTCCCTGGTCAGCCACAGAGACATGCCGGAGCGGCAATAGCAGCTCCTTCCCTCCCTGCGTCGCAGCCTTCCCAGCAGGCTGCCGGACAAGCCCCAAGAGACCGAGATGCAGGGCGGCGTCAGGGCTCCAGGGCTCCTTCGGCCACTTGGCCGGAGAACAGCAGGGATGCGCCCGCCCGTTTTTGAGCTGCCCCCAGAGCGGTGAATCAGCTGGGATCGGTGTTTAACACGCAGGTAGAGTTTTGGCTTGTAATTTTAGTTTTAAAACTGCATGTTATACGCCGATAAATACGGTAATAGAGGCATCTCTGTGTCCTGAAACCAACTTTCGGGACACAGAGATGTCCCGTAGCAAAAACACCCGGTGGGTGTTTTACCCACGGCACACCTTACACTATGTCACGGCACACTAGTGTGCCGCGGCACAGTGGTTGAAAAACACTGGTCTATACATATATTGATGCTACCTAAGACTTATCCAACCAGGTTTTTTTTGTCTTCATACGCTGCTTGAAACTCTACCTCACTCTACAATTTTAACACTGAAAAACATAACCTCTGACTTCTTTATTTCTTGTTTCTTTTCATTCATTCTTTCTTCAACTCTACCTTTTCCTCACTTCTCTTCTCTTGAGATAACTCAAGTCTATTGATTTTGTCTGATTAATCTGATGTTAGTCAGAACCTTTAGATTTCTAGCCAATCTCCTTCTCTTATTTGTTAAAGAAGAAAATATAGGATAGAATAGTCATTATACAATAGATTAATTGTATAATTAATATTCTGTCATTTCCTTCTTTTTGCACTCAGGCATGCCAGATTTAAACAATCATAATCCCTAGACCCATTTTTTTCTACAATTAGAAAATTGCTATCTAATTGTCCTTTCCTGTGTATCCTTGAGCTGTGTACTGTTGTCTAAATCAGGGGTCTCCAACCTTGGCAACTTTAAGACTTGTGGACTTCAACTCCCAGAATTCCTCAGCCATCTTTGCTGACTGAGGAATTCTGGGAGTTGAAGTCCACAAGTCTTAAAGTTGCCAAGGTTGGAGACCCCTGGTCTAAATTATGTCTCCATTAACCCTTCTTGATACCCTACAGAAGGGTTTCTATTTCACATATGTGAGAAAGGGCAGAAATTTTATTTTTCTTCTGCTTTGGTGGTGGTGGTGGTGGTGGTGTGTGTGTGTGTAAATTAGAGTTTTTCTTTGTTAAACTATGTTAAGCTTATTTTAGAGCTTACAATTTTCATGTATTTCCTGTTTCCAAATGAAAAAAAAACTCTTGCACCACATATAGACAGCAATTGTGCTGTGGGGAAATTTTCTGAGGCTAAAAAAAGTGGAGGTAGATGGGTTGAAAAGCTAGGGCTGCAAAATGGCTTAAATTTAACAGTAGAACATAATAAACTAGTAATTATGGGAGATCAATCCATGGTATAAAATGTTCATGGTACAAAAGCAAATGTAACAATGACTTTTAGAGAAGGCATGTATTGTAAAAGTTAAAAAAACCAGACAGCGGACCACTGTTTCTAGATCGAAACCCAGCTACACAGGTCTGACATTATTCTGTCTTGACTTTTGACAAATTGACCTTGAGGCGCCTTAAGAATAAAATCAGAACCCACAGTCCCTTCTTGGGTGTGTGTTGTAACAGAATATAATTGGTATCATAATTGGATCTTGAACCACAATCTGTTTAAATGCAATACCCCTCATTTGTTTAACTTCTTTGTGGTCAGAGAAGGAATCTGAAAATTGATTGTTTGCTGATCTGTATCGTCATTATTTTGTACATGTCTCTGTGGTATAGGCAGGTCCAATAATCATACACTTATCTTAATCAGAGTAATCATAGGGTAATTAGCATACTTTCCTTTCCTTTTGTGAAGTCTTATTTGAAGAGAGAAAAAACACTGATTCTTACTGTTCAGATCATTTGAGCACCTGAGGACACAGAGACCATATTGAAGTGGATGCCGAGTTTGCAATAATAATTTTGCTCGGGTGCCAAAAGGGTGCGTGCGTGCGAGATAGCGTGTGCGTGTGTGCCCACACCCATAATGCAATGCCCTCCCCTCTGTGCATGTGTGCTGCCCCCCGCATGCGCACAATCCCCCCCATGCTTCCCCCCCTGCACATGTACACAGGCCTCACTGAAGCCTCTGGACTTCCGGTAGGCCCGTTGGGCTGTTTTTCACTCTCCCCAGGGTTCAGGAAAGCCTCATGAAGCCTGGGGAGAGTGAAAAATGGCCAAATGGGCCAAACGGAAGTTTGGAAACGAACTTCCGGTTGGGCTGTTGAGCCGTTTTTCACTGTCTCCAGGCTTCAGGAGGCTTTCCTGAATCCCGGGGATGGCAAAAAACAGCCAAAAAGAAGGCTAAAAATCAGCTGGCCAGCACGCACATGTGCACTGTAGCTGACATAGGACAACGCCTCGCATGCCCTCAGATATGTCTCCGCATGCCACCTGTGGCACGCGTGCCATAGGTTTGCCATCACTTATTTAAACCATTAAACCCAGCTCCCTGTTCAGTGTAGAAATCCAAATTAAAATATACCTGATAGATGGGTGTCCATTTTTTATTTGAACACATCCAATAAAGTGGAGCTCTCCCAACTTTTCATGTCATTGGTTCCTGTCATTCTTGGTCCACTAGAAAGATTTTTAACATTCACCCATCAACTGCCTTCCCATAACCCAAGACAATTAGCCCAACATCCTGCATTCTGAGAGAACAAATAACAGGCTGAGAGAAAAAGCAAATAAGTCTTGATGTTCTTATATATGATAACCATCACATATTTGAGGAGTGCAGTCATGTTAAGACAGTAAATCCCATGGAATCTTCACCCTTCAAACACACCTGATTACTACTTCTTAATAAACAAGATAGACTTGCAGTATGAAAATACCGTGATTAATAGTCTCCTAAAACTTGAGGGAATCTTAATCTCAGGACACCATTAGTTTATACCCTGTCATTCTTATATTTAAAAAAAAAACTGAATAAAACTGGCTAAACGTTTAACCCCTCAATTTGTTTTTGAGGAACTGATTCAATTTTTTCACGTTGTAGAGGGATTTCAGCTAAACACAAGATTTGTGTAAGGAGGCATGACTTTATTTCATGATATACTTTATTCCTACAGTGATACATTGCTTCTCATCGAGGCGAAGAGGCAATGTATTACCCTGAATCTTTCATTGCCAGTTTCAGGAATTAGAGGAGGTAATTGGAACAGGTGAACTTAAACATGGGCACTTTGTATGGGCATTTTCTCTTGTCCCTTAGAAGGAAAGTGTTGTTTCATGAACCATCCATGAGGAGATGTTTTGCTCAAGCCTTGGCACAACCCTATTGAACAAACATGAACACATATATACACTGAAGTCATAATATAGTTAAAGTCCATTTCTAACTCTTCCCTGATAAGTTTGGTGAAAATGGGATTCTTGAAAGACTTGAAGTTACTTGAACCATAACTGGTTTCAAATACCAGTTCTAAACTCATTTGGTTGATGTAGAAATCCCCCCGTACCCATTTTTCCCCCGAGCTGAATCTGTGGGGTCATCCAGCTTCCCAAAGAAAACAATTTCAGTGCCAACTATATTTAGGAGTGACTGGATGCTATTAAAGTTGGAATTTATCACTTTTTATGACAGCACTGACAGTTTTATGTCAAGGATAGGAAAAATAATAATATTCTTTGCAATTCACTCATTTTTTATTTCTTTCTTTGGCCATAGCACGGACATTTTCATGAAACCACCTACAGTTCCAATATTGACTTCATGGCCTTGTTAGTTAAATAAATCTCTGGAAATATGAAGCATATAGAGAAGCTGACATGCCTGTAATCTATGATACAAAGTATGGTCATGAGCCTGACAGTCTTCTAATGCTTTGAAATTCCAGCCTTCTGCCATATTAAAGAAAAATTCTGGAACTCTGAATGCTTTTTGATCAGTGAATGCTTATCTAATAGCCAAATCGGGACCGCATCCTGCCACATACCTCCCTACGACCGGTCAGGGCCCACAGAGTCGGCCTCCTCCAGGTCCCATCAACCAAACAATGTCGGTTGGCGGGGCAAAGGGGGAGGGCCTTCTCTGTGGGAGCTCCCTCCCTGTGGAACCAGCTTCCCCCGGAGGTCAGGACCATCCCCACCCTACTGGCCTTCCGGAAAGCAATAAAAACTTGGCTCTTCCGGCAGGCGGGGTATGAGTGAAAGTTCTTTTTAAAATATTGATAGTATTTTAACATTTTTTAAAATTGCTTTTATTGATTATATATTTCTATACCTGTTGTTAGCCGCCCAGAGTCCCCCGGGAGTTGGGCGGCATATAAATTTTAATAAATAAATAAATAAATAAATTCTGACCACAATAAATATGTTCTTCTACCTTGTTCAGTTCTCACAATTTTCCTCTCCTGCACAAGAGGACTTATTACTACCTTTTTAAAGAACTTGAGACTTTCTTACCAGTTTCTCTTGGGGAGTATTTTGAGCTTATTTTATGATTGGAGATGAAAGACAGCTACTTCCGGAATTCTGTTTACTGTCAATCATCTTTCAATCCCTCTAAAAGATGGCAACCAAGATTTCCCAACTGGAAAAAGTCCTATAGGAAGGGTTATTGACCTCGTTATGCCTTTCCTAGAGACTGAATGAGTGAGAAGCCAGTGAGACTGTAGAGCACTGGAGAGAGGAACTGAACCATGAAAGAGAATATATTCTCTTATAACCCTTGATCACCTTGTAATATAAAAAGTGAAAGAATACTGTGCCTTTTCTTCTAAAGAATTTATCTCTTATTCAGACAACTGCACCCCAAAATCAAATTCTCAAATTAAATGAGAACTGACAGGAAAAAAAATTAATTGGGACTTTTTCTGCATAATAGCATTTTATGACGCAAGATATTTATGTAAAAGCCCCATGTGGTTTCTGACTTTCTTATGTCTTAATTCTGTTTCCTCCTCCACCTCCACCTCCACCTCCACCTCCTCCTCCTCCTCCTCCTCCTTCTCCTCTCATCACCTTGTTTTATCTATATACTCCATAATTTTCCTGCCCTCAACATGACCCACCCACTCCCCCAATTTGTGTTGCCCTCATGTGTGTTTTCTGACCTGTATGTGCAATTGTACATACTGTATATAGATCAATGAAGAAGGAAGGAAGGAAGGAAGGAAGGAAGGAAGGAAGGAAGGAAGGAAGGAAGGAAGGAAGGAAGGAAGGAAAGAAGGAAGGAAGATTTCTGATTCTCCCTGCCAGCTTCCCAAAAGGAATCTCAATGGGGAAGCCAGAAGAAAGTTGCCCGCATTCCTACTGCCTTTTTTCCCCGCTCTTGGTTTTTCTCTTTAGGTAAGGAAATATCTCTGAAATCATTACCCAATTGGGTACAGGTTGTCTAGTTAAAAATGCAAATGAAATCAAGATTAATTTCATTTCTTGCTTTTATTTTTTCATGGATTTTGAAAAAGTTCATGATGCACATCCCAATATTTCAGTGTTAACTTTCTTCTTTTTGGGGGGGAAAAATGCATCAGAGTGATTGTATAGTTTTTTTAAAAAAAAAAGCCTAAGAAATATTCAGCATAACATCAAGCATCTAATTCATATGAATATAACATATTGAAGTTCTATATAGCATGTGGCTTCTGAAACTAGCTGTTCTTACATTTCTTCCACTACACTTGACTCAATTGCTTTTCCTTCCTATATTTCGTTATACTGTTCTTTTGCAAACTATATAAATAAAATTTAGTGACCTTGACTATGTGAAGAAAAGGTTAACTAAACATTTAGTTAACTGTAACTTACCTGGAGCATAGCTGGTTTGTGTTTTCTCATGATAAATTTGCTTTCTTTACTGGTGTCAACACATAGCCATTCAGACATATTTTTGGCTAGAGGTAAATTCTTTATTGGTCAAAACATTAAGGCATACAGTAAATGTGCATTTCATTATATTTCAAGATATTAACAGATAGAAATTAATGGACTCCTTTTAAAAAATATTCTACACGTGGTTAACTTTGACTATCCATTATAGACATTTTTTGTTTTTTCACAGTTTGGTGAAGTGGTTAAAGTGATAGTGTAAAAATAAGGAGATTTCTAGTCCCACATTAGGCATGAAATTCAGATGAGTGACTTTTGGTCACTAATTTTGCCTCAGCCCAACTCACCTCACAGGATTATTGTTGTGGGGAACATAGGAACAAGGAGGAGTATTAATTATGTTTGCCACCTCAAGTTACTTATAAAGTAATAAAGGCAGGATGAAAATCAAATAAATGGATACACATGGATAACTTTCATTCTAATGTCTTGGATAAATTAAAGACCAAATATTATAGTTCTCCAATTGGTAGAAAATGAATAGAATGGTAACAAATCCAAAGTACAAGTTTCACCTTTGGCATTGATTTCTTAAACAAAGTCCATCCATTTTTCCCTTCATCTGTATTGAAGATAATTTCAGATGAGTTGTTATGGTTAATTCAAAGCCCATTGTTTTTAAAGCTTAACTTGGCCTATGGAATAGAACCATAATAAGTATTCTCTTACCTATCATACTTCCGTTTGATTAAACATGATGCAGGGATACCAAAAAGAAAGGAAGAGACCAATTTTTGTAGTATTGTACTATTTAAAAAAAACCATTAGTCAAGATTATAAGATTTGTGCTGTTTTCTGAGGTCTTCTTTCTTACTACAAACATGGTTCAAAAAAGGCTGTATTATGCTGTAAAATGTGTCCACAATTCTGTCTGACCAGCTTTGTACTGATTCAGGTGTCAGTTATTAATAACCATGGACTGATAGATAATTTTAGCTTAGCATGCTTGCGAGGCTGCAGTTTCTATCTTTATCTGACCTATTTTATACATATTTCATATATTCTTCTTTTAAAGGTCATATTCAGCTTCTTTGGATTATACTTTTTCATTAGTTTGTGCAGACACGTTGTGCTCTATCTGCAATTACAGTTTATTTCCACAGATAATAATTATTCCTTTTTTTCTCAAAAGCAACTCAAAAGCTACATTTGGGGTGTGTGTTTCTGGAACAATAGATTGTTTCTGGAACAATAGATTGTTTTCCCAGTATAAGTATAAGCATATTAGGTCCCCCACTACATACTCCCTCTTGCTCTTTGTTTTAATATAACAAGATCATCAGATTTGTCATTTTAGATCAGAAAGTGATCTATCATCTTTTTTTGGGGGGGGGAGGGGCTGGTCAGTTTCCATCTCTGTCTTTCTGGAGGATGCCTATCTAAGTGGTGTTATATATACATATTTCCCACAATGAGCAACAAGTTCAAAGGCAGGTTTGCAAGAGCATTCCCATTCCTGTCAATGGACGTCTGGATTTTATGTCGTCTCAGAGGTCATTCTCCACTCAGATATTAAGAGCTAAGAGTGAAAGTCTACATACTTTCTTGGGAGTAAATCATACAAATCCCAGCAGAGAAGAGTGCCAAGTAAACATAAAGACCAGGGGCGGGTTGCTTGCTTACCGGTGCCAGTGCGCTGTGTGCGCATCTCCACGTTTTGTGCATGTGCCTCCTCGCTACGCGTGCATGCACCCTTGTCTGATTTTGCTTCTGTGCATGCGCGGAAGCAAAATTGCGCCAAAATCTAGTGAGGGGATGCGCACGAGCGTGAGATTTTGGCGCAATTTTGCTTCCGTGCATGTGCAGAAGCAATATCGCCCAAAAATTCACAGAAAAAGATGGCAACGCGCACGACAGACTGGCGGAGGGGGCTCCAGAGTGGTCGCACGCAAAGTGTGCAATCGGCTGCTCCCTACCGGAGCTATGCATTGGACAGCTCCGGCAGGAACCCACTTCTGATAGAGACTGCTGAAGAGGAAATGTCACTTTGCTCTGAATCCATCAATGGTATAATTATTTGCTTTTCTACTGAAGATTTCTATTTAGCACTGATTTTTTTTTCTCCCATATACTTCTGACCTCAGGGTAATGTATTCAGGGCTTAGACTTTTGTTACCCGGAAACAGTTACATTCCATTCAGGAAACGCTTGCCGTGATCAAATGGAATCTAGACCTTCAGCACAAGGGCTCACATTCTGTTTTTTCTTAAAAAGTACATGTTCTGCTGGTTATGTCTATGGAGATTCTCAGTCATCCAGGTCATGGTTGTCCCAAAGGTGCTTTTTTTCAACAAGACTTGTTAGGAAAACGTAGGAGAACAAACCCGTCAGGACTAGATTCAGCAGTCCATCTGCATTTAAAGTCCACTCTTTTGAAGACAGCAAAGTCCACATTTTGAACAGAGAGGATCTCTGGTTTGAAAGAGGGGTCCAAGAGGCCATCTATGTCAAAATTGAACAGCCCTCTCTCAACAGAGGGAGAGGGATACAACATCATCTATTTCCAGTCTACAACAAAGTCCTTTCAACAGTTCCAAGAAGGCTCCACACCAGTGGTGAAATCCTCCCGGTTCGCCCTGGCCCGTCCTTCGGCGTATAGCCGATGGAACTGGCGGTGGTTGCGGCGCGGAGCTTCTCCCGCCCGCTTTCCCGTCCTGGCTGAACGCCGCCATTTGGGTTATTTTTCCCTCTGTGCATGCGCGCGCATGCACAGAGGGAAAAATAACCCAAATGATTGTGGTCAGCCGGGACGGGAAAGCGGTGATTGTGTTCAGCCGGGACGGGAAAGCGGGCAGGAGAAGCTCCACGCCGCAACCGCCGCCAGTTCCATCGGCTATACGCCGAAGGACTGGCCCGGGCGAACCGGGAGGATTTCACCCCTGCTCCACACCCATTTGCACTACTCTGAGAATAAACTTCCAGGTGGCCTTAACGACTCACTAAAAGACAGCAAATGACCAGCTGTCTGCAAAGAGTATAAAGTCGTCCATTTCCCACCATCCAGTCAGAGCTGAAAAAACTTCTTGGATGAGAAGCAAAATGTCATCAAAGAAAAACCAGAAAGTCCAGTTGCCTCTTGAAAAAAGCACCTTTGGTTCTGCTGGTTAGTTGTATATGTGGAGAGCTGATAGATAAAAAGAAATTTGTAATTTTTTAATGTTATATATCAAGTCTATTGGAATCCAGGAAAATTGGAAAGGAGGACAGTAATTGAATTTCCACGAAGCTGGAGCATCTCGCAGGAGGTTGAATGAGAATATTTCAATAGGAAATCTATCATTGGATCCATCAAAACCACTCTATTGTTGGAACTCAGTATAGGAGATGGAGCCTGAATCTCAACTGTATAGCACTGAGAACCCAAGTAAAACTCCAACATTCCCCAAATAATAACAACAAAACCTAAAACTAAAGTCTGAAAACATGGGCTGTTGGTTTTTGGAGTCAATGTTGAGAATATAGTCCAGTAGTCTTACTCAAAATAAAACAAATACTTTGTTCTTATATTGGCCCTTTTTGTTTGAAATTTGGTTCAACTACTGAAATCAGCATTTTTTTTTATTGTGAGAATATCACTTTAGGTTAATTGTGTTGGGGTTTTTTTGTGGGGAGGGGGCTCTTGCCTATTCCAAAATCTTTTTTTTAAATATGTTTGTGGACAATGTGTTCAGTAACACCAAAAGTTACAATCAAATGCATCTACATCAGAAGTTATCTATACTTACAATAGGTTTCTGGAATCAAGCTCCTTATACTTTACTAAGAAAAATCACAAACATTCTGCTCAGATTTAATTTATTCCACCACTCCTAAAATCATCCTACCCTTTCTGTCTTTGGTGTGATTCATTGGAGGATATTAAATCTCCATTGTGCTGATTTTCCCAAGCTCTGATTTGCCATTTCCCTAGACATCACTCTACTACTAATTTAGCAACCTAATTGCCCACCTCCACTGTCTGTTACATTGAGAATGTCAACAATCTGCTGGTCTAATGCTATACTGATTAAGTCTTCTTTTCAGAAATTGTTCTGGTAAAAGAAAGTTGTGTTAGTTCCTAGCTATGTTTCTAAGTGACTAAATGGCCTATTTCATTACCATTCAGTCCATGACCCACTCTTTATGGCTGTGTTTGTCATCTTTAAATGATGCAGACTTGCTGGCTGGGGAATTCTGGGAGCTGAAGTCCCGATTCTTTAAAGTTGCCAAGGTTGACAAACATTGGTTGATGGAGCATTGCTCTGTGAAAGACTCATACATTTCTCTCTTCAGCAGGAACTTACGTAAATATGCACAAGGATGGATATGGAAGTATGGTTTCAATAGTACATACATATAAATATGTCATTCTTTCTTTTAATAATAGAATCGCTAAGTTACTGCCCCAAGTAACTCCAGAATTTCCAATTAGCATAGTCAAAATTAGCATAACTTATCAGCACCACCTGGTTAAAACACCAAAACATTTGGTCAGTTGCTGCTGAGAAAAAGAAACTGAATTTGTATATCATGGGTTGAAATAGGAAAGGTTTATACAGTTTCTCAGAGGACATGTTTTTAAACTCAGATTTGTAGGCACTTTCCCCTTTATTTAGGATTTATTTATGTGGCCAAAAAAAAATCCACAGATATCACATGACAAGATGGTGTTCGCTATTGCAGGGAAGAATGAAGCTACATACACAGAGAAGATATGTCTCCCGCAGTACCACAGGAGTGATGGGTTGAAATTCTGAAGCCCTTTTCTTCCTTTTGTGAGTCAATACTGTAGATATTTATCTGGTCTCTTGATAGCCTTTAGAACAGGGGTCCCCAAACTTGGCAACTTTAAGACTTGTGGACTTCAACTCCCAGAATTCTCCAGCCAGCTGGCTGGAGAATTCTGGGAGTTGAAGTCCACAAGTCTTAAAGTTGCCAAGTTTGAAGACCTGTGCTTTAGAAGATCTGATCTGTGTTGACATAACTATTCTGTCTGGCATGAGGACCATAGATTCTTCCTCATCTGTTTTTTTTTTAATTTGAAAGTTACAATGAGTAGAAGTCTTGTCCATCAAACAAAAAGACAGATTAGACATGGGAATTATCATATCATTATAAGATTGTTTGTCATTAATGTAGTGTTACAGTAACTGTAGCTTTAAAACACAATTCAAAATTCAATTTAATGTTGGGAACTAGAGTTTTTGTTGTAGCATCAAGAAAATATGTATCAAAAGACAACAATTTTTAAACATCATTTCTACATCTCTTCTCTGATGTATTCTAAATGTCAGATCAGATCAGGATCTTCATGTCATGATATTTGTTTATGTCTATTGTAATTTGGCACACCATTACTAATGATCAACATACAGCACTTCTTCTCAATTGATTTGCTATGCAGAATGAGTTTCTAAATCTAAAAATTAAGTCTTATCACTGTATCATTGTCAAAAGCAAAGTAAATAAATTCTGTTATAAAAGTGAGACATATGTTTTACAAATGCAAAAGAAGAAAAGAAATATACTATAATAAGATTTCAATAAACTCCTCTATTTTGTGCATAATTTTGATTGGCATCAGGTTTCTTCACAGTTGGTTGCCATTTCAGCATCAGATGACAAATAGCACAGTACCCAAATAATTTAAGTGCCTCTAGTTTAATCAAGCAAACTGTCTGGAAAACCTTGTCTTTTTGTAATCCCACCCAGATTAGAGACACCTGTCTCAGAAGAAGGTTGAATAAGTCTTATTAGATAGGAAGGCCATTTAATTAAAAATGTTATTCTTTATGCCATCCAAATCACTTGACAGTAATCAAATATTTTTAAAAGGTCTTTTAGTCCATGTACTTTGTATAATGAGGAGTAGAAACAGACCAGAAAAGTAATTTTAAGAACTTAATTGACTTCCTTATGCTGTGCATGCATGTCTCTCTGTGTGTATGTGTATGTGGAATGTCTTACAACATAGAGTCTTTCTAGATCCTTGCTTTGTATTTCTTGGCTATTGTAGTTGTTTAGATTTAATTGGAAAGGTTTTAGGCTTTTATTGATAGCCCTGCTAAATTCTGAAATGCTTTTCCCAACAACGTTTTGAATTAGGATAATCAAAATAGTGTACTGACATGGTTGCAGTTATTTACATCCCCACAATATGTATCCCATTAGTAGACTATTCCAATGGTTATTCACATGAATTGGTAAAATATACAATGGGATGATGTTGCCACATCTTTAATCTCATTGTTATTTTGTTTGATACTTTGCACGTAGTAAAACCAAATGACTGTACTGGAGAACCTTCTGTACAAGCATTTTTCAAACTTGCCAACATTAATATGTGTGAACTTCAATTCCCAGAATTCCCCAACCAGGATGCTGGCTAGAGAATTCTGGAAGTTGAAGTCCATATATTTTAAAGTTGCCAAGTTTGAAAAATACCTGTACCTATGTATACCTCTCTGTACCTGTACCTCTGTATACTCTGTACCTCTGTATACTTCTCAACATATTATAAAACCCACTGCTATGTTTAGTGCACATGAATATGTGGGAACACAGAGTGAATGGGACAAAACAATGTGGACTCATAGTACCTCCATACTTAAAGGGTTTTCCCTTTAAGAAAATAATAATGGACTTATAGCAATAGCACTTAGACTTATATACTGCTTCACAGTGCTTTACAGCCCCCTCTAAGCAGTTTACAGTGCCAGCATATTGCCACCAACAAGCTGGGTCCTCATTTTACTGACCTCGCAAGGATGGAAGATGAGTTAACCTTGAGCCGGTGAGACTTGAATTGCCTAACTCCTGGCAGCCGGCAATCAGCAGAAGTAGCCTGCAGTATCATCACTTCAGCCACCATTTTATGAAAATACTCCAGCATGTTCTCAAAGTTTTGAATATGGTCACCATCTCAATTTGAAGGTTTTTCTTTGAGATGAAGAATGTTATAAAGCAAACAATCCTCAAACGTCAAGTGTATTTTTGCACGTGCTGAATATAAATCGCAATCCAATGCACTGCAGTGCTTTTCCCTAACCTGATTATTTTTGCTGGATCAAGACAAAACTCAAAGCTTCAAAAAAGGTCAAAAGCCTCTGCAAGTACATTGAGATTTGGAAAATATCCAAAATATATCCCATTTTGGGGGGGGGAAATTGTGATCTCCAAAGATCACAACTTTTAGAAATTATTATCTGGATTGAGATTAAGCTTTATGGTCATTAAATAATATATTTCTTTCTTGTCTATAGCCATAAGAATTATATTCTTCTGTGCTTTTCCACTCCTGTGTAAATTCTTGGGTTAAGGTTCTGTAGCCCCATTCATTCTGAAATGTTGGCCAGAATGAATCTATCATAAATATTAGCAGAGCTATTTTAAAACTTGCTGGTTCAAATGCTCTTCTCAACTAGCTAATGATTTCTGCATGTTTGTTATGACTTCTTCATTTGAAAAGAAACCATACCTCTTTCTATAGGAAACAAGCATTTCAAGCCAATGGGGAGACTTGACTTAATTATCAGATTTTTAAACTGAAATTATGTTTTCTAGTATGGAGGATCTATTCAACCAGGTAGTTCTCAACTTAGAACTTGGTCACTTAACAACCATTTGAAATTGCAAACAGACCTACTGGGGAAACTACTTATGATTCAAATTTCTGATGGTCATTCCCCCACAATCATGTGACCAAACATCAGGCACTCAGCAACTGAATTGCATTTACGACTGTTATGACTAATGACCATGATGGGCAGGCTCCATTACAGTTGTAAGTTAAGGACTACCCATATAGCTCACATACTGGCTGGCTATCGAATTGAAAATGAAATATATGTTAAAACTTGGAAATTACAGTCCAATCATGATAGCAAAAGAACTCATTTTAAAATAATGTTTCCATAGATATTGGGAACTCAAAACCCAGCACAATGATTAGATGGGGAAAGCAATGTAAAAGAGCATGAACTGGGATTCAGTTATGAAAATCAAAAATCTCTTTTCAAAGACAGAACTGGAGAAACTGGATTATGTTGTTGTATTTTGCTTGGCTACATCAACTGCTGAGCCAATACTCATGTGCTGATTTTGAGGTTATCGCAACTTTATATAAAACACAATCAAGACTTTGGGGTTTTAAAATATCTCTCTTCCCCCCTTGTTCCCTCCCTCCCTCCATCCTTCACCCCATCCTTACCTAGCATCTTCAGGCCAGCCTGTCAATTTCCATTTGTTAAGAGTCATATTTCAATTTTATCAAAATAAAATTCAAAATAACTCCTTGTTATAAAATTCAGGCCATTGTCTTTCTGGCTTTCTTTCCCCAAATTATATTTGACTTATGTTATTTTATATTACTATCTAAAACAGTTTTTTATCCTCTCTATCTCTGAAAGATCCATTGGCATGAATACAATAAATCATACAATAAAATAATTTGCTAAGTTTTTTTTAAAAAGACTAGGTTTTGAAACAAACCTAATGAGCACCGTACACCTTTATAATTGTAATGTGATATATTTCACACAGACACACAGACACAAACACACACACACACACATGAAATAAGGAATGCATCTGTGCACATAATTCCTCTTCATATTTTCATTAGACCATGGCATTAAGCTAATAATAATGGCCAGTGAATCTGGGTATTTGGCTTCAGCTTTCTGATGGGACAAGGTAGTATTGTTGAAAGAAAAGCATTTGGAAGACACCATTAAGCAGTGGTGGGTTCCTACCAGTGCGGTCCACTCTATAGCACCGGTAGCGGCCCGCTGGTGACGTCACAGTACCGGTGCGGTCGGTTGCCGGTGCCTGGGCTCTGCCATTTTTTTAAAAAAAATTTCTTCTGCTCATGCCCAGAAGCCGAATTTCCAGCACTACGCATGCGCTGCCTTCCTACCCCACAGTGAGTCCAAGCAGGGGAGGATGGCTGAGGGAGCGTGTGAGATGCTGAAAGAACGGGCGGCAGGAGCTATCTCCATTCCCCTCCCTTCAGCAGTCCGAGAAGCCACGAACACGCGGTGATGATCCTAGGCATTTTCGCATGTTTGAGGCTTCTCGAGCTGCTGAGGGGAGGGGGAATGGGCAGCAGGACCTATCTCAGTTCCCCTCCCTTCAGCAGCCCGAGAAGCCATGCCCACCCAGTCACATGGCTGGCAAGCCACACCCACAAGATAAGCCACACCCACAGAGTGGTAGTAAAAAAATTAGGAACCCGCCCCTACCATTAAGGGATAAGGGATTAAAACACAATCGGATATTTCATTTTGTGAATGAGAAGCAGTTAATGGGGCATATAAATGAAATGGGCCCACAGTGTTTTTTCTGGCTGAAGTTACCTATCTTAGTGTAAAGAGAAAAGGAGTGGGGAAACTCTTAAAATGCATATTTTTTTTTCCTTTTGGCAATCTTGATAGATAATGATTAAGAGTGACAGGTTTAGACTAGGTGTCACAGGCTGCTGGAATGATTGATGTCTTCGTTTGGGAAAATTATCAGGGGCTTTTATCAGTTCTTGAGCGACTGGCAAGGAAGCTAAGGCAGGAATAAATTCTGATGAGATCTTGTAATTTTCCCTTTCAAAAACCTGGAGCGCAGATGGGTGACAGGATGCCTGGCTCTTGGCCACTGCAATGCCAAAGTGGTGATTTGGGAGCAAGAAAGAGATTATATGTATGAGACAGGAAAAGGAGTCCTAAAAGGAGTGAAAAATCAGTTGCATTTGTATTCAAAGAACAGAATTTCAATGAAATTTATTTCATTCTGTTATTAACTAATTACCAGAGAACTGGTGTATGTCACTGTCATTCCATGCACAATCATGTGTTTAATCCAGTTTTTCCTCAGCCTTGGCTACTTTAAGAAATGTGGACTCCAACTCCCAGAATTCCTCAGCCATCACGCTCCACCAGCATGCCAGCTAGGGAATTCTGGGAGTTGAAGTCTGTACATCTTAAAGTTACCAAGGTTGAAAATCATTCCTTTAGTGCAGGGGTAGGGAACTATGGCCATTTTATGACTTGAGGACTTCAACTCCAAGAATTTCTGAGCCAGCCCTGCTCAGGAAATGTTGTCTGGCTCAGGAATTTGGGGAGTTGAAGTCCACAATTCATAAAGGGGCCATAGTTCCCCACCTCTGCTTTAGTGGCTTTGAAGTCTCCTTCTGATTTGAAATTTGAACACTCAGAGTTGCAGGTCATCTAGTCCAACCCCCTGCCCAAGCAGGAGACTGCCTCTACCTAGGATAGAACTCACAACCTCCTGATTGTGAGGCAAGATCATTTAATGGGAATGGGCCTTTCGAGGGAATTGGACTGGAAGATTGTGTAGACAGTCAGAGAGATAGAAGAGGATGTAAAGAAAAGAGCACTACTTACTTCAGTAGCTGGAAAATAAAGAAGAAAACAGACAGCATTTTCACATTTGGGATTACTGAAAATATCATCACTCTAACACTGAAATGTGTAACAACACTGATTCTTCCTTCTTTTTTTTAATTACATGAAAAACAGAAATGTTACTGCTATTTTTGCAAGTAATATTAAAACTTTGAGATGCACTTTTAGCTACAATTATTGTTTTAGAAGAACACTGTTGTTCCTGTTTTCTGTGATGGTTTTTAAAAATGCTGCCTTTTTTCTAAACAGCATTATAATTGTACTGTATGGATTGTTTGGTAGGAATATGTTTAGTTATACTGTTCCTCTTGTGTTTCTACAGGTAGTCCTTGATTTATGACCACAATTGAGCCCAAAATTTCTGTTGCTAAGTGAGACATTTAAGTGAATTTTGCCCCGTTTTACAACCTTGCTTGCCACCGTTGTTAAATGAATCACTGCAGTTGTTAAATTAGTAACACAGTTGTTCAGTAAATCTCGCTCCCCTCATTGACTTTGCTTGTTAGAAGGTACAAAATGTGATCAGATGACCCTGGTATACTGCAACTTTATAAATATGAGTCAGTTGCCAACCATCTCAATTTTGGTCACATGATCATGGAGATGCTGCAAGTGTTAAAAATGGTCATAAGTCACTTTTTCCAATGCTATTGTAATTTTCAACGGTCACTAAATGAACTGTTGTAAGTCAGGGACTACCTATACTATGAGATTGAGGAGAAATAACATTCCTTCTGGAGCACAGCTCATTCTTATCCAAATCCAAATACCGTATTTTTCGGAGTATAAGACACACTCCCACCCCCTAAAAGTGGGTGAAAATTTTGGTGTGCCTTATAGACCTAATACGGCCCCGTTTTTGGGATAAGAGCCGAGGTGGTGCAGCGGTTAGCGGCAGTACTGCAGGTCACTTTAGCTGACTGATTCGCAGGTCAGTGGTTCAAATCTCACCGGCTCAAGGTTGGCTCAGCCTTCCATCCTTCCGAGGTAGGTAAAATGAGGACCCAGATTGTTGGGGGCAATATAAATAATATACATTGCTTACTGGTGTAAACCGCTTAGAGAGTGCTTGCACTGTGAGGCGGTATATAAATCTCACAAAATAAATAATAAATAAATAAAATAAATCCCGAACCCCCAACGCATCATGTTTTCACCCTCCCCAGCCCTCAGAAGCACTCGGCAGTGCTCCACAAAGCCCGTTTTTGCCAAAATGGGCCCATTTTTGGGCTCCCGAACCCGCTGTGCATCGCATTTCCGCCCTCCCCGGCCCCCAGAAGCAATCTGCAGGCCAGAAATGGGCACATTTTTGGTGAAAATGGGATGCGCGGAGGGTTTGGGAGGCCAAAAATGGGCCTGTTTTTGGCCTGCAAAGTGCTTCTGGGGGCTGAGGAGGGCGAAAACGGGATGCGCAGAGGCCAAAACCTTTTTTTCTTGTTTTCTTCCTCTCAATCTAGGTGCGTCTTATAGTCCGGTGCATTTAATAGTCTGAAAAATACGGTAGTTCAGATTTGATTTCCAAATTCCCAATCCCGTTGTCCCACTGCCACTTTAGAGATACTCTTTCCAGGCATTCTTACAATTGTGGCCTCTCTATGCTGTCTACTGTACCATCAAATCTACTCTAGCATTCCCTTCTTTCCCAAGCTGAGAACCCTTCTGCTGCTGATTTAAGTGACCATTAGAAAAGAATATTTGTAGCTCAGGATTAATCTGTGGGGTCCTTGAATCTTTGTGAGCTTGGTTGCTTTCTTGCAGATCTGAGGACCTGTAATATTGCACGAGCCAGAATGAGGGCTGAGAAAATATCTACAGACCCCACACATTCTGGACATAATCTATCTCAACTTCTCCTCTCAGACGCCACTATAGGGCATTGCAGGCCAAAACAACTAGACCAGTGTTTCCCAACCTTGGCAACTTGAAGATATCTGGACTTCAACTCCCAGAATTCCCCAGCCAGCGAATGCTGGCTGGGGAATTCTGGGAGTTGAAGTCCAAATATCTTCAAGTTGCCAAGGTTGGGAAACACTGAACTAGACAAAAAGATTACTTTTCCCCCCATGCCATCACTCTGCTAAACACCTAATTCCCACAGCACTGTCTTATGCCTAAAGGTATTTACCCATGTAGTAGGGCTATATTGCTATTTTCCTTTCCATCTTTCTCATCTTCTCATCTTTCCTACTGCCTTCTCCTATTGGTATCTTGTGATTTATCACTTGTTGTTTACATCTTATGATTTATGACTGTATCTTATGATTTATGATCTATGACTTATCACTTTGTTGTTTGTATGTACACGGAGAGTTTATGCACAGGAGGCAAATTCCTTTTTTATCCAATCACACTTGACCAATAAGAAATATTCCAATATTCCAATTCATTACCAAACTAGTTAACATCTTCAGTGCTAGATGATGTTGCTTAGCTGGGTAATGAAATTTCTGCAAGAAAACAACCAAGCTCAGAGAACTGATTAACTGACCCTCATCCTCAACTTCATATCTTTCTTTGTACCCTAACAACAAGCTTTCTATAAAACAGTGTTGAAATTTAATTTAATTTAATTTAATAATTTAATAATTTAATTTAATAATGTAATTTAATTTTTGTCCTTTGTTCACATTGTATCTTTTGGGATGGGGCCACACTTCTTTATGGTACAACCTCCAATGTACTAGGACACAATGGAAATGGGTATCCTTTGATTGGTTATTTTTATTTATTTAGCATATGACATATCATCAGAGGTGGGTTCCTGCCGGTATGCTCCTACCTGTTGGTAGCCGCAGAACCGAAGAAGCTGGTGGTGTTTGCGGTGCGGGGCTTCCCCCGCCCGCTTTCCCTTGCCCGCCTAGATGCCGCCATTTGCGTTCTTTTGCCCTTTGCGCATGTGTAAAGCATTCTGCTTGTGCAGAGGGCAAAAGAACGCAAATGGGGGCGTCCAGGCGAGCGGGGGAAAGCGGGCGGGGGAAGCCCTGCGCCGCGAACGCCACCGGCTTCTTTGGCTCTGCAGTGACCAATAGGTAAGAGCGTACCAGCAGGAACCCACCTCTGCATATCATATATGGGCTAGCAATATATATTAACATTTTGTTTAGATTAGTAAAACAAAATAGAATATACCGGTAAATGTTTAAAAGATCTATGTTCAAATACTAATGTCTAGGCCACCAAACACTGAAGCGCAATACCATTTATATTTTTAAAAAATCAGATACTGGAGCAGTATATGCCCTCAGCTTAAAGCCAGTCACGATGCAATCTACAGTTTGATGTGGAAACCTGCAGTCACACTGGGGATACTATGCCCCATTTATACAGAGTCCCAGTAGATGCTATGTGAGGTGCAAATCCTATTCAGGAATGTCCATTGCTGACATGGTAGTCAATCCTTTGATTGGAATTTTCATTTTTAAGTGAAGAATTTATAGTGCCTCAAGGGCCAATATACTTTAATATATAGTATCTTTCTCATAAAAGCACAATAGGTTTTCTTGGAACCTGGTATGACCTTGTAGTGGACTACTCCCAGCAGCCCTGCCTTGTTCCTGGCCATGCTGATTGGGTTTCCTACAACTGAGAATCAGAAATATTTGATAGTTTACAGGATTTCCTGCATAAATCACGCACAATTATAACAATTCAAAACTATTTTTGATATTGCAAAAGTAGCTAACAATATGCCACGGCAAACATACCAGATGTGCATTTAAATGAAGTGGGAACCGTGCAGAATTTTGCTTGCATATCAGCAGACTACCATGGTTACTCCTATAAAAATATTCATTTCTTATGGCCCATTTGTCAGCCGAGAACCACTTGTGTGAGGTAGTGATTTATTATTTGTCTCAATTTATTCAATTCCCTCTCAACAAATGAAGACAGAAATGGAATTAAAACAATTCTTTTTTTTCTGTTCAAATTAATCCAGCTGTTAAAATATGCCTATCCTATCTAATAACATAATCTTGAAAAATTTAACCGATTTTATTTCATTGTATAATTCTATTCCAGCAATCCTAGAATATTAGTCTGATTGCTTTAAAAGTTTCATGAGCCAATACAAGCTGGGGAATATTTTCATTAGATCATGTAATAATAATTTCACTGTGCAAATAACATTTCAACCAATAAAAAGGCAGGATATACTTTGCGAGAAGTCAACAGTAAGAAAGAAAGACACTAGGAAACATGTTCCTCAAATTTTTATTTAATTCAACAATATCAATCTTTATCAACACCTTTTGTTTAGATTCTCATTTGCTAGTGTCTGCAGAAAACTAAAATTAAAACTTTTTAAATATTCTTTCCTGACCTGTCAATGGCTCTGGCATTATCTACCCATAGATTTTTCAGCAGATTTATTTTGAATTATATACTATAAATGGTTATTTCCATAACCTAGACTATGTCATTTATTATTATGTCATTTTGTAAACACATATGATTCACTGATTATTTTAAACTTTAATTAGGTATGGCCAAGTTATATTTCCTTTGCCATTCTGGTATCAAAATCTGAGGCTGGTTTTTTTAAATCATTTACCTGAATTTTTCACACAGGATAATCAGTATTGATGATGTTTGTCCATCGTATTCGAAGAGGACCTTGACATCTACCAATTGGGGGGGGGATGTCAAGACTTGCGCGTGTATTGGATTAAAGTGAGGGAGAGGTGCGCATAGTCAGCCTCACTCTCTCTTCCCAGATTCCATCTTGTCCAAATATCAGGACAAGAGTCGAGACAGTTGGAGATGGGCTGGGCGCAGTGGTTGACCAGGATGTCTTTCGTGTCTTGCCGTGCTCTTAGCGTACCACATCACTTGCAGAGACCACCTTCATGACCGTTGTCCTATTCTACTAGGTTTCATCCACTCAGTCTGCCAGAATCTGTCTTCATATGCTTGGGATAGACAAGTCCCTATTTCACCGAAGGTCGATGACCGAACGGCTACTGTCAACCTGGTTTGGCCAGCCTGTCGAAGCTGTTGCCCGGGGTGTGGCCGCTGCGCATGCTACAGCTGCTAGGAGCCACAGGTGAGAGCTGAGTGACAGGTGGGGACCAGAGGTGAACGAGCTGCCCTAAAAGCTGCCCTAAAATGAGCTGCCGTAAAAGGACACAACATGCCCCTACACCAGAGGTGCTACCCCTCCCTGAACACCCCATACACCCCTAATCGGTATTACTAAAGAAGAAGAGATCATGTTGAGATACTAACATGCATGTGTTGAATCATATTTATAAATGCTGAAATTTGCAGGCCACAATAAGGATTATGTTCAAAGGCACAATTCTTTTTAAAAAAATGTCACTTCATTCCTGTTTAAAAGTTGTTGATGAAACTGCAATGCAGATTTCAAACATTGCATTGCTTCATATTTTATAATTTAAAAACTTTCATTGTCCAATTCTTATGGAGATCATTTTGAAGTTCTATCTTTTTAATTTTTTTATCTGATCCCAAGTCCTCAGTCATACCATTTACATAGCTACAACCATTTTATCTTGCAAAAAGTCTAGATGACCATTGTACAGCAGCAAAGAGAATCATAAAACTCTTTTGGGGGAGGGGGATCACTGTTGAGCTTCAAGTTTACCAAATGGATTTCCTGCTGTCCTGCTATCAACTATGGCAAACATCTTCATTTGGCACTCAATGAGACCAACCAGTGGGTACCAGAAAACAATTCAACAAGATCTGTTTCAATTGTGTTGATGAGTCACATCAATTGTTTTGAATTGCAATGATTAATTAATGAATTAATTAATTAAATACCAATCTTCTTATCACAAGAGCTGAAGTGGTGCAGTGGTTAAATGCTGCGACTGCAGGCTGACTGCTAGTTCAGTTCAGCTGTTCAAATCCCACTAGGCGCAAGGTTGACTCAGCCTTCCATCCTTCCGAGGTGGGTAAAATGAGGACGCAGATTGTTGGGGGCAATATACTGACTCTGTAAACCACTTAGAGAGGGCTGTAAAGCACTATGAAGCGGTATATAAGTAAAGTGCTATTACTTGCTTAATTAAAATCAAGCTGCAAGACACACTTTTTCATTGTGTAAATGATTCTCCTGAAATTCAGGCATCCAAAGTAGGAAGCTTACATCATGTGTCACAGTACTTCATTTTTTCCCCACCCCTGTTCCTGCCAACAGTAACCAATGATGTATAGCAGAAGTGTGAAGTTATAAAATGACATCATGGGATAACTAGAGTTCTGTTAAAGAACTGATCTTCATTCAGTGATTATATTTGGCATGTTTCTTGAAACATGTCTATGAGTCATGGGATCCACCTATTATTCAGTCAACATAACTTTCTATCTCCCCCTTCTTTATGCTTCCTCTATTACGTCCATTTGTTCACCTGCAAATGTTACAGCGTTTAAAACCAAAGGGACTTCAATGTTTTTGCTTTCTTTTCTTTTTTTAAAAAAAAGCTCTATCTCTTGAAAGTTTATAAAAGTATGGGAAAAAGATTTTGGATATGAACTTGATGAGTCAGCTTAGAACTCATGGTGTAGAATTGCCTTCACATCTATTTTGGCATGTCACCAAGCATTAACTACAAAAATATTTAATAGATGTTACTATGCTCCCTTAAAAGTAATTTAAATTAAACAGCATTAATCAAAGTCTTCCCATATTTCTTCCCCAAACCCCTATAACTTTAACCTTAAACTGTCTACCGTTGACCTCACCCCATTCCTAAGAGGTCTGTAAGGGGCGTGCATAAGCACACCAGCGTGCCTACCATCTCTGTCCTAAAGTCCCCATGTATTCATAAAATATCATGTACTCAAAACCATGCTTATACCTCTTATATATTCTTATTAATGTTTATACTTTGTCTGTAATCTTATACACGCTTGACAAATAAATAAATAAATATTGTCTTGAAAGGAAAGTGATCATACTGAGTGGATGGAATTCTCTGAGTTTGGTATTTGAGTTGCAGACATTGCCTTGCTCTACCAGATAACCATCATCAAAGCAGCTGGTTTGGTGAACTGAAATTTGCTGATTGGCAGGGATGATATATTGCTATATCTTGCTTCTTTGTGTGTGCAAGATAGGTATGGTTCTGTGAGTATATATTGTTTTGCAAAGGATTGATGCCTAATAGTTGGTAGATTACTTATTTGTCTGATCGATAGTGATTTCCTTGTTTCCTGAAGATAGGTTCAAGTTATAGAAGGATCTTGAGAGACTGGAACACTGGGCCTTATCTAACAAAAAGAAATTCAATGGTGAAAAAAATAAGTTCTGCATACAGGATTAAGATCACGTGAATTGTTAGTACCACTTGGTAAGTCCACATATTCAATTTTGGTCACCACAATATAAAAAAATATGTTGAGACTCAAGAAAAGTGCAGAGAAGAGCAACAAAAGTGATTAGGAGACTGGAGGCTAAAACATACGAAGAACAGTTGCTGGAATTGGGTATGTCTAGTTTAATGAAAAGAAGGACTAAGGGTGATATAATAGTACTGTTCTAATATCTCAGGGGTTGCCACAAAGAAGAGGGGGTCAACCTATTCTCCAAAGCATCTGAAAACAGAACAAGAAGCAATGGATGGAAACTAATCAAGGAGAGAAGCAACCTAGAACTAAGGAGAAATTTCCTGACAGCGAGAACAATTAATCAGTGGAATGACTTGCCTCCAAAAGTTGTGGGTGCTCCAGCAATGGAGGTTTTTAAGAAGAGATTGGACAACCATGAAATGTTATGGGGTTTCCTGCTTGAGCAGCGGGTTGGAATAGAAGACATCCAAGGTTCTGATATTTCAGTGTTTGGCTCAGTTAGGCTGATTATGTTGTGTAATAGCACTGCAGTTGATTAGTTTGGCTCAATTGATATGAAGAGAACAGCAGTGTGGTAGGGTCTCATGATTTCATTCTTTTCTATTGCTGGGTATTTTATTCTTGAATCCATTGAGATGGTGGTCTGATGGAATCTTTGCAGCTATCTGCTAGGTGTTTGAATTTCTTGGCCAGTTCTTTGGATAGGTTGTATGTAGGGTTCCCTGATAGTGAAATACCAGAACAGGGTAACAAGTAGGTGTATTTTGGACATCATTTGGAAAAGTGTGAAAACTGCAAATTAATAATCACTTAATTCTTATAGAGGTATAATGTTCATTTTTCCCAGTAGATATAAAATGGGGCCATAACAAATCAATCATTTTTGTAAGTTGCTATGTTTACTGTAGTAAATATTGGAAATTCAAAGTGCATCTTTTTTTTAGCAGTTGATGGTTTAAAAGTGTGTTAAATTAGCTAAAACCTAACAGCAAAAACTTGAATTTTTTTAAAAAAAATAGATTATTTTACTCATGTCTGGTTTATAGTTTTAATTATATTAGCAAAATAATTCTTCACAGATTATGTTAATATACTCAGATGTCTTTTGGGTTAGAAAAATTAAATACATTATTGACTTTTTTTTTTTGCAACTCCTGTATTTTTAGATACTTCCAAACAGGACAAGAAATTGTTTTGATTTGCTTTTGATTCATTTCTATTTGCTATTTCTATTGTTTTATTTTTCTTGTGGATTTTAAAATTATTTCCAAAGTTTGTGGATTGTTATATGTTTAAATAAGGCTTTAAAAAACATTCACTTTTTAAAATTGCACAACACTTGTTTGTTATTTGAAGCCTCAAATCTGCAAACAAAATCTAATGTAATTATAGCTTCTGGTCTTTCATCTCCCTTGGTATGACAAATATTTTATTGCTCTTTTAGCTGTCTAATTTGGTGAAGATCTTTATCAACAAAGTGTTATAATGGGGTCAATAAATGAATAATGCAGTACAGACACTTGAACTGAAAATAGTTTTTAAAACCAAAAATATTCTTTAAAATGTCCTGCTTTCAATTTAGTTTTACAATCTTCCTTCTTAAAAAAATGTCCCATAGTTTTAGAAGATGATAGGGAGGATTCTTTCTTCTGATCATTTAAGTAACCCTCCCACACCACCACCCCCTAACAATCTCCAGTTGAAATAGCTGATCTGTTTGCCCCTCAAATGGTTGGCTTTTCAAACTGAATTTAAAAAGTGTGGAGCAAGCTAACTTCAAATATTTAGTTATTTACTCTGGGCATGCCATTCTGCCCTGCTTATTAGTCATGATCTAATCTAGTCTGCTCTCCAGTTTTAACATCTAATAGATAAAAAGGATGATTAAACAGCTGAGAAATAAATCAAATATAATGTGTTTGATCTCAGAACCAAAGAAAGATCAATCTGTAAGAGAGGAGATGAAAACGTTGTTAAAGAAGAAGTAAGCATAGCCAAAACTTTACTTAAATTGTACACAAGACTTGCAATTCTGTTAAAAATACAGATGCTATAAATTGGTTAAAATAGCCTGTGGGTTTTCAAGCCATATTCAGGAATTAGGAATCAGACCAGTGGTGGGTTGCTACCGGTTCACCCCGGTTCGGTGAACCAGTAGCGGCGGCAGCGGGAGGCTCCGCCCACCCACCCAGATGTTATCACGGATGATCTGCGCATGCGCAGAAGGTTATGCGCATGCACAGAAGCACCGTGTGTTTCTGCGCATGCACAGAATGTTATGCGCATGCACAGAAGCGCCAAGTGCTTGCTTCACTCGCGCACGCGCGCGTGTTTACAGTTCTGAACTGGTAGCGAAGGTAAGTGAAATCCATTACTGAATCAGACATGCATAATAGACTTAAGCCATGTATATTAACTTTGTCCTGAGCTCCTGCATTGAGTTTCATGATCTTCAAGGAACTTTTATTCATGGTTGCTTGAAGGGAAATAAGGCTCAGTGTAACTAAAACACACAATCGGGCTTTCAAATGTGTAAAGGTTTACCTTTGGAACACAAAGTGTGATAAGAAACTTAATAACTTTCTGACTTAACATAGAGCAACAAAATAGGGCTAGCATATACCAAAAACTGAGAACTTAATCATATTTCCTTACCCTTTTCCACGTACAAGATATGAGATAATGTAATTTCTATGTCTGTTTAAAAGATTCTGAATAATGTGCTTTAGGTATTATAGAATGTCTTCTTTTGCTCAGCTTTCTACTAATTTCTGAAGTTTGTTTCCTCAATTCCTTCTCTATATCAGACAAAAAAGACTATCACTTTATCACTAGATATAAAAGATCTGGCCATTGGTACCTTCTGCTCATTATTTATTCCTACTAATTCCAGTCCTTTCTGTATTCCTAAGTTACTGCAATGAGTGTGTATGCATGTTTGAGATGGCTTCTTGGGTCATGGTTTCATGTTTCTTTCTAAGAAGTAAATGATCATTTGCTTGTTGAGGTAGGCTGACAGATTTTGTAGCATGAGAAAACTGGTCTCTCCATGCATTGTAACAGTAAGGAATCCTGATATGAAGGTGTTTGAGCCTGTAATAAGTTTCTTAGGGAGCTCAGCCTAGAAGGGATTTGCAAAGAGATTATGCCTCAGAACATAGGAGTGACAGTAATTGGATTAAATACACCTCCCTAATCATTTAAAAGGGAGGTGGGATGGCTCAGTGATTAAAGACACTCAGCTTATCATCTGGAAAGCTGACAACCAAGGTTCGTGCCCTGAGCATTGTGCAATGGGGTGAGCTCCCATTACTTGCCCCAGCTCCTGCCCACCTAGCAATTCAAAAGCATGCAAATGCAAGTAGATGAATAGGTACCACTTTGGTGGGAAGGTAACAGCTTTCTATGTGCCTTTGGTTTATATCTAGGCTGGCCACATAACCACAGAAAATGTATTTGGATAACGCTGGCTAAGAAACCGAGATGAGCACCGCCCCCTAGAGTCTGAAACAATTGGACAGAGAAAACCTTTATCTTTAATCATTTAAAATTTCAGCTTTTAAAATGTCTAGTTTTTTTCAGCTTCCTCCATTTGACAGCTTTTGTATGAGTTGGGTGCAACTCTCAGAATGTCCAGAATTTCTACCATGGAGTTCTTGGTGCTATCTGAATTTGGTTGTTGGCTTGCAGGCATTTTATTGCCTGACATCATCAATGCTGTTTGCACTGATGAGGTGACCTAATTGAGTAATGAAACATCTGCAGTCAAAAACAATCAAGCTCAAAGAGCACCAAGAACTTCATAGCTCAATCCTGATTTGTGTGTGTGTGTGTGTGTATCATTTATCAGCAAAAATGTTACACATACAGACAATATAGTTTGTCGGCTATAAAAAAACCTGCCTGGATGGCCCCAGGAGGGGCCGAAAGGCAAAAGGAAGCTGTGATGTTTCCTTCCATACACCAGGATGACTCGACAGAAAAAACATATATAACCCTTTCCTGATGAAGAGCTGATAGGGAAGAGAACCTTGGCCTAGAGGTTAAACTGCTGCCTTACAAGCAGACTGCGCAGGTTCAAATCCCACTAAGGGTATGGCTATCTGATGAGAGCAAAATAGCTCGAAATAGATCTATAATAGTCTCCCTTTATTTTCATTTATCAGCAAAAATATATATGATAGATAGTTAGATTAAATATATTAAATTATTAAATATAAATATATATTAACTATTAAATATAAATAGTTAGAACAATTAATCAATGGAACGGCTTGCCTCCAGAATTTGTGAATACTCCAACACTGGAAGTTTTAAAGAAGATGTTGGATAACCATTTGTCTGAAGTGGTGTAGGGTTTCCTGCCTAAGCAGGGGGTTGGACTAGAAGACCTCCAAGGTACCTTCCAACTCTGTTACCGGTATTATTATTATTATTATTATTATTATTATTATTATTATTATTATTATTATTATTATTATTATTATTATTATTATTATTATTATTATTATTATTATTATTATTATTATTATTATTCTCTTCTAATAAAATTAGAACTGTCATTTCAGTGGCATCAGAGTAAGGAAAAAGGTCTTCCTTTTGCTACAGGGAAAGGCAAAGCCGAAACCTTTTTGTTTCATATGATATAGTGGGTCATTGCTTTCTTGAAATGGAGGCAAAGTTGGTGAAACTGCAATGGGAGCAAATAGTAAGTAACTGCTACAAACCTTATGAACCTGAAATGTGGCTTCCAATTCTAAGACAGCTCTTTGTCCTAAGGTGAATATTGCAAACCCACTAATGGCTGGTAAAACCCATTAGTGGGTTTGCAATATTCACCTTTGGACAAAAGATTTAAGAACCTCAATGTGCTACATTTGGTCTTATTATGTTTGCAAAATTAAGTTAACTAATTTCAAAAGTTTGAGGTGTGAGCTCTTAAAGCATGGAATTCCAGCCAAATGTCAGGACAGTAAACATTGGCTCTGGTACATAAACACACATTCTAACATCTGACTTTCCAATTCATGACTGTGAAATTAGCTCTTTGGTAGAATAGAAGATAGAAGGCGATTTTAAGTGTGGAAAACTATGATTTCTTCCACTCCGGTTGATCAAAATCTTCCTTCAGGTTACAAGAAGCACATGGGTAGTCCTTAGTTCTCAAGTAGACATGCCATTGTTCAAAGGCTTATGATTAAGAAGGTACAATGTCTAACGTAACATCATATATCTTACATATGTGTTTGTAACAAATATGATTAAACTAATCTAAGCCTTATGTTCTCACTTTGAGCCTAGCCTAACATTGGCAGGCTCTCTTGCTTACATGAACTAATGCTTAGATGCTTCAGTAGCATTAATCTGATACATATGTGTTTGCCTTTAATGTATACACAAACACATCCTGGGATGAAGGATATATCCAATGAACTAACTTGAAGTAAAATCCATTCTGAGTGGCTGCAAGTAGACTGGCTACAGCTAAATACGGCCACATTAAGTTTGTTTATTTGATTTGGACCTGTTGCAACAATGCAGATTCTCAATGGTCTATAGCAGGGGTAGGCAAAGTTGGCTCTTCTATGACTCATGAACTTCAACTCCCAGAATTTCTGAGCCAATCATGTTAGCTTAGGAATTCTGGGAGTTGAAGTCCACGAGTCATAGAAGAGCCAACTTTGCCTACCCCTGGTCTATAGTAATTAAGAGCAATAACAAAGGCCATCACTATTAGAAACATCTATAGTGGGAGCAAAATTAAACGCATATAGCTACAATATAAAACCCAACAATCCCAGCTATCTTGTCACATATGATGGGCCCTCAAAATAATTCAATTTTCCAAAGTTTTTGGAGTGCTAAAACTGGAGAGCAGACTGATTTCTAAGGAGAGTGTAGACCCTGGCAGCAAAAGTAGTAGCAGCTATTGTTCAAGGTATGCAGAAATGGGAAGTCATCAGCATGTTTCCTCATGATGGATGAGTCAGTTCTGATTGGAGAAGGCAATTCTCCACGAGCTTCAGTGCCAAGCTCTGAGAAGCTAGACAGATCAAAACCAGCATGTTGAATTATGCTTGGGAGCTAGTGGGAAATCTGGGAGTGGGAAATGTCAGCTAATGAACAGAATGCTACAGTCTGAACTATGATCGTCCGGGTAGTTTCCAAATCCCATTTAGTATGCATTGTAATAATCCAGGCACATAGTAATGAGGTCATATATTACTATTATGAAGACTTCCTGCTCCATGAATGGGTACAACTAACAGAAAAGTCCCCCTGACCAAGGCCTATACAGAAATAGCTGCAATCTATTTCTTATCTATTTCATATCTATTTTATATTTCATATCTAGATATTTGTTTCTTTAAGACACCTTCAAAATAATAGCATAGTTCTTAAATAGCATACTAAATGAAAATATTTTTTAAAAATATTTTTCTTATTTAAAAGAAAGAGCTGTACACTCATACCATTTCAAGTTAGCAATCTGAAGAGAAGCTCTGAAAGGCAACCTTAAAATCTCTGAAAACAATGCATGATAAGAAAAGTATTGATCTATTCCAGTACTAAAAAGAGCACTCTGAAAAAGAGGAGAAGGAGGAAGAGAAAGAGAAAGAAGAAGACAAGTTGGCAGGGAGTTTCCTAATTATCAAGCCAACAACATTTCATGTTCGCCATCTTAACCATCTACTATTATTTAGTTGAGCAGAGCAGAGCTTCTGTAGTTGACTTTATTTATTTAAAATTCGTATGTCTGCCCACTCACTCTTATTCTCTGGGCAGCTTAGAAAAATAAAAACCATATATAGGCAAAAAGGAAGCAGTATGCTCCCTCCCATATTTGGATATACCAGGGTAATTCGACAAGAAAAAACATATAACCCTTCCCTTGTACAAGCTGATGTAGGAGGAGAACCTGTGGCTTGGAGGTTAAAGCTACTGCCTTACAGGCAGGCTGCCCAGGTTCGAATCTCAGTAAGGGTATGGCTAGCTGAGGAAAGCTAAATAGCTTGAAATAGATCTATACTAGTCTCCCTTTATTTTCATTATCAGCAAAAATGTGTTACATACACACACACACACACACGTGTGTGTGTGTGTATGTGTATGTGTATGTGTATATGTATGCGTATGCATATGTATATGTACAGTATATATGAATATGAATATGAATATGAATATGAATATGAATATGAATATGAATATGAATATGAATATGATTATAATAATCCCCCCTTGACAACAAAAACTTATATTGCTTGGGACCCTAATATCTGTAAGACTGTCTTTTCCTGATTACATCTACCCAACCCACTAGAGCAGTGAGGCAGGGAATGTCCTAAGGAGGTACATCTGGTGGGACTAGAAAAGGGGCCTTCTCTGTTCAAAGTGAGGGCCAATCTAATCTCCATAGGGATAATGTTCCAAAGGTAGGGAGCCACCACAGAGAAGGCCCTTATTCTGGGTCCCATCAGATGTACCTACCTCCTTACGTCATTCCCTGTCTCCTTGCTTTGGTGGGTTGGGTAGATGTAACCAGGAAAAGAGGGTCCTTCAGATAACCTGGTCCCAAGCCATTACAGGGCTTTGAAGGTGACAACTAGCAGCTTGAATCGTATCCTGAAGCAGATCAGCAGCCAATGCAAGTCCTGCAGGAGAGATGACACCTGTACACACCTAGGTCTGCACAAAACCATACAGACTGGTACATTTTAAAACGTGACTGGATTTTTATGATTACCATGGCCCCAACTAATTGAAATATTTAAATATTAGTGGTACCAATAACTCAAACTGGCTGAAACAAAACCGATGAAGCTGATGCAGGATTGGTTCAGTGTAACTCAGACACTAAGCTTCTACCAGTGTGAACTTTTAATTCATCCTTTAATAGACAAACAAACCTACCAAAGTTGTCATTTTAGGATAATTTCATCGATAAACCTATCCAGTCTCGAAAAGAAATGGGAAAATACGTTCTGTTATAGCTAGACTTTACTCATAAGAAAGAAATAGTGGATGGAGTCTCTTCTAATGTTTATGCCCTGGGGGGTAATTTCTTAGCTATTATGGCTCTCCTTATTCCCCTCCCTGGTTTCTTTTGTGTTTTGCCTCAGGAAATATTAGATGTATTTACCTTAAGCCATAGGTTAACAAAGTTTCCCATGAGGAACTGGGTATGTCTCCAGCTGTATTTTGACTAAATTTTACCCATGGATCATTAGTGTTTGAAGCAGGGCTTTATCTTCCTGAAGACAAAATTTACTGCATTTTTTAAAAGGAAAGGGAAATTGGGGGGTATTTGAAATAAAACATTTTTATATGGGTGGGAGGGATGGGAGTGAAGATGCTGTTTTAGCATGCTCTCTTTGAAAGCTTCAGCTGCTTTTTCAACAGATGTTTGAATTTATTCCTTTCTAATAGCGGTATATGTATGTCAGCCTCCTCATACGTGTACCGTGTTTTGTAATAACAAGCAAAGGTCACTGACTACTCAGTGCAGATTGGGGGCGGGGTAGATTGCTTATTTATGTGCTTTGGTTTGGTAAGGAACTCTTCTCAAGTGCTAAAATTGATTTAGTTTTTCCATATGCTTTGAAATGGGAGCTATATTGGTGTGTCAGCTTCACAACACCAAAACAATCCTCTCGCTCTTTTTCTCTGTCTGTCTGTCTTTCTCTCACACATACTTATGCACTTACTCGTTCCCTCCACCTAGGATTTCTCAGATCTATGTTTCGCTTAAAAGACATTGCCTCCTACACAGTTCTACTCATGTGCAAGAACATCCAGACCAGCGGTGGATTGCTACCGGTACGGTCCAGTTCTCCAGTTCTGCCCACCCACCTCAGACACTTCTGTGCATGCGCAGAAGCGTTGCGCTCGCGCGCTCACAAACTGGTAGCGATGGGATTTAGAACCCATCACTGATTCAGACACTTAAAATACAATTTAACAGCCTTTCCCAGAGATGCCTAACATCTTCTGCATCCACTACTCACCTAGATTTTCAGTGGGGACTGGTTCAGTAGAATAATATGAGTAGAGAAGCATACAAAGAAACATATTTTCACTGGCTTCAAGCAGAGAAACAAGCCATTACAAATAGGTCTTTTCTGAGCTGCTATATTTTTTATGAATGATAAGACTTAAAAAATGCTGGTTAGCTACACAGAATCTAACAACCGCAACATCCTTGTTAAGATGTTTAAATTTAGTAGCTGGAGCAGTGTGGTTGTGCAGTGAGCCAGAACACACAGTTGTGATTGATTGGTACCAGAGTACTGGCTCCTGTGTGAGGCAATCTGCGCAGTGATTGGTTGCTATGGGTGTGGAGGGGGAGTTTCCCTTTTTCCTCCCTTTTTCTACTGTGTTCCCTGTACTCTGTGATTTACCTGACGGTTCTTCTGTTGCCTTATTATCTTGCTGTATATATAGATGTTAAATATATTTATTTATATAAAACTACAAGTTTGTGTCAGCATCTATGACTTCATTTGTACACCTGTTGCACAATTCCCCAATCCCCCCCAATGACCTGACTTTCACCCCTTTTACAGCATGTAAGGAATCATACAATAAAAAATTATGCAGGGGAGAACCTATATTCATGGTTCTTCTGGTCAGAGCACATGGCTTTGTCATTATCTTCAGACTTGCAAGATGAATTCATGGCAGAATGTCTATGGTTTCAGCCTTGCAGATCTCTAGACTTCAAAAATCAGCGGGGGCTCTTTAACACTTCAGTCTGCTCCTATGGAGATGGTGGACCTCACAGTATAGATCCTGACTGGCTGTGTGAGACTTTTCACTGTCTTTGGAATGCTACAGACAGGTTTGCTCTTATTTTAATAGGAGAAACTCCAGAGCTCTCCAAGGTTCTGTTTTTATTCATTTATGCTGTGTGGGCTACCTGTAGAGAGCTTTAGATATTCACACTAGTTTGCGGCATACACCGAGTTCCTCACCCCCAGAAAAATGTGTTTAAAAAGGGACAAACTTTAACAAGTGAATTCAGATTTGGAGGGGATGTTTGGCTGATAGAGAAAGATAGAAATGAATACCCAACAGCCCATGAATACCCCCCCCCCCACACACACACTTTTCATTTTGCAATAAGATCTCATAACCTGATGGATAGCTAACCTCAGCTTATAAAGGTAGTTCATATCTGCTTCTAAATGCCCTTTTCATAGTGCCCTGGATATTAATTGACAATCATAAAGGGGGATATTTCCCCCCTTGTGATTTAGACCAAAAGCTGCCAACAAACTGCAACAAGTCTGATAAAGTTATTCCTTCTTTGAAAAAGATAAATATTTCCCAATGATTGTAGATTAATTTTAGAATCAACAAACAGAACAATTACTCAGGAAGTGTGTTTGGGGTTCAGATTTTCTTCCATATATATGTTTCCAAACTGGAAGGAGACTCATACCATTTTCCCCCCTGTAATATTAAATCACAAACCAAGTTGAAGTCCCAACTGACTAAAAGATAAACAGCAGTCTGAATTTATCAATGTCAGAAGAAGTATGCCAAATAAACATTTAAATGGAATCTAAACATATTTGCAAGTTGATGTTATGAAGATCCCAAGCGTCTTTCAAGTAGCTCATGGTCTGCTATTATTTTATCCTTGCTGCTTCCTTCTAAAGTGAGTTTGAATAGCAATACCAATAGCCCTTAGACTTATATATCTCTTCACGGTGCTTTACAGCCTTCTCTAAGCGGTTTACAGAGTCAGGATATTGCCCCCAACAATCTGGCCCCTCATTTTACCCACCTCGGAAGGATGGAAGGCTGAGTCAGCCTTGAGCCTGGTGAGATTCGATCTGCCAAACTGCTGGCAGCCGGTGATCAGCAGAAGTAGCCTGCAGTACTGCACTCTAACCACTGCACCACTGCGGCTCTTGAGAATGAGATAATGAATGACTCAATCTTGTTCAGTGAGTTTAATTACTGAATTTAATTAATATGAATGGTGATTTGAGCCCAGAATTCTTGTGTAAATCCATCACTAATCTAATTATAACAATGATTAAGAATGTAAAATTCTTGCAGCTTTTTCAGGTAACAAATGTAAATAATTTCATTCCCAATGTTGAGGAAACCCCTCCCCCCAGCATATGGGTATTTGCTTTTACCAAAAACAAATTTTCTCCTGAAATTCTGACCATATATTGTTTTATGTAAGCAAGTTCCGTGAATAGAATGCCTTTTGTTGTTATTTCACGGGATAAATACTTTAATGTGCCCTTTTATCAACACATTGTTATGTATCATTTGGTGCTATATCATTCAGGAAAAGAAATTTTTCAAAGAATAACTGAGTTTTTTTGATTTTCAAAAGGTTTTATTAGTACAAAATTACATAGATGGTAGCTAAATATTAAATATAAAGTACAAACATTTTTTTATTTTTTCTCCCCCCTAGCCCACCCCCTTCCCTCCCCCCTCCCCCCCGGACTTCCCAGAGATAATACAGGGCATAATAATAAATTTAAATTGTTAATAAAAAGGAAAAAAGAAAAGAAAAAAGAACATTATTTTTTAAAAGCTTCAACTCCAAATTATACACTAATAATATATCGTCTATGTATACAATAATAAAGATACAAAAAAGAAAAGAAAGAAAAGAAAGAGAAATCTCTTTAACAATACAAGAAAAACATAACTAATAAAAAAGAGAGAGAAAGATAAAATAAACAAACAAACCTCCTTCCTCCTCCCTTCAATCCTCTACCTTATACAAAGTAAATATTATATAGATAATAGCTAAATATAAAATACAAAAATCTTAAACTAATATTATTGACATTAAGAATAACCTCAAAGATAAATAAAACTTAGCTAAATGTTACATAAGTAATCATTAAATATTAAATTTCATCATAATATTAATAACATAATATTATTCTAGATTAACTTATTAACTTCAAATAACAAAAAATCTTTAAAGTCTTAAGAAAAAAAAACAAATCTTCAACAAATTGTATGTATCCAATATTATTAACATTAAAAATAGCCTCAAAGTTATATAAAACTTAATTAAATATTACATAGGTAATCATTAAATAGGGAAAAGAGATTTCAAAGCCGCCAGACAGCTGTTCTGGCGGCTTTTTACGAGGATCGGAAAGGCGCCCGACAAAGGGACATCCGCGATGGCGCGATCCAAACCGTAAGTCAAAGAATAACTGAGTTTGACTGCATTTATTGGTCTAAAAGTGCAACATTAGGTTAATTTCCATTAAAATGAGAAACCAATGAAATCAAGCTGCTGTCTTGTAAGTGAGCCAAATGGCATTCAAAAGGTTCATAGATGCATCCACATGGGGCAAAAAGTAAACAAAACTTCATAAACAAGCTCTTCATAACTCTACCCACTACATGAAATGACTTTACAATTTTGGGTTGTTTTAATCCATTTCTGGAACAGATGAACTGCTCAATTGGATTTTTTAATTCCTAGAATACAGTTTAATCAGTAGCCTATTGAGGTAGACATATTTAAGAATGTTAGTTTTTAATCTTGATAGTTGCGTCACAGGATGCAGAGTTATAAAATGTGAAGAAATTCCAATTTTCTATCTTGCGATTTTTGGATACGAGTCTTTGGATTAGAAAATGTAATCTTATACTAAAAAAAGAAATTCTAAACCCCAGCTCTGATTTCTATCCTACATAGATCTTGCATGCCTAAAGTATCTCATCGTTAGTCACATAAAATCATTTGCCATTCTAAACTTATACTTGGAATGAGTTCCTATGCAGTTAAAAAAATAAAACAATTAAAAATTAAAAGATACAAAATGAAAAAATGAAAAAATCCTTAACTGTCCATTATCTTAATTTTTGCTTAAAAAGTGTGCATGCCTTTGTCTGTCTCTGTGTATGTATGTGTAGACGCACACACACTTTTGACTTTGTTCATGGTATTTCTCTTTTATTTGTATTGCTATGACTGATTTGCTTGCTTTATAATATCATGGTTTTAAATTTCCTGGAATATGGATGAAGTTTATAATCTAATTTGAAATTTATCCGTTATGTATTCTGGTCCAAATCAGATAGAAGATAACATTTGATTTTACATTTGTCATAATGATATGAAAGACTTAAAAAAAAACCCTAACCTACTTTTTTAAGTTTTACAAGTTATTTTTAAATAAATATAATGGGACTCTTGGGGCTGTCAATTCTATGCGAATGCCTGAATAGGAAAACCCAACTTGTCATATTTCTCCACTGTCACGTATTTTTTCCCTACATTTGCATATTATATTTTGGATTTCTAATGTCACAAAAAACAAATGAAACTCTTGGATTCTCATCATCATAATCTTGCAGCTTGGACATGGGATAGTTGATGTTATTGCTATCTTATTGCTGAAATTATATCTTCTTAGCACAAAATACCTGTTTGTAACCTGTCTGTTTCTAGTTGAACATTTCATTTCCTGGTTGCTGCAAACCAGCGGTGGGCTGCTCCCGGTTCGGACCGGTTCTTAGAACCGGTAGCGCCGGCGGCGGGAGGCTCCGCCCACCCACCCGGGACGATTCTGCGCATGCAGAAGAACCGGTAGCAAAATCATTTACAACCCATCACTGCTGCAAACCATTGAGTTGTGTCGTTTGTATAATATAATTCCTTTATCAGTGAAACAGTTACAGAATGTTCCACTGCCTGATTACAGTAAGAATTACTTCATGCTCTTTGGTCTTTATTTGAAGACATGTAGCAAGACCTGTTGAGGACAAGCTCTATAAGGATTAATTGAAGAAACTTGGTCTATTCAGCCTGAAGAAAAGAAGACTCAGAATTTTCTAAGGAACATGTCAGGAACTATTTCTATTGCCTAACTAACTAAACTAACTAATAGATATAAGTTGCAGGACCCTTAATTTGGCCTGAAGGTAAGATCTGTACAACAGTGAACAGTCTACCATCAAGACTGCAGGTTCTCCATTTCTGGAAGTTTTAAGAAAAAGCTGAACAAATACTACCTTGTGTTTCCTTCAACAACTTTATGATATGATTTTATAAGGGAAAGGGTAATTATTTCTTAGGTAGTGGGTTTTGTCATGGGATAAAGTGTACCTTACAATTAAGAAATTATCTTTCCGCAACTTAAATCCTTTACATCTGGTCATATGGAGCTATTGATAATATGTAGTTTATTGAAGGTTGCTATAATGCCCGCTTTGCATCTGTCTTCTATCCCCCATGAAAATTACCACTAGTTCCTTCACAATGTTAAATTCACCTGAGCATCTGAACTTGTTCACCCCCCCACCCCCACACACCTCTGCCTTTCTATGAAAGCCAAAGTTGTACAGTAACTAAGGTACATGACTGGGATCATAGAGACTCCGTTCTGGTCTTTCCTTAGACGTAGAAGCTGTCTGAGTCACTCTCAGTTTCAGATTGGGAAGTTGAAAAACATAGAACATAGAAGAACAGAGTTGGAAGGGACCTTGGAGGTCATCTAGTGAACACAGCCGCCTTTGATCTGATCTAAGTGTAGCACACAAAATTATATGCTACAATGTCCTACCTGTCAATGACTACTTCAGCTTCAACCGCAACAATACACGAGCTCGTTATTTATTTATTTATTTATTTATTTATTTATTTATTTATTTATTTATTTATTTATTTATTTATTTATTTATTTATTTATTTATTTATTTATTTATTTATTTATTTATTTATTGGTTCTTATATGCCGCCCTACTCCCGAGGGACTCAGGGCGGCATACAGCAATATACAAGAACACTAGATAATAAACAGTAATTAAAAACCAAGTTAAAAAGTTAAAAAAATTGAACAATTAAAAATATTCACCAACCAGACATACCCGGGGGAGAGCTAAGATGGACTAGTCTCTACCCCCTGCCTGCAGGAAAAGCATGTCTTGACAGCTATTCGGAAGATCAGCAGGGTGGGGATGGTTCGGGTCTCTGGGGGAAGTTGGCTCCAGAGCACAGGGCCCCCCCACAGAGAAGGCCCTCACCCTAGGGCCCACCAACCGGCATTGTTTGGCTGATGGGACCTGGAGGAGACCCACTCTGTGGACCCTAACCGGTCGAAGGGAAGTATGAGGCAAAATGCGGTCCCAAAGGTAACCTGGTCCTAAGCCATGAAGGGCTTTAAAGATGATGATCAACACCTTGAATTGTACCCGGAGACCGATGGGCAACCAATGCAGCTGGCGGAGTATAGGTGTAACGTGGGTGTACCTTGGCACACCCACCACAGCACGCGCAGCCGCATTTTGCACCAACTGAAGTCTCCGGATACTCTTCAAGGGTAGCCCCATGTAGAGCGCATTGCAATAATCCAATCGGGAGGTTTGTAATAGATACAAACTTAATGTAAACTGCTCCAAACTTGATTGTAAAAAATTCGACTTCAGCAACAGAGTGGTCAATGTCTGGAATACATTACCTGACTCTGTAGTTTCTTCCCCAAACCTCCAAAACTTTAACCTTAGACTGTCTATCGTTGACCTCACCCCATTCCTAAGAGGTGTGTAAGGGGCGTGCATAAGCGCACCAGCGTGCCTACCGTCCCTGTCCTAAAGTCCCCATGTATTCGTAAAATATCATGTACTCAAAACCATGCTTATACTTCTTATATATTCATATGTTTATACTTTGTCTGTAATCTTATGCACGTTTGACAAAATAAAAAATAAAAATAGAATTTGAAGTTGAAAACTAAAAAAAAAAATCCCTGCACAAGCAGGAGATCCTATACTATTTCAGACAAGTGGCCATCCAGTCTCTTCTTGAAAACCTCCAGTGATGGGCACCCACAAAATCTGAAGGAAAGGTATTCCACTAGTTGATTGTTCTCACCATTAGGAAATTTCTCCTTAGTCCTAGCTTGCTTCTCTCCTTGATTAATTTCCATCCATTGGTTCTTGCCTTGCCTTCTGGTAATAGTGTCTTGCCTTTGGTAAATAGTAAATAGTGGCAATAGTGTCTTGCCTTTGGTAAATAGTTTGCCACCTTCATTTTTATGACAGCCACTAAAATACTGGAACACTGCTATCATATCACCCTTAGTCCTTCTTTTCACTCGACTATGCCCAATTATCCAGAATATATATATGTATCAATCCGGCTGGATCACTGGAGTAATAGATTACAAATCCATAAACTTCAATGAAGAGACCTTTACCTACAATAGATTAATTCAGAATAATAAACACCATCAAATAACATTTCCCCATCTTTGCCAAATCCAGTCTAAACATTTGGCTGACTGTGCAACCAACTGTAGTAATTATATAAAATTGATTTATGGAATGGCCAAGCCTACACACACACACACACACACACACACACACACACGATAAGCAATGGTGATATGTTATAAGCAAACAATATTCTCTGTGTCTTGAGTGAAAAAGAAAGCTAGTTCTAAATATATATAAAACATGTTCTAAACATTGAAACTGAATGGCAGTAATACATTCAAAGACACTAATTCTTGGGTTGTCCCTATAACCTGCTAGACAGGATGTATTGTTGATTGGGCACCAGCTGAATTAGAAGTTTTAGACTGCCAGATCCCAAAATGCATAGCAAAACATGATGCATCATACTCAAAAAGGAACAAACCACAATTTTCTCAAAGAAAATTGACAGTTGTGGTTTGTTGCAAGTGAAGCAGACAGTAGAGAGTGAAATCAAAGATCCATATAATTACATAAAGTAAGCAAATGGTGAATGTTAATAAATATATATAGAGAAAACATTTTGACAAAATCAAGGGTGGCACACAAAGCTATGAAGTTACAATAGTATTGAAAAATTGGAAATACTATAAAGATCGACATAGTCATTACCTAAAAATAAAAAAAATAAAGCAAAATGAATAATAACAAAACACGACAAAGGCTTCAGACTGCATTTCTTAAGAAGGGAACAGAAGGATTGATTAATATTTGCAGCACCAAAGCAAGCACTAGGAACAAATGCCACAAAAATCAAACAGCAATCCAGCAAAATGAAGATGAATAAATTGTGGAATGCTATTCTAAAAATGGTTGGTTGGTTGGTTAGTTAGTAAGTTGTGCATCACTCTCAGTCCTATTTTCAGTAGCGAAGCACCAATTTTCAGTAGAATGACTTTGGTGTATCCCTAGGAAAAGGTGGTAAATGTGTTTTAACTGATGAAAGTATTTCCCCATTTTAAAAAAATCTTAAAAAATCTTATGAAAGAAATGGTCACTGAATATTTTTGCCATTACGTCACTTTCCTACCCCACAACATATTGTCACTATATAACTATCTCAGGCCTGGTGATCCCGAAAGATTTTTTTCAGTTTTTTTTTTTTTGAAAAAGAAAAAGTGTAGGTCCTAAGCCGCAGCTTCTTGTCCATTTCTCGTTTTTTCATCTGCTTAAATGGAATTGTTTAAAATGACAACTCTTTATGTCAGAACATATATTTCCTCTCTTTTAGGAATGGTTAGCGTTAGGCTTTCGTTCAGATATCTTGTTTTTGAACCTTAATTTCAAAGTCAACTTGGCTAAACAATGAAGAAAAGCAAACATTTTGTTAAGTATGTTTGTTAAGCCCATCCTCCAGCTCATTAAGAAATAATCCTGAAAAGAGTAAAATGTCAGTTTTAAGCAACTTTACTAATGAAGGGTTCTCATCTTTGTCTTCCGCGCTATTTGCACCAGACTGTAGCACACTGAGAAGTAAGAGGAGCTATTGCTTTGCTTGTAACATAAGCTATCACATTAGCACCACATTCCTCCAATTTTATGAAGCATTCCTCTGCAGATTTAGCACTCATTTAGTTTGACTAGTTCCCTGTTTTTTGTCATGGCTTAGCTATGTTTTGAAAATGGTGCTAAGCTGGCTAAAAACCAAAGACCTTGTTTTCTTTAGCACTGTGTGCTTGCATTGAAGAGCTGTAGAAGCTAAAAATTGTGTCTGTTTCTTCTTTCTAATGTCTCAATCAATCAGAGCAAAGCTGGAAGGGACCTTGGAGGTCCAACCCCCTGCTCAAGCAGGAGACCCTATTCAATTTAAGACAAGTGGCTGACCAGTCTCTTCTTAAAAACATCCAGTGATGGTGCACCCATAACTTCTGAATGCAAGCTGTTCCACTGGTTGATTGTTCTCAGTGTTATGAAGTTTCTTCTTAATTCCAGGTTGCTTTTCTCCCTGATTATTTTCCATCCATTGTTTCTGGTCTTCTGATGCTTTGGAAAATAGTTTGACCCCCTCTTCTTTGTGGCAGTCCCTCAAATATTGGAATACTGCAATCATGTCAGCCCTAGTCCTTATTTTCTCTAGATTAGCCATACCCAGTTTCTGCAACCATTCTTCAAATGTTTTAGTCTCCAGGCCTTTAATCATCTCTTGATTAAATTCAAATTCATGTTAATGCATGTCTGTTACATGCATCAACATATATAATTATTAGTCATATCAGAGCCTGCAAAAATCCTGATTATCACTAGATGCTTGCCTCTTTGCTGTCATCTAGAGGTTATCTGGGGTTTTGTAGCCCAGCTATGATTTCCTTAGAACCATCTGAATTTACCAATTTAAAGATCATGTCATTAAATTCTGTACTCTTTCTTTCCTAGACTCAGAAATCCCTTTATTACTAAATTCAAAATATAAGGAACTAATTATTTGGAGTATAATAAACATAGACAGTGTAGAAGTGTTTACTAGAGAGTAAGGCCAAGAGTAGAATTATCTTACACATTTCATTTATTTCTTACATTCCTATCCTGCCTTTCCTCTAGGACCATGATGGCGAACCTATGACATGCGTGCCAGAGGTGGCACGCGACCCCTCTCTGTGGGCACATATGCCGTCGCCAGCTGCTCTTCTGGGTTCCGTCACACATGCGTGCCAGACAGCTGTTCCGGTGCACTTGCGCACCAGCCAGCTGCTCTCTTCCGGGTTCCGACACGCACATGCATGCCAGGCAGCTGGTCTTCGCGCAAAAACCAGCTGTCCGGCGCGCATGCATGCCAGAACCTGGAAGAGAGCAGCTGGCCAGTGTGCATGCATGCAATGGAACACAGAAGAGCAGCTGGCCGCCACACGCATGCACACCAGCCAGCTGCTCTATTCCAGGTTTCAGCGCGCATGCGCTCCAGTTTCGCCACTCGGTGCTGAAAAGATTAGCCGTCACTGCAATAGGAGCTCAAGGCATCATTTGTAGTATTCCTTTCTCCAATTTTGTTCCAGTAACAACAATTATGTGACATATCTTAATCTTACATATAATTAGGCTATTGGAATGAAAAATAGGGTCCAGCACAAAGTCAAATATTAAACAGACAGTTGGGTCTTCTGTTTATTTGAAGCCTTCCTTGATTGACTGTCAGATGTATGCATGCATATTTATTACTGATCAGTCTTGGCTATCCCAAAAAATAAGGTAGAATGAGGTTATGGAAGAACATGAAATCAAAGAGCTAGCGGCAAAACTGGGAAGAAAAAAAAATCCTGGAAAAGAGAAATAGCAACCAAATCTTTCTATATTATTGCTAAGAAACATAGATCTGTCATGAACTCACTTGGAAGGAAACAAGGTAGCTTAAAGGTAAAGGTAAAAGTTCCCTTCGCACATATATGCTAGTCATTCCCGACTCTAGGGGGTGGTGCTCATCTCCATTTCAAAGTCAAAGAGCCAGCGCAGTCCGAAAATGTCTCCGTGGTCATGTGGCTTGCATAACTAAACACCGAAGGTGCACGGAATGCTGTTACCTTCCCACCAAAGGTGGTCCCTATTTTTCTACTTGCATTTTTACATGCTTTTGAACTGCTAGGTTGGGAAGTTGGGACAAGTAATGGGAGCTCACTCCGTTATGCGGCGCTAGGGATTCGAACCGCCGAACTGCCAACCATTCTGATCGACAAGCTCAGTGTCTTAGCCACTGAGCCACCGTGTCCCATTTAAGCACAGCTTAAAGGACTTTTAAAATGTATTCTGTCTTAGAATAAATGTACATCTCCCACTACATGCTATAAGAATATACATTCAATAAATGTAGGCCAAAGTACTTGATAGCACTCCATATTGCTTTAATTGGAACACTTCTGCTTTATACAGAACTCACAAATATAAATAACTATAGCAGCAGCAGCAGCAATGGCTGCATAGTGTTTAAAATAAAATACTATTTTTAATGTGTTAGTAGTTTGTCCTTGATGAATCCTCAGCAACTCCAATAGCAGTTGTGAGTTTGAAACTCACACAGGGCTGAAACATACTGGATGTACATGTTCAGTGTTGAATACAACAAACAAATTCCAATTTCTCATATGACCCCCTGAGTATGTGTCCATGTCTTTGTGTATTTGTGAAATTGCCCAAGATTGAATTCAATTTCAGAACATGAATGTAATGCGTTCCAATTCAAACCAATTCATGGTTTGGATCAACACAAGACTCAATGATAAGCGATAATGGAGGAGACATCACATGCCTACTGTTAAATGACTGTGGAGATTCTCAGTCATCCAGCTCATAGTTGTCTCAAAGATGCTTTTTTCTTCAAAAGGCAACTGGATTGTTTTTTTCCTTGAGGAGGAAGAAGATGAAAATGTTTTGCTTCTCATCCAAGAAGCTTCATCAGTTCTGATGGCAGCGGGGTGGTGGTGGTGGTGGAAGGAAAGGTAGGTACTGACAGTTGAGATGGAGGGTGGGAAGGATAGGTTCTGAATGGATGGAGGGCACGATGGGAGGATTCTATTTCTTTGCAGTCATCTGGTCATTAGCCGTCTCTGAGAGCTGTTGAGGCCATTTGGGGGTTTATCTGTGCCCCCAGGCTCACCTGAATCAGGATGCAATTGGTTGTGGGATCTTCTTGGACTTACTGCAAGGGCTGTGTTGTCGACTGGAGACAGGTGGTGTCTTATTCCTCCCCCTCTGTTGAGGGAGGGGTGTTCAATTCTAACAGAGATGGATTCTTTTGTTGTTGTTGTTAGTTGCAAAGTCATGTCCGACCCATCACGACCCCATGGACAACATTCCTCCATGCTTTCCTGTCCTCTACCATCCTCTGGAGTCCATTTAAGCTCACACCGACTGCTTCAGTGACTCCATCCAGCCACCTCATTCTCTTGTTGTCCCCTTCTTCTTTTGCCCTCAGTCTTTCCCAGCATTAGGCTCTTCTCCAGTGAGTCCTGGATTCTCTTACTCCTTTTCAAACCAATGGTCCTCTCTATCCAAAACGTTACTTGCCTACTGTTACTTGCAGATTTCCAACTAGACTTATTTAAGTTTTACCACAATACTTTATTATTATTATTTTGCAATAAACTGCATTTGAATCAGGAAGTGTATTGCTCCAGTTAAGTCTAAAAGCTTTCACAGTTTAAAAAGTAAACTGTCACTGAAAAATAAAGAGTCCATTACCCTCAGACCCTTTACTTTTCTGTCAGGCTGGCCTCTTGGCATGAAACATTGGCCACTTAGTTATGTCATTATTAAAGACTCCATTGCATACCCGTAATTCAACTGCTCCTCAGTATGTCTAAATATGGAAGGAAATTGCAACAGTTTGAGATCTGTAAGTTCAGATCTGCACCAGAAAGTTCATTAATCTTCACATTTCCTTTGAATTTCTCAGAAACATTTGTATGACACCTGAACTGACCTGACTCCGTGAATCATTTCAAAAATTCAAGTCAAATATTTGTTCAAAGGAGTGATTTGATTGATTCTTCTTTTGAATCAAATCACCCCTTCAATCTTTTTCTGTGTGTGAGAATGAGTGAGTGTGGGAAAGAGAAAACTTCAGCTAGATACTTGTTCTTGAATGACTGTCACCCCATTGATAAATAGCCCACAAATTGACTGTACTGCTGTGTCTTAATTGATTTGATAAACTTGCTCCATGGAAGATTAAATCAATCTCGTTTCTGCTTTATTAAATGCATTCGTCACTTACTGTCACTCTTTTTTGGTTTAAAATGCCACACAAATTTGTTCTTCCCTGTCGTATCATAATTCTCTTAAGGATGTGTGTCTTTTTGTTATTCCACTTCAGTCACTAATTATTAATTAAGAGTTCTCTACTGATATTCATTCAGCTAAAGCATTATATAGATGACAAGATATGAGAGGCAAATGTATATTCATCTCTACAATGTGTGATAGGGCTGAGAGAGATTTTATCAGAGCCCTTGTCACCACCTTCTTCCAACAAAGATAGCTTAGGAATTACAGGCAAGAGAAGAAATGAATCTTCATTATATGTTACTTTTCCCAATGTACAACCCTTGGAACAAGGAATTATGGAATAAAAAGGTATGGAAACTGGTAGTCAAGTGGAACAAGCAAAAGACTGTTCCCCTTGAAATCATGAGACCTAGCCCAAAATGTAGAAGAGGAGACACATCCCACCTTTTGTCCTGGAACCTCTCAAATATCCATGTCACGTAGTGAATATTGCCAGTTGTATGTATATGCAGGGTGATGCATCCCTATCCTAATATTATGGTACATTCCAATACAAGCAGGACACGTGATGTGATCTTCTGCGCATGTGTGCATTCCTGATTCTCCATCATTCTTCTTCTGCCTTTGACTCTGACTGGAGCGGTCACAATTTATTAGCAAGATGTAACTATATGATTTATTGTTTTTGTACCGAAATAAATATTTTCTATTAGACTTTTAATCTCGGCTTTATTTCTAAATGTCTGAATTCTAAGAAAAGATCCACTTCGCCTCTATGAGATTTATTCTCACCTTTAACAATCCACACACACCCTCTTTAAAATACCTGCCTTATTTTTTCATTAATTTTTTGTCCTGGTCTTAGCATAGTTCTTGCTGGGTAAAGAACTGCATATATCAAATGGATTGCATTCTCAAACAAAGTGTATAAATCATGTTGACCAACTGAGTATTTAAAGAAGCTATTTATACTGTATATTGCTATGTATTCAGTTGAGGTGGCATGGTGGCTTAGCAGTTAAGATACTGGGCTTGTTGGCTGGAAAGCTGGCAGCCCAGGTTTGAGGCTTGAGCACCACGCAATGGGGTGAGCTCCTGTCCTCAGCCCAGCTCCCACCAACCTAATAGTTTGAAAGCATGCAAATGCGAGTAGATAAATAAATACCACTTCGGTGAGAAGGTAACAGTGCTCCATGATGTCAGCCATATGATTGTGGAAATGTCTTTTGAACAGGGCTGGCTCAATGGCCTTGAAACAGATATGAGCACTGCCCCCTATATTCAGCACCGATTAGCAGAGTAAAATACACAAGGATTCCCCTTCTTTATATATATATTGAGTTAGAATCAAAATTCTCTTCCTTAAGTCTTCAAAAGATTCAGATGGTCTTGGGAAGTCAACAAGAAGTGAACATGGTATACATCATGTTGTCTATTTCCTCCAGCAACTTTTTCTAAATATGAAAGTTGGATGTTTGGTTATTGTGAATTCTAATCTTCCACCAGCTTCTCTGTTTGTTAAAATCCACTTGTTGCAATATGTTCCAAATAAATATTTTTATGGCACTAAACATATATTTCCATATATGCCTAAGGTACACAAGTTAATTTTGCATGTTAAAGCTGTTTCAACTTGAGATTTGACAGCTTAATGAAATAGACTCCAAGTTATTTCTTTCTTCTTTTAAGGTATGGGGATATAAATCTGGACTTCCCCCAAAACTATTAACCATGCAAATATAATTTTAGGTATCATACATCTGGAATGGATCAAAGTGACTGAGGTTAAAAGAATGCACACAATGAAACCCAGATGTTAAAATACGGCAGTGCCTCATAGGCTCAACAGATCTCAATGGGTAACAAATGAAAGATAAATGTTTGAATGTAAAAGGGCTAAGTGGCTTTAAATTTAGGTGGCTTGGAGGTGATGGGGATGGTGAATAGCTTTATATCAAAGTAGGTGTGACGTCCAAGAATTTTAAAAACCCCAGTCAAAGCCTGTTTTTTTTTTAACAGACTTCTTTTTCTAAAGACAGGATGTTAAGTAAACTTTCCATAAGGACAACGGCTAGCAATCTCAGCTGAACCTATGTGATTTAGCAAATTAATTTATTCTGTATTTATCACATTCCATTCCTGTTCTTTGTCTGAGGATTTCAAAGTCTTGTGTGTAAGGTTATCTTCACAACAACCCTATCAAGCAAATTAGGGTAAGAACTATGATTGATTTAAGGCCACCCAGTCTGCTTCAGAGCAGAGGGGGAATTTGAACCCAATATGCTATCTGCTACATCATCTTAAGTCTCAACAAAACTGCTTTTGTAGTTGGGCAAAAAACAATTATGCCACTTTTTAAAACTGCTTTTCACATAATAATAACTTGGACAGGACCAACAGGCATTTTTGTTAGGAATTTATAGCTAATCCACCCAATCTGTCCCACAGGTTTGGTAAACATAGATATCAGATGGATATAAGGCTAAAAAAACTTTTCTGAACCCGAGTTGCTTAAATATGTTAGAACTTCACCTTCCAGAGTTATCAACCAGAGTTAGAGTTTCAGTATATCCTCTGGTTCCCAAATAGACCTGGGTCTTTGGATGGAAGGTAGTTAAAGTTTTCTTAGATAATAAAGCTAATTAGATCATCATCTTCATCATTGATATGATTATTGGCAGTTTGCTTTGGTAGGAGGTAGTTCTACTCCATGCCATTCTACCTTAGAAGATAGACGAGCAAACCCTGAAGACCGTAGACCATTGTGTGGTCTTTTTGCAGAAACCCTGTATAGCATAAACCTCACTAGGTCTGTGATTTTCTCAACACCCATTATTTCTTTTATTCTCAAATGCTTCACAGATACGATCGTCTTTATTACTGAATTGCAATCACAAATAAATCCAACAGGTTGCTCTTTAGGAGATAGAAGATGCTGAGCTTGCCCATCTTTTAAAATCAACTTGTGGGCTCCTTCTCCAAGACTTAGCAGGGACATTCATCCAGTTGCCAAATGCAAGAGACCGAACCCTTTTTCTTCATGGCTCCATCAAAATGCAGTTTTACGCCCTTTGGCAGCCCTGTTTTGGCCTTATTTATCTTGAAACTGGTAAATTTGTCATGGCACACTTAAGGAGTTCATTAGGAAAAGGTAAGCAATTATAAAGAAACAGTGGGCAGTTACTATGGTTATTTTTCCTTGGGCTCAAATATATGGTGAAAACGTTGGAGGGGAAAAATGCATATTTGGTGGAATAAAGAAATGCATAAATATTTTAGATCTGGGACCTCAAGTTGAGAAGCAGAGTCTTCTTTCCTATCTCTCTTAATTTATTTGTATCCCACTTTTATTATTGTCACAAACAACTCAAGGAGCGATTCTATCCAACACATCTTCCTCCTCCTACTTTCCCCACAAAAACAACCCTGTGAGGTGACTCGGGATTCCTGAATTAAATCCCTGCTCAAAGCCATAGAAGTCCACTGGGTAGCTTAGAACTGTTCCTGATATGTAGAGTCCTTGTTGCCCTCTAAGTTTGGTGGTTTGCTTGCAGATGTTTCATTACTCAACTAGATGATATCATTAATACCTTCATTGGTGCCTTTATTATCCGGCACTGATGATGTAACTTAGTTGGGTAATGAAACATCAGCAAACAATGAAGCTCAGAGAGCATCAAGGACTCCACAGTTCAGCCTGAGCTAGATATATTCTCTTCCGCTATTCGTGCTATCTCATCTCTACCTACTTCCACTGGTGGAAGTGTGAAAGAAATAGGAAGACAGAGTGCTGTGGAGACTACATTAACTTCCTGGAGAGTATAGGTTATACATCTCATTAAACAAATGTTTATGTATTAATGCTACAATATTTAAAAATATTTTTACAATTATATTTTTTTTCTGACTTTCCATTTGAATCATCAGCATAGCTTGTTAGTGGACAAAACGTTAACCTTTGAATTTATACTTTCAACTTAACTTTATGCTGACCAGAACAACACCAGAAAGACAGGCTAGTTGAACTAAGGTCCAATAACATTTTCCATGGTTGTATCCAAAATTGCTTTCACATTCTATACATTTTGTCAATAAATAAAGAGTACAGATCCCTTTGGAAACCAAACCATCTATCTGTCTTAGTCCATGTTGCCTGCTTTTGACATTCTGATCTCTGCTTTCTGGCAAAGGGATTGTCTTTGCTGATGTAGGACAACTATACATACATACATACATACATACATACATACATACATACATACATACATACATAAATACCAGTGGTGGGTTGCTACCGGTTTTCCCCGGATCGGGCGAACTGGTAGCGGCGGTGGCGGGAGGCTCAGCCCACCTGCCTGGACGTCTCTGGGCATACGCAGAAGCGCCCCGCGTGCACGTGCACGCACGCACTCCCAATAGCGAACTGGTAGCGAAAATAATTGAAACCCACTACTGATACATACATACATACATACATACATACATACATACATACATACATACATACATACATTTACATAGTACTCTCCCAGGTCATGCCTTTCACTACAGCTAAAGGAGAATAAATGTTACAGTTGAAATGAGGGGTCCTTGGTTGTTTTATTGCAGATGTTTCATTACCCAAACTGGGTAACTAGTGCAACCAAGCTTTGGTTCACAAAGGACTCTCTGGATCACAAAGGACTCCTTATTTCACTACAGCTTTTAAGGACATAAGCAACAATAACTTGTACAATCTAACTACCGTATTTTTCAGAGTATAAGACGCACCTTTTCCGCCGCTAAAAGAGGCTGAAAATTTGGGTGCATCTTATACTCCGAATGTAGCTTTTTTGAAGCTTTTCCCCCCCAGCCCTAACGTGCTAATGATCTTCCCGGCTTGCAGGATTTGTTCATTGCTACTCCTTCCGAAAAAGTTTTTTTCCAGCCCTAAGTCTTTGCAGGCTTGTTTTCATTGCTACGCCCCTGAAGATGATTTTTTTCAGCCCTAACCAGGGGATAAAATAATGTGCTGAAGCTGACCAGACTAAGGACGCTAGTCAGATGAATACCTGGTAGGTAGATTTTTCCCCCTATTTTCCTCCCCCAAAACTAAGGTGCGTCTTATACTCCAGTGCGTCTTATACTCCGAAAAATACGGTACTTAGCCCTGAAGAGAGAGAGAAAAAAGAAATGTGAGTGCAAACATAAAAGAAGCAGAAAAAGAACAGAGAAAAAAATGGGAGGACAACACAGACAGAGGATATGGTGAAAAACATTACATGGAATTATTCTGTCCTATGTTTTCCTCAGTTCCTCAAACAAGATTGTCTGCAAAATTACTTGTGGGTACCAGACTGCGAAAACATGACACCAGCAAGCTTGAGAACGAGTTCATAAAAGTTTATTTTAGTATCTTGTGAATTACTTTAATATCTTGTGGTAAGGAAGAATGTTAAGAGTTGAGATGAAAGATCTAATATCCAGTATAGAGGGGACATTCAACAGAGGAGAAGAAGGCAAAAAGGTCAGTTGAGGTTCTTTGCTAAACATAGATTCCTGGACAACGGAAATAGGTCTAACATTCAGATCTCCTTCTTGTTTACCATAGCCTATCACCTGAAAAGTCAAAATTCAAATGGATATTTAATATCAGCAAACATCTGGAATGAAGAAATGTAAGCAAAGTCTGTTGTCCAACCATCACAATCATTTTTTTTAAATTTTAATCTTGACTTTCACAATTTTCTAGCAACGGTTAATTTTTTTGGGGAGAACAATCAAAAGACACACCACAAACCGGATTATAAAATTTAGGTGAACGAAAATTGTTTTCATGATACATATATAGATTCTGCAAACACAGGATACATTTATCAATCCTCCCTCCCAAATCAGCTTACTTCAAAGCAAAACAGAAGCAAAAGTGGCAAGCAGCTTTATAGTGTGAGATTTCCATTCTGCTGGTGGCAAAAATATTTATTTTTAAAAACCAGAGTTAGAGAATCTTTTTTCTATTGAAGGGTACATTGCCTTATTAGAATTTTTTTAGCAATTGCTTAACATGGAGGTTGAGCTGCTGTTGAATCCAGTAATGTGAAAGACCAGAACTGTTAATTTAATCCATTTTCTTTCTATCTTTTTTTTGCTTTTTCATTTCTCTTTCTGCTTCTCTCTAAGTGTGTATAAGAGTTTTGGGAAATACTTACATGGATGCTCAACACTCTCCTGTGCTTTCTCCTGAAATGTAGGAACCAGTCGATCAAGTGGGCTCTACTAAGGCTTTTCAGTGCTACAATCTATAAGCCATAGAGAACAGAATTCCTTAGAATCATCCAGCAAAGATATGCCAGTTTTACAGTATAACCATTTTGACTCAATGTTTACTTTATAAGGACCAAAAAGCGTGCTTCAAACAAAAATCCAGAAGGTGGTAATTTTGAACTGTTTATTTTACAGGAAAAAAGAAAGCAGGAAGCCCTCAGCAGTGAGATTTTCACACTGTAGTATTTGAAAAAGGAAACACTCTGCCCACTCCAGTCCCATCAGTTTGCTCTAACTAGAACAACTAGCCATGCATATATGTTCTGTACTAAATTTGAGATAGCAACCTTACAAGACTTTCATTAGCATAGCTAGGTTTCCAAGGAAGTTGTTTTTCCCCTTCTCCTTCTCCTTCTCCTTCTCCTTCTTCCCCCTCCCTCCCTCCCACAGGATACCCTGTACCATTCTGGACAAATGGCTGCCCAATCTCTTCTTAAAAACGTCCAGTGTTGAGCACCCACAACTTGGCAAGTTGTTCCATTGATTAATTGTTCTTACTGTCATGAAATTTCTCCTTAATTCTAAGTTGGCCCTCTCTTTGATAATTTTCCATCTGTTACTTCTTGTCTTACCCTCAGGTACTTTGGAGAATAGGTTGACCCCTTTCTTCTTTGTGAAAGCCTCTCAAATATTGGAATATTGGTATCATGTCACCCCTAGTCCTTCTCTTCATTAGACTTGACTAACCTCCCTCCCTCCCTCCCTCCCTCCCTCTCCCTTCCTTCCTTCCTTCCTTCCTTCCTTCCTTTCTTCTCTCTCTCTTTCCTCCCCCTCCCCTTCCTTCCTTCCTTCCTTCCTTCCTTCCTTCCTCCCTCCCTCCCTCCCTCCCTCCTGTCTCTCTGTCTCTCTGTCTCTGTCTCTGTCTCTGTCTCTGTCTCTGTCTCTGTCTCTGT